>OX420957.1:14691871-15891871 GCA_949091785.1 Polymixis lichenea
TCGATCGAGCGTGCCCAGAAAATGCCTGTTCACTCTTGTTTTGAAGGTAGACTAGTTAAACGTGGAAGGGAACACAGACGCGGGAGGAGAGTTCCACACTTTGGCTGTGCGCATAATAAATGTGGTGGAGTAGCGCTGAGTACGACTGATCGGGATATCAACCAAGTGCGGATGGTACGCTGCAGTGCGTCTGGTAGGCCGGTAGTAAAGGGGCGATGGTGGGATTAGGTCGTGGAGCTCCTGCGCACACTCTCCGAAGTACAGTCTATGGAAGACCGACAGGCAAGCAACATTATGCCAGATGTGAGTGGAAACACCGGAAGAGGACATCCTAGGAGGACATACTGTGACGTTATTGGTGGTGTTCTTCAAAAAGTTCAGGTACATAGTGCTCGCAACCGGCGTGCTTGTATGACCATATGTACGAACATAAACGAGGCTGAATACAATTTCACAAATGCTAACCAACAATACCCCCTGTCAATGTCATGTAGGGCAACAGATCCTTAAAGCGTTGTACTTGTTGTAATTTTTGAGTTGTATCAAAATGTATCTACTAGCGACATTTAGTCTTTATATGTAAACAACGTTTGTAATGAACCACATGTCAAAAAGAAATAAAGTTAGCCTGCATCGAATACCCATCGTGTTTGTTTTAATAGTACTCACCTATCTTCATCTTTGACATCCATCCCGTCATCCGCCCCGTCATCCGGCGCGTCCTCCGCGTCCCCCGGCGCATCCCCCGGCGGCAATTCGTCGGGCAGTTCACTCTTGACGGCGACGTCGAAGTCTACCTTCACCTCCTCTATAAGTATATCTAGCTTTGGCACCAGCTCTTTTTGGTCCTCGTCTTGGGCCTGCAAGCAATAATAGATAGATGGATAAAATATTTTTATTTATAATTTTAATGTTCTATTTAATGTTTGATCTTTAAAAGAGACGATGAGATTGAGTTTGTTTCTGCATTTCTTATTGTTGCGCACCCCAATTAATGTCTGGTAAAATTAGTTACCACTAGCGCCATCTAGTATCGAGTAGCAGAATTAATAGAGTCAAGATCTTTCTAGAAATTTCGATGCTAGAACTTTCTAGAACTATCGACGTCTGTTCAGTCGGGGCCGGTATGTACTCGAACATTCTAGATACCTCTACAGTAAAAGGTTCTGGCACTACCTATACGAGGGCCCTATAAAAGACCGGAATGGTTCGCGACTTGGGCAGTATTGTCGAGCGATACAAGCGAAACACATCTAAAGCGATCTTCAAGTGCGACTTAGAGTGATCAGTAGTGCAATTGTGTTTTGCAATAAGTGTGTTTGAGTTGTTATTAGGTTGTTTAATTAAAGTGTCATTTTTGGTAATTTATATAATTGTCACGAACCCCAAGCTCGTAACATTATTTATTTAGTTCTTTTATTATTATTTTTTTCTTCTTAGGGAGTCAGCTAGGAAATGAAGCCTCTAGTTTTACAATATAGACCAACAAAATATAAAAGTTTCCTAAAGATCCTACTTAGGGACTACTGACACTTATTCAGCTTTTGTGCATAGAAAAGAACGTTTTTTTATAGAGTCCGTTCAGCTTTCCGCGGCTGAACGGATGCGTACGCATCTTATACAAAATCGTTGTTTTCTTTGACTAAAACTGGCAAGTAATTTCCAATAAACAGTATCCGCTTGTATAACAAATTGCCAAAGTCGGTTACAGAACTTAGCGATGGAAAATTTAAAACTCACATCAAACGTGTCCTTATCAAAAAAGCATATTATAAGATAAAAGACTACGTTGAAGACAAGGAAGTTTGGCATTAATTCCTTCTGCACATGTGGCTTCCCTGGTAACTCATTAACAGGATAACTTTGCGAGAGGCTATTAACTGCTTCCAAATTACAATGTTAATTTTTATTCTTTTTATTTTTTTATACTTTCTGACATATTCTCGTCATTATTTGACATTATACATCACTTCTAATATCAACTATTTATTAGTGATTCTCATGGAAATCATATCACTTGGTTTCAATAGGTTGATCTTACTAATGTAGATTCTTTTACATATTGTGAATGCGAGAACGTTGTAGGCCTTACAGACTAGATTTATACACGATTTTCTATTCTTTATTTTCATTCCTCTAAGTACCTGGTACTTATTGACAGGCCTGCTCTGTCCTCCCATACCTAGTATCACTGTAATTTGAAAACATTGTAAAACCCAATTATTTTTAAAAGAGTAACCGTGGAGTTTCTTGCCAGCTCTTCTGCATAGGAAGCAACAAATTGGAACCGTGCACCTAGCTTCTGACGTTCCATAAGTGCCCTTGCAGGTTTATGTGAAGTAAAATATTTTGATTTTGATTTTATGGATAAAAGCTGAACAGAGCTGAATAAGCGTGAGTAGTCCCTAATATTACAAATATGAACATTTTTATGTTTTGATATTTAGATGGTTGAATGTTTCTTAAGCAATCACGCAAAAACGGCTGAACGGATTTGAATGAAATTTACCGCACAGATAGTTTATAACCAGGATTAACACATAGGGTACTTTTTATCCCGGTAACACGTTACCGTAGAATACTTTTCGATGTCAACCCGGGCGAAGCCGCTGGCAAAAGCTAGTCATAAAGAAACATAAACAAGGGTCGAGTTGTCTTACAAACCTCTTCTTTAATGTCCCTGTGCGGCGCCGCGCCCGCGCCGGCCTGGTGCGGCCCCACGTGCTGCTCCCAGAACAGGTCGTCAGGTGTGGGCTTGCTGTCCAGCGGGCCCAGCTCGGGCGCCAGTAACTGTTCCTCTAGCTCCTTCAGGTACGGCAGGATCGCGTTGTAGTCTACAATTAATTAATTAATTAATACACTTAAAGGTACAAAGTGTAACAGAAAGGACGACCTGAAAATAGTTTGTTCATAATTGACTGCTGTATCGATTTCAGTAACTTTCAATACGGTTATTTTTTTTTTGTAATTATGCATTTTGGCATACCTACAGCATATTGAGCCAAAGAAAATTCTATCTTATTTCAAGGCAATAAGACTCAATATTAAATGCCTAAAGTAATGCTACGGTCAACACGATTTTCTTAATAAAAACAGTTAGCTTTAAAAAAAAAGTTTTGGTCATTGTATTATGCTTTTAACTCAATACTCTAATTGTGGTGTATGAGGTCTTGTGTCTGCCAGAAGTGCAGGTTTTTCGAAACAGATACCGCGGCCCCTGGCACACAGGCAACTGAGGGAACACGGGTGGGTTTTAGTCAGTAAAAGTCTGACACTCCCTCCCGCTCCACCCAGAGCGGGAGAAGTTATTTGATAATTTCCCACTCTCAAAAAAAAAAGTCTTGTGTTAGTTATGTTACACTAGCTGCGCCCGCGCGGAATAGTTTTTTATTATTATTTATATATCAATAAAAACAAATAAAAATTCTAAAATAAAAGCCTAAGTTACTCCTTATTACATCAGCTACCTGCCAGTGAAAGTCCCGTCAAAAACGGTCACAAAACGGGAACAAACAGACAGACAAAAATTTAAAAAAATGTTATTTTGGTATATGTACCGTATATATAAGGTGTATCTATTCATACACGAAATATCTGAAGGGGTCATTGTACTCATCATTATGAACAACTTTTACTACCGGACCAAACCTGAAATCGCGAAAAAATATCAGCTGTTCCCTACATTTTGACGAGATATGCGAACATAAATGTAGGGAACAGCCGATATTTTTTTTCGCGATTTCAGGTTTGGTCCCATAGTAAAAGTTGTTCATAATGATGAGTACAATGACCCTTTCAGATATTTCGTGTATGAATAGATACACCTTATATATTCATATGCATGTAGCAAAAAGCGGTTATTTTAATATTACAAACAGACACTCCAATTTTATTTATATGTATAGATGTACAGATGTTGTATAAATATTATCAACGTACCATACGGCTCTCCCTCCAACTTGTCTTCAGGATGCGTTTTGTCGAAATGTGCCGTCAGAAGCTCAAACCTGCAAAATACATCGGCCAATAAATTAGTTTAACAATATAAATCAAATCAAATCAAAAGTCATTTATTCAAATTAGGCTGAGAATCAGCACTTTTCGGACGTCAAAATACATGAGACCATCCCCCATAACGCCCGCCCGTTACCACTTCCTAGTGCTTTAGCTGGGAAGAAGAAGTGGCGGAACAAACTCCCCAGCAACACAGCTGTCTGTTTAGTCGGATAGACTTGATTCTATACATACTTAGGCAAAGTAATAAACATTACGAGACACAAAATATTAATCAAATAATAATTAGTCAAAATGTCAGCTAGCCATACCAATATAAAATGAAAACTGTCGAGGCCAAATAAAGCCTAAAACAACTCATCATAGAAATATTGTTATGAGTAGATCATGTCAATAACTAATGACATAATAGATAATAATAAAAAAATTGTTAGACAGGCAATAAAAAATAAAATAATAATTATATGAACGCATATAACCTGTCACTAGATACGCCAATTCTGGAGAAAGTACATAAACATTGTCTTGAGTTAATCACAGCGACCAACTATTCTTGTCATTTAAATAGTCGTTGATGGAATGGTAAGCCTTTAAACAAAGGACGGATTTTACTTGAGCTTTAAACGCATTAAAAGGTAAATCTAGCAAAGAAGAGGGAAGCTTGTTATAAAAAGTTATACCAAGCCCAACAAATGAGTTATGAACCTAATGAAGCCGGTGAAAGGAAGCACGTAGTTTGTATAAGAAATAACAGCCGCACGGCTCGATCGATTAGGTTAAGCTACGCTTGCCGCGGTTGGTCCGTGGATGAGTGACCATCTTTACATACCAAGACCCCTCCGTGCCTCGGAAAGCACGTTAAACCGTTGGTCTCGGCTGTCATTTGTGCATCTTTGACAGTCGTTACGGGTCGTCAGAAGCCCGAAAGTCTGACAACCAGTCTTACCCAGTAAGTTATGTAAAATACTGGTATTCAACTGCATCCGGTAAGACTGGAAGCCAACTTCAACATAAAAGTCCCCGTCACGAGAAGCTAGAAATTTTGTAAACCCATTCAGGGATCCAAATGTTTACGTTTCACGAGTCAAACGCGTTCCAGTACCACAAAACATTAGACGACAGCGCTTTATATCGTTAAAATATAACCCGACCAAGTGAAATTGCTCGTTAGTTTCGTATTACACGTATGGTAATTTGAGTAGATTGAATTTGGAATTATTTGTTGTTGATTGAATTGTCGCTGCGTAAATTAGAAGTTCTTTATTTACAAAATTTCTAGCTACTCGTGACGGGGTCTTAGTTGGGTAAAGGCAAGCAGATGATGATAATATTATTAGCGAGCCGCCCCTACTTCGCTCCGTATTTACAAATTGACGTTAAATGATGGTGAACACCGCATCACAATCCATTTTGCAGTTAAGGAAATCTGACACGATAAGCGACTTTAAGAGGTCAGGCTGAAACTTGCCACGTGCATGTGCACAATTACGGAATTTCAGGTGCGAGTTATAGAGTTCAAATTGTCACAGGGCCAGTGGGCGTATGGTGGCAGTAGTTTCCCGGACGAGCTCCTTATCTAAGAGACTAGGTAAACGTTGGAGGTAACGAGTTACTAGGCATGAATGAATGAATGTTTTTGTTTGCCAGAAACACGGTACATAGAGGATATTATTTAAATATTTGGTTCAGCAAGTTTCGCCGACACAGCGGCATGCAAATCTCTACTAATATATAATCACTACATAGTATAAAACAAAGTCGCTTTCTCTGTCCCTATATCCCTGTGTGCTTAAATCTTTAAAACTACGCAACGGATTTTGATGCGGGTTTTTTTAATAGATAGAATGATTCAAGAGGCAGGTTTATATGTATAATACACAGACCTCCGCAGCGGGCGAAGCCGCTGGCAAAAGCTAGTAATATTATAAAGCTGAAGAGTTTGTTTGTTTGTTTGCTTGAACGCGCTAATCTTAAGAACTACTGGTTCGAATTGAAATATTCTTTTAGTGATGGATAGCCCATTTATCGAAGAAGGTTATAGGCTACATAACATCACGCTAAGACCTTTAGGAGCCGAGCAAAGAGAATAATGTCACGAATACGAAGTACTCGCACGGGCAGGCGATTAGAAGAGGCGGGGTGGATCGGGGAGCAAGAAAATTTACGTGAACGAAGTCGCGAGCAAAAACTAGTATAATCTAAAATTAATACTACAAACAAATCAAATAAAGAATGGACACAATAAAAATCATTTGAGGGGGTGGGGCGAGTATTACGGGGCGATTTGACACGAGGCGAGTTTTTACGGGGCGAGTTGCCACAGAGGCGTTGTCTTACAGGCAGATGCTACGGGACAACCACGACGTGAGTTGTTAAAGGGCAAGTTGACACGGGGCGATTTTTTATGGGTCGAATCGCCACAGAGGCGTGTTCTTACGGGACGAGTTGCCAGGACGCGAGTTGTTAAAGGGCAAGTCGAGAAGAGGCGAGTTTTTACGGGACGACTTTGTTACGGGGGCGAGGTATTACGGGGCGAGTCGTTACGGGGCGAATTGTCACGGGGCGAGTTGCCACAGGGCGACTTGCTACGGGACGAGTTGTCACAGGGGCGAGTATATGGCATGTGGTACTCACCGGGAGTATATCTTGAAGCATATGCGGCACTGGTAGCGTTCGGCGAGGTGGATCCTCTTGTTGTGGCGCCCCAGCTTGCTGGCTGTGATGAAGGACTGGCCGCACACGCTGCACGTGTAGGGCTTCTCGTCTGCAAACAACGATTAATAACGTAACAGCGGTACTACTTACTTGTTTTTTTTTTCTGAATGGCCATTCTACCATGACTCATTTCAAAGTACATGATTACCGGACACCATGTATATTTTAGTGATAGATTGGTAATTGTATTTAAGATCTTAGTATAATCATCATCTGCCTAGACTTTTTCAAACTATGTTTGGAATGAGTTCCAATCTAGCTTGAGGCCTATGTCCAGCACTGGACGTCTTTCGGCTGAAATGATGATGCCGAGCGATACGATTTGTGAACGAGCTCAGCAATGACATGGGGAGTATTGCCCATTCATAATACCTATTTATGTTGTGTATGTCACCGTAAAATTGCAAATAGCGTTACATTATAATGTATCTCACGAGATTGTAAACTGTCGAAAAATTGAGTTCTCTTTTCCAGATTCAGCCGTATACATGCTTGCACACTTTACATGGAACAACCACCCTCGGTAAGACTGAACGTCAGATGTTCGGGCTTCTGACGACCCGTAACGACAGTCAAAGATCCACGAATGTCAGCCGGGACCAACAACTTATATTAAATATTTATTATAAAAGAATCCTTACCTGTGTGTGATCTCACGTGTAGTTTTAAATAATAGCTCAATGTAAACTGCTTTTGACAAGCAAAACATTTGTAAATTTTCTCTAAATTATTTAACTCTGCTTCGTCCATGCTATTCTCTTTATCTTTACTGTTAACACTACTTCCGTTTTCTATTTCACAATTTTCCATATTTACTTTCCCGTTACTCAAAGACTTCGTTTCACTAGTCTCCGGATCATTATTAATAGACTTTGTGGCATTATTGTTATTAATTTGACTATTTTTAACTTCTATTGCACCGTTTCCACTATCTACGTTTCCATTACATTCAGAATCAGGATTGATTCCGTTACTAATAACATCTGTTGCTTTCTCTTCACCAATATAACCGTCCTCTGGTTTTATTTCAATATCTAACGTTATTTCTTTTTTAATTTTAACCATCTTTTTATTTAATCTTTTCTTTTCTTTTTTAATTTGTTTCTTTTTAAATTGATTTCTTAACCGCAATCTATAGCTAGTCATTCTGTTCTTGTGAACGGTCACATGCTGGTCCAGGTCGTGCAATGCATTGTAACTGATGTTACAGACGGAACAACCGTAAAACTTGAACGCAGCATCCGTTATCTTCTCAGAACAATAAGTACTCTTCTGGCCATTCTTTTCCTTCCTTCTCTTTTTAAGTACTGGTTTTGGTTCCTTATCAGCAGTTTTAGGTGGTAATTCAATATCAACGGTTGTTTGTGATGTTGGTGGCGGATTGATGAACGGTTCTTGCGGTTGTGCTGGTTGTGTATTATTGTAGTTGGTGTTAGTTTGTTGGTAGGCCTGGTATATGGACTGCTGTAGCTTGCTTGGGTACGGGTAAGACTGGGCAGCATAGCTATCATATGCTGGGTACTCATATGAGCTCAGCGGATCAACGTCCATGTTTCCTGGTATCGCGGCTGCTGTATGGTTCATATTGTGGGCCTGAAAACATCAATTTTTTTAATTCTCTGTAAGTAACTTCAATCTTTGGAACACAAATAAATAGGTACGGTCAACTGTGGCATCTTTGCCGTGAGTATTGTACTTAAATTTCTCTCGATAACTCAAAATCTGTTGCCACCATTTAATATCCCCGTTCTTCTCCATAGAAATCTACGTTTTGGAATTGGCAACTAAAGCATGACTGTTGTAGGTATTTTTTGTGTTCCTTTCTTCTTATCTGTTTATAAATACAGGATAAGTTTTACATCAGTACACAAACTATAACCATGAATTCAGCATCGATTTGATTGATTCAGCATTTGGGTAAATGGGTATACAGGGAAAAAAATTTAACCAGTGCGCAAACTGTAACCATGGATTCGCTATATCATTCTAGACCCCACAGAAATGTTTAGTTGGTTCCGCAAAAAAAAAATCAGCTGTTTCATAGAAACATGCAATATCGACATGGTCAAAATGTATGGAACAGCTGATTTCTTTTTGTATACCCAATGAAAAATTTATGCGCTGGGGGTTCTAGAATTATATGCTACATTCATGGTTACAGTTTGCACACTGGTTAAAAACTTATCCTGTATGTGTGCATAAATGGTTGAATAAATAAAATAATCTACTATTTTTAATAATATTTTAGGTATCGAGAGATATTTGTCATTGGTAATGTTGCTCGCGAAAGTAAAGATGCCACAGTTGACAGTATATGTTGTTGTTTTTGGTTATTTGTTTTGAGTTATAAGGATTTTTTAAGCAACCGTGGTCTGACAACAGTCACAACATTATCATCATTCTCTCTATCCCCATTTGTTTAGGGTTGGCGCAACATTTATTTTTCTTCCACAGTTCTCTATCAGTCGTCATCTCCGTAGTCACACCCTTTCTAACCATATCATCATTCACACAGTCCATCCATTGTTTCTTTGGTATCCCGCTACTCTTATAGCCATCGACATTCATACTCAAAACTTTCCTCACGACATTTTCCCCATTCCTCCGTATCACATGCCCGTACCATGACAACCGATTTCCACACAACTTTTCAGTTAACAGTGCCCCTTTCAGGCTTCCTCATATGTACTCAATTTTGCCACAAAATCAATTGTAAATGTCAACTTTTATGTGATTGATACAAATTGATTGTCTCCTAAATGCAATTGAAGCGCTTGACAATATTACTACATTACAATTGATTGTAATTGTTCAATTACAATTGATTGTAACTGTTCAATTACAATTGATTGTTTCGGGGACCCTTAACAAGCGATTAGCGGTGTCATTGGGTACATTATAAGGAATATCCCTACTAATATTACAAATATGAAAGTAACGTCTGTCTGTTTGTTACGCTTTCACACCTAAACTGCTGAACCGATTGTCATGAAATTTGGCAGAGATATAGCTTGCGATATGGAGAAGGACATAGGCTACTTTTAAACGGGATAACCGACATAGTTTCTTTTATATTTCACCATATATTTGACCCATGCTAAGAAATTCTGCAAATATTTATATCCTTCTTTCTTATAAGCAGAGGTTTAAGCCCAATAGTGGGATAACAGAGACTTTTAAAATTTCAACTAAGTACCAGCATCATAAAATATTTCAGTTCAGAATACAACTTTGTCATGAGTTACTTATTATTTCAAAGACCATAATTATTCGAACAAAACACTTTATAATGTAGCGATATCTCAATGATAATGAACACAGTGTTAATTATCACACGTCATACTGCCAATATCGCACATTCCTCAAGCTGATGCTGAATATATCAAAACAACGTGTTTGAAGCACCTGTATCCGCCAAAATATGTAAACAATGCACTCAAATATGTTTTTCCACCACTTTTAAAGTGTAAACAGCGTTTTAAACCACACAGAATGTCGTTCCACGTACTAATCGATACTCTCAACGTAAAAAACTTACCTGATGTTGAGCTGTATAGCACAAAAAAACACTTTTTTTATTCGATTCAGAAATTAGTTTTTAACGTTGAAATTCATTGTGTTTTCCCACCAAAACTCTTTAAATAACATGTTCATTATATGTAACGTGTAGTATACACTATAATTATCACTAAAAAACACAAATTAAAGTTCATTAAGGCATTTAAAACAAAGAATATTCAATTCGTAAATTCACATTTTTTTTCTCGCGTGACTAGGTAAACTGCTATGGCCGTCATTTCGGTGTTGCCAACTTAGTATTTTAATTTACCATATTTCTTCAACTGTGTTTTAGGGTTCCGTAAGAATGATTTTTTTGTTTACATTCAAGTCGGAACACCTGTTCTAATAAGAAAATCAGTTAAACTTGATTTTGCTTTTCTTTCAGGGTAAGCAGAGAGGATCGATTGTTAGATCTCCTAATTTAAAATATTCAAAGGTTTCTAAGTTACTTGTCTAGTTAAGTCAATAGTTTGTGGGTAAATGGGTATACAGGGTAAATTTTTAACCAGTGCGCAAACTGTAATTTTTCATCGGTTATACAAAAAAAATCAGGTTTTTCATAGAAAAGTGCAATACCTACGTGGTCAAAATGTATGGAATAGCTGATTTTGTTTTGTATAACCAGCGAAAAAATTCGACGCTAGTCGGGTCTAGCGAATTATATCCTGAATTCATGGTTACATTATGTGCACTGGTTAAAAATGTATCCTGTATGTATTTCAAATATTACCCAGGAATAACGTTGTGTTTTATAGTTTTCGAAAACCAACTTATTTTTGCGTTGTATAAAACAATACTGTGTAGGCATAAATATTCATCCCAAATACGGAACCCTTGCGTGCGTGGTCCATCACGCACTTGGCGTAATTTTATTTCGTTTTCTTTAGAGGGTACTCATTTATTTTTCTGCGCATGGTAACAGTAGTTCTCACATTACTAAAAATTGCCCCAACTAGTGCAGAAATCTATTTCTTGCAACTTTATTTAAATCTGTCAAACTGTCAAGGTCATCATAATTTTGTGTTCCATTTTATGTATTCAGATTTTCTTATACTTATGCTGAGGCAAAAATAGATTCAAGAATGTAATTAAAACGTAACTTTGTTTACATATTAACAAGTTTTATGAAACTGAAACAGATATTTTGACAAATTAACTAACTTTTTCTGAATTCTAACATTTGTCGTATAACGAAACGCGTGACACAAAAATTGCGGGAAAATTCAGTTACTGTGCTATCCGAATTAATATTATTGCATTTCGCAGCATAATGATCCTCTGTCTATGACATTCCCACAGCTAGAACACAGGTCTCCTCACGGTGAGAAAAAGTGGGCCGTAATCTAGTAGGTAACCATAATCATTCACGAGCCCAGTGCCGGTTAGTAGATTTGGAGCCATTCAAGTATTACGTAGCACCCGGTTCTGGGGGGCGGGGAGGTCTTTCCTTTGCTTATTTTTGACATGACATGGGGGATGACGTCAGCAGTATTTTTTTTTTACTTTTTTGGATTTTCTATATAGTCGATTTTAGTTTGAACACATATGACACTCCTACCCCGAATGGCTCGAAGAAAACGATGTCGATATTCCAAAATCACACGAAAGTGAGCAGACACAACTTTGAGCAGCAAACATCCAATGTCATCGAAGACTTACAATCATGGATTCGTGTATCATGGACTGAAGACTGTTAATTTGAATTAATATAGGTACCAAAATTGCTGACGAGAGGGAGGAGGCGGTTAACGATTGCAAAAAATCTGCTTACGTAATTAATACTTGGCCCCTTTCACATGTCTTCGAGTTTTGGGTTCTATGACGTACCGTTTTTATTCACCGTTTTGGGCGTTGGTGATGAAATAAAGCACAAAGGAAAGTACCAGTTTCGGTTCGACCCTACGAAAAGTCGTAACTCGCAGCCATTACCATTACTTACCACTGGGCCACGGTAGGTACAGGCCGCGTCGTAACCAAATCGATCTTCGGCGACCGACGACGAAGATCGTTTTGGTTAGCACACTTTTTTAAATCTTCGAGCCTCTTTTTAACTTTCTAGTCATTTCTCGCAGTAGGTGGCGGTAATCTAGGGTAGGTTACTGCGACCCAGCCCTACAAAACGGGTTAATTGGTCGCACTAACTATTGAAAAATTACGCTCTAAAAAGTAATGCAGTGAAACAAGAAAATAATCGACTGACGGCACGGTTGGCGCAGCGGTTAAGCGATTGTCTGCTGCGCTGCGTGTCGCGGGTTCGATTCCCGCACGGAACAAATATTGGTATGACCTACAAGTAGTTGTTCCGGGTCTGGCTGTTTGTGTATGTGAGTTTTAAATGTTTGTGAACGCACCCACAATACAGGAGAAATTCCTAGTGTGGGGCAACGTTAAAAAAAAAAAAAAAATCTCATCTGAAGCCGTGGCCGTATGCCACTTTGCCCTAAAGCAAGATCGCTTACTACATAATGTTTATGTCGTCCCTTTATGTTCTGTAGAGGGCGCGGGCGCCACATTCATTTAATGTGACATCAGTGACGCCACATAGCCTATAACCGGCAAAGATGCTTTTATCGATACCTACCTCACTAATTTGGCAAATTATGATAAGTCGTATGTGTATAAGGGAGCGAGTCTTAGAAGCTGTTTGTTCATAATTGACTATTGAATCGATTTCAGTAACTTTTAATATACCGACCTTGGAATAAAACTCAATTTTAAATGCAAACAAAATCGCGTAAACGTTTTTTTTTTAATAATAATAGTTGGCTATAAAAAAATAAGTTTTAGTCATTGTATTACGCTTTTGACGCAATACTCTAATTTAATGGGGTATACGAGTAATTGAGTACGCAAGAGCGTTAATTACGTATGTTGCCAAAAATCAAAATCAAAAATCAAAATATTTTATATCTCATAAACCCGCAAGCACTTATGAAACGTCAGAAGCTAGGTGCACGGTTCCAATTTGTCGCTTCCTATGGAGAAGAGCCGGCAAGAAACTCCACGGTTACTCTTTTAAAAATAATTGAGTTTTACAATGTTTTCAAATTACAATGATGATAGGTATGGGAGGACAGTGCAGGCCTGTCAATAAGTACCAGGTACTTAGAGGAATGAAAATAAAGAATAGAAACTCGTCTATAAATCTACAGTCTGTAAGGCCTACAACAACACGTAAAAGAATTCACAATACGTAAAAGAATCTACTATTTAAACCAAGTGACATGATTTCCATGAGAACACATGCGTTACACATTGTTTAAGTAAACCTACATACATACGTACATACATACCGGTTGAAGTACAATCATTATATTAGGTTTTCAACAACATTTTTGTGGCAAAATGGTAATTAATAGAGGTTCAATTAAATACCTACCATTTAAAATCATGCAAATCCCAGGTAACATTTGAATTGCAAATCACTATACACCTAGTTAGGCAAATGCTTTGTTTGCCTACGGTTCTATTATGTTTATTTATTCAACACGTAAATAAGGCAAAAGCAAATCATTTCGCTGTGCCAATGACTTCTCAACCTTTTACGTTTGCAATTCGAAATTAATTGAAATGTTCATTTAGGTAAGTAGATGTTATATTATTTATGACACTTTTACAGTTCAATATTTTAAAACTAGATGACGCCGGCAATTCCTAGCTGACTAATCCCTGAGAAGAAATGCCGAAACAAAATCAGAGAGGTCATCGTCTCTTTTAAAGTCCAAACAGTAAATTATTTGAATTTTATCTGAGTCTAACAATGCAGGGCAATGTCTGGAAGGGCCTTTTGAAGAAAGAGCCATTGCAGCTTTGAGCTAACCTGTCCCAACAGACGGCATGTATGTATCAGTCACCGTGTAACTCAACCCTATTTTAGGGAGCTCAATGATCCGTCACAAGACGCTACCAGATTTGCAGGACATTTGCGTAGGATTTGCATTTACTAAATGCTCAAAACCACCAGACGAGTTATAAAGTCATGTGTTCAATCTAGCCTGCATAGTACTCACATTCACAGGTAGTTTTTTCTTTAAATGTCATAAAAGTAATGTCACGTAGATCAATACTTAAATATAAAATGTCAACAGTGTTCTATTAACACTTACCTTTTATAATAGTTTGTTGCTTGAGGGTACATTGGAGCAACTTAACTAATCCCAAGCCTTTTTATCATCCAAGTAATCTTTAACTTCATAGAAACCTTTTTGACAGAGTTTCTGTTTAATAAATGATTTAAATTTATTGAAGCTTAGTTCTTTAATACTTTCTCGTTATTTTATACGAGGAGAAAAGAAGTCCCGAAAATTTAACAAAATTCCAATATTTTAGTACCTACCGACTATACATACAGTAGATATACCGAATACTCCAATGTCTGTTTATGAGAAATTACTAAACGCTGTGTAAAGTACACTAATTGTGAATATGATTTTTTTTTTAAATTCCAATAGCGTTTCAATATTAAAATTCAAAAGAATTAGTAGGGGCAGTAAAAATTTAATAGCCTACTGGCGGCAAATGTGTAAATCCGCCACTGCACGGGACTTAAACATGACTGACGAAATGTGTGTGTGCTATAGGTACACATGTGCCCACCCTACGGGGAAACAAGGCGTGATGTTATGTTATGTCTTATTAAAGTAAGCAGGGCGTTCAGTTTGCTAACAATGAAAATGTTTGACGTGACACCGGACGAACGATTTGTTCTCGTTTATAAAATATGTATGTAATATGACCAGGTGACATCATGTAACATCACCGGGCACTCCACGATTGCGGCGGTAAGTCCTCTCTTTGAGGAGTGGATTGAGAGGCGCCCGGGCGTCCTCACCTTCCGCCTGACGTAGGTCCTCACCGGACACGGTTGTTTCGGGAGGTTCCTGTTTCGCATAAGGCGGGAGGAAACGCCCGGGTGTTTCCATTGCGAAGATCGCCCTGAAGACACGGTGGAGGTCTGCCCGGCTTGGGCGGAGCACCGCCGTGTCCTCGTGAAGCCGATCGGCGGCGGCGATCTCTTGCGTGCGGCCCTGGTCCAGGCCATGGTGCGGAGCGAGAGTGCATGGGTAGCCGTCACCTCCTTCTGCGAAGCAGTAATGCTCGCAAAGAGGGTGGCGGCGCACGTGAGGGCGAGGCAGTGTATGCGCCCCCGCGGTCTTAGTCGCCGCAGGAGACGCCCTGGGCGTGGGGAATCCCAGGCTGATTCCCGGCCACCGTAGGCGCGGGCTTGCGGACGGCGAGTAATGGGTAGCTCGCTGTCCGGTAAGGACCAAGCCCGGGTCGACGGCGCGTTGTGTTCCACACGCGCCTCAAAGAGATGTCAGCACCAACTGATGGTGCCAGGGGTGCGGGTTGTTTCAAAGAGATACCGCGGCCCCTGGCACAGGCAAATAAAACCATGTAACATCGCGTAATACACTAAAAGTAAGAATGGTTGTCATTTTGCCAGTTCAAGTATTTCATTACGTAGTTGAGCAGACAAATTTTTCGTACATGTGGAGCAATAGATTACCAATGTCCTTCAAAGTTGTTCACATAGTGCGGTACATAATTAGGGTGCTATATTCAATTAAACATAAGCCTCTGTGCGCTTAGCGGGCCTAACTTACGAGTTCTAGTTCGTGGGTTCGAACCAAGAAAATTACAAAATACAAATAGTTTATTTTCTTTAACAAATTTGTGTATTACATAGCTAGTTTTCGAAGTATAATTTTAAGCAAATAAATGCCTGTATTAGGACACTCCACTCTTCCGCAACTTAAATTAACGTAATGTAGGTACATTCAAAAACGAAAGTTATGCCAGTATTAACTATTCACAAATAAATCATTTTAAAGAAGTAAAAAAAAATTACAAAGAAGTACAGAAGACTGATATTTTACATAAGCTTATTTATAACACATTTGCTCGTAAAGGGTCTCTTATTACACCAATTTCAATATCGTAATGTTTGTCATTACGCACTTGTGCGTTATTGTAATGTAAAACGCACGGTTTATCAAGATGCTCCGTCTAAAACGAACGGTACTTTTTTAAATCTTAGCAAAGAGTTTTTATGTCAGAAAAGTGGTCAACATTTTATGAATAAAATTAACTTTGAGAGCTAATAATAATAACTTGACAACATTAAAAATGCCAACTGGCAACGTAATAATCAATTTTACAAATTGTTCAAATTTTTCTAACTGCTATAACAAGTGATTAAAGATTTATTCGTTTATGAAAGTCCGAGTTTTATTTATTTCCTCGCAAATATGTTATAAAACGTCGTATGACATACGTACGCTTTGATAATTACAGCCAGCAGAGGCTGTAATTATCAAAGCGCATTCTTGTAGCCCTCGCCTACAGCTCGGGTTAGCAATATCGCCTATATAACATAATGTACTATTAAATGAGTGTGCATTTTGTGTAAGTTGTATGTGAGTTGGGGATGTGTGATATGTGTGTGTGGGGTGTATGTGTGGTAAGTGTACGCGTGACTGAGTGACTTATGATGTGGTCTGCAGTAGGGCCTCCGTGTCCTCACATGCGAGTGGTTTTATCCATTATAAGTTTTTTGCATTCATAATATTGATTGGTGTATACATATACCTATCTCTCAGACTGACAGACAGGCGCTATTACTTTGTCTAGGTAAATTATTTCATCACCACTGTCCTCAAAACGGTGGAGGAACATCGCGAGGAAACCGGCAGATCCAAGAACCAAAAAAAAATCGATTACGTGACTTCTACCAGCCCGCACTGGGCCGAGTGGTAGAAAACCGCGTTCTCCCTCTTGAAGAAAGGAGGATCAGCGGTGTCCCAGCACTGGGAATATTATTAGGTGATTACAAGCTGTCTTTGATTTGACCCGTGCCGCTGTGGTTATTTTTAGCCAGGAGCTATCAACTCTCTCATAACGTGACATTGGCTAAATGCACAAACCGTGCGAAGCCAAAACCAAAAAAAAAAAAACTCTCTCATAGACAAAATTCTAGCGAAGTCAGATAAAAGACATTTAATCAAAATATTAAAACAAAAATGTTTGGATAATCTATCTAATAGGTTTTCAACTTTATCGCTGAAGCATAAGGTTCAAATTTGATTGAGAAAATTTGACAGTTTCGGGTAGGTTGACCTGCTGGCGTCTGTACCTACGTGAAGCAAAAACATTGTACACACTTATTTTTACGAAAATTACGAGAACGGAGGAGTATGAAGCACAGTTAAAGAAGGAGGAGTGCAGAATGATATTTTTCATCCCTTCTATTCGAAAACTGTCATTTTGTTCCTCTATAAAATGGTCCTGTATAATTTTAGAATCCTTCGCTTCGCTCTGGATTCAATAAAGCGCCCTCGCCGTAAAAATATTATTTTGCCTCCCTTGTCATACAACCTACTATTTTTAATAAAATTATCTATTGTTCAAACTTAAAATTTAAATTAATTATGTTCGAATTTCGAACACTGCGCGACCACAAGTATTTATAAAGTAAAGAAAACAGCGCTCCTAGCGGCTGCGAGCGAAAACTAGTCAAAACAAAGATTGTCAACAATGGTTTCCTAGATCGAAACATACAAACTTATATTTGCGGCTCCGAAACTATATCGCTAATACTTTACAAAGGAAAATTCTTGAAACTTAGCCGCAAATATAACATTGTGTAGGAAACGTCAGATTGTGTTCGTTCGTTTAGTGTCATTTGCGATTACAACAAGGTAAATTAAACTTTAAACAGTTACGATAAGGTTCAGTAGCTCTGTATTGAATGCTTGTGGAAATTAGCTACTCATATAAATTACAATACACAGAGAATTTAGTTGCGCGGGAACTCGTGTTATGGTGGGTCGTGCGCGGAGTCGTTAGTCATTTTGTTAGAAAACTTTTTTATTACACTAATTAAATAAATAAACTGCGACTAAAACGAGTTATTGTGTACAGTAAATAGTTCATTTATAGTGAATTATGGTGCTTGAGAGTTATTTAAGTGGAAATACGTAATCAAGTGATTTGTTTTATGATAATATGGATGAGAATGTTCGAAGGGATTGCTTCTGATTGCGCTACAAGTAAGGTAAGGCATTATACTTTAACGTAATAATAAATAGTCACAGATATATACCGCGGCCCCTGGCACACAGGCAACTGAGGGAACACGGGTGGGTTTTAGTCAGTAAAAGTCTGAGACGCCTTCCTGCTCCACCCAGAGCGGGAGAAGTCATTTGATGATTTATTAGGTGAAGTTATTTGATTTATTTTTGACCCAGAAAAAAAAACATGTAATCATTCGATGAGCGTAATCGATCAGCTGTTTTTGTAATTTTTCGTGGAACATTGATATTTTTTACGAATTTCCAAAAACCAAAACATAACAGTCGTTTGGCTGCTTTAAATGTACATATTAGTGTCATTTAAAGTTTTGAACAACGTCGGAATGTTTTTTTTTTCATTTGTACAATATCACAACGCAATTATGACACTTTATTCCCATTAAAATCTAGCGTATTCTTCTTCTTCTTCTTCAACCCTTGGCCACCCAATGCTGAGTGTAGGTATCTTCCAAATCTCTCCGTTTTGACGGAGATCTAGCCTATTAGCTAATAAGTAATTTAAATATAACTTAAGGGGAATCTAGCCGCTGGCTCGAACTCACTGGTGCGCCTGAAAAGCACGCTGTCTCACCAGGCATCGTGTCCGACAGAGGTAGTATCAGTGATGAGCTGTTAGACGCTAGTCTACACGCACAACGTTGATGAGTGAGATGCAGGTTCATTTATAGCACAACAGGCGCGTAAAAATTAAGAAAAGTCCTTCGGAAGATCGGGTTTATGAAAAAACCACTGCATAAATCAATGAACAATAAAGTTTATTGTACTTTTCGATATTTGAGATTTGTCGGTACCGACTTGGTTTTTCAGATTTGACACTTCTTTCATTACTTAAACACGCCCAAAGTTAGGTTAAATTAGCAAGAAAAACTAATCTTTGTTGACTCATAACTTTTTAATGGCTTTTTATTTTATATGATTTAATTTTTGATATAAATTGTCGAACAGTGGAGTAATACCCTCCCGAAGTTTGTATGGAAAAATGTCGACTAGATTCACCTTGATTGATTCAGATTGATCAACTAGTGTTGCCGAGCAATAATTGCTCAAAAAATTGCCCGTGTAAGAGCGAGAGAGGTATTTTAAAATTGTAGATGCAAACAACCGTGGCAACTGCATCCTAATTTTGTAACACAGGATTCATCTTTCATTTTGTGTTCAACATTATTCATTGCGTTATTCTCATGCATGGGCAGCAGTAGCGTTTACGACCACTAGACCAGTTTTTAAAGTTCTTTGAATTAATTAAAAAAAAAAAATTATTTTAAAAAAATCATTTTTTTCTTCTTTGAGGGGTTTGTGGCTAAATACTAACAGCAGCACGGTTCGATAGATCAGGTTAAGCTATGCTTGCCGCGGTTGGTCCGTGGATGGGTGACCATCTTTACATACCAAGACCCTTCCGTGCTTAAGCCCTCGGCAGTTAGGCAGTTTTATTTGAGTCTGACAACAATAGAAATGTAATTGTGTTCATTACTTGAAGACTTGAAGGTTTAAAAAGCACGACGTTAGTCCCGGCCATAGAAATATTAAAAAAAAACGGGTCCCGGCTGTCATTTGTAGATCTTTGACAGTCGTTACGGGTCGTCAGAAGCCCGAAAGTCTGACAACCAGTCTTACCAAGGAGTATCGTGTTACTCAGTAACTGGGTTGTGGAGGTGGAGGCAATCGCTCCATGTAAAATTGTAAAATACTGGTTTTCAGCTGTATCCGGAACCTGACCCCAAAATAGTTCGGAAAACCATCCACATTCATACTCAAAACTCTCCTCACGACATTTCCTCATTCTTCCGTATCACAAGCCGATACCATGACAAACGATTTCCACACAACTTTTTAGTTACCGGTGCCACTTTCAAACTTCCCCGTATACACCGTGACATTTTAGTCGTCTTACAAAGGTGGTCCACTCAATGCATCCGTCATAAAATACCTCTAGGCGCGATTAAAAGATTGTTACCATTAATTAAGATAATAGATACAAAGAAAAATAATTAATGCTTTAGAATTTATGAAACACCCTCCCTGTTAACAATGTTTACGTATCAAACGGTAGAAGATATCTACCTACCTACCATTACATTCCATCATTAATTCAATATCCATAACAGGGTCTTTCAAACTACGTCATGCGTCTTAGTGAATGATATTTTCATTTTTTAAATTATGCAACTGTTCAAAATTAACTTCTTTTTTATTAATGATTAGTAGTCATTGGATACATGAAGTGGGCTGCCGTTGTAAGAAGACTAAAATGTCACGGTGTATACATTCTGTGTCTATTAATTCTTGTATTTTATTTATAGTTGTTTCCGAGCTATTTAACCCGTATGTTGCACCTGCAATGGTTGGTCTCTGCATCACCCTAAGGTTGACTGGTAGAAAAGTATTTAATACTTGTGCCGATAGTCTTCACTACATTTTAAAACAAAGTCCCCCGGCGCGTGTCTGTCTTTTCGCGATAAACTCAAAAACTACTGAACGGATTTTTATGCGGTTTTCTACAATAGACAGAGTGATATGAGGATGGTTTAGGTGTATGATTGGTTAACGCGGGCGAAGCCGCTGGCAATAGCTACTAAAAAATAAATAAAGGGCAATTGGTTAGTCAAGAGCCCTTTGTTACGAGGACATGCTGCGGTTACTGCGCTCGATCAGTGATGGGTGACCGTTTCATACACAATGATCTTCCGGTTTCACAGTAAATGCAAGCGAAGATTGGAGTTTTCTTGAAAGGTCGAACCGGTTGTCATTTAATTCCATTCCATGAGCACACAGCGACAACGACAACTAAGTACGTCTCTTGCCAAAAACAATGTTTAAATCTAAGGCAACTAATTATGAAGACGGAATAAATTAAATAAGAGCGTTTATTCTGAAAATGGGCAATGTCGCAAATAGCTGTATGGAAATATGAAATATCGCTAACTAGTGACCTAAATTAATAAAATTGATTATGAAAAGCAATTTTATTAATACCAATACACCAAATATTTAGTTTTAGATGCAAAAAAGAACTTGGAAACTTTCATAACTTAATACTATCTATATATATAATCTTATAACCTTTTATAACAAGCTTCCCTCTGCTAGATTTACATCTTAATGCGTTTAAAGCGAAAGTAAAATCAAATCTTTGTTCGAAGGCATACTATTCTATCAACGACTACTTAAACGATAAGAATTGTTGGTCGCTGTGATTAACTCAAGACAACGTTAGTGTTCTTTCACCAGTATTAGCTTAACTACTGACAGGTCATATGAATTACTTCATACCATTGTTTATTTAACTTGACTGCATAAACCATTTTTATTTATCAATTAAATTTTCATTTATTGTTGAATGTTAATTATCTGCTATTATTGTATAGAATCAAGTTCTTCTAACATAACAGACAGCTGTGCTGCTGTACAGTTTGTTGCGCCACTTCTTCTTCCCAGCTAAAGCACTACGAAGTGGTAAAGGGCGGGCGTGCCGGGGGACTGTCTTATGTAATTTTGACGTTCAGAAAGTGCTGACTCTCAGCCTAGTTTGAATAAATGACTTTTGATTTCGATTTTTTCCAAATGCCCTTTCTACACCTAAAACAGTTACAACATCAAATTCAGTGTTATAATTGCAAATCATTATTCATTCTTGTTTCCCCAACCCACCCCATCGTATCGCGTCGCCTCATCGCGCTTCCATTCGCTGAGCATTCTTTCTGACTCTTTTCCTTTTTGCTCGGCTTCTATGGGTCCTAGCGTAACTTTAAATAGCCTATAGCCTTCCTTAAGACTCGGGCTATAAAATGCAAAAATCATTTTTAAAATCCGACTGAAAGTTTTAAGGCAAAGCGCGTTCAAACAAACAAACTGTACAGTTTTATTGTTGTTAGATTAGATAGACAGCTAAATCGTTTTTTTGGTGCACACAAAAAACAATACAGCATACAAAGCACGATGAAATAATAACTAATTACGTGAATGTCATTACTAGTTAGCCGACACATAATTATATGTCACAGTTTAATTCTAAGTACCGTTAGATTATAATCTATCTCGTGAGATTGTAAACTGTCGAAACATTGTAAACCGAAAAATATTGGTACAATTTAACGCATTGTTTTTTGGTAAATTATAATCGAAGTGAAACCGTCATAATGTGAAGGTATCAAGACGGATAGTACCTTGCTCTATTAAATAGTTTATAATCTATCTCGCGAGATTATAAACTGTCTATAAATTGTGAACTGCACCATACTGTGGCCCTAGTGTGAGTTTCATTTAACCATCTCGATCAAACGCATCGAGCGCGTTCGGCGTTCCGATTGTTCCGTCGCCAACAATCGGAACGCCAAACGCTCAGATTATAAAACAAAGGCAGATAGACCGCGCGGAACACCAATAGTGGGGCCATGAAATCAAATACTAATTCAAAACTCCAGTTAGTACGCCACGAAGCGTCGATTTTATGTTACATACAATGCGACGGTCTAGAATTTGGTTTTTTGGCTTCACTGTTGTGTTCCGCGCGGTCTATCTGCCTTTGTTTTTTTTATAATCTGAGGCCAAACGCGCTCGATGCGTTTGATCGAGATGGTTAATGAAACTCACACTAAGGCCTCAGCTTACCGACCCAATAGGTTAAGTTAGGTTGGTTTTGTCACCAACCGCGCGCAAGCCGAGCGAGCGAAGCGAGCGGTGCCGCGGGAGCGGCCGGCGAGCGCTACTTCCAAGTTAGTGGCAGTTACTTGACTATTTAGTAATAGCGCAAGGTACTATCCGTCTTGATACCAGTTCATAATTTGACGGACAGATTATAATCTATCGATTTATCGACAGTTTGTCATCTCGCGAGGTAGATTATAAACTGACGATGTCCATAATGATACGGTGACATATACAAAGAAAGAAAAAAAAAGGGGAAAGGAAGTCATGATATAGGGGTGGTGTGTGTATATAGTGGTGATGGTGATTAGTAAATACATATACATTAGTAATGTACCGAGTAGTCGGCCATATTCGTAGTCGGCGATTAGTCGTCGACTAGACGGCTAAAACCGCCAACTAGTCGGCCCATTTTTTTCTCGTATTAATATGCTTAAAATTTTTAAAGACGGTGATTGAAATGATATTATTGAAATCTCTACTGTAATTATTTTTATTATAAAACCAGTAACAGTTTACTTTGAGTTCAATTTAGAATAGGATAGGAAGTAACGTCGGAACAAATGCAAAAGCTAATAAAAACACGTCCTGACAATTCCGCTGGTCGCCGGGCGCCGCGAACCCGGCCGAACCTACGAGCCGAAAGCGTAGTCACGAACATTACCGATGTAGCCGGAACTCAATCGAAAGCAGTGATCGGCTTGGCCGAATAGTCGGCCGATTGGTCGGCCAAAGTCATAGTCGGCCCATCTCTAATATACCTACGTCATCATCATCTGCTTAGCTTTTCCCAAGTACGTTGGGGTTGGCTTCCAGTCTAACCGGATGCAGCTGAATATGAGTATTTTACATGGAGCGACTGCCTATCTGACCTCCACAACCCAGTTACTGGGTATGGCTATATCCCTTAGTTGTCAGACTTTCGGGCTTCAGACGACCCGTAACGACTGCCGAAGATCTACAAATGACAGCCGGGACCAACGGCTTAACGTGCTTTCCGAGGCACGGAGGGGTCTTTGGTATGTTAAGATGGTCACCCATCCACGGACTAACCGCGACAAGCTTAGATTAACCTGATCTATTGAACCGTGCGGCTAATATTAGTTTTTTTTTTTTTTTGGGTGGGAAATCATCAAATGACTTCTCCCGCTCTGGGTGGAGCAGGAGGGCGTGTCAGACTTTTACTGACTAAAACCCACCCATGTTCTCTCAGCTGCCCGTGTGCCAGGGGCCGCGGTATCTCTTTCGAACAACCCGCACCCCTGGCAGGCATTGGCCCTTGCGAGCCCCACCAGCTGCTGCTGACGTCTCCCTGCGACGGGTCAGCAGTGGCCCCGCCGCCTACCACTTTTCGGCCGCAGGGGATAGGGAGAGCGGCCAACGCTATACCGACACTCCTCTTTCCCTGCGGCTCCACCGCGTCCGCCATCAAACGGTGGCGGCCCCATCCAGGCCACGGAAGGGAAGAGCGCTACTCAGAAGTACCGGCACTCCTCCTCCGCCGCAGCCTGTAACCCTCAGCCGCGATGCCTCCCATTCGACATCGCGGCCCGCCTCAGCTGCGATGCACTTCACCGCAACCTACTTTTTGGCCGCTACGTCGTCGGCTTGGAGGCACAAGCCCTGACGAGCGGCCCCACCTTGGGGTTCCTCTTCGCTTCACCGTGGGAGGGTGACCACGGTTACTGAGCTCCCCCCTAACGACAATGCGGGAACCCCACTGGGGGGGGGGGGGGCTAATATTACTTAGCTACAAACAAGCCCCTCGATTAGATTACATACAATACTTATATATAAATACGTATGTATACAACCATGACCAACCGTACTTGCTTCCCAAATCACGTAGAGACCTCGAAGAGTTGCGAACGGTCACCCAGCCAAGGGCTGACCGCGGCCCGTGGCCTAACCTCGCCCTCGCAGCCATTCGGTCACGAAACTATTGTGGCCGATACATTTGGAATTCAATTGAAAAAGGTTGAATTGTGAAATTGTCTGTGACTTGCGGTACGTGTTCCTAATTGTTGTGAAATCACGGGTGGAAGCGATTGTGATTGTATTGAAGTACTTGAGTCATTGTTTAAAGTGGCTTTGTAAGTGTTCTCATAATGTATGTTTACTAGCATTTTCCAGCGGCTTCGCCCGCGTGTAGGTCGGTGTATTATACATATAAACCTTCCTCTTGAATCACTCTGTCTATTGATGAAAACCGCATTAAAATCCGTTCAGTAGTTTTTGAGTTTATCGCGAACAGACAGACACGCGGCGGGGGACTTTGTTTTAAAATGTAGTGTACAAACTCGAAAAGCGACTTTTTTATACTATGTAAAGTTTGTGAGGTTGTAGGGAGTAATCTCTGGATCTACTGAACCGATTTTGAAAAGTCTTTTACCGATAGAAAGCCACGTTATTTGTGAGTGTCATAGGCTATACAACGAGTCACGGAAAGGGTATATACATACCAAGGGCACGGCTACTTTGGATGATATCAAACGATATTGGAAGGGTTTTTTTAAATCCTATCTCTACATGTTCGGAAATTATGAGAATTGTTAATACAGACGCCAGTACATCAAGCTACCCCCAATCTGTCAAATTTCTTTGATAGATTTTCAACTTGGAAAATTTGACAGTTTGGGGTAGCTTGATGTGCCGGCCGGATGTGATACTGGAAACCGAACTTTTCAAATTGAAATAAACACATCACTCGGAAGAGATTTATCGTGATATTGGCAAGTAACGTGGAAAGTTATTGACCTACGTAGTGCGGTGACACGTTTGATATGAAATCGAAAATTTAGAATAATAATTATGGGCAAATCACCATAACCACTAACTAATTCGAACTAAAATACCGTTTATCTCAGAATAGTGAACATGTCACATAATTACTTCTTGCAATAAGCCGACGGTATAGTGATTCTATACTAGCTGTTATCTTTAGTGCTTAAGGATAGCAATAGAGTTTCTGTTACACCCTGTATATTAACCCGAAAAACCGAACACACTCATAATTTCATCACAAGTAAAAATGTTTACCGCCCAACGAAGTGGGCACGAGTCGGCTAGTACCACATGAGTAACCATTACTCATGTTGTGTGTGCATGTGTGTGTGTGTGTTAAGATACAGTGTGTCCCTGGATAAAGTGCACAAACGAGAATGAGTGAAACTAGACCATAATTAATCGACAAAAAATTAGAAAATAAAAATCTTAAAAAATTCGTTAACGCCTGTTTTGAAAATGTAATAACTTTTTATTACTTGAGGGAATTTCGTTAAAATAAAAACAACAATATTGGCTGATAATTGATGCTGCATAGTAAATACAAAGAAACATCTTAAAATACAGCCATCAAGTAAAAAAATACGTTTCTTTGATTATTATTTTTTTGAAAATTTTGTCTAAACTTTTCAATAAATTTCGATTTTTACAAATAAAATCTCGAAAGACAGGCGTTTTTAATAGGCAATAAAAAAGTAAAAAAATCGATATTAATTATAACAATTGTATTTTAAAATTTATTTTGTTGTTTCATGAACTTAAAACTGACATTTTCCGACTGCATTTTGCCTAAGCTATCTCAATAACATATTTTTCGTTTTTTTTTTCTCATATAGAGTACAATACGCTATTATGTATGTAGTAATGTAAACTGGAAAAGCGGAATCACCTAATACAAGCAAATTTTTGCATAAAAGGTGAGTTCAAACCATAACAATGTAATTTACATAAGTTGATGATTTTATCTTTTTTAACCAACTTCAAAAAAAGGAGGAGGTTCTCAATTTAACTGTATGTTTTTTATTATTTTATATTTGTTACCTCATAACTTTCGACTGGGTGAACCGATTTTGATGATTCTTTTTTTATTTGAAAGCTGGTGTTTCCCGTGCGGTCCCATTTCAATTTCATATAGATCTGATGATGCGTTTCGGAGACAGACAACGGAACTCTTAAAAAAATAATAGTAAACCGCGATTGCTGCTATCGCATAAATATGCATTGTTTTGACCCCAAGGATGATGAAATTTCGAATTAGTGGGGTAGGTACTATAACTAAAAAGTGTAAAATAAAAACTTTTTCCAAAAAAAACAAAATCAACCGACTTCCTAAAAAACACTACAAAGTGAAAAATAACTTTAATTTCGGAAGGCGGTGACGAAAAATTAAAATACATATCCAAAGTCACCGACTTCCGAAATTAAAGTTATTTTTCACTTTTTAGGTGTTTTGTCAATACTCAATACTCAATACTCAAATTTTATTTGCATTCCACAATGTGTACTTAGGTGGTAAATTAAAAATAGTGATCATTATGGACCCTGTCGGGCACAGCAAACAATAGTAGGAGAGAGGAAGCTTTAAATAAGTAGCTAAACTTACATCTAAACTAAATCCATAACTTTAATTTCGGAAGTCGGTTGTTTTTTTTTCACAAGCTTTTATTTAACTTGCAATGTAACTATGTTCGGGTGGACTATTGCAACTCAATTTTTTTTTTAATACCTACTGTAATTCAGTTATATTTGGTTTGACTGGCAGCCGACCCCAACGTAGTTGGGAAAAGACTATGTCCAACAGTGGACATCTTTCGGCTGAAATTATGATATTGACAGTAATAATTATTCTTAAGAAGAAATAAATATTTTTGAATTTGTATTGTATGGGACAAATCTTGCAACCCACTTCCTCCTAGTACATTTTTTAATTTAAATCCAATTTGGCAGACGCAACGATTTCGTGTAAACAACTGAACAATTTTAGCATTTACCGTTTTTCCGAATGATTTCATTTACTTTTCGTGTGACAAGGTCGCATAGAACATTGGCAGCCAGTCTTACTCATTAGGTACGAAGAAGGCAGAGAATGTTAATTTTTTTCACGAGTTTGATATTTAAAAAGGTGGTGGTCATTTTGTATTATTAGTCAGCCAAATATAACTCTCATATTTCTAGCTAGAGCGTTATACATTAATTTTTTAACCGACTTCAAGAAAAGGAGGAGTTTCTTAATTCGACTGTATGTTTTTTTTTTAATTTTTATTTTATTTTATGTTCTTTACCTCATAACTTTCGACTGGGTGAACCGATTTTGATGATTCTTTTTTATTTGAAAGCTCGTGCTTCCCGTGTGGTCCAATTTCAATTTCATATAGATCAGATGATGCGTTTCGGAGACAGACAACGGAACTCTTCAAAAAATAACAGTAAACCGCGATTGCTGCTATCGCATAAATATGCATTGACCCCAAGGATGATGAAATTTCGAATTAGTGGTGTTAGGTACTATAACTAAAAAGTGAAAAATAAAAACATTTTCAAAAAAAAAAAACAACCGACTTCCGAAAAAACACTACAATGTGAAAAATAACTTTAATTTCGAAAGGCGGTGACAAAAAAATTAAATACATATCCAAAGTCACCGCCTTCCGAAATTAAAGTTATTTTTCAATTTGTAGTGTTTTTTCGGAAGTTGTTTTTTTGGAAAAAGTTTTTATTATTAGTTATAGTAGGTGCCTTCCCCACACCAATTTGTACACCACTATTTTGTATGTAAACAACAGTGACAGGAAGCAGCAGCACATCACCGAGACGAACGCAAAAACTACCGAAGCAAAGTTAATAAAAATTATATGGGATCACCCCTGAAGCATACCCAATGGATTAAAAAAGAATTTTCGAATTCCAACCACAGTTGACGGAGAAATCGGTAAACATATATAAAAATAAAAATATAAATAATAAAATATACAGTGGGACATAGAACCTCCTCCTTTTTTGAGGGTTCCGTACAAACTACCAAAATAATAATTAGGTAACTAATGAGACTACCGTACCTACATTCCTGTAACAAAAAGATAAACTGCACTGAGGGACAAACTTAACTTTGCATAGGTTATAGGTAGAACATAGGTCGAAGTTAGTTTGCAAATAAGTTTATAATCGTAAATAAGTAATTGTTTTGTGCTACTGCTTCTTACCAAATTTCATGACTATAGATTAACGGGAAATACGTTTTGATTCCCTTGCGAGCAAACGGAGCGTAAACGGCCTTATCTTTAGATTGCGTTGACTTAGAAGTTTGATTTTTTCACTGCACCAAGGGGTGGCAGACCTAGGTATTTGAAATTAATTTCAGCTCGATACCTCCACGCATTCCTGACAAAAAGGGTCTTGACAGACGGACAACAAAGTGTTCTTATAAGGGTTCCGTTCTTGCCGACTGAGATACAGAACCCTAAAAAGTTCTGAAAGTCATTTAAAATATCTTCGGCCGAATAATACGTGATCTTTATTTAGATTAAAAGATAATTATTCTTTAAAATACTCACTTATTTGAGAGATATCATCATCATTTGCCTAGCGTCGTCTTAACTGTGTAGGAGACTTGGAGTCGCCGACTAGTCTTAGCAAAACCGGATATTAGACAGTGTTGTTTCATTTTTGTTTTACTCAACCAGTTTGTTCACTCTATGATACTGTAGAGGTTGTTTGCTTGAGACTAATAATTCTATAGGCTGGCTCATTGATATACTTACAAAAAAACTTTAAAAAAGAGCAGAAAATAATATAAAAAGCGTGGGGTGCTTTTTAAGGTATATTTATAATCAATTAATATCAAGCACCCCGCGCTATTTTTAAATTATTTTCTACTTTTTAGTTTGATTTTTAAAGCGTGTTTTTTTTTTAGTTTTTTTAAAAACTATTATTTATTTTCTATTTTTTAGTTCTACTAACTACAAAAGCGTTAATTTTAAATTATTGAATTGTCATCGGTCCTCGATAAGTCTACAAATTTTATATTAAATCTGACCGATTGAAGTGGGTCGAAATCAAGTCCAAAGGAGTCGGTTACAAACAAACAAAAATACAGGTGAAGCTAATAAAAGCGTGTTAAAAAACCCAAGATATACAATCAGCGTCTCAAAAACGTCCGCATAAATAGAGCGCAATGTGCGCAGGTGGCAAATAGTATCGTCAGTCATCTTTCAGTCAGTTCTTTTGGACCTTGCTTTGTAAAAAACACTTTAAATCATGCGTGTTAGGTTTAATTTGCAATTGTTTTATCATAACTATAACCACTGATGTATAATTGGGGACAGTTTTGAATGTTACTTTGGTTCGAGACCGCCATCTTGGATTTTTGTATATCAATGGGCTGGCTATAATTTATACATTTAAATATCTGGGGCACATACTTACCGACGACCTTAAAGATAATGTAGATATTGAGATAGCGCAGGGCACTGGCGATGGCGGTCCGAGGTAATATGGTGGTACGTAGATACTCCCGTTGCACCGACCAGATTAAGAGACCCTATTCAAGGCATATTGTCAAGGTCTGTACACGGGGGTCTATGGACCAGCTACACCAAAACAACCGACTTCCAAAAAAACACTAAAAAGTGAAAAATAACTTTAATTTCGGAAGTCGGTGACTTTGGATATGTATTTTAATTTTTTGTCACCGCCTTCCGAAATTAAAGTTATTTTTCACTTTGTAGTGTTTTTTTGGAAGTCGGTTGTTTATTTTTTTGAAAAAAGTTTTTTATTTTTCACTTTTTAGTGGTACCCCCTACACAGCGTACCGGCGTGATGTTATGTTATTAACTGGTGTAAGCAATTGACAGACATGAGATTTCAGCAATCCCTGTCCATTTGCTATCATTTATTGAGGAGTTCCGTTGCCTATCTCCGAAGTTCTTCATCAGATCTTCACCAAATTGAAATGGAACCACTCCGAGAAAGTACTCTTCCAAAAACTACACAAATTGCTTCAAGTGTGCCTATAAAATTTGAAGAGTTCTCTCTATTTCTCCAGGATCCCATCATCAGATCCTGACTTGATGATCATGGGGCCACCTGGGAAGTATACCCTTTCAAACAAAAAATAATTTATCCAAATCGGTCCAGCCATCTTCGAGTAATCGGGGAACATACATAAAAAAAAAATTAAAAAAAAAAGTTCCGATGAATTGAGAACCTCCTTTTGGAACCTCCTTTTGGAAGTCGGTTAAAAAGGTCGCTAGATGTCTTGCGTGTCCACTACAATATCACTGGGTTTTATAATGCGGTTATCCAAGTGCTTCACTCAAGCCAAAACTTTAAAAATTCTATACTGTACTTTTGTTAGAAGCCACTTAGGAAGGAATGCGCGTTGGAAATATGGAACCCAAGTTACTACAAATATATTAACCGCATTGCGAGCATCCAAAAAAGGTTCTTATGGTACTTGTGTATCATTCAGAAAACTACTATAACCTATGTAAAAAGTTTCACTTATTAAGTTCTCTCAACCGTCGCGAAATTTCTGACTGTGTGTGTTTATTGAAAATCTTTAACAATACTATAAACTGTTCCGATATCTTGACAAAATTTTATTTCAACATTCCTATGAAATGCAAGCGATATAATCCACCCTTGCGCGTGCCATTTGCTTCAACTAATTATAGGCAGAATTCGTACATTGTGCGTGCAAGTAGAAATGTAAACAAGCATTGTAAACAGTACGATATAGATCTGTTCCTAACCAGTGTGTCGTCAGCCAGGAAGCTTTTTCATGTAGTTAGTTGATTTTGTTATGTTATGAAGGTGGTTATGCAGTGCGAGCAACATAGTAATTATACTGTAGTATGTAGTAAACCTAGTGTGAATGTCCTTAGAATTAACTTTTTCTTAATCTGTATTTTATAAGTGGAGACCTGTAATTGGCTTTCTGTCTAATATACTGTCCTTGATCTGTTTGCTTTAGCTGTAAGTCTCCCATGTTATTTAAATAAATAAATAAATAATAATATTTTCAGAATGCTCTTGACACTGCCCCGTTTCTGCAGTGCGTCGAAAATGTTTGCACAGAATCGAACTGACGGCTTTCATGCGGTCATTCGGAAAAACGTCGCATCATTAGTAGCTAGAACACGGGCCAGTAGCAACAGTATTCTGAAAACATGTATCACAGAGTTTTTATTCGCTCATTTTGAGGCATTTTTTGAGTAGGTACAAACTCACTTAGCCATTTGTACTTGGTCGTCTTCTGTGCAAAATCTTTCAATTTCAAACTCAATAAATAAGAATGTATTACTAACACTAGCTTTAAGGTTTTACTAAGATAATGGACGGCGGTGGCGATCTCTCGCGTCCGGCCCTGGTCCCAGGCCATGGTACGGAGCGAGAGTGCATGGTTAGCCGTCACCTCCTTCAGCGAAGCAGTAATGCTCGCAAAGAGGGAGGCGGCGCACGTGAGGGAGAGGCAGTCCATGCGCCCTCACGGCCGTAGCCTTCGCAGGAGATGCCCTGGGCGTCGGGAATCCCGGGCTTATTCCCGGCCACCGTAGGCGCGGGCTTGCGGACGGCGAGTAATGGGTAGCTCGCTGTCCGATAAGGACCAAGCCCGGGTCGACGGCGCGTTGTGTTCCACGCGCGCCTAAAAGAGATGTCAGCACCAACTGGTGGGGCCTGCAAGGGCCGATGCCTGCCAGGGGTGCGGGTTGTTCGAAAGAGATACCGCGGCCCCTGGCACACAGGCAACTGAGGGAACACGGGTGGGTTTTAGTCAGTAAAAGTCTGACACGCCCTCCTGTTCCACCCAGAGCGGGAGAAGTTATTTGATGATTTCCCACCCAAAAAAAAAAGGATAGCGGCATGTCCTAGAACCAGAAAATCGAAGACATGTGACATCTACCAACTTGTACTAGAACTGGCAGATCACGGCCCACTCCCTCTCACAGAGAGGAGGCCTGTGTCCCAGCAGTGGGAACATTATAGGCTGACCATGTTTGACTGTAATTATGTATGCCGTCTTTCAATTCACCGCAGAAATAGCTTTCCTACAGAAAAGATCGTCCTCGTCGCCGTCGTCGGCTTGTCGCAATGCAGGGCAAGATAAGAAATAAATAAGTATTCTAAGTTGCGCGTGGGCACAAATAAATTGACCTTTGCGACATCCTGCGTGGTCAAGAATTTATATATTTAAGATGGCTAGCATCCGATGATTACATCACATCGCGAATATCAGCCACCTACGGCGCACACGCAGCACGGAACATACCAGAGGTGATTTGTTGTGTGTTTGGCAGTTTGAGTCGACATTCACCCGGACGTAATAAAATCGCGGCGTGATTTTTCCAGGCATTGGATTTTTTACTCTCGGTGTTAATCCGAACATTGGGAATTCTACAGAGTCCAGCGTGAGTGAGTGAGTCTCAGCGCATCGATAAAACAGACTGTTCGATTTTCAGCTCTTGGATCCCGCCGATTATATTACGTCCGTCTGAATGTTGACTTATACACCGTGACATTTTAGTCGTCTTACAAAGGTGGTCCACTCTATGTATCCGTCAGAAAATACCTCTAGGCGCGATTAAAACATTGTTACCATTAATTAAGATAATAGGTACAAAGAAAAATAAATAATGCTTTAGAATTATGAAACACCCTCCCTGTTAATAATGTTTACGTATCAAACGGTAGAAGATATCTACCTACCTGTCATTACATTCTATCATTAATTCCACCTCCATAAATGGGTGTTTCCAACTACGTCATGCGTCTTAGTGAATGATATTGAAATTTTTTGAATTATGCAAATGTTCAAAAATATCATTTTTTTAAATAAATGATTAGTAGTCATTGGATACATGAAGTAGGCTGCCGTTGTAAGACGACTAAAATGTCACGGTGTATAATAAAATCGTGAATTTATGAGCATGTGATGTGGTGGAATAATGAAAATGTCGTGAGGAAAGTTTTGAGAATGAATGTGAATGGCTAGATAAGTAGGATCCAGTGCACGAAAAAATCCCGCCACGATTTTAACACGTCCGCGGGAACGTGGGCTTAGAGTTCGTCTTTTAATCCCAGATACTACGAGTATTATTTTATTAGATATTTGAAGTCTTTTTGCATTTTTTTGGTGTAGGAATATGAGTTTGACATTACACCTGTCATATTAGTATCTCGGCTTTTTGATTTCAAGATTTTATTGTACCACCTTGTCGTGACTATTATGTATACAAGGTGGAAGGGGAACGCTTCCGAAGCCAGAACGTAGGTTACATACAACCTAAATCCAAAATACAAAATAATTTAATTCTATTAAAAAGCGTGGGGTGCTTTTTGAGGTATTTTTATAATCAACTAATATCAAGCACCCCACGCTTTTTAATACAATTAAATTATTTTCTACTTTTTAGTTTGGTTTTTAAAGCGTGTTTTTTTTTTAGTTTTTTTAAACTATTATTTATTTTCAATTTTTTAATTTTGCTAACTACAAAAGCATGTTTTTTTTTTTTTTTTTTTAATTATTGAATTGTCATAGGTCCTCGATAAGTCTACAAAGTTTAAATGAAATCTGACCGTTTAAAGTGGGTCAAAATAGCGTCCAAAGGAGTCGGTTACATACAAACAAACATACAAACATACAAGTGAAGCTAATATAAAGCGTGTAATAATGGTTGATTTAACTGTTCTCAGTGGTGTGAGAGAATGTTTTGTACATTATGGTTAGTGTACAAAAAAAGCTAAAAAAAAATTAGGTAAAAATTGTTTTAAAAAAATCTAGATTTTTTATGGTACTGTATCGAGAATCACTAGCCCTATCACCTGTCTTCGTTTTTGGAAGCGTTTCCCTTACACCTGTATGCGAACCAAATGACAGCTTTCTAATATTAAGAGTCTCTGAGCCTAGCTGCTTTTTCTTCCCAGCTCCTTGGCCGGTTTTAGCAATAATTACGGACCGAAGCTAAGTAAATGCGTGTGTGATGCGTTGTGGGGAGTACCTAATTCAAGGCCACGGAGAAGGTGATTCGGGATGTCGCAACGCTTGTTGTGAAGAGGGCTATAAACTTTTTGCAGAGGCCCTTGTGTGAGTTTCAATTAACCATCTCGATCAAACGCAGTGAGCGCGTTCGGCGCTCCGATTGGTCCATCACCAATCCAGGGCCGATCGGAGCGCCGAACGCGCTCGCTGCGTTTGATCGAGACGGTTTAATGAAACTCACACTAGGGCCTCTGATACCGCGTTCTAGTTACTTCATCTCTGAGTTCTGCGCAATGACATACCTAATATCACGCCTTGTTTCCCCGAAGAATTGGACAGAAGTGTACCTGTCGTTCCCACACCCACATTTCACCAGCTAACTTTAACTAGGGGGCGAGCTTATTGCAATCAACCGGGCACAACTTCTGTCTCCGGGCGGCTACTGAGAAATTCCAGATGGAAAAACCTAATAACATTTTCTCCGACCTGGGAATTGAATCCAGGACTGCTCAGCAGTAGCACTTGCGACCACTACATCAACGAGGCAGTTCTGAGCAATACTAGCTGTTATTATTATGATTATGATCGCTGTTCCTTGCGTCACGTTAATTGCTTCACCACACAAGGACATACGTTGATAGCCTTTCATTAAGACCTCGTCAGCACGTAATTTCCGCCTGGCACGCAAGCCTAGGAAACATATTGAGTAAGAAAACGGTGCAGAAGCGACTCTCATGCACTTTTTGTTGACGAAATCGAAGAATAGATAGTACCTAGGTAGTTCCTACTTAGCACAGATTTATTATGGCTTTGACACAATATAAATATGGTTTGATTATCTTTGAAGTCAGTCAAAAATGGAATTTCGCGAATTTCATTTTTAAACGACTTCAAAAAGGAGGAGATTATCAATTCGGTATGTTTACATATATTTTTTTATGTATGTTCGGACATAACTCCGTCATATTATATTTGCGATTTGCCTAATTCTTTTTTGTTCGAAAGAGATTTATTCCGAAATGGTCCCATTTAAATTTCATTTAGATCTGATGATTCTTTTCGGAGACAGACAACGGAACTATTCAAAAAATTACAGCCGCGATTGGCGCTATCCCATTTATACAGGATAAGTTTTTATCCAGTGCGCAAACTGTAACCATGAATTCAGCATATCATTCTAGACTCCCAGTAAGAGGACTTACAGAGAGGAGGCCTGTACCTCAGCTTTCTAAATTATTTCCATTCGCCACCATAGGTGGAGAGCGACACCCAAAAACAAACATTCATTTAAACATTCCCTATGGCCACCGCTGCCGCTGGGGGACAATGGCCCAACTTTCGTGGTGGCACATGGAAATAATTTAGAAAGTTGTGACCCTGACCTGACGCTGTCCCCCAATGGTGGCCAAACAAGTAGTGGATCGGGATTAATCGGTTCACCTTAAGGTGCTCTTATACGGGCAATTTTTTGAGCAATTATAGCTCGGCAACACTAATGGATCAATCTGGTGCAACAACAATAAATTTCGGATATGTTTCGGCAATATTGCTTCTGATTGCTCCATATATTTCATGAGTTTTCGAATATCCAATCGGTTTGGAAATTTTTAGGCAATTTTCTTTCTATCTCGTTTGTACGTATAACTACGTCTCGGACGGGAGGCGCATTGCCTAGTTTTTTAAGTAGCTCTATGTTGTGTAACCGTATCTCTGGCAACAGGTTGCTATATGTTGCCATTGCCCTAAATTGCTGGATGTAGTCATGACGTTTATAGTTGACGAGAATTGCTCAAGATGGAGCAATTTTAGTTGCTCGTGTCAGCTACTTACTAAATCTGCATTTAGTTACCACGGTTAGATTTTTACAGAATAGCTCAACTGCAGGCTTAGCACGAGCACCGATTTGCCGTGACGAGAACAGACGTGACTATCAACTAAATGATGTACAATAGGAGAAGATAGCTATGTTTTTCTATTAATTATCACAGTTATGCGTTCTAAACGAATCATGATTTTGTAGATAATCGTACCTATATAATATACTTTGTGGCCGTCGAGTAGAAAGTTTGTTGTCAGCGTGATTTTGACAGATTAGGAAGCAATATTCTTCTGAAATAGTCTACATTTATAAGGACCTAGATAGATCGTCGGAAACGAAAGAGAAAATGACAGATTGTAGAAGGATATCTACGGTGCGATGTCAAAAACGAAATGTCACTTTGTATTGAAAAAGCATTGTCCTAGCCGCCTGTCTGTCTAGAATAACTGTCAAATTGCACGTTAAATGTCAGCCACTTTTGGGTGCACCTGCGCTTACTCGGCCGCGTGGGCTTAAAACGACGATATCTCTTACGTTAACTATAGAAGCTGTTTAGAAGTTACGTCGTTGGAATCGTTATGAAATTAGCTAACAGATTATGTATGGATTAGTTCAGTTTTGTCTCGAAATATATTAGTAATTCTAATTTATAATCAGGGTGAGCTGATTTTTCCCAGTTTTCTCGCTTGACAGACGGACGTATAACGTATGAGGGCTGAATGAGCCCGCGCTGGCTGATGAGGGGTCTTCGTACAAATAGAAAGCGTCATGCTAATCTGCAGTATCGCATCTATTAATTCCTACTCCGTATTAATACTTGTACATAAGTCGTAGGAAACGTCTCATTATTACTAATAGGTGGTCATTTATTCCTACGGCTCTAATTGCGTGTGTGACGATTAAGCCCACGTAAAAATGTCGCGGCGAGATTTTGTCGCGCACTGGAATTACAACTCTCGGTGTTGAGCCGAGCGCTGAGAATCAGACAGAGTGCATCACAGCGCGTCGAAAAAACGAATTATTTTCTGTAATTCATTTCATCACCACTGCTACCACTATAGTTCGACTTTTAATTGAATTCAGTAACTTAACAGTTCAAAGAAAAATAATGTTACCATACTAGCACTAATAGTGTTGAGGTATTGAACGATTTTGCGTAAAGAACGAATGAAAATTAAAAATTAAACCATTTTTATTATTCGTTATAAAACTTTAAAATTTAATTTGCAAGATTTAGATTATAAGAATAATTAATAATGCATTAATAAAAGCAAGTAATTTTCTTTTTTATTTTCTTCTGATATAAAGAAACTAAATAAATTACTGTTCGAATTTTGAATAGTGCATATAATGTTTTTAAGACAAGTTATTAAATTTAAAATAAAAACAAATTGCATGTAAGTACATTATTTCAATTTCATTCTTCGAGCACCTCACTAGCTTTTTTTGTCAAAATCCGGTAACCCTTCAACTATCAAGTTATTGAATACAATTAAAAGTCGAACAGAACCAAAAATTCGAAGTAATGTGAAGACATCTACCAACCCGCACTGGGCCCGGGTGGTGGATTACGGCCCACTCCCTCTCACATCACACCTTTATTCCCAGAAGGGTACGGCAGAAGTCTACCTGTAGTACACCCAGATTTACACAACAGTAAATAGTTCTGCATTGATGGATCTGGCTTTTGTTTAAACTAAAGCGAACGACGCAGACCAAAGTGGCAGTGAGCAAGCTCGCGGAACAGAGGGCCTAAAAGGTTTTGTAGTGGCTACCGCGTTCTGGAGACGTAGAGTTGAAAGGGCTCCCGCAAGGTGGATCGATGACGTTGTGAAGGCTGCAGGAATCCGCTGGCTGCGGGAAGCACAGAACCGGTTGAAGTGGCGAAGCTTGAAGGAGGCCTACGTGAAGTAGTGGACGTCTTTCGGCTGAAATGATGGACGATTATACACCGTGACATTTTAGTCGTCTTACAAAGGTGGTCCACTCAATGTATCCAACATAAAATACCTCTAGGTGCGATTAAAACATTGTTACCATTAATTAAGAAAATAGATACAAAGACAAATAAATAATGCTTTAAAATTATGAAACACTCTCCCTGTTAATAATGTTTACGTATCAAACGGTAGAAGATATCTACCTACCTACCATTACATTCCATCATTAATTCCATCTCCATAACAGGGTGTTTCAAAATACGTCATGCGTCTTAGTGAATAATATTTTCGTATTTTTTATGATGCAAACGTAAAAAATATCTTTTTTTTTAAATAAATTATTAGTAGTCATTGGATACATGAAGTGGGCTGCCGTTGTAAGACGACTAAAATGTCACGGTGTATAAAGGTTTGCATGCCGAATGGTGAAATATGTCTAAACTTTAACGTATCATACATAACACCTATTATGTTTCCTAACATCCTGCCCCTACTAATATTATAAATGCGAAAGTTTGTGAGGATGGATGTTTGTTACACTTTCACGCAAAAACTACTGAACGGATTTCGATGAAATTTGGCACACATGTTTATAACCTGGATTATTATCAGAGATCGGATATTCGGATGCATATTTCCCTTAAGTAAATTTTTGGTTATCAAATTATGGAAGCGGCTTCTTATAACATATTTTTTGTAAACAAAACCCGGGATGCCAGGAATACCGGGAATGCATAACTAGTCAGGTTTATAGTATGCAAGCGACTTCTAAATTATTAGGATTGCATAACTATTCAGCCGCATATTTATTTAAAATTAACCCCGATGCAAATATGTGTAAGTCTGTAAAAGAAGGGGTGGTGTGTGTTAGTTCAAAAATTTATATATTTTTTACCTTAAATGAAGAATATTTTCGATACAAAAGCGTGTTCCATATTAGGCAACATTTCAACTTTAGGTGAATATCCGATCACTGATTATCATATAGGATAGGACTTTTTATCCCGGTAATACATTCCTGAGGGCATAATTTTCGCACTCTACGCGGGCGAAGCAGCTGGCAAAAACCAGTTACCGATTTTACAAAACAAATATTTAATCTGTTCGAAAGGAACATACACAATTGTTTAATGGCCAGGAGGCGCAGTGGTTGCTAGTGGTTGCTTTATACACCGTGAAATTTTAATGGTTGTTTTCCCACAGCGTAATGGTTTTGTCTTGGTAATACAATCGCTTTATAAACAAATAAAATATTAGAAACAAAAAATGGTAGTTTGACCATTGTGAAAAATCACCACGTGCGAGAGTTTATTTTGCTTTTAACATTTATGCATCGCTTCCTTTGCGTTCCCTTTGGTCGGCGGCGCGTGCGATTCGAGTAGTACCTACAAGTTACCCCTAGTGTTACTATTGAGTAGTGTTTTATCGAATTGATGAATATTTTTTAAATTATTTTGAAGCAAAAAATCTTAATTTTTTTACTTTTACTCTATGCTTCGAAAGTACTCCTTATGGCAAGTTGTTCTGCCGCGGGAAAACAACCATTTCAATTTCACGGTGTATAATTTGATATAATATTATGAGGAGTAACAGATCAAAGTGAATAACTCCGTCAATGTAACTTTTGAGATAAAGGCATAATCCATATGGGTGGAGGTAATACACTTGATCTGTTAATCCTCACATGTTATATTATATTACGGCCATTTATTTAATGATTAGATATCAATTGCTAGTTGTAACAATATTGCAACCTTGAAGATTTGTTGAATAATTTCCTGAATGCAATACAAGATAATTATTGTACCATTACTGAACCTGTGGTTAAGCCCACACGAGTTGATCGATCAGGTTAAGTTTCGGTTGCCGCGATTGGTTCGTGGATTGGTGCGTTGGTCCCAATCTGTCCCACCGGACAGCGAGTTACCCGTCCGCAAGCTCGCGCCTACCGTGCCCAGGTATCAGCCTGGAATTCCCGACGCCCAGAGCGTCTCCTAGCTGACATAATAAGCCCCTCACTTGTGGTCTCGGGAGAACTAATGCCTTAGCCACGAGCACGTGGAGGTTAAAGTCAAAGATAACCATAATACATTAATTAGAAGTCGTTATGATAATGATAATAGTAATTAATTGAGTTTCATAAGTAGCGCGAGTGATATCATGCTGATAACGATGTTACGAGTATTGTGCAGTGGTTGAGAGCATCAAAGGAACACGTGTAGCGAAACGAGTTCGATTCTTTTAGGATCATACTTAAATAAAATCGGACTGCTATTGCAAAACTAAGGATACAAAAATGATAAATCATTTTATTTCTATAAGTAGGTTTGTACAAACGCTTTTACACGTCAATCATATTTGTAAAACTAGATGAGGTCGGCGTTTCCTATCTGACTACTCTGAGAAGAAAGGCCGAGACAAACTCAGAGGTCACAGTCTCTTTCAAAGTCCAGACGTAATCTTGGTCAGATCATGTGAAGACCATGTAGATTGGTGTCTGAAATGGTCTTTTGAGGAAAGAACCACACAGATGGAATGGACCCGTCCAGTCAGTGCACGCATTTGTCTCTAATCATGCAGCTCAACTCGGAACTTTAGGACTTAGGAGCTCAACGATTCGACGAACAACACCAAAGAAAGGACATGTGCGTAGGCAGCATAATATATACTAGAGATGGGCCGACTATCACTTTGGCCGACTAGCAAATGGCCGACTAGTCGGTCAAGCCGATCATTGCATTCGGTTAAGTTTCGGTGACATCGGTAATGTTCGTGACTACGCTCCCACCTGGTTGCCGGGTGCGCGGCGCTCGGCGACCAGGCGGAATTGTCAAAATCAAAATCAAAATATTTTATTTCACATAAACCTGCATGGGCATTTATGAAACGTCAGAAGCTAAGTGCACTGTTCCAATTTGTCGCTTCATATGGAGAAGAGCCGGCAAGAAACTCCACGGTTAAAAATAATTGGCTTTTACAATGTATTCAAATTACAGAGACAATAGGTATGGGAGGACAGTGCAGGCCTGTCAATAAGTACCAGGTACTTAGAGGAATGAAAATAAAGAATAGAAAATCTACAAATCTACAGCCTGTAAGGCCTACAACGTTCTCTTATTCACAATATGTAAAAGAATCTACATAAATTAAATGAACCTATTTAAACCAAGTGACACGATTTCCATGACAATCACGAATAAATAGTCGATATTAGAATTGATGTATAATGACGAGAATATGTTACACATTGTTAAAAAATGAAAGAATAAAAATTAACATTGTAATTTGGGGCCAGTTAACAGACTTTCACATAGTTATGCTGTTAATGAGGTACCAGGGAAGCTATTACAGGAATTACTGCCAAACTTCCCTATCTTCAACGGTCGGGACACGTATTTGTTTACTTTGCATTTTATTCAATCATTGTTTAAGTGCGAGCCGGCGTTTCTTCCTATCCTATTCTAGATTGCACTGAAAATAAACTGTAAAACTGATTCTATAATAAAAATAACAACAGTAAAGATTTTAATTTAATTTCAATCACCGTTTTTTACATTTTTAAGCATATTAATGAATACGAGTAAAAAATGCGCCGACTAATCGCCGAGAACAAATATGGCCGTCTAGTCGGCTTTCCCGACTAGTCGGCACATCACTAATATATACATAAGTCAAGAAAACTTAACCGATTTTAGCGTAGTCCATTTAGAAGAATCCAACAGAGTGCATCTCAGAAAAAACACTGTCCAATTTTCAACTGAAGAAGAAGAACTAGAAGAAGCGCAGAGAAATCCCGCCACGATATTAATACGTTCGTGTAAATGATTTATTCACGTGACTCAAGGTACATCCAGAGGTCGTCGACTTCTCCATTGTTATCCAAGTAGATCAATTGATGCTTATAGGCCGAACTAGTCTAATACCTACTCGTAAATGGACTATCATCTTGTGACCTATAACATGACAGACTTCACTATTCATTCGGTCATTGCTATGCTCGATAGATACTAATGAATATTCCACTCAATATATGGACGCTGGCGCAATTATATGCAGCTGAGATGAGAATGTTAAGAGGGATGTGTGATACACGAATGCATAGAATAAAAAATGAGTACAAAAAGCGAGTCTGAAAGTGGCACTGATAATTGAAAAGTTGTGTGGAAATAGGTTGTCATGGTGATTCAGATTCATTTATTTTACAAAAACATGTGTAGATAATATACAGGGTATGATGCTTATTACAGGTGTTACAAGTTTTTTGGCTCAACATGTTTGACCATGGCTGGTGTACAAATTAGGTCGAAGAATAGGATATAAAAAATACAGAGAATAGTAATATAAATAAATCAACAATCATCAATAACATTAAATAAAAAATAAAAATAGGTCAATAGTCACGCGATTCAAAACAAATAGAATAGATTCAGTCAGTATCTTCAGAGCGATTTATCATTTAAAAATTCATTAACATTATAATAGACTTTTCCTGTCAGTACTTTTTTCGGTGTTTTCTTAAACTGGTCTGTATTTAATTTTTTAACACAGTTAGGAATATTACTATAAATTATTGGCGCTCTGCATACAACGCTTTTATACATTAGCACTGTCTTAGCTGGCTGAACACGAATTTTACTATTATCCCGGCGATTACGTATTACAATGTCCGATATTCGAGGAAACGAATGTGGGTTATTTCTGACAAATAGGGCTATTTCCAAGAGGTTGAGTGACGGAAGTGTGAGAATTTTATGTTTTGTAAAAAATGGGTATGTGATACGGAGGAATGAGGAAAATGTTGTGAGGAGAGTTTTGAGTATGAACGTCGATGGCTATAAGAGTAGGGGAGACCAAAGAAACGATGGATGGACTGTGTGAATGATGATATGGTTAGAAAGGGTGTGACTACGGAGATGACGACTGATAGAGAAGAGTGGAAGATAAATACAGATTGCGCCGACTGCAAATAAATTGGGATAAGGGCGGGAGAATGATGAGATGGGCACTAGCGCTGCCTGGCGGCCGCTGAGGGAACTAAAAGTAATAACTAACGGGATGCAGCTGAATCCAGTAATTTACATGGTACGACTGCCTCTCTGACCTCTATAAAACAGTTACTGGGTAATACGATACCTGGTGAGGCCTTTCGGGTTTCTGACGTCCCGTAACGATTGTCAAAGATCTAGGTATAAATGACAACCGGCTACAAAGGTGAATCTCGTCCACATTTTTTCCATACAAACTTCGGGAGTGTATTACTCCCGGTATGGTTTCGTCTCATTACTGATATTGTCTGTACGGAAACAGAATACTAAAATAAAAAGCCATTAAAAAGTTAGGAGCCAACAAAGATTCGTTTTTCTTGCTAATTTAACCTAACTTTGGGCGTGTTTAAATAATAAAAGAAGTGTAAAATCCCTAAAACCAAGTCGGTACCGACAAAGCTCAAATATCGAAAAGTTCCATAAACTTTATTGGTTATTGATTTATGCAGTGGTTGTTTCATAAAACCCGATCTTCCGAAGGACATTTCTTAAATTTTTACGTGCCTGTTTTTACTATAAATGATTCTGCATCGCACTCAATAACGTTGTGCGTGTAGACTAGCGTCTAACTGCTCATCACTGATACTACCTCTGTCAGACACGATGCCTGGTGAGACAGCGTGCTATTTAGCCAGGCCCACCAGTGAGTTCGAGTCAGCGACTAGGTTCCCCTTAAGTGCTTTCCGAGGTACGGAGGGGTCTTAGTATGTAAAGACGGTCACCCATCCACGGACCAACCGCAGCAAGCGTAGCTTAACCTGCAGGCTTAACATGACGCTTTATATTTAAACTCTACTGTAGGGTAGAAATCGGTTGTCTACATTTCTGGGTGAAAATCTGTCAACTGTGTCTATACATAAACATCATTTTTGTTTACTCTTCCGACGACAAAACGCTTGTCTATGGTTCTCGTGCTAAGCCTGCTGATCGATCGACCCGCACACTTGTGCGAGGACTCGTACGTAAGTAGGTATAACTGATAAACCAATAGGTATCTACTATGCGCAATAGATACTATGTTACTAGGAATTAAGCACCTTTGTCTGTAAAATGCACTTTGTATTCAGATAATGCTCATTCGATGCTACACACAAAACGCACTTATTTCCAGAAGCAGGTTTCGAACGAAACTTTTTCTTACAATTATCAATAAAAGCATGAAAAATGGGGTGTCAATTTTAATATTTTTTCACTAATGAAAAGGGAGGATCCCCCGACCAGCCGGGTGTTGTGTCTGGTGGGCTACTGCTCGACGTGCCCGACGGTAGATGTCCGGACATTGTATTTAACTCGGGAGGGCTAATTAACGACAGCCGCACGGGTCGCTTGTCGCGGTCAATTTGTGGATGGGTGACATCCATAACATATCGCAACGTAAGCCGTTTGTCCCTTAGGCAGTACATGCGCCCACACGGCCTTAGTCGTCGCAGGAGACGCCCTGGGCGTCGGGAATCCAGGCTGATTCCCGGCCACCGTAAGCGCGGGCTTGCAGACGGCGAGTCATGGGTAGGTAGCTCGCTGTCTGTGTTCCACGCGCGCCTCAAAGAGATGTCAACGCCAACTGGTGGGCCCACAAGGGCCGACGCCTGCCAGGGGTGTGGGTTGTTCGAAAGAGAAACCGCGGACCCTGGCACACAGGCAACTGAGGGAACACGGGTGGGTTTTAGTCAGTAAAATTCTGACACGCCCTCCCGCTCCGGCCAGAGCGTGAGAAGTTATTTGATGATTTCCCATCCAAAAAAAAGCCGTTTGTCCCTTTACAGTCGTAACGAGGTTAGTCAGAAACCCAAAAGTCTGACAACCAATCTTACCAAGGGGTATCGTGTTACCCAGTTACTGGGTCGAGGGGGTCAGATAGGCAGTAGCTCCATGTAAAATACTGGTTTTCAACTCTATCTGGGCCCCAATTCTGTATGGTTGTAATGATTCCCCGCAGAATCTTACTACGTTTAAAACTACGTCAATATCGTGTCTTGTAGAAACCAATGTAACGAAAAGGAATCGAAATGCCATTAAGCGACTTCAAAAAAAGGAGGAGGTTATCAATTCGACTGTATGTTTTTTTTTAATGTTTGTAACCTCATAACTTTCGACTGGGTGAACCGATTTTGATGATTCTTTTTTTATTTGAAAGCTGTTGCTTCCCGTGTGGTCCACAATTTCATTGAGATCTGATGATGCGTTTCGGAGACAGACAACGGAACTCTTCAAAAAATAACAGTAAATAAACCGCGATTGCTGCTATCGCATAAATATGCATTGTTTGGACCCCAAGGATTTTGAAATTTCGAATTAGTGGGGTAGGTAAGATAACTAAAAAGTGAAAAATAAAAACTTTTTCTAAAAAAAACAACCGACTTCCGAAAAAACACTACAAAGTGAAAAATAACTTTAATTTCGGAAGGCGGTGACAAATATTTTAAATACATATCCAAAGTCACCGCCTTCCGAAATTAAAGTTATTTTTCACTTTGTAGTGTTTTTTCGGAAGTCGGTAGTTTTTTTTATTCTGTATGTTCCAAGACAAAAATTGATGAAATTTTTAGGTATTTATATTGACGATAGCCTAAACTGGAAAAAGGAACTGACAGCCATATAAAGTTCAATTAGTTCAGCTTGCTATGCCCTTCGAAGCCTTCGAGATGAGATTTCCATAAAACAGATAAAGATAGTATATTACTCGCTTGTGGAGTCAAAGCTTAGATACAGTATCGCTATATGGGGAGGTAGTTATGCCTACAATGTGAATACTGCTTTTATCATACAAAAAAGGGCCATAAGAACCATGGTGCGAATTCCCCAATGGGTATCGTGTACGGCCATTACCATACCATTTATAATTTAAATCAGTTCAAGAACCGGCTTAAGTCATTTCTGATAGAAAAATGCTACTATACGCTTGATGAGTTTCTAGGTGACGTACATAACTAGACATTAATAATTATTAACCCTTTGTTTATTTATATTTGACATGGAACTTATAATTGACATTTATTTTTATTGTATTAATCTTTCTCTTGACATTTGTATCGGGATGTACCTTAGATTGAATTTTTGTTTTTGTTTTACTATACTTCAGTGGTCTTGCAAATTATTTAGAATATTGTTGAACTGGGAAGATTGTTTTGAAACCAGATACTTAATCATTATATTAGTTCATTTGTTTTTCTTTTATCTTTAAGTTATATGTCTTCATGTAGTTTTAGTTTTTACTGTAAAATATTTCGACACAATGTAAAAATTGTTAATGAAATAAAATAATAAAAATTGTGCAGTACGGGGATGAAAGCGCATTTCCAAATCTGCCTATTTCTATTCAAATTCTCTTAAAATTGCAACATTGCAAGCGATTTTTTAGCAAGTTGAAATTAATACCTTCGTTACTGAAGGCTATATTTGGCCAATAAATGTTATGCTACCTAGCTTTGCGAAAAGATAATTTACGAAAGGGTGCCCTAGGCGCCATTTTATGTTGAGCCTTGGTATGCCCCCTGGTCATGTGTGATCTAAAGAATTGACGTGGTTTCGAAGTAAGGAATCGTTAAGTGGTCAGTGAGTTAGGGCTCAGGGGATCGACTGGACCCAATGGCGGATTTATACATTTGCCGCCAGTAGGCTATTCAATTTTTGCCGCCTCTACTAACTCTTTTGAATTGTAATATGGAAACGCTATTAGAATATTTAAAAATATCATGTTCACAATTACTCTACTTCACACAACGTTTAGTAATTTTTCATATACAGACATTGGAATATTCGGTGTACCTACTGTCTGTATAGTAAGTAGGTTGGTACTAAAATATTGGATTTTTTTTACATTTTTGAGACTTCTTTTCTCCGCGTATATGTTTTATTTTCCTTAAGGAAAAAAAATGGCTATATTTGCCGCCTCCCTAAAATTTGCCGCCCTAGTGGTAAATCCGCCACTGACTGGACCCTTACATAATTGGGAAAATTCTAGACCGATTGACGTGTTGTAAATAATCTTAATTTCTTTGCCGCAGCGTACTGGCGGTAACTACAGAACAAGATGGCCGTGTCAGACGTCATCCCGCAAGATGGCGGCCAAGGAAACGTCAAACTGCACCCGTATCTAATTACTTTAGTGTAAGTACCTACCTATGTCTATAATCATTCATCTTTAAGCTTGTCGATGGCAATATAAATGTCAAAAAATCAGCTGTTCCCCACATTTATGTTCGCATAACTCGTCAAAATGTAAGGAACAGCTGATTTTGTTCTCGCGATTTCAGGGTTGGTCCCATAGTAAAAGTTGTTCATAATGATGAGGACAATGCCTCCTTATGAGGTTAACGGTAATTAAAATTACAGTATAGAAGATAAAATTAAGTATCTCCACTCGATGGAGGTGATTTGAATACGTTCTAGTTGAGTTGTTTCAAATATTTAGACGTGGGAAGAGTCACTCCTTTAGACGGGCCCCGAGGGCCGGTATTAGGCGCGGCCTTAGTGTGTCAAAGAGAGCTGATGCCTTCACTAAGAAGCTTGTGTTCTGGTACTTAGGGACATGTATACTAGGAAGTACAAACAGGGAAACGGGGTGTTCAGCTAATTGACAATCGACTTAAGGTAACTAGTAGGTACCTACCTACCACTGTAACTTTTTAAATTAAGATCTTGTACTTTCCGAGTTTATCTACATACACTTTCGTACAAATAATTTATAAAATTTAACCCCTTTATTTATAAACGTTGATTAAAGTTAACTAATGATTAGCGACTGTTTAACCATACATTTATGACGTCTTTAATAATCTCTTAACTTTTATCAACGTTTATAAATAAACCCCTAAATGTTTTTTGTAATGTCAAACTCAAACTCAAACTCAATGCATTTATTTCAATTAAACCATTTACAGGCACTTTTGAATTGTCAAAAAGTCGATCAGTTGGAAAGTTGAAGCTAGTTGCCCATTCCAAAACGTAGATCTCTATGGAGAAGAACGGGCAAGAAACTCCACGGACACTCTTTTAAAATCAAGTTGAAATATTACAAAATCTTGGGAACATTATTCTTGTTGCTTCTGTATGTGAGAACAATGTAAAAAAATGTAATTATAACCAATTCTAAATACAAGATAAAAATAAGCCCTGGAAGTTAGGAGATGACCAGTCTCAACCGACAGCGCCCGTTCACGAACTTGACGCGTGGATCAGCGCCATCCAGCTCAACCATTTTGTAGGGAACCGAATGATCCAACAGACGCGCCACCATCAGTGAGACATTTATGTGAGCATGACATACTCTCAACTGCCATGCTTTTTCAAGTCAAAGTACATCATAACAACACAATAAACGGATGCATGGTACTCACATTTACAAAATTTAAACAAAATGCTTCTAAATTATACCTACAAAACTATAGTTTGCGATCTATTTGAGATATTAGTAAAATTTGATTTCCTAAAAGAAAGAAAAACATTTAATATATTTATTTATATTGAAGTATTCAATAACTAACACAAAATAATAGCTTTCTATAGTTTTTATTAAATGCATTTATAAAAGAACTAGCTGACCCAGCAAACGTTGTTTTGCCTTATAAATTATTTAGGGGTGGACTACCCCTAACATTTAGGGGGATGAAAAATAGATGTTGGCCGATTCTCATAGATACCGGATAAGCACAAAAAATTTCATCAAAATCGGTCAAGCCGTTTCGGAGGAGTATGGCAACGAAAACTGTGACACGAGAATTTTATATATTAGACTAGCTGACCCAGCAAACGTTGTTTTGCCTTATAAATTATTTAGGGGTGGACTACCCCTAACATTTAGGGGGATGAAAAATTGATGTTGGCCGATTCTCATAGATACCGGATAAGCACAAAAAATTTCATCAAAATCGGTCAAGCCGTTTCGGAGGAGTATGGCAACGAAAACTGTGACACGAGAATTTTATATATTAGATAAACGGTACTCATTATAGCATAGCTCACTATAACGTTCCCACTGCTGGGACACATGCCTCCTATCTGTGAGAGGGAGTGGGCCATAATCCACCACGTGGGCCGAGTGCGGTTATGTAGACGTCACATTTCTTCGAAGTTTTGGTTCTAGGACTGGCGGATATCCTCACGATGTTTTCTTTCTCGATATGTAATTAAAGATGGACACCCATTCACGGACCAATTTCGGCTACCGTAGCTTAACCTAATCGATCGATCCGTGCGTGTGTAATTACCTAGCCACAAACAAGCCCCTATACCGGACCGTCAAAACGAAGAGACGAAGAAAATATATTACAAAAAATATCTAGTCGGCACCATCTACTACATTTACACAGTCTACCAATAATAGTTTTAATACCTAGGGCAGCCCTACGCGCGCCTCAAATCCATAGACAATTTAAAAATATAATGTGACACGTTCCACGTTTAAAATGATAAAGACATGCTTAGTATGCGCTACGTGAACATTATACGTGGTGATTTTATTTTTCGTTGCCAAATACAGCGTGTTGGAAAGATGGGAGATTTTTTTTTTTAAGTTTCCTACTCAAAGGAGCTGACCTCCGCTGACCGTCCGTCCATCTGTCACAGGGCTGTAATAGGTAGATTTTAAATCAGAGTGTAAGCAGCACAACAGTGCCTAGTACTTTTATTTTATTAGTTAAAAATAAAAGAGGGTGCCTATTCAAGACGTGTTAAGTATTGTACTGTGGTACGGAACCCTGTGTGCGAGTTCGACTCGCATTAGGCCGTTTTTTAATTATTGTTGGGTTTTAATTAGAAATTAGACCAACGCTATGTAGACATTTCTCTAAATTGTCGTGGGATTTTTCTATTATTTAGAACCAATAGCAAATTTCTTTTAAACTAAGTAATAACAGCAGCACGATTAGATCGATCAGTAATTAAGCTACGTTTCTGCGCTTAATCCGTGGATCAGTGACGATCTTTATATACCAAGACCTCGAAAAACATGCCAAGCCGTTGGTCCCGGCTATCATTCGCGGATCTTTGACAGTCGTTACGGGTCGTCAGAAGCACGAAAGTCTGACAATCAGTCTTACCAAGGGGTATCATATATCAGGTCAGATAGGCAGTCGCTCCATATAAACTACTGGTATTCAGCTGCTTCCGGTTAGACTGGAAGCCGACCCTAACATAGTTGGGAAAACGTAGGTATAAGATGACTTTTGGAGAAGACTTAAAGAGGAAGTCTGAAAGTGGTACCAGTGAGGCGGTGACTGACCAGTGGCGTGGAAATCAGTTGTCGTGAGGAATGAGGACAATGTCTTCAGTAACGTATGAACGTGAATTGTTAAAACAGTAGGGGAAGACTAGAAAAAAAATGAACGGACTGTGGGAAAGACGATATGGCTAGGAAGGCTGCTGACGCTAAGACTGCTGGGATGACGACTAATATAGAAGTATGGAAGAAACGACCAATGGTAGCCCGGTGGTATAGATGATATAACGACAGCCACAATTAAATTATTTGTGAATCATTGTGTTATGTATGTGTTATTTTTATACTTTATAATGAACTTTACATTTTATTTTGATCAATGTTTTATTGCAGTTATACAGGGTAATTTTTTAGTCATCGTCCAAATTTTTCAGGGACATAGTACCCGTGATATTGAACAACTTTCTCCAAGGAGTATGGGTAGAAATATGAAAAAAAATTACAACTTCCAATACAAAATCGATCAGCTGACTATTGATTTTTCATGCGAGTTCCGATTTTTTTCACATTTCTACCCATGTTCCTTGGAGAAAGTTGTTCAATTTCATGGGTACTAACTATGACCCTTAAAAATTTGGACGATGCCTAAAAATTAACCCTGTATATTTTAAATGCGTAATTAATTTTAAAATAATATGAAGGTACTCAATGTTATTATATTTTATTCTATCTCTCATTAATGCAATTTTCAACACAATGTATTTTGTTATGATATAAATGACTTATGACCTGTGACTTTATCGGCCACGACTACGAGTTTTAACTTAGAATCGTCGAATCATTTGAACTTCTCGAGAAACATTCATATTTGTAGCATTCAATATGGTTGCTCATTAGATTCTTACTCAATCAGGTGTGAATATTTATACGTGATAAGTGCCCATCACGTGAAATTAATTACGTAATGACATACTAACCCACAGGTATTTGTAGGCCAAACAAGTAGATACCAACTCGTGGTACCCTCGATGCGGCAACCGGTAACCGAAGCCGCGACCTTGGGCTCGGAAGGCCGATACTATTACAGTTGAGCCACAACAACGCAACACTTTATGTAACTGAATGCGTAACAACTTAATCTTTATATTAGATTAACTTTGATTATAATGAATGAGGCAATAAAGAAGTGTCAAATTACATATTAGACAACAACCCGTGGTTCGGATTGGTGGATTATGGCCCACTCTCTCTCACTGAGAATACGCCTGTGTCCCAGAAGTGGGAACACATTATCAGCCTATAAGGCTGATAATATTTTTTTTGATTATAAGTAGGTATTATACATAGATATTAAATTTTTTATATTAATACGTAAGGTGTTATTGTTGTTTTATTTTATTTTATATTGTATACACCGTGACATTTTAGTCGTCTTACAAAGTTGGTCCACTCAATGTATCCGTCATAACATACCTCTAGGCGCGATTAAAACATTGTTACCATTAATTAAGATAACAGATACAAAGAAAAATAATGAATGCTACAGAATTATGAAACACCCTCCCTGTTAATAATGTTTACGTATCAAACGGTAGAAGATATCTACCTACCTACCATTACATTCCATCGTTAATTCCATCTCCATAACAGGGTGTTTCAAACTACGTCATTCGTCTTAGTGATATTTTCATGTTTTTGATTATGCAAATTTAAATTTGAATTGAAAAAAAAAATATGAATGGTACATGAAGTGGGCTGCCGTTGTAAGACGACTAAAATGTCACGGTGTATATGTGTCACTATATACACAGTCTTAATTTTTTTGTATTGTGTATTAAAGTAAAAATAGTTTAAAAGTTAGGTTTTACATCCATGTGTAAAATAATTACTACTTAATTGTAAATATTCGTATGTCGCTTTTAGCGGCGGATGTGTCCTGAACGTATTTATACTTGTCCAACTCTGTACCTACCATATCCGACGAATAAATATCTTTTGTCTTTTGTCTTGTCTATAACTCTAATAGAGTACGCCATGACGTGATTCGTACGTGATTTCATTTTTATGTGTGAAGAGAGTATCAGGGCTTATAAATATTGATTCAAATGAGCTTCTGATCTTATATTAACGCAGAGTTAGGATGTTTGGAGTCCTACAAGTCTTGTAAAATCAATAAAAAAAATTATGTACCTAAGAAAGTGCTAGAAAATACATAAAGAGAAATGAATAAATGGTACTCTATTTTATTAATCTCTACTCTTTATTTACTCTCTCTGAAATCAGAAATACTCTATTTCTTCTATAAAAAATTGGCAACCCTAATGGTGGTCCATCTTATCATCAGTCATCTACCCAGCCTTTTCCCAACTATGTCGGGGTCAGCTTCCAGTCTAACCAGATACAGCTGAATAACTGTACTTTAAATGGAGGCACTGACTATCTGACCTCCACAACACAGTTACTGGGTAATAGATACCCCTTGATAACACTGCTTATCACACTTTCGGTCTTCTGAAGACCCGTTAAGACTGTCAAAGATCCACAAAGGACAGCCGGGACCAACAACCCGAGGCATGGAGCGATCTTGGCTCTCCGTATTTAAAGATGGTCCGAATATACCTGCTAGATTGCTCCGTGCGACTGTTATTACTTAGCCACTCGCTCAACGACTACATACCTATATTATTGAGGTGCGTTCAAAGAGCATCAAGCTTACAGGTAAATCGTAACAGGTAAAAACTAAAAAACACGCTTTAAAAACCAGACTAAAAAAGTAGAAAATAATTTAATTCTATTAAAAAGCACCCCACGGTGCTTGATATTAATTGATTATAAAAATACCTCAAAAATTATTTTGCTTCTTTTTTAGTTTGGTTTTTAAAGCGTGTTTTTTTAGTTTTTTAAACTATTATTTATTTACTATTTTTTAGTTCTGCTAACTACAAAAGCGTGATTTTTACGTTTTTTTTTCTATTTAAAAAAAAAAATTGAATTGTCATCGGTCCTCGATAAGTCTACAAAGTTTAAATGAAATCTGACCGTTTGAAGTGGGTCAAAACCGCGCCCTAAGGAATCGGTTACAAACAAACATACAAACATACATACAAACAAACATACGAGTGAAGTTAATATAAAGCGTGTAAAAATACATAACTTCCTCCGACCCACATACCCTGGAAAATCAACCAAGGGTCAAGCCAACCGAACTAATATACCTCAGAATGAGTTATTAGTTTATTACCGTACAGCTCCCGCCAACTCACTGCCTACGCAAATATCTCACTGATTGGTGGCGTCGTGTGTCGGGTCGTTGAGCTCCCTAAAATAGGGTTCAAGTACGCAATCAATGACACATGGGTTTCTTAGCGTCGGTTGGGACAGGTCGAGGGTCGACCTTTCCTTTATATGACTTTTTAGAGGAGTAAATATTAGAGGGTTAAGATTTGGTGCCGTGTAATCATCACGGACACACAGGCCTCCCCCAAGCTCCGCTACTTCGACCGGTTCTGTGCTTCCCGCATCCAGCGGAATCCTGCGTCCTTCACAAAGTCCCTTGTGGAAGGCCTTCTAACGCTACGTCTTGCGTTACGCGCTCGCCACTCCAGAACCTGTCGGCCCCATTGGCTATCTGTTCTGCGAGCAATGTGCCCTGCCCACTGCCCTTTAAGTTTGGAAATTCTTCGGGCTATGTCGGTTACCTTGGTTCTCCTGCGGATCTCTTCATATCTGATTCGATCACGTAGGGAAACTCCAAGCATAGCTCTATTGCTCTTTAAGTGACTTTTAGCCTTCTTTTAAGGCCCATTGTGAGCGACCTCGTTTCAGTTCCATAGGTGGACTTCTATTTTGAGACAGAGCGGTACTCATGAGGGAGGAGCCGTGTGTAAAGAACTGTTACCTTGACGTGCCCTACACACATAACCTGCAACAGAGTATGGTATAGCTGCAGGACTCATGATTGTCATGGCAATATTGGCAATTATGTTATTTGGTTGAAATAGGTTAGTATTAATAGTGTGATACGCAATTAAGATGCTGCTTGTATTTGTATTTTTCCTTAAAAAAAAACCGCTTAAAATTTTATTAGTTTCATTATATAATGAGTCGTTTAGATAAGAATGCGTAGGTGTGTACTGTTCATGGCCGAGCATCAACCTCTGCTACTTATCTCTCGCAGTTTAGAGGACAGCCGGTCGGGGTAATTAATTTATGTTGACAGTAATACCAAATACTTACCTACCTTAATGCAATGATTCTTGTAAGAAAACAGACCACCTCTTCGTAATGGATGACGGTGAGTTATTCATTATTTACATTTTTATTTACGCTGATCTCCCACTGTACGGAAATCCTACAGAATGCGAGATCAGCTTATACTGGAAATATATAGCGTACCTACTTAATTAATATTACTAGTAGCCGCCTACTGGTCGAAATTCGACCACAATTCACTTAAATAAAAAGATATTGGCATACTGCACTCCTCCATAGAAGCTTTTAACTGTGCCAAATGTCATACTCCTCCGTCCGCGTGCAATATATATGTATTATAGGTACATATATTGTATTGTTTGTAAAAAGGTTACAAAGTTTTTGTTTCACTTATTAATATATAAATTAAGTAGATTATTACGAGGAGGAACAGAGGACGATAAACATGTTTTGCTGTTGAATGTGTTGTAGATAATTTAATAAAACCCATGTGGCCGATAACGTTTCTCATCGGCAAAAATTACGTACTTACTTCCTTATAAACTTTTATGACCCCCTAATGGGATGAATTATGAAAAATACTTCCTTATTGGTCACATTAATTTCGTCATAAAATAAACTCTAGTACAACATGCTTCTAGACCCAGCGGTTTAGGCATTGCGGGGTCTGAAAAAAAATTACGCTATTGGGTAGTGTAATGGTAGCAAGCTGTATTTACGTATCTATGTACCTAAAAACGAACATAATATATCCTAATAAAATAATTCTGTAAGAAGAACTAGTAGATGGCAAAGAGAACTGTCCTTTGCGCTAAAAATAACAATTGCTATCACCAAACCTTTTGTCAAGTAAGCGTGTTAAATATAATCAAAATTTACTGAAACAAAATGCTGTAAAATCAAATATTTATTCAAAAAAAAAATATATATTTAGATACAATATAAATCTTAACTACTAGGACACAGAGAAAGCTATTTGGCTAAAGAATTTTATAACAATAATAAACACAAGTAAAATAAATTGTGACATATTATTCATCTAATAATTATAATTTTGCACTATCTAACAATTCAAGGAGCTACTGAAGTGTATAGATTCTGTTAAAGAAGGCAATGGAAGTAATCAAGCATAATTTTTGAACTGCAAATTGTTTTCAGAAATAACGTATGTTGTTTTCAGTGTGACATAAGGCATAAGGTCGATTATGCATGGGCGTACGGCTTTTTTTTTAAACGTAACGCCACACTAAGAATTTCTTCCTGTATCGTGGGTGCGTTTACAAACATAGAAACTCACAAACACAAACACCCAGACCCGGAACAATTACTTGCAGATCATACAAATATTTGTTCCGTGCGGGGATCAAATCCGCGACACGCTGCGCAGCAGTCGATCGCACAGCCATTACGCCAACCGTGTCGTCAAGTCGGCTTATCTATTGTTCTGGCCCCTATTTGCGTAAAATACAGTTAAAGTAGGAATGGCTTTCATGTTGACAGTTCAACAACAGTCGATCGGTCAGTCGTCAGTGGATGGGTGACCATCTTAACATACCAAGCCAAGACCCCTCCGTGCTTCGGAAAGCACGTCAAGTCGTTGGTCTCGGCTGTCATTCGTGGATTTTCGACAGTCGTTCCGGGCCGTCAGAAACCCGAAAGTCTGACAACCAGTCTTACCAAGGGATATCGTGATACACAGTGACTGGGTTGTGGAAGTCAGGTAGGCAGTCGCTCCATGTCAAATACAGATATTCAGCTGAATCTGGTTAGACTGGAAGCTGACCCCAACGTAGTTGGGAAAAGCCCAGGCAGATGATGATGATTATGATATGAAACAATGGGTTAGCAATTCCTACAAAATTATTCCCAAAATACAAGGCAAAGATATTACTTGTGTAAAGAAACACAAATATTATTTATCGGACTGCCGCACAGTGGAACGAATGTATGGGAGCGGTTGGACGTAGACATGTCCGAAAAATAAGAGTAAAATTATGACAAACTAATGATGCCATCTTATTCGATTACTTAATGCCTTCATAAATTGTGGTGATGAATTTCTTCATAACTCCCATATTTCGGGAGTAATTTGAGAAAATGTGAAATTTTACTATGAAAATGAGTGTATCGAGCTCTCTCCCTCCTGATTCCGGGCTTGTTTCAAGTAGCGGTCTCTAATATCGTAATGCTATTACTAAGAGCTATATTTAATACTAAGACACATAGTGCGCCAAATGTGCACTTTCTGGGATAAAAGGAAATGAAAATTTAAAAAAAAAAACGTTTTTTCCCCATTTGTATTTACTTTAAACCGCAGACAGACTTATTAAGAGGTCTATAAATATATTATATATATATACAGAAATATATATTAACAAAAATATTCACAAGAACTGATGAGAGTATGACTTTTAAGTAAGTTGATAATAAATTACCTAGTTTCATTAAAAGTACAATAAATAATTAAGATGTAAGCTCTAATTTACTAAGTTACACATTTTAAAACAATAACATCATTTAATTATCTTCGTCATCATCATCATCATCAATTAATTCAAATTCAGAATCGATGTCCGCTAAATCATTTATGTTAACAAATTCGATATCACTTTTCTCAGAATCCGTAAGCTCATAAAATTCCTTAAAAGAAGATTTTTTTACAAACTTATTTCCTTTTGGACGGATACTTGTAACAAGTGGATCAGAAGACAGTAAAAGATTGTGCATAATATCTTCATTGCATGAGATACTGCTATGCTTTCGAGAATGCCCCTCTCTATATTTTCTAAAATCTTTATTTCTAGCCTCAGATGCCTCTTCGGATAGAAAACCAATGGGCACAATTGACATGTTCTGAACTATGTCTGGCCCATGCATTAAAATTTTATGAAGTGAAGAAGGCATATAATACCATGGGTATAACTCCACGTAAAGCTTAGCAGTATCAAAGCAGAACTCTCGGAATTTAGTTACGTTGATCTTCTCTCCTGATGAAATACACTGCAAGATCACACAGATTTTTCTTAAAAGCATAGCATCTATTCCGGTCAGTTCAGCAGATTTAGTGTAGTTTTCAAAAAATCTCCTTGCCGAGTTGCCATTGTTGGTGGATCCACTGCCTTGTTTCACAACATCGAGAAGTAAGCCCGTTTCTCTTCTTACAGCCTCTTGAACTCTTTTCTTCCTGTCATCAACTTGCCTTTTTGCTATATCACCCCTTACTTGCCATGATTTTATGTCTAATTTGTAGGAAATGTGTAATAAGCATTCCATTGAGCGAATCCAAGCGTGAAGGGTGCTTAAGCTATATTTATACATGTCCTCGTTTGCGTGTTTATCTTTGATTAACTCTAAATTATTCATTTCTTTAGGACAAGCCTTGCATATGTCACACACTGAAGCTGCTGTATTGGATATAATGGAATGAATTTTACCATCAATCATTGTCAACAGCAGTTGGTGTTTGACACTAATTCCATCAGTGATGGTGGATGGAGTTAAGGCTTCAATCTCTGCTTCGATTTCAGCCATCTCTCTCTGCACATTTTCTTTGGTTTCCTTTATAAACTTAAACAATATTGGCCGGCAAAATGAAGTGGAAGATGGTCGCTCGTTTTCCCAAATTGTTACACCTTTTGAGACGAGCCGCAGTGGTACAAGACTAATCATAAAATTACTAGCAAGATCGATTTGCTCATCTTCACTCGTCCTTTGATGATAAATGCTTTGGCTAGATGATCCGTCAAAACCCCATTTGCTGGTCAATACGAGCTGTTGATTGGGATCAACAGGGGTTTCTAACGACCTAATAAGTCTTCTTGAGGTTAAATCCATCAAGGCTTGTAATTTGATTTTTGCAGAGCTCTCTGTAACTGTGAGATCTTCTTTGGCCGGATAGCACTTAATTTTTTCTTTAACCAACATGTAGTAACTCGGGTATTGAAGAGCTCCTTCTTGAGTGTTGAAATCCCGAAGAGTGTTATAGCGCCATTTCGATAAGTTCATCGATACATAAAGAGCCAATGCCTTCAAAGGGGATATTTCCCGTACCTGAATTGATTTACCTTCAATGAAGGCTTTGATTTTTGAGGCCTCTTCTGGATTCTCCGTCAAGTATTTCATAACATAAGCTGTATCGCTTTGTCCTGCCTTTTGAAGCGCCCTTTCGGCCGAAAACATAATTTCAGCGCTGCTACTGCTGCATGAAAGACTATCTTCAGTGCGTCTTCTTTTTTGCCGGTTACTAAGGTCCTCAAAAGATTTACGAGGACTAGGATGTGTACAAGTTGAAGCATCAGATTTAGCAGGAGAAATTATGGGCTCGATGACGTCACTTATATTTTCTGTAGAAGGTTCCATATTTTCATTCTGTAATTCCGGCCATTGAATTGCAGCCTGTAGCCAAATCTCATGTTTCTTCCGAAACTTATCTGTGCTTCTTCCAGACTGTGTCCATTTTGCATAAATGCGGTAGCAAAATCGACGACACCAGTCTTTTAAACTTGTTTCAGCACTTTCACATAACTGAACACAACTGTTATCTTTTAAAACACTGAACAAATAGTTAAAGTCGCGTAAATCTTTATGTGCGCGTGCGCATAAAGCAACGTGAATATCAAGATTTGTATTAAAATTTGGAAAATACATTGCGAGATTAGCTTGGATACAACGAGGTGTAAATCAACACTGATTTTAAAGTTACTAATAGTGACCTATTTATATAAAATCCAGGTATCCCAGGTATCCTTTGTTAAATATTGCAAGGTAATTAGTTATTGTGATAATTAGTAAATGATGCATGCTAAATTAGTGTATTAAGAGCCATTTAGTAATTAAATAATAGCAATGTTCTTATCAGTAATCATTAGTGCATCAGTTTTATATGTAAACCTTAAGTCCCTAATTATATATCCTAATTAGCTTATATCTTCTCTAATTGGCTGCTCAGAAATGTTATTGTAATAAGGTAAACCTTTAGAAAAACGGTTTTAATCAACAAAATAAACAAAAAATAAAAAAATTGTGTTATAAAATAAACATCACTCTTTATCCCAGAAAGTGCACATTTGGCGCACTATGTGTCTTAGTATTAAATATAGCTCTTAGTATTAGCATTATGATATTAGAGACCGCTACTTGAAACAAGCCCGGAATCAGGAGGGAGAGAGCTCGATACACTCATTTTCATAGTAAAATTTCACATTTTCTCAAATTACTCCCGAAATATGGGAGTTATGAAGAAATTCATCACCACAAGTTATGAAGGCATTAAGTAATCGAATAAGATGGCATCATTAGTTTGGCATAATTTTACTCTTTTTTTTCGGACATGTCTACGTCCAACCGCTCCCATACATTCGTTCCACTGTGTGCCGCGCAAACTTAGTGATTGTACGATCGTTTTGACGACACGACATCGACACCCACGGGCAGAGATAACGTGGCCTAATATTACTCATAGAAACGAAACGCGATAATGCGTAAAAATATCGTCGATTGTGGCGTAGCGTAGTGTCAGTGTGTCATCGTACTGTTGCCATACGAATTTTGAATATTTATTTTTGAATTCGAATTTAAAATACAATACATTTTAACAGTTGGTGTGGTCAGTCAAACATTTAGTCAGGTCATTAGGGTCACATTTCCGTGGCAATTTTAAAGCGTAAATAAGTAAAAATGGACTAAAACTTGGCATTTACATAGATAACTAATCGACAATTCAATTTAATTCTGCCGCAAAAGCAGGAAATTCGTCTTTAATTCCATCAACATTTTAGTTTTATTTTGGATCGAGGAAACCTGAACTAAATATTTTAGGCAATCTCATGCACTTGGGGTATTTTACTTTATACAACAAAAAAAAACTAAAAATATATTATTGAGATAGCTTAGCCAAAAACCAGTTGGAAAATGTTGGTTTTAATTCATGAAATAACAAAATAAATTTTAAAATTCAATTTAAAGATTTCAGTTTTTTTAATCTGTTTTTGAACACCATGAAATAGTAGCCGCCATTTTATTACGTCATACTGCTGTTTAAACTAAATCAACAAAACAACTTTGTACTTTTATTATTTTCGTAACCAAAGTAATTTTTATTAAAAGAATATCATACATTCAGGAACAGCAAACCAACGATAAGTAGAATAATACCCCATTTTTGAATTATAAACAATTACCTATCATACAAAATATCAACGCAATTGCTGACACAGAAAACTGACGTCATACCCACAGAGCAATATGGCGTCCACTGCGTCCAGCAGTTTCGTCGAATTACGCGCGAAATATGAAAATTTAAAATTTAAATGCATTTTTATGGCACTAATCGATTCAACAATTTTTTTAATGGTTTTTTAGCATCTTAGAACTTAAGATACTACAAAATTGGGTTTAATACCCTATTTAACAATAAAACCTGCACTCTAATTGCGACACACTATTGATCAGAATCTGAATCATTTTGAAGCTTATTGTTAATCCATTGCTTCATAAGTTTGTATAATTCGTCTGTTCAGCAACGTAAACAACGCAATGGATGTTGTAAAACTGTCAATTATGAAAGCGATCCTAGTGGTAGTGCATTACGTAATTACCCCTCTGATTTATTGCCTCCGACTGCACGAGATCGCTAACAGTTTTAACTTTAACCTCTTTAATTATAAACGTTATATTTTTAATAAAATTTATTATTACTTATAAACGTTGCTTAAACTTAATTAATGATTGATTAGCGACTTTTTAACCATACATTTTTAAACTTGAATCAACTTTTATGCCCCTTAGGGGGTGTTCGCCTTTTTGAAAGTCCACTTATTTTACGTCAGTCGTTTTTGTCGTACGTGTAAAAGTGTTACTTCGTATAAATAAACCTCACAGAAATACAATTACAAATGTATTTACTTATCATTGAAATGAAATGAAATGAAATGAAATGTTTATTTATGTAAGTAGATCTTAAAAGACACTTTTACACGTCAATATTTTGTTGGTCAATATTTTTTTAAACTAGATGGCGCCGGCATTTCCTAGCTGACTGTTCCCTGAGAAGAAAAGCCGAAACAAACTGAGAAGAAAAGCCGAAACAAACATTAATAAAAAATGTAAATGAACATCGCATCTGAGTACATAGTTATCTCTATTCACTAGTTATGTACATAGTAGGGTTGCCAGCCGTACTCTAAATTTAGAGTAATGTGTATTTAAGTACTCTTTTCTTTTATTAGGCAAATGATTTAATTTTTCTATAATTTCCACTGTGAGACCTGACTATTTGTCGGTCATGAATGTGAAGTGGCGAGAAGGGAGGATCAGGGATTTATAAATATTGATTTAAATGCGCTACTGATCTTATTTTAAACAATATAAAATGTATGTAAGTACCGTAAAATGCTAGAAAATACATAAACAGAAATGAATAAATGGTACTCAAAATTTTTAATCTGTACTCTTTATTTCATCATCATATCAGCCGAAAGACGTCCACTGTTGGACATAAGCCTCCCCCAAAAGGGGGGATTTGCCATAATCGCCACGCTTGGCAGGCGGGTTGGCGATCGCAGTATGGTGGTCAAACGCATAGAGAACGCTGCTGCCCATTCTCTAGTAAGACCCTTAGTCGCCTTCTACGACACCCACTGGAAGAAATGGGATGGTACTATTCTTTACGTCCGGCACCACACGGAACTCTTTATTTACTCTCTCTAATATCAGAAATACTCCACTTCTTCTAAATAAAGTGGGCAGCCCTAGTACAAAGCCACTGGGTTACATAACTCACACACGTGCGCGGGTCATTCACCTCTGACAATGGCGCGCAATATGGCGGACTGCCAAACAACCAACTGATTGATACATTATGTTGTTCATTTACATATTACTACTTAAGCATGTTATTAATAAAATATCTTCTACATATACAACATTTAACATAATTAACACAAGAACTCATATACTACCATTAGATTTTTGATTTAAAAGCCTAATACATTCCATTTTGTTTTCGACCATTTTGTGTAAATAATTTCATCACCATTGCTGTCAAAACGGCGAAGGAAAATATAAAAAAATATTTATTCAAACTAGGCTGAGATTCACGGCTTTTTGAACGTCAAAATTACATAAGACAGTCCCCGGCACGCCCGCCCTTCACCACTTCCTAGTGCTTTAGCTGGGAAGAAGAAGTGGCGCCTCAAACTCCCCAGCAGCACAGCTGTCTGTTAAGTTAGAAGAACTTGATTCTATACAATAGTGGGTAAATAACATTACGAAACACAAAAACATTAAATTTGCCATATGTCAGCTAGCACACGCCTATATACCAACAAAACATTGAAAACATAGTACAGACAAATAAAATAAACCAACACATGAACTAATATAATTATGTGTGCGTTACGCACAGCGTAACGCACACATTACGTTCAAAAAACTGAACATAACAAATTCAACCTTAACTCCACAGGGAGTTAAGGTTGAATTTGTTATGTTCAGTTTTGGATAGACGCTTCGATGCGCTTCGACTCTGCGCTAGTATAAATCGACCCTTAGCCTTTGAACAGAGGGTGGATTTAACTTTAGCTTTAAACGCATTAAAATGCAAATCTAGCAAAGAAGAGGGGAGCTTGTTATAAAAAGTTATACCAAGACCAACAAAAGAGTTATGAACCTTATGAAGCCGGTGAAAGGGAGCACGTAGTTTGTCCTTATTTCTAGTATTAATATTATGAATATCACTGTTTTTAGTATACAAGTGTATATTTTTTATTTATTTATTTATTTATTCATAGGAGAACCAACAGCTATAATAGATGGATAACAGTTGTATATGTAACATTGAGCCAATTACAGGTTCTCACGGATAAAAACAGAAAAAAGTAGTAGAATTCTTATGATCAGTAACAAGCACGTTATAAAAGAATATACTATAAAAGGTACAATAAGCACTATGCACTATTGAAAAAGTCAGCGTTAAGCCGAGTGCGTACAGAATAGGTTTTGGTGGTAAATGGGTCAAATGAGAACTCTTTACTAATAATATTGAAGTCCTTACTCGCTCGCACCATGTATGAGTTATGCCTGTAGTTAGAAGAAGAGAAAGGAATGGAGATAGGTGGATTAAACCTAACTGATCTCTGAGGGACGTTGAATTTCAGTTTTTGCAGGAGATCAGGACAGTCGATCTCGTTAGATACAATTTTTAAAAGAAAAGTACAATCTGCTAATCGACGCCGATTTACAAGAGGCTGTAAATGAAACTTCTTACAAAGATTTATGTAATTTTCTGAATGGTATGGTATACGCAGCCGAAAACATAGGAAACGAATAAATCTTTTCTGTATGTTCTCAATACGATCAATGTACTTGCCATAACACGGGTTCCAAATTTGTGACGCATATTCAAGATGACTTCTCACAAAAGAGCAATAAAGAATCTTAAGGGTTTTGGCTTTCTTGAAACACCCTGCGACTCTCATAACAAAACCCAGTGACTTCGAAGCTTTGGCCACTATTTGTTCAATGTGAACGTTAAATAGAAGTTTGGTATCATGAAAGACGCCCAGGTCACGTACACCATCGCATCTGTGTAATAGCTGCCCTTTCAGTTTGTAAGTTGTAGGGAGAGGGACGCGTTTTCTGCTAAAGGAGATTACTGAACATTTCACAGGGTTCAAATCAAGTTTGTTAACTAAGCAATAATCATCCAATCGCGCCAGGTCAGATTGGAGAGCTTCCATGTCATCGTTTGATGATACTGCAGAAAATATTTTCATATCATCAGCAAAGCAAAGTAAATTTGAGTTATGAAAACACGAGTCGATGTCGCACACATAAATGATAAAAAGTAACGGACCCAATAAGGAACCCTGAGGAACACCACTAGGAACTGAAACCCAGCTTGACATGTAGTTACTTATAACAACAGCTTGAGATCTGTTGTCAAGGTAAGAAGTAAACCAACGAAGTAGATCTCCTCTGATACCATTATTAAAGAGCTTTGACCTAAGGATATTGTGATCAATTCTATCAAAAGCCTTACTGTAATCCGTGTAAACGACGTCCACTTGTGCCCCCTTGTCCATTCTGTCCGTTAGAAAATCATTCAGCAAAGCCAGGTTTGAAACAGTTGAACGACCCTTCAGAAATCCGTGCTGAGAAGGGCTGAAAGACTGACTCAGCGCTGCGTAAACTTGGTCGTAGACAACCCTCTCAAAGACTTTAGCCAATATACACAGTTTGGAAATAGGTCTGTAATTAACTATTTCATTTCTGTGCCCTTTTTTATGCACCGGAGTTATAAAGGCAGACTTCCAGATTTGGGGAACAGTACAAGACGAGAGTGATTTTTTAAACAATAGAGATACTGGCAATGCTATGGTTTTAGCACACCCAATCAGAAATTTAGGTGATAAGTTGTCTGGACCAGCAGATTTAAATAGATCAATTTGACTAATTAGTTTAACTATGGCATTTAGGTCTATCTCAATTGAGTGAATATCTGAGGGTATATTGGAATTTAAAGCAGGTTGGGAAGGACAATAATTAGTAGGCACGTCATTGGAAGGATTAAGAAAAGTAGAATAAAAGTGGGAAGAAAATGCGTTACAAATAGAATCAGGAGAGGAAATCGTCACATCGTCATATTTGAGGTAACTGGGAATTGCATTGGACTTGGATCTCTGCTTCACAAAGCTCCAAAAGCGATTAGGATTCTTTTCGATGGAGGCTTCAGTATCAGCTAAGTAGTTGGTATAACAATCCGCTTCAAGTTTATTAACCCGCTCACGTAAATGCTTAAAGGTCGCCTCGTCTGAAAGTCTGCCATACGTCTTAAATTTACGTAGATATTTGAACTTTTCTTTAATCAAGCGTTTAAGTGCCGGGGAGTACCAAATTGGGTATGAGCTGTGAAAAACTGTCTTAGTGGGAACGAACTTGTTTTGAATATCCGATATAGTAGCATAAAAGTGGTTTACGGCATGATTAAGCGACATGTCAAAAAATAGGTTCGTCCAGTCTATAGCTGCTATTTCCCTGTTAATGGAATCAAAGTCAGCTTTACCGTAAAGGTAACGAGTAAAGGGGGCGGGAGTTAAGTAAGTGTACTCTGCAAAGTTCACGTCGATACAAAGGGCCGGATGATATTTGTCGACAGGTGATAAAGGCACCAAACATTCACACACTGAAACAATTTCGTTAGATAAAACTAAATCTAGGATCTTACCATATTCATTTAATATTCCATTATACTGACTGAACCCTAAAATACGCAATTCATCAGTTAGCATGTACTCGTCGCCGCTACAAACATTCCCAGGTGATAATGTGTTGTTATTTAATTGCCACAAAATTCCACTAAGATTAAAATCACCAATAACTAAATAATTATCGGTTGGATTGTTTAGCACTATACTACTTAAGCTATGGAGAAAATTTGATAATTGCTCGGAAAAAGAATAACCACGATTTTGCCTACATAGATAGATGACGCAAACATTCAATTTAAGATAACCTCTTGTGTTGGGCTGACGTACACTCAAAGTTACCCACAGGTCTTCGGCTGAGGAGTGAAATAATGGTTGGGGAATAGCAGAAATACACTTACGGACAGCTATCAAGACACCACCTCCACGAGACTGACCCGTGAGACAGTAATCCCGGTCGCGACGCCACACAATATACTGATCACCAAATAACTCCGAGTTTGATATGCCGTCCACCAACCAAGTTTCAGTTAAAACAATAACATCGTACGAACATAAGCATAGTTTGCGAAAGAAGGATTCGGTCTTTGTACGGAGCCCACGAACATTCTGGTAATAGACATGCAGTTTTTTATTAACGTTTAAAGCCATCGTTCATACACAAGTTGTAGCAACAAAATTATTAGCACGATAATAAACACTCAAATAACTAAATGCTAAAAGACCAACGATTGCAATGTCAGACACAATGTTTACGGATAGTAAATAATACTCATCGTTATTGCAATCCAAAAAAATTAAAGCGCAAAATAAATTAATAAGTAGGGTAAGTAGGCATACACAATTGCTAAGCGACAGAAAACACGCAGTAATATCACAGGCACCTGTACGAAGAAGCAGGCAGTAATTAGATTCAATAATGAGTGCGAGCGAGATAAGCATAGATTGGGATGTTCTAATGAATAGATCATCGCGATAAGAGAAACATATGGCCCATTTGCGAATACAAAAGCGAGGTGACGAAGCTTCGAGCACATCAGCGATGCTAAACTTTTCACAAAAAATAAAGTTAAAAACAGTTGCGGCTATTAGTACATAATAAATGAAAATAAATGTTATTCTAGACATATCTTTTAAAATACTTTGATAAGACAATGATAACAGAAAGATACGCCACTCTAATTTAGCTTGTTTAAATCTTTCTCTGTAGAAATCACATAAACAGGCGAACCTTCGTGTCTGCGGACATGAATCTTTCCGTGTTTGACCCATACGTGCTTAAAGTCTTTCTCCTTTGCCAATGTTCGGGTCTTGTTCAGCAACTTTTTGGAGTCAGGGTTGAGGTGATCATTCACATAAACCCGGTTGGATTGGCCTACGAATCCAAGGTCATGGGCGGATAACGTCTTGAAAGAGCGTGCAGCAGCAACAAAGTCCTCCTTGACATATCTGTTCAGAAAGCTAACCACAATTGACTTATCCTTTGTGTTGAACAATGGTATCCTGGAAATGTAGTTGATCTGGGTTTTAGGAAATGTAAAATTAACCTTCTGGCTAATTTTATCCAAGATAGCGAACAGATTTTCATCCTTTTTTAGGGGAATACCCTTTATTTCTACATTGTTCAGCCTTGATCTCTGGTCACTAGCGGATAGCTCCGATTTTATTACATCAATGTCAGATTGAAGACAGCAAACAGATTCCTGAAGATGCTCGAGACCAGCAACCCTGGTCTCAATGCCCGCAAGCTTGGCAGAGAAATCATCCAGCCGATTACCATCGAAGTCAGGGCTGACCTTGAGTTCATTGAGTTCCTCTTTAATGCATTTAACATCATCAGACAGCGTTGGCAGGCCAGCCAGTTGTACCTTGAGCTCGCGAATCTCATTCAGGATGGTTTCCAGAGACGCAGGTTCAGGTGTTGGTAACGGAGACGGGGAAGGGGTCGGTGACGGAGAAGAAATTCGGCACTTAGTACATTTCCATGCCGCCCTTCGGTCAGCTCCCAGTTTTCTCCACCCACCTTCCGTGATGCTAGCGCAGCCAAAATCAAGGTGCCGCTTGCATGAGGCACACTGAACGCCATCATTGAAGTCAGAATTGCAGCTGGCACACTTCATCATTGTTTACGTTGAAGTTTGACTATAAGTAAAATGTTTAGCACCACTGATAAAGAGGACCGGTTGAGCGAGGCGCGTAGGTAGGTACTTGCGATGCGATCGCGCAAAGTGCGTAGCGGACGAGCAAAGTGCGTGCTTGCTTAGTGGGTGATCACGGCTAACTGACATTTTGCCTAATATATAAGATGTTGGCCAATATAATCGCCGTATGGTTATATACCTACTGCCTAATTATTATCAACTAGCTGTGCCCGCGACTTCGTCCGCGTGGATTTTTCTAAAATAAAGCCTAAGTTACTCCTTATTACATCAGCTATCTGCCAGTGAAAGTCCCGTCAAAATCGGTCCAGCCATTTCAGAGATTATCGGGAACAAACAAACAGACAGACAAAAATTGTAAAAAAAATATTTTGGTATATTATATATTCATATGCATGTAGCAAAAAGCGGTTATTTTAATATTACAAACAGACACTCCAATTTTTTTTATATGTATAGATGTATAGATTTTAGTTCTACCATAAAATGTATCTAAAACTAAGGAAAAAATATCGAACATAAGCAAAAATAATTCCGTTGATCAACTGCAATATGTTATACTATGGCATGGATTTTCTGCTAAATGGTTGACAGTTCATCGTAAATAAATACGTCGCGCTGCATTTGGGGGAGGCGGAGGTAGCGTTTCAAAGGCCCACAGGCCGGAACAACCTAGCCAATGCCAATGCGCTCCCCCACCGCCTCTGCCGCCGGCCGGTTCCTCTCGCAAAAACGAGACGTAGTTATACGTACAAAAGAGATAGAAAGAAAATTGACTAAAAAATTCCAAACCGATTGGATAATCGGCAACTAATGAAATATATGGAGCAATCAGAAGCAATATTGCCGAAACATATCCGCAATTTATTGTTGTTGCTCCAGATTGCTCCACTTAATTTATCCAGAATGATCCATTGGTGCTGCCGACTAATAATTGCTCAAAAAATGCCCGTGTAAGAGCACCTTTATGTCTAGACTAAATGTGCGCTAACACGAGCTACTAAAATTTCTCCAACCTGTTCCATTCTCGGCCACTATGACGTCACGACTACATCCAGCAATTTAGGGCAATGGCAACATGTAGCAACCTGTTGCCAGAGATAGTGGTGCAGCTGACCTCTCCCCGCCCGGGGTTTTCGTAATAAGGAAATAAACTGAATTGCCCCGTAGGTAATAGTCGTATTGCATGGTTTTCTGATAAAACCCTGACAGAAACCACAAGCATATAACTCAAACTCAAAACATTTACATATTTCAATTAAACAATTAACAGTCACTCTGGTAAGATAGTACTTAACGGATACTCGTGCTACAAATCTTTTTACTAACATACAAGATAAGTTTTTATCCATTGCGCAAACTGTAACCATGAATTCAGCATATCATTATAGACCCCCCCAGCGGAGAAATTTTTCGTCGGTAATACTAAAAAAAAAATCAGCAAAATGCAATATCTACGCGGTCAAAATGTATGGAACAGCTGATTTTTTTTTGGATAACCGACGAAAAATTTCTGCGCTGGGAGTCTAGAATGATATGCTGAATTCATGGTTACAGTTTGCGCAATGGATAAAAACTTATCCTGTATAAATAGAACCTACTCATAACTTGAACAAGTCGACTGGTTCAAGGAATAAAGACTTGATCTGAATTACCTTTAAAACGTACGTACATTGCCGACAACGACTACTAGATAATTAACGCAAGACCTCATACACCACAATTATAGTAATGAGTTAAAAGCCTAATACAGTGACCAAAACAATTTGTTATTATAAAGAAAATTGTGTCCTGCCAGGGGCGCGGGTTGTTCAAAAGAGATACCGCGGCCCCTGGCACACAGGCAGCTGAGGGAACTCGGGTGGGTTTTAGTCAGTAAAAGTCTGACACGCCCTCCTGCTCCACCCAGAGCGGGAGAAGTTATTTGATGATCTCCCACCCAAAAAAAAATTGTGTTGACCCTTACTTTATTTACCTACTTAAAGTTGTGTCTCATTAAAAGATCGTCGAAATAAGATTTAATTTTCTTTGGGTCAATCGGCGTTCTGTATGCCAAAAAAACATCATAAAAAAAAACCATAAGTATTAAAAGTTCATCATCACCATCATATCAGCCGAATGACGTCCACTGCTGGACATAAGCCTCCCCTAAAAAGGGGGGGATTTGCCATAATCGCTTCGCTTGGCAGGCTGGTTGGCGATGGCAGTATGGTGGTCAAATGCATAGAGAACGCTGCTGCCCATTCTCTAGTAAGTCCCTTAGTCGCCTTCTACGACACCCACGGGAAGAAATGGGACGGTGCTATTCTTTTACGTCCGGCACCACAAGGAATATTAAAAGTTACTGAAATCAATTCAGTAGTCAATTATGAATTAACTAATTTCAGGACTTGAGTTTATTCTGTGACACGTTGTATAGATTATGATCATAAGGAAGTAAATCATTTCATAGTGGTAGATGGGTGTCGGAATTTGTGGAAGAAAATCATTTGATCTCCCTAGCCTTTTCCACTACGTTGGGGTCGGCTTCCAGTCTAGCCGGATGCAGCTGAATACCAGTATTTTACATGGAGCGACTGCCTATCTGACCTCCACAACCCAGTAACTGGGTAATAAGATACCCCTTGGTAAGACTGGTTGTTAGACTTTCGGGCTTCTGACGACCCGAAACGACTATCAAAGATACACAAATGACAGCCGGGACCAACGGTTTAACGTGCTTTCCGAGGCACAGAGGGGTCTTGGTATGTAAAGATGGTCACCCATCCACGGACCCACCGCGGCAAGCGTAACTTAACCTGATCGATCGACCCGTGTGGCTAATATTACTTAGCCAATAAGGAATTCGAACGAAATGACAAAGTGTAATAATACGAATTTAACAAATATTTTATAGATTATAGGACAAATTAATTAAAATCTATAATTTATTGGTTAAATTTAATTTGTAGCTTGTGTGAAAATTTAATAATGTTTTTAGCTTCGTTTAAATACCCATGAATGAGTTTTGTTACCTATGTGTTTGTATGCCACAAAGGCCGAACATGACGGATCTCTTTTGTTCATGAACAACCTGCATGCCTTGTATGTATACTCATGTTTCTATAAATAAATGTCTTATGTCTTAACGAAGTCGCGGGGCAGTGCTAGTATTTCATGTAATAGGTAATCCTATTAGCGAATCTTGTGTACGTAGGTATCAGGCGGCACACCCGTGGCCGGCAGGTGGCAGAACTGGTCATGTAGGGCTTCCGACCCTGACCGTTCTCTTGTTCTATTAATACAATACTTGTTTTTAAGAGCCCGTAGTGGAATATTATTAACGCCTTCTGAAATGTATTTATTTACTAGGGTTCGGGTTCGCTCGCGTGGTGTTTGAAAATTATCCCACGGGAACGTACAGTCAGCGTCAATAATATCGGGACGGACAGACTGTTCAAAATGATCTAAACAACTATGAAAATTAAATATTAACTCAATGACACAAGGTTTTTTTCAGAATGAAGACAGTACACATTTTATCCAATTGAGATAGAGTTTAGTTTTCTTTGTTGTTGAGATCATTTTGGACAGTTTATTCGTCCCGATATTTTTGACGCTGACTGTACCATCGGGATAAAAAGTACCCTATGTGTTAATCCAGGTTATAAACTATCTGTGTGCCAAATTTTATCCAATACCGTTCAGCCGTTTTTACGTGAATGAGTAACAAACATCTAAACATCTATCACATATATAATACAATGGGCCGCCATTTTGGAACTACGGTCTCCACAGACCAATTTAGACCATTTCAGACACTAACAGTTGTTACATGACCAAGATTATGTCTGGACTTAAAGAGACTGTGACCTCTGAGTTTGTTTCTCCTCTGAGTAGTCAGATAGGAAACTACGACCACATAAAAACGGTGTTTCTTTGGAATGCGCTCCCTCTGAATATGACAACCAGTCGGTTATCGTTTAAAGTGGAGGCTCGTGAGCATATTCGTATGAAGTTGGCAGAATCATGCCAGCGCTGACTGCTGGATTCGTTTTCTTCTCTACCTATCGTTATTTGTCAAGACAAAGTTTATTTTCATTATACACCGTGACATTTTAGTCGTCTTACAAAGGTGGTCCACTCAATGTATCCATCATAAAATACCTCTAGGCGCCATTAAAACATTGTTACCATTAATTAAGATAATAAGTACAAAGAAAAATAAATAATGCTTTAGAATTATGCAACACCCTTCGTGTCAATAATGTTTACGTATCAAACGGTAGAAGATATCTACCTACCTACCATTACATTCCATCGTTAATTCCATCTCCATACCAGGGTGTTTCGATCTACGTCATACATTTTAGTGAATGACATTTTCATTTTTTTTATTATGCAAATGTTCAAACATTTTTTTTAATATAAATGATTAGTAGTCATTGGATACATGAAGTGGACTGCCGTTGTAAGACGACTAAAATGTCACGGTGTATATGTATGTATCTATTTCTTGGATTGTATTATTTTTCGAGTAACCTATCCCTGATGTTGTACCTGCCATGTTTTCTCTCTGCATCACCCTAAGGCCTACTGGTAGTAAATGCCTCAGGCATTAAGCCCGCCTTTGTACAGTATTTTTTACTTGTGCATTAAGTTTTAATAACTAAATATAGTTTTTTTTTAAATAATAAGGATGTGTTTGTATAATAAACCGTGGAACTGGTATGTGGTATTTTAAGGTCCTTGGTATAAACTATGGAATTAGTATGTATGTATCTATGATATTGGTATAAACAGAAATCAAATGAATTATTGATTAGTGATCATGCACTAGCTTGTGCTAGCGGCTTCTCCCACGTGGAGGTTGAAAATTATCCCACGGGAACGTCGTACCGGGATGTAAAGTATCCTATATGTTAATCCAGGTTTTTAACTATCTGTGTGCCAAATTTCATCCAAATCCCTTGAGCCGTATTTGCGAGGTTCATTAACAAACATCCAAACATCTACAAACTTTCACAATAAAAATATTGGTAGGATTTATCATAGACAATATAATCACACATATCGTTGGCCTCTTGCTAATAATAGACAAGATACCTACTCCATGTGGAGCCCCCCCCCCTCGCATCTTCGCACACATTTATTAAGATCACGAGGGGGCTATACCTAAAGTGACCATACGCATTTCGAACGGGACAGTCCCTTTTCTCAGTCAACAGTCTCGTTGTCCCCATACAAAGTTCCGGGACGCAAAATAGTCCCGTTTTCTGAAGCAGCGCGAAAAAATCATATTACAGATTTACTAAATGCCGTATTTCAATATAGTATAATCGGTTATAGTAAAATCGCCTTCGAAAAAGGTGGTTTTCTGTATTACCCGCGTATGTATGTATGTTCGCGATTTTCTAGAAAGCTAGTGATCCGATTTAGATGGGGAACGAAAAGACAGTTTAACTCAGAAACAGCGTATTTACTGCTTGGAGTTAGATATTAGTGATTCTCATGGAAATCATATCACTTGGTTTAAATAGGTTGAGATTTTACTTATGTAGATTGTTTTACATATTGTGAATGAGAGAACGTTGTAGGCCTACAGTTTCTATTCTTTATTTTCATTCCTCTAAAGTACCTGGTACTTATTGACAGGCCTGCACTGTCCTCCCATACCTAATATCACTGTAATTTGAAAACATTGTAAAATCCAATTATTTTTAAAAGAGTAACCGTGGAGTTTCTTGCCGGCTCTTCTCCATAGGAAGCGACAAATTGGAACCGTGCACCTAGCTTCTGACGTTTCATAAGTGCCCTTGCAGGTTTATGTGAAATAAAATATTTTGATTTGATTTGATTTGAATGACTTTTGATTTTGATTCACCGCTCCCTCTGTGTCCCGCAGTCGCTGGTGCGTGTCGTGCCTGTGGAGCAGCGCCAACGTGCTGCTGCAGCGGCTGCTGGCGGCGCCCCTGCCGCGCCTGCCGCAGATCACCGGTAAGCTCATCGACATCATAAGAGTTACATTGCCTATAGTCTTTTCCTAAACTATCTGATGAAAATGTAAACAAACTCTGTGATGACAAAAATAGTTGGTCGCTGTGATTAACTCAAGACAATGTTTATGTTCTTTCTCCAGAATTAGCGTATCTAGAGACAGGTTATATGGGTTCATATAATTATTATTTTATTTTTTTATTATTGCCTGTCTAACATTTTTTTTATTATCATCTATTATGTCATTAGTTATTGCCATGATCTACTCATAACAATATTTTTTATGATGAGTTGTTTTAGGCTTTATTTGGCCTCGACAGTTTTCATTTTATTTGTCGTTATATTGGTATGGCTAGCTGACATTTTGACTAATTATTTAATTAATATTTTGTGTCTCGTAATGTTTATTACTTTGCCTATGTATGTATAGAATCAAGTCTATCTAACTAAACAGACAGCTGTGCTGCTGGGGAGTTTGATCCGCCACTTCTTTTTCCCAGCTAAAGCACTAGGAAGTGGTGAAGGATGGGCGTTTTGGGGGACTGTCTCATGTATTTTGACGTTCGAAAAGTGCTGATTCTCAGCCTAATTTGAATAAATGACTTTTCATTTGATTTGATTTGTTAACGTTAAAGTTAAGTGTGGCTATAACGTTCCCGCTGCTGGGACACAGGCCTCCTCTTTGTGACAGGGAGTGGTCATCCACAACGCGGGTTCAATACCTTCGGCATCCAGTGCGGGTTGGTAGAGGTCACATGTCTTCAAGTTTCTGGTTCCAGGACATGCCGGTTTCCTCACGATGTTTTCCTTCACCGTTTTGAGAATTACCTAAATTAGAATCGACGAAAATTTAGGTTAAAAAATAAATCTCATATGTTGAATGAACAACATTTATACAGGCTCCTGCAGACAGGCGCGACTTGTAGAACAATTTCTATGATGTTTTCTTTGAAATTGTTAGTAATATGTCGCGCTGTCAGTTGCCGGCGCATGTTTGCGGCCTTCTCAATTTGTAAGTGGCACTACAAAGTGGCATCCACAGGTAGGTATATTTTCTGATCCACTTGTTTCCATTCCCTCACATACTGTTGTAATTGACCTAGGTATGTTAACACTGGTTGACACCTTTATTATCGCATAAAATACTTATGTAATGTTCTCCGTAGCCGGCAAGCCGCCTGCTCGCGTGGCGAAGCCCCGGGCGGCTAGCTCGGAGCACCTGCACCCCGAGCCGCTGGTCGAGTGCGAGGTGCTGCACGCGCCTGCACTGCACGAGCTGGACGTCATCTTCGTGCATGGACTGTACGGTAAGAACGCTCAGCCTTACTGTTCTCCTGGTAGGTCACCCGGGTGGCTAGCTCGGGGCACCTACACTCTGCGTGCACGCACTGGACTATAAGAGCCTTTAGCCTTACTGTTCTCCTGGTAGGTTGCGTATTTCCTCTTTCTCTGTGGTCTACTGGTCGCAAGCGCTTCTGCTGATAAGGTCCTGAGTTTGAATCCCAGGTCGGGCAAAGTATTTTTGGGTTTTTCTATCGGAAGTTTCTCAGTAGCAGCCCGGAGTATGGATTTGTGCCCGGCTGATGGAAATAGGCTCGCCCTTATTACATGGGATATTAACATAACTGATGGAATGTGGGTTTACTATAGGAACACCTCTGCAACCCTTCCGGGAAACAAGGCGTGATGTTATGATGTTGAACTTAAACGCGTCTCCAGACTCAGACTCATCTGCAGTCCGAATCGATTTACAAAACATTGTGGAATGGTTCCCTATCAATAAATGAACAATCGACATTAATACAACAAGCACGAACGAAGTCGAAAAACAATACGACTGTTTTAATTTTTACAGGACAACATCCATTCTTAATGAACACAACAGAATGTATGCACACACATATACTTGACTTACATACATACTTGCTTAAAACTAATATTAAAACAATTGACTGCAGTTTGACCTCCACGACCCTTACTTACTAGGTAATATTATTCTGAGGTTAGGCCGATCGTTACATTTTCAGACTTCTGAATACATATGTTATTGTCTAACTTCCTACATCCGTGTTTACTGACCATTATTGTTCCATCCCAGGCTCCCTCGGCAACACCTGGCGTCAAGGAGAGTGGCGCACTAAATACAAGTTAGACCCCACCAAAGTACCTCTGAGGAACCATTTCACTGAGCCATGCAGCTGCACGCAAGACAGACAAGAACACACGCACGACCACACGCAAGAACACACGTTCAACAGCACGCTAGAACACACGTACGACCACATGCAAGAAATGTATGCATACGAAACTAATTTAAATAAAACCGATTTAAATGAAAACGTCACATTCCAACAAATCAACGGCCGCTTCAAGAAAATCCTACCAAACGAAGACGCTTTGATAACAGAGAAATTCTACAGCAACACACTACTACAGGTCGACGTGGATAACTACGAAACTCAAGCGAAGTTTGTTTCAGACCTATTTAAAAACGACTGTGATACTAACTGTGATGTAAATACATTTAATTGTAACTTCGACCGGAACGGTTTCAAATGTAACTTCGATGACAAATGTGATTCCGGAAACTGTAAATGTAATTTGAATGAAGTCTGTAAGTGTAAGTTGAACGTGAGTAACGGGGAGGGCTGTGAGGCCGGGTGCGGCTGCGTATGCGACGACTGCTACTCGCACTGCTGGCCCAGAGACTGGATCAAGGAGGACTTCCCGGGCGCGAGGGTCATCTCCATCAACTACACGAGTGACCCCTACCTCTGGAGGCCGCTGTGGGTGAAGGGGACCAAGAGGTGATATGCCTTTGATGTCATTCATAGCCACGATTTTCTTATTTAGATATGTAATGATCACATTACTTCAGCCGAAAGACGTCCACTGCTGGACATACAGAGTAAGTTTTTTATCCAGTGTGCAAACTGTAATCATGAATTCAGCATATCATTCTAGACCCCCCCACCGCAATTTTTTTTTGTATTGCACTTTTCTATGAAACAGCTAATTTTTTTTTGTAAAACCGACGTCAAATTTCTGCGCTAGGGAATCTAGAATGATATGCTGAATTCATGGTTACAGTTTGCGCACTGGATAAAAACTTATCGCGTATACCTCCCCAAGCACCGCCATTACGACTGGTTCTGTGCATTTTTTGGTGGGTTTGCCAAAATCATCACGCTTGGCAGGCGTGTTGGGGATTGCAGTATGGTGGTAAATGCATAGAGAACGTCCTTAGTAAGTCCTTCTTTCTTTTTTTCTCTTATTCTTTAGTAAGTCCCTTAGTTGCCCTTTACGACACCCACGGGAAGAAATGGGAATGGAAGTATAGTTTTATCCATTAAATGAGTTGTGGGTGGAAGTCAGATAGGCAACCGGTCCATGTAAAATACAGGTATTCTGCTGCATCTGGTAAGACTGGATGCCGACCATAATATTGTTGGGAAAAGGTTAGCCAGATGATGATAGTGATGATGATGTAAATAAATATAATGTTTGTGTCCAGACTCCGCTTGCATGAGCGAGCGGACCAGATGATGGAACAGCTGCTGGCGCTGGGAGTGGGGCAGAGACCCATCGTGTGGGTGGGGCATTCCAAGGGGGGGCTGTTCATCAAGCAGATTTACTGCGAAGGTACGTGTAGTGAGTCAGGGTGGCTGCCAAAATAACACAATTCTTAGTCAGATGATACCAAAGCAGGAACCGGTATTGGTAACACGATTGCTCGTTTTATTATACAAGGTGTAACAGAATAAACGCCTAAAGTCCTGAAAGTTGGGCACGCCACGATTGCGGCAGTAAGTCCCCTCTTTGAGGAGTGGTTTGAGAGGCGGCATGGCGTCCTCACCTTCCGCCTGACACAGGTCCTCACCGGACACGGTTGTTTCGGGAGGTTCCTGTTTCGGATAGGGCGGGAGGAAACGCCCGGGTGTTTCCATTGCGAAGATCGCCCTGAGGACACGGTGGAGCATACGGTGGAGGTCTGCCCGGCTTGGGCGGAGCATCGCCGTGTCCTCGTGGAGGTGATCGGCGGCGGCGATCTCTCGCGTCCGACCCTGGTCCAGGCCATGGTACGGAGCGAGAGGGCATGGCTAGCAGTCGCCTCCTTCAGCGAAGCAGTTATGCTCGCAAAGAGGGAGGCGGCGCACGTGAGGGAGATGCAATACATGCGCCCTCACAGCCGTGGCCTTCGCAGGAGACGCCCTGGGCGTCGGGAATCCCAGGCTGATTCCCGGCCACCGTAGGCGCGGGCTTGCGGACGGCGAGTAATGGGTAGCTCGCTGTCCGGTAAGGACCAAGCCCGGGTCGACGGCGCGTTGTGTTCCACGCGCGCCTCAAAGAGATGTCATCAGCAACTGATGGGGCCCGCAAGGGCCGATGCCTGCCAGGGGTGCGAGTTGTTCGAAAGAGATACCGCCGCCCCTGCACACAGGCAACTGAGGGAACACGGGTGGGTTTTAGTCAGTAAAAGTCTGACACGCCCTCCCGCTCCGCCCAGAGCGGGAGAAGTTAATTGATGATTTCCCACCCAAAAAAAAAAAGTCCTGAAAGTAGTTTGTTCCTAATTGACTACTGAATCAATTTCAGTAACTTTTAATATGGGCATGTTTTTCAAAAATTATGTAGGTAGTATTTTGCCATGCCTACCTCTCCCAAAAATTGAAGGCAACAAGACTCAATTTTTTAAATCATATAGTAATGCTAGGCTCACCAAGATTTTCTTCATAATAACAGTTAGCTTTGAAAAAAAGTAAAAAAATACTCTAATTGGGGTGTATGAGGTCTTGTGTTAATTATGATACTCGTACATGTTGTATATGGACTAAATTCCTGGCTTTAAAAAAAATTGTTAGTAATCTCACCCTTATACATATAGCTTTAAGTAAACAGAGATATGGAATGATATAAAAGAGGAACAGTGGTTTGTGCTAATCTTAAGGCTGACGTGCAACGTTAGTTTGTAATGTATCGAGTTTTTGTACCGTGTGACGAGTGTTCCCCACGCTTAGTGTATCGCCACTTTGTAACAAGAAATGGAGCGTGCTTGAGCCATGTGCTCGAAGCGAGCGTTCTGGGTCTTCTGCGTCTTGTGTATCGCCGTTTTGTAACCAAGCTTGCCTCGCATCATCATCATTTCAGCCGAAAGACGTCCACTACTGGACATAGTCCTCCCCTAAGCTCCACCTCTTCGACCAGTTCTGTGCTTCCCGCATCCAGCGGATTCCTGCGCCTCCACAAAGTCATCGGTCCACCTTGTGAGAGGCCTCTCAACTCTACGTCGTCCAGTCGCCACTCCAGAACCTTTCATTTGTTCTGCGTGCAATGTGTCCTGCCCACTGCCACTTAAATTTGGCAATTCTTCGGGCTGTGTCAGTTACCTTGGATCTCCTGCCGATCTCTTTTTTTCTCGATTATTCTAGATTCGATCACGTAGGGAAACTCTAAGTATAGCCTTCTCCATCGCCCTTTAGGTGCCTCGAATGATACAGAACAAACAAACGTTGCAAGTCAGTCTACGCCTTTAAGAAATGGAATGTTCTACGCAACACTTTGTAAGGACAAATTCTTTGTTTCAGCTTACGAAGCTCACTTAAAAATGAACAAAACTGCAGTTCAGCGACAAAATACAATAAATAACAATTCCCAGGACCAAAGTGATAGAGAATGTAATATTAATAATAACTTTATTAGTGTAGATAATAAGTTGAATAGTTATAATGACAACGAGCTAGCTCAGAGTAGGAGCAGAGACCAAAGTAGTGGGAATTGTAACAATTTGATGGACAATTTTGTAAAAGAACACAACAACGCCACCTGCACCACAAACGGTGGATCGAGACTGCGAAGTATAGACGAAATGAATGAAATAAGGAACAATAATAATTCCGGCAACAGTAGTTTTAACGAAGATGATGTAAATAATGCAGATTTAGATATAAACTACAACTTTGAACATGATGACGCGGACTTATATGGCTGTAATCTTCACGGTGATGCATTAAACAATAAGCAGGATAGATGTAATGAAAGCTCGGAGTATATAGATATTAGTGTGAGGAGAGATGAACAATACAGGAATGTAGAAGATGGCGCTGTGATGGGAGAGAGAACTGAACTCCTGTCTTCAAATAATCAAGGTACGTGACATTCTTCTACTCTCAAACTAACACAAGCTTATAACCTTTAGCTTGGTTGTCTAATGATGAACCATGCAAAGAAGATAATTTTATGCTTGCCTAAAGATTTGTACATAATGATAGAGATTTTATTTCTGTAAGTAGGTTTGTACAAACACTTTTACACATCAATCAAGTTTAAAAAAACTAAATGACGTCGGGGTTTCCTATCTGACTACTCTGAGAAAAAAGGCCGAAACAAACTCAGAGGTCACAGTGTCTTTTAAAGTCCAGACATAATCTTGGTCAAATCATATTAAGACAATGTAGATAGGTGTCTAACTTTTGAAGAAAGAACCACACAGATTGAGTGGACCTATCCAGTGTCTCACATAAAAAATGCCCAAAGATTTACGTTGCGACGTCACACCACATACAGGTTGTAAGGGGAACGCTTCCGAAGTCAACGTAGGTTATATTACAACCTAAATGTTAACGGATACCAAAATCATTCGCCTTAAATTGGTTATTTTGCATCAATTTAAACCGTTTCGCGCTTCTGTAATGTTTCAACTTATTTTATTTTGGCGGCACTTTACAAAGGATGCCTAAACCTAATGTCGCCGCCTCAACTTGGGGTCGAGCGCGGTTATGCTTGAGCCTATCAGCTGATTTTTATTTTTAAATACATTGCTTGCTAGAGTTGTAAAAAAATATATTTTTAAATGTGTTTAATACCAAATAATGGTTCATGTAACTGTTCTCACAGCATAGTGTACAAAAAATGCTAAAGAAATTACGTAAAAATAGTATTTTTTTTTAACTATTTTTTTTTATTGTACTGTATCGAGAATCACTAGCCCTATCACCTGTCTTCGTTTGCGGAAGCATTTCCCTTACACCCTGTATACGTGTCGGTACTACAAGTTGGTCATCGTTCCCGCAGAAGACAGAGCGCTATTGAGTGCGCGTGCGTCGCTGTGGGCGGCCAGCCGGGGTTTCATGTTCTACTCCGTGCCGCACCGCGGGTCCCCCCTCGCGGACATCAAGACGCCCCTCACGAGTCGCAGTGTGGAGCTGCAGGAGATCGCTAAAGGTAACTTGTTCACTAGGTATCTTAGACCACTTAACTAGGTACATACGCTCATCACCTTGTCGTGAAAATCAGAAATCCTAGAATTGGTTTGACGGAGATATCAGCTGGGTCAGAATGTTGGGCCACAAAAGGGATGAATGAAAGGCAATTGCATGCAGCTGAGATGAGAATGTTAAGAGGGATGTGTGGTGTTACACAAATGGATCGAATAAGAAATGAGTACTTAGAAGGAAGCCTGAAAGTGGCACAGCTAGCTGAAAAGTTGTGTGGAAATCGGTTGTCATGGTACGGGCATGTGATACGGAGGAATGAGGAAAATGTCGTGAGGAGAGTTTTGAGTATGAATGTGGATGGCTATAAGAGTAGGGGGAGACCAAAGAAACGATGGATGGACTGTGTGAATGATGATATGGTTAGAAAGGGTGTGACTACGGAGATGACGACTGATAGAGAAGAGTGGAAGATAAAGACATGTTACGCCGACCACAAATAAATTGAGCAATAGCGATAAGCGCCAAAATCATTCAATGGGATTAAACGAACTTAGAGGATTGTATTTATGGTTATAATTCTGCTAAACCCGATTTATTTCGATCGCGAATCATATTTTAACCAACGAACCACCTGGCACTGACCTGCAAATTGGATATCACAGCTTTCAATCGCTACTCCATGAATTAGTTTTGGGGCATCTTTTCAATTCAACTTTTTTGTTACGATTATGATGGAGTTGATTATGATGGAGACACTTATGCAGGATAAAAACCAAGTGCGCAAACTGTAACCATTAATACAGCATATCATTCTAGACCCCCTAGACTAGCATAAAAAATTTTCGTCGGTTATGCAAAAAAAAAAATCTGCTGTTTCATAGAAAGTGCAATACCTACACGGTCAAAATGTATGGAACAGCTGATTTTCTCTTCGACGAAAAGTTTCATCGGTTATACAATAACCGACATTGTAATTTTTTGTCGTAATTTCGTTAATTTTTGTGTGTTGTTTCGACGGTTTCGAAATTAAAAATAAATTCTATATCTAGAATGATATGCTGAATTCATGGTTATAGTTTGCGCACTGGTTAAAAACTTGGCCTGTATAAAAACCTCTCGTATAGCGCCAAAAAGATCTTTTGGCGTCTAACTGGCATTGACAGGGGGGCGTTGTTGGTAAACACTTGTGAAATTGTATTGACAAAACATAATGGTGTAACACGTGTCGCGCAGACTGCCCGCTGGTGCGCGCGCTGCAGGCGCGCTGGCTGGCGGCGGCGCGGCCGGCGGCGCCGCGCGTGCGCAGTCTGGTGGAGACGCGGCGCACGCGCATGGCCGTGCTGTGGCTGCGCATCGTCAGCCAGGACTCCGCCGGTGAGCGACGCTTCCCACGACCCGTGAGGGGGTTGTTTAGATTCGTGCTGAGTTCTATTTAAGGGGGCATTTGCAGAGAAAATTAAAAAAACATCCCCACATTTTTTTAAACCTTAAATTTTTTATGAGCACATGATTCTAGAGCCTCTAGTTCGTTTCAGATAATAATTTGACAGGTGTAATATCAAACTTCTATAATTAAAAGCAGAGACTGCGGGTATCCAGACTCGACTCTACTCACTTTTCATCGAAGTCACCATACGCTATGCCGCCATAAATATTGCTACTTGACCTCAGGGAAAGGTCATTCGGCATTCTATAAGCGACTTAAGTGACCATTCCACAAAGGCTCCCGGAATCCCATACGCGACCTGAGTGAGCCTACAGCGCGCTTCAGCGGCACTGAACGTGTTAAAAAAACGAACTTTATAGGACCTCAACAATCACTTTCGGTCGGGACACGCGAGTACTAAAACTATCTTTAACTTAAAAAAAAAAATGCTGTGTCCTCAGACGCCGGCGTGGGCGTCCTGCACGGCGTGTCAGTGGACCACCGCGAGATCTGCAAGCCGTCGGGCCGCACGTGCTTGCTGTACACCGAGCTCACGCGCCTCATAGAGGCTTCGCTGAACAAGTGTCGCTGCCAGTAGACTCCTCACTGCCTGACTGGCTTGGTCGTGCTCGGCTTCCAAAGTAACCGGATGCAGCTGAATATCTGTATTGTACATAGATCGACTGTCTATCTACACTGTAATTTTGCCTCTATCCGCATCAGTGCCAGTGTCTTTTATTGTCTCACCATCATAATTTCCGCCGAAAGACGTCCTCTGCGGAACATAGGCCTGCCCCAAGCACCGCCATTTCGACCGGTTCTGCGCTTTTCGCATCCAGCGGATTCCTGCAGCCTTCACCAGGTCATCGGTCCATTTTGTGGGAGGCCTTCCAACGCTACGGCTTCCAGTACGCGGTCGCCACTCCAGAACCTTCCGGCCTCATCGGCCATCTGTTCTGCGAGCAATGTGCCCTGCCCACTGCCACTTAAGTTTGGAAATTCTTCGGGCTATATCGGTTACCTTGGTTCTCCTGCGGATCTCTTCATTTCTGAATCGATCGCCTAGGGAAACTCCAAGCATAGCCCTTTTAACTGTTTAAAGATCTTTATTGTCGTGTGGCGGCATCTACAACGGTACATGCGAACTATAAATCGATGACCTGACGTCACACAAATCCTGCATCGCGCAATCAGAGTTTACCGCGCGATTGGCATAGAAACAACATCCCGACATGAACCGTCGGGCAGTAGCCCACCAGACACAACACTCGTCTGGTCGGAGGATCCTCCATTCATCTCATACCTCTATAGTCGTTACAATAAGGTTGCTGTTGGGTTGCCACGCTTGCCGCGACCTCTCCGTTGAATGTATAAACATCTTTCATACCAACGGCTCAAAGTGCTTTCCAAGGCATGGAGTCGCCCTACGAAAGTAGGTTAAGGCGTCGGTCTCGGCTGTCATTTGTGGATCTTTGATAGTCGTTACGGGAAAGTCTTACAACTAGTCTTAACAAGGGGATCGTTGATTCTGGAGGTCAGATAGGCAGTCGCTCCATGTAAAATACTAGTATTCAGCTCTATCCGGTCAGACTGGAAGCCGACCTCAACATAGTTGGGAAAAGGCTTGACAAAAGAAGACAATAGTGTTGAGTCCTCAACAATGTGATAAGAATGAACTATTATGAAATGTGCCAGTCTCATTAATTGCCAAGTTCGTTGCGCGTTGACAAAGCCAACAAGATCGTTAAACGAATGTTATGCTACTAAAAGTAGTTTTTAAAAGTTTACCCCTCTCTCTCTGCCACTAGTTACCTACTTTGTCAGTACGTAATGGTTAGAGCTACCTGAAAATTTGTCGTTATGTGTCGTGTGACATTTTGAGAAGTTGACATTCTGCGTCAGAACCAATGTTATTTGTATGTTATTATGCATTGACATGCAAAAAACCCAAGATACACAATCTATTCTATTTTTTATTATGGCAAGCAAAGTCGAAATACACAATCAGCGTCTCAAAAACGTCCGCTTAAATAGGGCGCAATGTGCGCAGGTGTCAAATCACGGAATAGAAAAACCTGTGGAAGTGCCCACGCAACTATCACGCATGTCACCTGTGTCACAATTATGCGGAGAAATATGTAAGAGAATAACAACCGTCGTCAGTTGTAATAAGTCTTAATTCTGTATGGACAACAAATAAGATTTTCGTCAAAGTTGAATTTCATGTTCATATAAAATTAAGACTTATGCCATCTGACGAAGGTTGTTATTGTTTTACATATTTTCCGCATAATTGTGACACGTGGGACAGCTGCGTTGGCACTTCCACTGGTTTTTTCTATTCCGTGTGTCAGTCATCTTTCAGTCAGTCCTTTTGGACATTGCTTTTTAAAAAACCTTATTAATTTGACCTTATGAATTTGCAAAAATAATATGTTTTATCATAACTGTCCCCAATAATGTCAGTGGTTATCACTGATGTATAATTGGGGGCAGTTTTGAGTGTTATTTTCTGTTTGAGACTGCGCATCTTGGGTTTTTTGTATGTCAATGTAACTATTACTAATGTATATTATTTTATTATCTCGATTTAAATCTGTTATAGGTGCCTGGAGCCTTAATTTTTGTTATTATTACCAGAGGAGGAGGAGGAGGAGGAGGAGTAGGTAGATTGATTTTATATACTTGCGTCAAGATATTATAATATGGACATGTCATTTTATATACTTGCGTCAAGATATTATAATATGGACATGTCATTTTATATACTTGCGTCAAGATATTATAATATGGACATGTCATTTTATATACTTGCGTCAGGATATTATAATATGGACATGTCATTTTATATACTTGCGTCAAGATATTATAATATGGACATGCCATTTTATATACTTGCGTCAAGATATTATAATATGGACATGCCATTTTATATACTTGCGTCAAGATATTATAATATGGACATGTCATTTTATATACTTGCGTCAAGATATTATAATATGGACATGCCATTTTATATACTTGCGTCAAGATATTATAATATGGACATGTCATTTTATATACTTGCGTCAAGATATTATAATATGGACATGCCATTTTATATACTTGCGTCAAGATATTATAATATGGACATGCCATTTTATATACTTGCGTCAAGATATTATAATATGGACATGCCATTTTATATACTTGCGTCAAGATATTATAATATGGACATGCCATTTTATCCATAATGTGCGGGAAGTACCGGAAAAAGTTCCGGAATTGGAATTATGGTATAAAATAAAATACTGATTTCTTTCACCATTAGCTAACACTGGTAGCGTAGATTGATGTTATTAATACGTTTTTCACCTTAAACACAAATTCGTGCTAATTTCAAAATGAAGTTCCGGTATTTTGGAGGCATATCCATATTCTACGTTTGACGTCAACGACCTTAAATCAATCTACCTACTCCGACCTCTGATTATTACACATTGAAAGAAAGGTAAATTAATTATTAAGCAAATTACAATTTTGTCAAAAGTTTTACAGTTGTAATTTGAATAGACGGTCACTAAGTAGTCAATTCGCTTAATAATTAATTTCCCTAACTTTACTGTGGCATGTTGTAGGATATATTAAGTACCGTCAACTGGCATCTTTACTTGCCACGAGCAACTATATCAATGAGCAATATTTTAAAATATCTCTCGGTTACTAATTTTTTTTTTAAAACGTTGCCTCACACTAGGAATTTCTCCTGTATTGTAGGTGCGTTTACAAACATTTAAAACCCACACAGACAGCCAGACCCGGAACAACTACTTGTAGTTCATACAAATATTTGTTCCGTGCGGGAATCGAACCCGCGACACGCAGCGCAGCAGTCAATCGCTAAACCACTGCGCCAACCGAGCCGTCAATTTGTTACAATTCTACATCTGACATCATCATGATCAGCCTAAAGCAGTCCACTGCTGGACATAGGCGTCTCCTATTGCACGCCATTCAGCTCGATTCTCGGCAACTCTCGTCCAGTAGCTACCAGCCACCCTGCGAAGATTGTAGCTCCACGTAGCCTGAGGGCGTCCTACCTCACGTTTGCCGATTCAAAGTCTCCACTCAAGAACACGTCTACCCCAACGGCGATTGGTTCTACGGCTAATCACTTCAAAAACACGGCAAAGCACGGCAAAAGCACTTCAGCTTGCTAATTCTGCGACTTAAGAGCATTCATTCCATGCGGACTGGTAACAACGAATTTCTAGTAGTTTATCGTGATTATTTCATGAAATACAAACAAAAGTAAATATTTCTTGTCAGCCATGCACTAGATCGTTGGTATTTTCAAGTTTGTATGCAATTTTTTTTACAGTTATTTTGGTATTTACTTGCCAATTATTTTCTATTTGAATTACTTAGTACGATTAAATGTTTTTATTAAAGAGTAAATATTAAAAATAATTATAAATACCAACGATCTAGACCTTGGCTAAAAAAAAAAATAGTACTTTTGTTTGTATTTAATGAAATAATCACGAAAAACTACTATAAATGCGTTGTTGCCAGCCCGCGTGGAGTGAATGCTATAAATATAAATATGCTTAAATATATGGGTTTACTGTAAAAAGTCATCTCTCAGTTTCATTTGTCTAACGATGTACGGGTTGTAGATGCACAGTCTCTGCCAACACCTACGAGGTATACAAGCGTAAATATGTTATTTAATCGAAAATAAAATACGATATGAAGTACCTTAAGTAAAAACAATAACGATTTTCACTTAATTTTTTACAATCAAACATATTTAGTACTACCATCAGGCTTAGCACGAGCACAGATTTGTCGACGGAAGAATATTATCACAGTTATGCGTTCTAAACGAATCATGATTTTGTAGATAATCGTATATACTCTGTGGCCGTCGAGTAGAAAGTTTGTTGTCAGTGTGATTTTGACAGTTTGGAAAGAAATATTCTTCTGAAGTCTATATTTATAGGGACCTAGACAAAGATCGTTACAAACGAAAGACAAAATGACAGATTGTAGAAGGATATCTACGGTGCGATGTCAAAAATGGAGAAACGAGATGTCACTTTGTCAAAACGTCACGTTATGCCTGCAGGTCTTATTTTCCCTGAAAGCCCCATAGTTTTGGTGGTTGTCGCCCTAGTAAAGAATGATCAGTAAGCTAAGATCTTTTAAATGTGATACGTCTCAGATCTGTTGACTAAGTTTCAATTTTGGGGACGCTAGAGCCCATCGTCCTTTAAGTACAGTAGGTACTGTTGGATAAAGTTGCCATGGAAAGAAAAGTTGCCTCAGTTGACGTTACCCAATAAAACGAATGTCGAGAAACATTTGTCAAAGACAAAGTTGTAGTGAGTAAGATGTCTGCTGACCCAGTCCCTACGTGCAGCGTGATGTTGTAAGCGGAATTAAACGTTTATTGTATCAATAAATAAATGACATAACTGTGCCACTGCTTGTTTCATTGAACACGCGACCATCCACTGATTAACACGATTCTGACCACAGAACAGGGGGTCTAAAAAGGCCACTTTGGCATATTTAAAATCGTGAAATTGTCACAAACTGACAATTCATAATATTATCTGCGTTGACAGCACGCAATTCATCTATTTGACAGTTTTGTATGGAAATTCGTAAAATGGTCACCAAATTATGAATTGCTTTATTAAAGTGAAATGTCAAATAGCAGAATCATAGGGGAATTCAGGAAATGAATCACTTTTAGAGGAATTGCTTAATGTGGCCTTTTTAGACCCGCTGATGTTCTGACGATTTCACAATACATCGAGATTTCTTAATATTCGACATGTAGGTAGCATAATTAAAGCAATACCTCATACCACAGAATAGATAAAAGAGGTTAGAATAGCGGAAGACGGCATAATTCAATTTTTTTCGCGCAGCTTCGCACGTTATCACAATATGAGCGCGACTGTTGGCCGGTGAACCAGATTTCGGTTTACTCATGAGCGTTTGCTCATAAGTGCGGCGCGTCTGCCCCGCCCACAAGGCCCTTCTATTCTAACCTCGGCACCAAACCAAAGCACGGCAAAAGCACTTCAGCTTGCTAATTCTGTGACTTAAGAGCATTCATTCCATGCGGACTGGCAACAGCGAATTTACAGTTATTCATCGTGATTATTTCATTAAATACAAACAAAAGTAAATATTTTTTCAGCCATGCACTAGATCGTTAGTATTTTCAAGTTTGTATGTTATTTTTTTTTTCAGTTATTTTGATATTTACTTATAAAAATCGACATACCGCCAATTATTTTCTATTTGAATTACTTAGTACGATTAAACGTTTTTATTAAAGAGTAAATATTAAAAATAATTATAAATACCAACGATCTAGACCTTGGCTAAAAAAAAAATAGTACTTTTGTTTGTATTTAATGAAATAATCACGAAAAACTACTATAAATGCGTTGTTGCCAGCCCGCGTGGAGTGAATGCTATAAATATAAATATGCTTAAATATATGGGTTTACTGTAAAAAGTCATCTCTCAGTTTCATTTGTCTAACGATGTATGAATTGTAGATGCACAGTCTCTACCAACACCTACGAGGTATACAAGCGTTAATATGTTATTTAATATGTTATTTAATCGAAAATAAAATACGATATGAAGTACCTTAAGTAAAAACAATTACGATTTTCACTTTATTTTTTTCAATCAAACATATTTAGTACTACATCATGCTTAGCACGAGCACAGATTTGTCGACGGAAGAATATACGTGACTATCAACTAAATGATGTACAATAGGAGAAGATAGCTATATTTTTCTATTAATTATCACAGTTATGCGTTCTAAACGAATCATGATTTTGTAGATAATCGTTTAGACTTTGTGGCCGTTGAGTAGAAAGTTTGTTGTCAGTGTGATTTTGACAGTTTGGAAAGAAATATTCTTCTGAAATAGTCTACATTTAAAAGGACCTAAACAAAGATCGTTCTAAACGAAAGAGAAAATGACAGATTGTAGAAGGATATCTACGGTGCGATGTCAAAAATGGAGAAACGAAATGCGACTTTGTGAAAACGTTACGTTATGCCTGCAGGTCTTATTTTCCCTGAAAGCCGCATAGTTTTGGCGGTTGTCGCCATAGTAAAGAATGATCAGTAAGCTAAGACCTTTTAAATGTGGTACGTCTCAAGTCTGTTGAATAAGTTTCAATTTTGGGGACGCTAGAGCCCATCGTCCGTTAAGTACAGTAGGTATTCGTGGTTAAAGTTGCTATGGAAAGGAAAGTTGCTTCAGTTGACGTTACCCAATAAAACGAATATCGAGAAACATTTGTCAAAGACAAAGTTGTAGTGAGTAAGATGTCTGCTGACCCAGTCCCTATGTGCAGCGTGATGTTGTAAGCGGAACTAAACGTTTATTGTATCAATAAATAAATGACATAACTGTGCCACTGCTTGTTTCATTGAACACGCGACCATCCATTGATTAGCACGGTTCTGACCACAGAACAGATAAAAGCATGTTGATTCTGTAACCATCTCCCGCGTGAAGTGAGCGTGGAGTGAACTGTCAGTGTCATCCCACTGATGCTAGGGATTGACCAAGCATTAGGTGAAATGACACTGACAGCTCACTCCACGCTCACTTCACGCGGTGAGATGGTTACAGAATATCAATGATGGTTCTGACGATTTCACAATACATCGAGATTTCTTAAATATTCGACATGTAGGTAGCATAATTAAAGCAAGACCTCATACCACAGAATAGATAAAAGAGGTTAGAAAGGAAATAGTTCCTGATTTGTATTAGAACGAGTGTCGCCGCTTATTTCCCACTCTTTAACTCCACCACAAGCAAGAGACCACCAATACGTACGCGCATTACGCACACAAATAAACCACACGCACTTAAGGCCTTACCTTACTAGCGGATTACGAGCGTCCTCAAAGCGGAATGGGTGCGCAACGAACACGCGGCGCATGCGCAGCGAATTCGTTGCGGACGCGCAACGAGATCGCCGCGGACGTGGAGAGAGAGATAATGGATCTTCCCAAATTCGTTGATGCTGTCGTTTTCGTCTCCGGCGTCTTCGAAGTAACAAAGTCAACAGCAGTGTGTCCTCGTCGGAATCCATTTTGTTACTGAGTGTATTGTACGTCGTTAACTTGCTACAAACACGCGACGAAAACGTTGCATCTTCGCTGCGCAGCCGCGGCGTGTTCGCGACGCATTCGCTGCACGCCCGCACCGCCTCGCAGCCGCTCGCAAACCGCTAGTGTGATATGGCCCTTAGATCGCGAGTTTGCTATTTTTTGTCACACTAACGTAAACTCTGCGCTTGACGTACACTCACACACGTACAATACTATCGATACGCATGGATTTCGCAGAATTTCAGATTTGGCTCGGCGCACGCGACGGTCGCAGTGAACGCAATACATTGCGCGATCACTCATCTAGGACAAGATGGTACCCATGCATTGCAAGCAATGTATAATTCAGCATTTGTTTGCGATTGTATAGCTTTTTCTACAAACTACATAATACAATTTTAATCATTACAAATGTCACTTGTATTTTAAGGTTTTTGGACTTATCGGTGAAAAGAAATCCCTTCCCGGGCTACACTACACACCTGGCTTCTTTTCCGACACAATTCAATAGCGGAAGCGGCATAATTAATTTTTTTTCGCGCAGCTTCGCACGTTATCACAATATGAGCGCGACTGTTGGCCGGTGAACCAAATTTCGGTTTACTCATGAGCGTTTGCACATAAGTGCGGCGCGTCTTCCACGCCCACAAGGCCCTTCTATTCTAACCTCTTTTATCTATTCTGTGCCTCATGCACCCCAACTAGAGTATTGAATTAAAAGCATAATGCAATGACCAAAATTAAAAAAAAAACTAACTGTCATTATTAAGTAAATCGTGTTGACCCTAGCAGTAGTCTTATTGCGTTGAATTAAGCTTGAATTTTCGTTAGCTCAATCGGCGGTAGGTATGGCAAAATCATAATTTAAAAAAAAACTGCATTAAAAATTACAAATCGATTCGAATAAAAAAGACATTTTCATTTTACAATATACAGGATATGTTTTTATCCAGTGCGTAAACTATAACCATGAATTCAGCATATAATTCTAGACTTTCAGTATATATTATTGTACTCTGTGTTCTAGACCCCCTAGCGCAGAAATTTTACGTAGGTTTTACAAAAAAAACAGCTGTTTCATAGAAAAGTGCAATACCTACGCGTTCAAAACGTATGGAACAGCCGATTTTTTTTTTATTACCGACGAAAAATAGAATGATATGCTGAATTCATGGTTACAATTTGCGCACTGGATAAAAACATATCCTGTATATCTACAAATTTTGCTTTGCTGAAGCTCTTCTTCTTCGTCGTTCCCTAAATGCTAAGGATCGCGACCTCATACGACGCATTTCAAAGTTATGCGGTCTTTTGCAGTGTGGATCGTTCGGTAAATGCTGCTTCCAACAGCCCTCTTGATAGCGTCTGATCATCTTGCCGATGCTCTGCCTTGAGCGCGTTTTCGTTCCACCCGGACCAGTATCATACCTATTCATATAAGCCTTTCCAGCCATGCTTAGGTGAGCGCATAGTATGTTCGAAAAACCTGAGGGGCGCGCGCTTGGCACATTGTAAATCGTTTGGTGATGTTGATTTCTGAGTACCTATTAGAATAGATTCGATTTTTTTTTCAGAAAATGTCCATAGTGTTGGTAACAATTTTGCTTAACCTCTAGTGTTAGTACAGATACAAATTACTATTAAAAACTTATAATTCAGCGTGGAGCTGCATCCACCTTCGCAACATCAGGGAATCCCACCGATCTGCGAATACAGTGAGAATACTGTTGGTGCTGCCGCGAACACGTGACATCAGGGATGGACATATCCATATCTGTCTAATGACGGCGGCAAATCCGTCAATGTTGTTTTCTGCAAGCATTTCCCTATTACCAAAGGTATGGGGCCACTTACGCATATAATATTTATTTAAGCAAATTTTATTGATATGGTATTCAGTTATTATTATCTATATATACCTATTAACGAAAACAAACTTTTTTTTTATTGTTTATATTCAAATTACAGTCTTCAGTCCATGACACACGAATCCATGACTCCATGTCTTCGATGACGTTAATTGGATGTTTGCTGCTCAATGTTGTCTGCCTGCTCATTTTCGTGTGATTTTGAAATATCGACATCGTTTTCTTCGAGCCATTCATAGACAAGTAGGGTTACCATATGTGTTCAAACCAAAATCGACTATATTTTGTAGAAAATCCAAAAAAGAAAAAATCAATACGGTTGACGTAATCACTATCCAGACCCCCCAACCGTAATGTCATCAAAAATAAGCAAAGCAAAGACCCCGCGCCCCCCTGTAGTGCAGTAATACTTAAATGGCCCATGGTCGCCAAGTAAAATACTGGTGTTCCGCTGTATCTAGTTTGACTGTAAGCGGACACCGACATAATTGGGCAAAAGGTTTGGCAGAATGATTGATTGTACAGATTCTTTTTGTTTCGTTGCTAGCTCCGAGCGCAGCGCTTTTTAAAGGCAAATGATAAACATGTTGGATCCGAATATCTCAAGATAAGACAGACATAATATCGGTATCGCTTTCTATCGCCGAACAGATAGATTATCGCTGCCAGGAAATAAATAAGTACTTAAATGTAGGTGAATAAAGATAATTGTCACTCAGATTAGATTATTAGTAGTATTTTCCTATTTTCGCAATGCATCGAGGATTAATTTAGAAGATATCCTCCCTGTAAAGATTAGGATACACGTCACTATGTTAATAAGTGATTTTATTTCTGTAAGTAGGTTTGCACAAACACTTTTACACGTCAATCATATTTGTAAAACTAGATGAGGTCGGCGTTTCCTATCTGACTACATACTCTGAGAAATGCCGACACAAACTGAGAGGTCACAGTCTCGTAGTCCTGACACAATCTTGGTTAAATCATGTGCAGGCGATGTAGATTGGTGACAGAAATCGTCTTTTGAGGAAAGAACCACACAGATTGAGTTGACCCGTCCAGTCAATGCACGCATTTGTCACTAATCGTGCAGCTCAACTTAGAACTTTAGGAACTCAACAATTCGACGATCAATACCGAAGAAAGAACATTTGATTATGCTGCATAAATTGGTTCACCCTTGTTTGATAGAACAACGTTTGATATAATATTACTAAATCGAATTTTAGTTGCAATAAAGTCATTTCGAAGAATTACTCATTTGACCGAATAATTCATTAGTAAATTTTTATTTAGCGTAATTATTTATTTGAACTAATTTTATTTGAAAATTCGTTTCTGTCACGGCTCCGGCGCTGCGGGGCTACGGCGGTCCCTCGCGAGCTTATCGTCGCAGATGGTTTAACACTCACCACCGCGGCTTCGGCTTGCTGCAGCCTCAGCCGCCGCGGCGAGCGCCTACGCGATTCTAAATTACACTCTAGGGGTAGGGCAGACAAGACTGCGTGGAGTCGGATTTATAGCGATTCGTTTCTGTCAACCTGAAGAACCTAGTTTTTTTTTTTCACAGTAATTATACAAATTTGGGGTTGCGAAAGGATTCAGTGTTGCGTTGCGTTGCGTTGTGTCGTGTTGCGTCGCGTCAACCGGTGCGAGTACGAGGGACGGTTCGCGTACTAAATGTGTCTGTCTAACTAATTATTACGTACGCCTACATACACAACAAGCCATGGGCAAGAGGAGAGGATTTCCTTTATTCGATAGTATAAATTTTGGGAACAGCGATATTAAAATAATGCTTCTTCGGTAATATTGTCTGCGGGTCTAAAAAGGCCACATTAAGCAATTCCTCTAAAAGTGATCAATTTCCTGAATTCCCCTATGATTCTGCTATTCGACATTTTACTTTAATAAAGCAATTCATAATTTGGTGACCATTTTACGAATTTCCATACAAAACTGTCAAATAGATGAATTGCGTGCTGTCAACGCAGATAATATTATGAATTGTCAGTTTGTGACAATTTCTCGATTTTAAATATGATATTATATTATGATTCTGCCAAAGTGGCCTTTTCAGACCCCCTGAACATTATACCTTTTGATCATTAGCGCAAATGTTGTTATAGCAAATAAATATTCGATGAACTGAAAATTCTGTCAAACGATATTATACAAAGTGATGATTTTCTTAAACGTTGTTCGATTTAGTAATATTATATCAAACGTTGTTCTATCAAACAAGGGTGAACCGCATAAATTACTTAGACATCCATCCATCCATATCACAAAGACCACCGTAAAACGCTGCAACTTTGCCTGGATTTTGACGTTTTTTGTTCGTATCTCTGAACCTATTTATTATTATGACTTCAAGTGGGTTTTAGATGGAAAATAAACCTTATATCTTGCGTGGTAGAACCGAATTATTTTTAATTCATGCTGTTCTTAGGAATTACAAGTACTCAAAGACGTAGGCAAAGTTGTATGTTAAAGACGCAACTTTGCCTAGAAGGTATTGTAGTTTCCAGGCTGACGTTGTTTTCTTTGACAAAGCGATTTTAGATACCTACATATGATACATGACAATACGGTAGGTAGGTACTTAGTGTACCAACTTACGACCACGGCCACTCAATACTTATTATGCTTATTGTTCCAAATTTTTTTTCCCGTGTGCATGAGACACCGTGCTTGTCCACGCCAGTTAAATTATTGCAATGTAGGGTTTATTTTTTTTATTACAGCTAATAGGCAAACTTGTAGCAGGTTCCACAAACTTTCCATACAAAAATGTCGTTGACTGTAGGGTTGAACCAAAAAAATAACGATTCTTTTTAAAACGTTTAATACTTAAAAAACATATAAAGAGATTCCGACTTCGGAGCAAAAATCACAACTGTAACGGTTTTTGGCAATAATGTCAATTATTAATTAACTATGAATATATTTGAGTATGTTCGAGAAATTATTTGTGATTAAACATTAAGTATCACAAATAATTTAAAATGAAACATTTCTTAAAATTTTAAACTACAATGCATAAATGCGATGTGTGCTTCTTCATCAGTGGATAACTCTGTGTCGACCAACTGGTTTTTCATGAAGGATTTGTTGACGATGGTCCGATTAGGGATTCCAAACTGCTTTTCTGCTTCATAAAAAAAAAAAAAAAAATAAATAAATAAATTTAAAAAAATAAGATGAAATAACTTTGTTTAAATCTGCTGCTATGTCTAACATTTCCACAGAGTAATCATAATCAGCATAATGACAAGCTCCTGGTTTTCTCCTGCTCCGTTGTTATTGTTTCCCATTTTTTTATTTAACTGCAATAGAAATAAGACTTACTTGAAGACCTACGACCCAAAACAATCCCCGAAGGGTTTTGCAGAAGTGTAAAACTACTACTACTACTACACCAAATTTTGCCAGCTATGATTTTTTATTCTTATACAACGTTACTTAAAAAATTAGCTAAACTTACTGTACAGTGGCCAGCACATTAAGCTACCGACCTGTCAATTTTTTTTGAAGTTTTCGTATGTAGGGTATTGTAGATGTCCGCCACAACGTTAACTAATATGTAACAGTGTTATTAAGAATTTAATCTCACTAGGGAGAAATTTATTAAAAAAAAACATTTTGGTTTTCTTTTCACATCACATATCCATACAGTGTGTGAAGTTTCCGAATTAATTTAACGTAAAGCAATAAAGGGCGAGCCTTTTACAATCTTCAAAGTCGTTGGCCGTGGTCGTAAGTTGGTACACTAAGTACCTACCTACCGTATTGTCATGTATCATATGTAGGTATCTAAAATCGCTTTGTCAAAGAAAACAACGTCAGCCTGGAAACTACAAATAATTTGTATTATGTTTGAACGTCGGAGAACTCTGCGCATCAGTGGGCACATACAGACTGAATTAAATCTTATTCAAATATATAATTGATAAAATGTGACTTGTGCCAACCCTAGACCCAGGCAAAGTTGTGTCACTCAAATTTTCAAAACAGTGCGCAACATTGCCTACTAAGTTATTTTGATGAATTCTAGTCTTTTTCATTAAAATATCAAATAATACGGAAAAAAGACAGTATTTTCTTACCTTGGGATGTTATTCCTTCGCGAAAACACCTATATTGTAGCTAGAATAGCAAAAGTTACAAAAGGCTGAAAAAATCCACTCTTTCGCGCCGGTTTTCGTTGAGCAACTGACGGAGTATCAATGGAGTTACCTTTATAAAAAATAAAAAATATGTTGCCCTAATAACAAAAAGTTTCTACAAAATGGTGGAAAACAAGAAAAAAGTAAGCAAACGGGAGTTATTGTAATTGAAACGAAATAGGCAAATTTGGGCATAGTTGGCAAAGTTGCAACGTTTTACGGCATATTACAAAGATTATAATAAGTCATAAAATATGACCAAGGCTTCTTTCCTTGCCTCTTATATACTTATAGGAAGTAATAAAGTTGCATTAAAACAAAAATTGTACAAGAAACCCTTACCGACTCATTGTCACACCAGTGTGAGAAACAGGATTTTTTTTCTCCTTTGTCACACCACTGATTTTTCCACACCATGTATGCGATAATTACTAGTGCAGTACCTACATATTCTAATAAAGTCGATCTGCTGATCGGCGTTTGCCGACTTACGGACACTTCAGTTTCTTTAACCTTTTGACCGCCACCATCGGCTAATGCCGACAAGAAAACAAGATTTTAGGGTCAAATTAAATAAAAGAATGATGTTACGAGTAATATTTTATTAAGAAAATAGGGGACGAAAAGCAATGATTAATTGGTTATCGATAATTTTTTTAAATCCCTATTCTTTTTTGTAGGTATTTGCGCTGAATTTGTGACTTGGCGTGGGAGGATAAACGCCAATGCGTTTACGCTCTGGCGGTCAAGTGGATCGAATGGTACCTACCATATAAAATTTTACAGGTATAGGTACATTTGGAAATTTTACATAGGGTACCACAATGGACGGTCTCAAAATCTTTTTCATCATTCTCCTGCCCTCATCCCAATTTATTTGTGGTCGTCGCTATATGGATTTTTCTTCCACTTGTGTCTCTATTAGTCGTAATTTCGGTACACACACCTTTTCTAATTTACACAGTCTATCCATCGCTTCTTTGGTCTCCCCCTACTCTTTATGATGATGATGGGACTCCCTTTTCCGCACGTAGACTCCCATTCGGTCCGTTGTGCTTGGGCATTTTGACTAACAAGGCCAGCCTAGTTCCGCCCAAAAGCACAGAAGCTTCACAGGCTTCGAACGACTGCACTGTTCCAAGGATTTCTTCACGTTAAGAAGCCACGGCCTCGCATTCCAGGGTGACGTGTGCTGATTGCTCGGCGTCAAGGCAGCCCCTGCAAAGCGGGCCTTCTGTGGCGCCTTATTATAAAGATGGACCTATGTTAAGGGGATATGGCCCGTAATTGTTCCTATGATTATTCTAAGGTCCCCCTACTCTTATAGCCATCGGTATTCTTATTCAAAACTTTCCTCACGACATTTTCCACATTCCTCCGTATCACATGCCCATACCATGACAACCGATTTCCACACAACTTTTCAGTTACCGGGGCCACTTTCAGACTTCCTCTTATGTTCCTACTCACTTCTTATTCTATCCCTTCGCGTAACACCACACATCTCTCTTAGCATTATCTCATCTATCATTATATATATAGCATTATCTTATCTCAGGTGCATGCAATTGCCATAAAGGGGAGGTCTCAAAATAATACAACAAAATACAAAAGAAATTATTTATTACTCTTATGCCTACGTTTGAAAGCTTTCATTGACAAAAACGTCACATATGTAATATCTTCACACCAGTAACTAAAATAGGACAAATATGAGACAGTGGCGCCTCTGTCGGCAGGTCGTGGAACTAACAGCGGTTCAGGGGCCAACGAACATAATTCTGGCAGAGCGCAGCGCCTTATCGACATTGTGAGTATTGAAATAAAATTGTAAACAGGTAAACCCGAAAGGATTTTTATTTAATTGGCAGTAAAAAATTTGCTACGTAATTTAGGTATTGTAGATATTAAACTACACGCAAAATCGTTAGAAAAAAATAAATAAAACTACAATTTAAAGTAAAATTGATATTGATAATGAATGTTTATGGAAGACGCTTCTAATTCCAAGATCCACCGATAGAGGGACAGGAACTAAAATTAGTATGCAATACAGGCCTTTTTGACTACATGGAAAAACTTCACAGACGGATCGGGTTTCGGCATCTAATATCTCGCAACAAAACGAATCCTTACTTTACATTATAAATGCGAAAGTACCTCTGTCTGTCAGTTCGCTTTCACGCCTAAGCCGCTGAACTGATCGTCATGTTTGTCAGAGATAAGTATAGCCTAGAATATAGAGAAGGACATAGGCTAATACTCGGCTAATAATCTACTTTTTTACGCGATACCCGACATCCACGCGGGCCAAGCTGTGGGCAAAAGCTAGTATTGTATCAAAACACAATATCAACTATGCGTGATTTAATGTGTTAAACTCATGGTCAGCGGTTCAAAAAATGAAGTCAGCGCCCGGTACACCGCGAAATTCAAATTTTATTTTTCAGGTTGCATGTTGATAAAATAAGATTCGCGGCCGAAACAAATATGGCTTTACAGAATGATCGTAATTTAAATCATCAATACAACCCTCGTAGGTTCATTCGTAAGTTGTGCCTGAAAGCCTTTTATACCGTTAAAGATTATATCGAGGACAAAAAGCTTGGGATTGACCTGCTCCAATTTTTGCATACTGAATGTTGTTTTTTTTTTGTTTTGCAAACTTATACTCTTTGACATTTGATAATTATTATAAACACTTTATGCATATTTACTTTGAGAAGTATAATATTAATATAATTTTAATTATTGTGAATGTGAGGACTATGTGGGTATTTTTTTTTTGTTTGGTGTTTCATCTCTTTCTCAGTTAGTTTTAATGTAAATCTGGCAGTTTGACTACTTTATGCAGCCTACACTAATGTCCTTTTTTTGGTATTGTTCGTCAAATCGTTGAACTCCTCAAGTTTTGAGTTGAGCTGCATGATTACTGATAAATGCGTGTACTGATTAGACAGGTCCACCCAATCTGTGTGGTTCTTTCCTCAAAAGACCATTTCAGACACCAATCCACATGATCTGACCAACATGATGTCTGGACTTTAAAAGAGACTGTGACCTCTGAGTTTGTCTCGGCTTTTCTTCTCAGAGTAGTCAGATAGGAAACGTCGACCTTATGTAGTTAAAAAAAATATGATTGACGTGTAAAAGTGTTTGTACAAACTACATACAGAAATAAAATCATTTATTATTTAATTCCTTTGAATGCCTTTTTCAATTACATAGTATTTCAATGAGATTACATAAAAAGTAATATTTTAACCGCCATACAACCTGACACTGGTGCCGATTCTCTTGTCACAAAATTCTCTGAACTAAACTAAAAATCACCAACATTTAGTTTATTCCTGTCAATCGACGACTTCCCATTCTGAAATTGACTAAAGTGACACAACATAGCTATGTTTTAGTTTGACAGCACTAAGATTGCACTGAGTTATTAATTTAGTGAAAATGGTAGTTTTACTATTATGTTGTCGTCAATTTCATTATTCTATTCAACCTAAACTTTTGATTGTCTAACTAAATCTGACTATTTTTAATCGCGATTAAAAAGATGTGGAAAAAAATTAGTTGTCAAGAACTAAAATTCAAACAGCAACATCTCGACTTCGGGCGCAATTACAGTACTGTGTCTTTATTTTTCTTTTCTTTTGCTTATATCTCGAATATGGCGTTTCCTATCGTAAAAATAATGAAAATTTCGACCTCTAAAACTCTGGGTTTTTCATATTTTCCATACAAAAAGTAAAAATTCCATTTAAAACACGTCGAGGCTGCCCCAGCTGCTCGCCTCCGGCTCTAAAAAAATCACGGGGTAGGGCAAACAAATACCACGTTGCCAAGCCAAAAAAAATACCACGTGGAGTTGCGATTGTCAAATTCGATTTTAGTTGTCAAAATTATTTTTAAATTATTTAGTTTTTTTTTTGCAGAATAGCTTTAAGATTCTTATAGCCATAAGTAAGGAATTTTAGTGATAGTTTAGTTCGGTGTACAAGAGAACCGGCACCATTGACTTGCAAATTGCAAAAATGCTTAGATAATGTTCTTGCCAAACTTAGCGTCAGTGGGCAGGGCACATTGCTCGCAGAACGGATGGCCGATGAGGCCGGAAGGTTCTGGAGTGGCGACCGCGTACTGGAAGACGTAGAGTTGGAAACCCTCCCACAAGGTAGACTGAAGATCTTATGAAGGCCGCAGGAATCTGCTGGATGCGGGAAGCACGGGACCGGTCGAAGTGGCGATAGCTGGGGGGAGGCCTATGTCTAGCAGTGGACGTCTTTCGGTTGAAATAATGATGAACTTATTCTATTGCAATTATAAACCGATACAGCACGTGTTGCCTTTGGAAGTTTAACCATGTAATTTAAAGTCCCGGTATAAGGATGATATGAGAAAGATCAACAGTGAACATGATAGCTGTGATGCTGTGGAAGTAGGTACACGTAGTCAGCATCAGATTGGCATGAACCGACTTCAAAATTCGAGCAAATTGAACGATATCTTAATTATAAAAGTGGTGTTTCAGAATGAACACGAACACAAGAAATCTTGCCATTGAAATTAAAGCTTAAATTATTTAGTGGCTTCGGAACCGTGCCTCGAAAAGCACGCTAAGCCGATGGCCGCGGCTGTCATTCGTAGATCTATGACAGTAGTTACGGGTCGTCAGAAGCCCAACGAACCAGTCTTACCAAATGGTATCGTAGTACCTAGTAACTGGGTTGTGGAGGCCAGATAGGCAGTCGCTCCATGTAATATTCTGGCACTGCATCCGGTTAGACTGGAAGCCCACCCTAACAGACCCTAACATAGTTGGAAAAGGCACGCAGATGATGATGAGCAGCTTCTGTGGAAAAAAGAAATGGGAAGCGTTTGCCCTGAATGGGATACACGCCGATTCAGTATCATTCTCCAGTCCATATCCCAATTTATTTGGGCGACACGTCGACAAGACTTTTCCTTCAAAAGTAGACATTTCGGTACTCCGCCCTTTTCTAGCCATATCATCTTTTACGAGTAAAGGGGCCGAAGGGTCTGGAGTGGCGACCGCGTACCGTAAGACGTAGCGTTGGAATGCCTCTCACAAGGTGGACCGATGACCTGGTGAAGGCGGCAGGAATCCGCTGGATGCGGGACGCACAGAACTGGTCGAAGAGGCGGTGCCTGGGAGAGGCCTATGTCCAGCAGTGGACGTCTTTCGGCTGAAATGCTGATGTTGATGGCATATGGACTATGTTGCTGTCGCTTCTTTGGTCTTCCCCTACTTTTATAGCTAATATAGGCTGTTTTTATTATGTCTCTGATATTTTTGGGACTTGGGGTCCCGGATCTTCGGAAGGCGTACGAGGGGCTGAATCACTCGCAGATGCCTGATAGACCGTTTTTTATTATTATTCGGTAGTTGTTAACAGTCTATTAGTCCCTATAGTTTTGATGCTGACTGTACCACGGTACACACATAAAAATACTAATGGCCGATTCCTACATTTTACGAACCGTTATTGTTTAAGCTTAAGACTCTTGTATCTTTACCAATTATGAAGCAAAGACCTCATAGCTTTGCATAGTAGAGCCTCTCATATGGAAGTAACCATCACAGGTAAAATTAGCTCATTATTTATGTGCCCAGTTAAGCAATATTTTTTTTACCATAGGTAAGCAAAGCGATACATTTTTGTTTATAGGAACTGAGCATAAACTAAGAACCGACTTGTTTAGCTGCTTGTTTATGACGGGACAAGAACGGTTTTATAGAAAAACAAGTGAAACTAAAAATAATTGTAACGAATCGAATTATTATGCGCATAAGGACCTTTATTGTGCACAGTTTAATAAATAAATACAAGCCTTATTTAATGAGACAATCAAAATTTAAGTAAGAGCACTGATTTAATTCGGGTCAGAAAAACTTGTACTATAATAGTTAAGATCACGCCTGTTTACCCGGAAGGGGTAGGCAAAGCTGTACGAATAGATTACCAAAATTTCGCCAGGTTTGTACTTGTTTTAAGACAAGTTGTCAAGCGCGCGGAATCTGCTTCGTAGACCCATGGTCTAAAAAGACAAGGTCTTGCATTCCGGGAGTGACACATGCTTGTTTATCCAGTTGCCAACTATGGCAACGATACACGAAATTATGGACACATTTTCAGTCACCCTTATGTTAAATTATATCAAGGTGTAAAAGAATTAACGCAAGCCCTCATACATCCCAAGAGTATCGAGTTTAAAGCATAATTTTGACCAAGTTTTTTTATAAAGCTTTACTAAAGTTATTTAAAAAAAAAAACGTTTTGACACTAGCATTATGCATTTCAAATTGAGTGTTATTCCCATGTCGTAAGACTGAATTTTCTTTGACCAAATCGGCGGCAACTTCAGCCATCTAATGGAGACATTTTTTTTGTTCCATTTGTTTTCGATAGCGATACCCAACACGTGGGTAAAAGTATTGCCAGCTAATATAATTAGACCGTCTTATATAGCATGATTATATCAATTGCAACATTTTACGCGCGCTTGACAATTTGTCACATTAATTTTGCGCACATTTTCCATCGAGGAACTGGCCCTTACTCGACGCCCACACAGACGTGAGTAATAAAATCGCGGCGGGATTTTATCACGCACTGGATTTTTAACTCTCGGTGTTGAACCAAGCATCGATAATCCAACAGAGTGCAGCGAGAGTGAGTCGCAGCGCGTCGAAAAAACACAGCGTTCGATTTTGAACTCTCGGCGATAAGCATTGCGTTGAAGATCCGGTGCACGAAAAAATCCTGCCGGCCTTAGTTTGCTCTTCTTGCATTATGTATGTAATTACTTATGTATTCAGTTTTATAGTGAATAAATTTTCAAAAAAGTAAAGTAATAGCAATAGTAGTTGCAATAGTTTTACAATTACAAGCGATTTAGACCAATGAAACTCAGCATTCAGGACATTTGGAACACGTTCAAGATCTGTCAGTGTCAGAATTGCTATAGAATATTGACACTGACAGGTCTTGAAAGCGACTTAAGTATGATCGCGTTCAGATTAATTGGTGAAATCCGCAACTCTTTTAACTTTATCACTATTGATTGGTAGCTTGAATAAATAATTACTTAATCTAGTACAACACAAAGGACACAATTATTGGTAATTACTGTGTTATTATTTATTGGTCGAACACTAAGGCCCTGGGAGGGAGGGCACTAGAGGCCCTCCCTCCCAGGGACAGCACTAGGAAGCACTAAGCAGGAGGGCCTGCTTTCACCACAATTATTAAAATGCGTTTAACGCTTAACATATTTAAGACAGCATTCTGTCTTTGTCATCTTCAAGCGATTGAAAGAAACAGCACGGTGATTTAAATACATAACTCACACACTTGCTGCCCTCCCGTAGCGACAAAATCAATACACTGTATTTTCCTTAAACCTACATGAGCACTTAGGAAATGTTAGAAGCTAGTAGAACACTAGTTTGAAAACATTGTAAAAGCGAATTATTTAAAAAAGTAACCGTGAAGTTTACCGGCTCTTCTCCATAGGAAACAACCAATTGAAGCCGTGCACCCAGCTTCCGACGTTTCATAAATGCCCGGATTTGAATAGCATGCTCAAATAAGTGTCACGCTAAATGCATTTAATAATTTGTAGTGGTTAGGCCTGCCCCGTGGTAGCTCTCCACTGCTGCGTGCAATTATTATCTACAACAATGCTCAAGATGGCGTGCGCCACTGTCCGTCGTGTACAACTACAGTGCTACAAGGATCTATTGGCGTCGAATGACATTGACAGGGTTGATGAACATTTGTGAGATTGTCACAGATAATGTATTCGACGAAAACAAGATGGCGGCGTTAGTTCGAATTTTGGACACGCGCTCATAGATCATTGTAGCGGTGAATGACATAAACGACGCTACTTAATTGTAAGTCATCGTTGAAGTGTTTCGTAGTGACGGAAGGACTCAAAAACGTCTTCGAGTTAAGTTTCGTTTGAGACTTGGGAGATAAAAGGCAGTAAAAAAAAATATTAATACAGTTTTTTAATTGATTGAATTTACATCTCTTTTTGACATTTACCAAAAAGCGTATTTAATAAAATCACATAGTTTTCCACAAATAAATCAAACTTAATCTATGTATCTATCATGTGCGTTTACATTGTCTATGATCTACAGTTGAAGGTAACTCCGCGTGACTAAACCACAATCCAGAATCTTAAACAATTATCACGTTATGGAACCTGAAGCACAATGTCTGACAAGACAAAGTTCAAATTCCACTGCAACTATAATTTAGTGCCTTTCAAAAGGTCACTCAAAAATCAACTTAGACTACATAACGCTAAGGTCGATAGTTGAGTGACTGGCAGTGAATGTACATTGTGTAAGATTCTGAATTGAATTTTACATAATACTGTAATATAGACGACACATCAGTTGTTCGTGTCGTGTCGTGTGTGTACTGCTTCCAAGGTGGGTCGACACCGTCCGCGTGTGGCGTCGCGACTCGTGATACACTACCAAAGCATGTGTGCGGTGTACAATATCAGCCAACTATAATTTCCATTCTAAATGTTTACATTCGTCGGAATAATAATATGCGTCATGCACGGTGCAATTGGCCTAAACTTTTAAGAGACGTCGCGGAACTGGCGAAGCGCAACGCAGCGCGGAATTCACTGCCAAACAAGTATCACCCTTACTTTTATTCAAATGAAGTTGAAAAATAGATAGCTTCATTTAGTCCGAGAGCTTAAGAAAACAGGAGCGCTTCTGAGGTTTGTGGAAGATTATTTATTATTAACTTTTATTTTAAAACACACAATGTTGATATTTGCTTGGTAGTACAACCCGCTCTGAGCGACGCTTCGTCAAGTTTGCGCAGGCCCTTATTCTCTGACTGTACACGCTAGCGCACACCGGGCCATGCTCGGCCACAACGCACGCCCTTGCGGGATTCCACTCCCCATAGACATTCGGGTAGGAAATTATCTTAAAATAGTTTTGTCACAATACGAGATAAGAACCATCTCGTGCCTTTTTTAATATTTCTGGCGATGGGTTAAAGCAATACTAATAAAGACTAGCTAAAATTGAGGTAGATGGGCATTGCAACGATGTCGAAAAGCTTGCTTGAAAAGGAAATATGACAAATAATTGCTTTGTCAAGAAAAACTAAACAAATAGTTGAAAAATCGTCAACGAGTATGCAACCGCAGTGATCGAAGCTCGTGCTATCTCTCTTTGTCCTGTAGTGGAACGGTTACAGACTTATTTTAACAACCAGTCTGTCCGCAAGGGAGTGGTGGTAGGATACATCTCAACTTGTCAGAACTATATACAGACTGTGTAACATCGCTTTGGTAGACATCACTGTGAGCAAGGCGTGCCGCGAGAACGTCCGATACAATTCATACATCATACATACATGCTCATCCATAATCACACGTACGGTACTTGATCTTATGGTCTAGACTTTCGTGCATCGTGAATACAACTATGAAATAACAGTGAGAGATCTAAGTAGAAAAGTGGAAAATGCACCATTAGAAATATTTATTAGACTTGAATTTATAAGTGTCAGTATTAGTATTGATTTATCGAATAAAAAAAATGTAAAAGCATGTGTCGATTTTAAGATTGAAGAAATAATTGAAAGTAAAATCGATACTAAAATAACAAATATACTGAGACATTATGACATTTCGTAAAAACATCATCATTTGAAAAATATAGATCAAATCAAAAGAAAAGTTTGAATAATTATAAATCAATGAAAATATTAGTAAATCAACTTAAAAGCAAATAGATATCCCGGTAGATTAACTCTACAGGGAATTCGATAACCAAGAACAGTAGCTCAGAATTTATAACTACTGTCGATAAAATAATTGAGAAAAAATAAACACTCCGTAACTCGACGATATTTGGTCAAAGAGTCTCGCTCTTTGATGAACACTCGATGTGCCACATTCCTGTTTGTAGCAATACCTTACTAAACACAGTTTTCTCCGCTACCACTAACGTCATTTACTCTTTGTGCAGATCTTCTCGTAGATGTGAAGCCTCCTAAGAAGGAGAGCACTCTTCACACACACTTTCTCTTGTGCCATTTTAGTGCCTATATCATCATCCCACTCTTCATCATTGTTACCGTCACCAATATTACGCCAATTATCATCCCCAAAACTAGAACTAACGTTATTATAATCTAAAACAGATCTATTATTAACTACGTCATCATCATTAACCCTAACTTGAATCAAGCGACCACTAATACTAGAATAATTATTTTTTGGTAAATTAATCTTATTATTATGACTAAAATCGCAAAGCTTCCTGTTGCGGTAGTTAAAATACGAAAAAAATCTAGCGCCTACGTTACCATGGTTACCGTTGTTAGCTTCAATTGTACTTTCACTGTTCTGACTGTGCTTTCTGTCGTAGCCACTGTCTACAGCGTCACTATCTGCCGCGCGGCGAGTCAAGGACTGACGGAGAGCGCTCACTGTATTTGACTCTTGACGATTCTTATTGTTGGTACCTGTGCTAGCGTGTTCTACATCCCTATGTGCTTTACATTCACTCTTATCACCACTCTCTCTCTGGGCGGACGTCCCCGCGCCACCGGTGGGTCGCGCGTCGCCACACGCGGCGGGATGCGGGCCCGCCTAAGCGAACAGGAGGGAAGGCTCGGCGTCCGTTATCTCACACACGAACTGGTCTTGTTCTAATGGACGTTTGATCCAGCGACCCAGTTTGGCTTTCTCGAACGCGTCTATGAGACGCTGCTTGGCGAGCTGTCGTAACGAGAAATCAATGCATTTATAATTTTGACTCAGGGTTAGAAAGAGATAAAAACGAAACAATTTACAACCCAGCTCGGAATTCATTCCCTTATAAAGTTTACACGAATCAGGGTAACTTATCAACATCAATCTGTGCTGTGCGAGGTTTGCTATGCCAGGCAGCTCGTTTTGCTTGGCGCGCTGTGTTATGAACGGATTTTATCATCCAATGACTACTAATCATTCATATAAAAAAAATATATTTTTAGTCATTTGAATAATAATTTAAAAAAATATCATTTACTAAGATGCATGATGTAATTTTGAAGACCCTGTTATGGAGATGGAATGAACGATGAAATGTAATGGTAGGTAGGTAGAATCTTCTACCGTTTGATACGTAAACATTATTAAGAGGGAGGGTGTTTTATAATTATAAAGCATTATTTATTTCTCCTTACATAATATCTTAATTAATGGTAACAATTTTAATCGCGCCTGGAGGTATTTTATGACGGATACATTGAGTGGACCACCTTTGTAAGACGACTAAAATGTCACGGTGTATAATGTCCACATGTTTAGCTATACACAAATCGTATCAATTGCATGCAAAATAATTTATAGAGACACTATTTAAAGGATAAGTGATGTATTTGCACCGGACTGAAGATTTGTCATCACCTAATGTGACTTCTTTGTAAATATGTCGTTGGTGTGCCTTCCTTAATAAATAAAGAGCTGTGTGAGTTTATATGTAGGCAGTAATCTTAGGAAGAATTCATCTGATTCCGAAAATTCGTTCACTAACGGGCAGCTCACAAGACATTCAAGTCGCGATTTCGATGAACAGAGCACCGCACAGCATCACGGGATGTTGATTAGTCACCTCGCCATCGTGGAAGAGACAAGGACGTGTGTGACGACTGCGGCACTCGCAACAGACGAGCTATGTTCATACAGTACCTGGTACGTGGGACACATCTGCTTGGCCTCGTTGTACAGCAGCAACTCTTGCTTCTCCGGCATCTCCGGGATCACGGTGTCCGGCTCCACGTCCTGCGAGGATGAGTGCCAGTCACCCGTGCGACATACCCGTTAGTATACCATATACTAGACCACACTGATCAACCTCTCTGAACTTACATACTTTATAATAATGGTGTTTTCAAGTTTGGACATCGTTAGGCTTATTATCAAATGTCATTTATTGATGATGATGCCCTTTGGAACTCATGAACATCTTTTTAATTAATTAGACTAGACAAATGTTCTTCTTGGTCCGGCCCCGGCGCACATTGGGGATAGAGCGAATTTTTTGTTCAAAACCACCTAGAGATCGCAAAAATAAACCAAATGAGACAATTTTTGGACAGAAATGTTTGTAATTAATTTCTAAAGAGACTGACGAAGCCGGATTTCTAATATTCCTTAAATCTAAAACTTCATAACCCACTAAAACCAAGGTAAAGCGAGTTTTACCCTGTTCTTTAACCCTTTCAGTCACGCATTTCAACTAGCACTTGTATGGAAGTGCAAATACACGCTTTCGATGTATTTTTCGTCGCTGAAAACGAATCTGATTCGAATCTTCATAAAAATATTTATTTCTCTAATATATTCATTGTTTATTTCGTATCAGGAAAAATCTCATGATCACTAGAGTATCATATAAAATCAGTCATAATATTAAAAAAAAATATATTCAATTCATATGCATTTTTTATAAAAAAAATTACAACCTAATTTCGCAAATCGGGCTTCGTGAGCTTTCTTTGGAATTTGATTTCAAACATTTCTGTGCAAAAATGGTTTAATTTGGTTAATAATTGAGGTCTCTAGGTGGTTTTGAACATTCTGTCCCCAATGTGCGGCGGCGCCGTCCATACTCAGGCACCGAGGATGGACGGCTCCGAGGTGGCGGGACGACCTAGACGCGGATTGCAAGGGTTTGATCGAGGTGACCCTGAAAAAGGATGCCTCGAAGGATTTGGGGGAGGCCTTTGCTCAGCCGTGGGAAAAAGAGTGTTCCTTAATTACTGACGCTACTTAGACCTGTCAGTTTTGAGTGGGCTCATCAGAAAGGTAGGAAGTAGGGTTTATAGTTTACATGGACGACATTATTACTATGATTACGTTCAGAGTGGTCTAAAAGTGTACATTTTTATATCACAGGTAAAGTAGTTTATAAAGGATACATTTTTATCCAGTGCGCAAACTGTAACCATGAATTGAGCATATCATTCTACACCCCGTAGCGCAGAAATTTTTCGTCGGTTATACAAAAAAAAAAACAGCTTTTTCATAGAAAAGTGCGCTGGGGTGTCTAGAATGATATGCTGAATTCATGGTTATAGTTCGCGCACTGGGTTAAAATGTATCCTGTATATTGTCAAATACACTAAAATCGAATGAGATTATGAAATACCATTCCGCTAAGTAACTTGTGCAGTCGCTCAGGAACGTTTTGTATGCAGCCAAGTGATTGGTGACTTGGCACACTGAATAGTTATCTGAAACTTGGCTATTTACATTATGTTAATAGATAGTCCTCGTTCTTAACTATGAAGGCATGTATTTTATTTCTGATAGACGTTCTTTTGTAGAAGTGGTGTTTTCTGTTCAATATGTAAAACTGGGCTGATCTCTTAATGGTGGTATTATAGGTCATGTTGCATCCTCTGCAGGAACTATGAGGCTGTGTGTATACTCACGAGCATAAATACCGTACCAGTTACGCAAGACTCAAAAGCGATCCTCTCTTAATGTTTTCATATCAATTTTAAGGCGTTACAAACATTATGATTTTCAAAAGCAATCTTCGATGAAATTGGTATTTTTTTGCAAGCTGCAATCGTAATGTCACGAGAAAATTGCTTTTGAAGTTTGCTTATTTGTAGTGTATTTACGCACGTGACTGTAACTATGTAGTGTGTGTGTGTGGGGTTTGTGTGTGTACGTGTAGTGTACCTGAGGCAGCAACGGCAGCCTGCTGATGAGGTAGTGCCAGCGCGCGAACATGCTCTGCTTGCACAGCAGCGAGGGCTGGCCAGTCTCCAGCTTGCCCGTCGTCGCGTTGATCACCTCGGGCAGCTGGAAGCACGACTCAAGCCAGTCAAGTTGCGTTCACGACTCCCATTCGTTGCCATGGCCATGTATTTAATCGGAGCAAAAAGAAAATCAGGGTTCGATTTACATTACATTAAAGGACCATCTAATACTACAAATGTGCCTCAATTCACAATAAAGGCACATTTATTTTATGAGATGGTACACAGTGGGTCTCTTTCTAGAGACCTGTGGCACACTGACCCACACTGTCAAACAATCGTATACTGACATCTTTGATCACAAATACGTAATTATATCTGTGTAATATTTGTATTTAATACAGTACAATAAACCTGCTCAGTGTAAACAGACATCGGTGTTTTGTTCCACATTAGTTATAAGATTTCCCGTTATGCACATACTGGTCCTTCGAGCCGGATCGAAATGAAAAGACATGAAATGTTTATTTATGTAAGTAGATCTTATAAGACACGTCAATATTTTGTTGGTCAAATTTTAAAACTAGATAGCGCCGGCATTTCCTAGCTGACTGATACCCGAGAAGATGTTCAAACATTATATTATTAGAAACAAACATTATTTATTTTATGTGAGTCTAACAATGCAAGGCCGGCCTTTTGAAGAAAAAGCCATCGATTGGAACCGGTTATCTATGGATTCGGCTTGGAGGACATGTATAATTTCTCGAAACGCTCAATACTTTTGTGTCACCAAGGGATATCGTATTGCCCAGTAACTGGATTGCGTAGGTGAGATAGGAAGTCACTTCATGTTAAATACTGGTACTCAGCTACATCCGTTTTGACTGAAAGCCGACTCGAACAATGATTGGTAATAAACATACATACAATTACACATATAGAAATAACATGCTGTGGCTCGATTCGAGAGTCCGGGAGTGTATTATGGTCACCTGCTGCGTGGAACACCAACAGACGCTGAAGCTGGGCGCCCGCGCCGGCGTGCGCGCCTCTGTGCTGGCGGCGCGCGACAGTAGCGGGCGCTGCAGGTGGAAGGGCGGCGGCAGCGACGAGATGAACGCCTCAATGCGCCCGCAGATCGCCCTAAAACCATAAAACCACATCATTTATACCCAGGGAAACGTAGGACGTCCCCAGGCTACGTGGAGCTATAATCTTCGCAGGGTGGCTTTTAGCAGCTAAATGACAGTTACCAAGAATCGACATGAATGGCGTGCAATTGCAAAGGCCTATGTCCAGCAGTGGACTGATCATGATGAGAGGTACTGTTGGCGCTTGAATATCATTGACAGGAGAACGTTGTTGTAGCCGACTATTTAATAAAATGTTTATTTATGTCAGTAAATTTTATGTGACAATATTTTAAAAACCAGATGGCGTCGGCATTTGATACCTGATTGATCCCTGAGAAGAAATGCCGACTCACTCAGAAGTCTCTTTTAAAGTCCAAACATTATGTTATTAGAATTGTATGTGAGTCTAACAATGCAGGTCCATGTCTGGAAGGGCCTTTTGAAGAACGAGCCATTGCAGCTTTGAGCTGACCTGTCCCAACAGACGGCATGCATGTATCAGTCATTGTGAAGCTCAACCATATTTTAGGGAGCCTAATGACCCGTCACAAGACGCTATCAGATCTGCAGGGCATTTTCGTACGCCATATACAAAATACTCAAAACCACCAAACAGTTATAAAGTCATGCATCCAATGTAGCCTGCATCGTACTCACACTCCAAAATGGCGCCTAGGGCACGCAGCACATTTGCGCCCCCCTCGTAAATTATCTTCTCGGTCCACACTGAGCAAAGCTAGATCGCATAACATTTATTGACCAATTGTAGCCTTCAATAACGAAGGTATTCATTTCAAGTTGCTAAAAATGGAAATAGACAGATTTGGAAATATGCTTCCATACTGTACAATAAATTTAAGTAGCTCTTAAGATTTCTTAGTTATCATAGTATGAATGTTTTTAATTTTTAATTTAATATTTAGTAACGGTTCGCGCCCCCCTTCGATGGCGCCCAGGGCTCGTTCCCTACTTGCCCCACTCTAATTACGCCTGTGCTCACATTCAGTCAGTTTTCTCTTTAAACAACATTTATTTTATTTTTAATAAATATAAAAAAATTACACCATTATTCCAATACACTCAGCATTTACTTTGTTGCTTGTGGATACAATGGAATCTGTCTAAATCATCTTCGTGTTTTCGGTTACAGTTTGATATTTAGCCAAGTATGTTTGGACTGCTTGACCATAGTTTAGTTTGATCCAGCGACCATATAACCTAATAGACGCCTAATACTTGATCTAACGCACTACAACAATTCTGTCAACTAGCGGAGGTATGAGGAAGCGGTTAGTGCCAATCAGAACATAAGTGGTAGTGCCAATCAGAACGCAGTACGCGTTCTGATTGGCCCTACCAAGGTCATTACGTCTCACTAGAGATGGGACAGGTTTAAATAAAACACGAAGGTAGGTATCGATATTTTTGTTAAAATTGCACATAATGAAATTGATGATGATGATGATGATGGGACTCCCTTTTCCGCACTTAGACTCCCATTCGGTCCGTTGTGCGTGGGGATTCTGGCTAACAGAGCCAGCTTAGCTCCGCCCAGAAGCACAGAAGCTTCCTGGGAGATTCGCAGGCTTCGCGGAGCGACCTCACTGTTCCGAGGATTTCTTCACGTTGAGAAGCCACGGCCTCGCATTCCAGGATGACGTGGGCGGCTGATTCCTCGGCGTCAAGGCAGCCCCTGCAAAGTGGGCTATCCGTGGCGCCTATGTTAAAAAGATGTTTGTTAAGGGGGTTATGGCCCGTAATTGTTCCTATTATTATTCTAAGGTTATTTCTACTCAGGCTGAGAAGTTTTTTGGTTAATCGCGGGTGTACAATTGGTAAAGCCAATTTTGACTGTCTACAGTCTGTTGCCCGTGACCATCTGTTGTTATGGAGTTCGGTCGACCTTTGGAGAATCCACGCACGAAATTGTGAGAAAGGCAGGGGGAGAAGCGGGTACGGGCCTAGCACTTTCATATCAGAGCCTCTCTTCGCAAGTTCATCCGCGGCATCATTGCCTAAGGATCCACTATGCCCTTTGATCCACTGGAGGGTAATACGATTGGACGTCGATAAACTCTCTAGGGCTAGATGGCACTCAAAAATTAGTTTGTTGTTGGTTTGTTTGTTTTCTAAAGCTTTGAGCACAGATAGGCTGTCGGATAGGAATTTAATGCCGTAGTTCCGGATGCCTAAGCGCTTTACTGCTGTTGCGCCTTGTGTTAAAGCAACACATTCACATTGAAAGACTGGACTGTGTGTGCCTAGCGGTAAGTGAAAGTTAAGGTTGAGGTCAAGGGAGTGTATACCAGCACCTGAACCGTTTTGTGTTTTTGAGCCGTCAGTGTAGATGCGCACTTCATTGGCTCCTGATTGATCCCTTTCTTCCTCTACTGTTTGTATGATATAGGTTTTGTTGCATATAGGTTGGTTTGGTGTTCTATCACACGGGGCGGCGATGAGCGGCTGGTACTCAATCGCCCGGTCCAGGATTTTTGCGTGTGGGCTGGTAAGATTTTTGCCCCATATGCCCAGATGCATTAGCCTGATGGCAGCTAGCGCCGCCTCCTGCTGTATGTGCAGGTCAAGGGGAGTTAATTGTAGGGCTATCTCCAAAGCTGCTGTTGGGGTGGTTCTCATGCAGCCAGTGGTAGTCGAACAGGCCAGTCGTTGGAAGCGCTGTAGTCTGGTTATGGTTGTCGAGAGTTCAGTCCTCGTCCACCAAACCAGAGCGCCATAAGCCAACATTGGCCTGATTACCGATCTGTATAGCCACAAAGTGATCTTTGGAGAGAGCCCCCATGTTTTCCCTAACATTCTTTTGCATTGGTAGAGTGCAATTGTGCTTTTATTAAGTTTGTAGTCAAGATGCTTGTTCCAGAGCAGTTTGCTGTCGAGGATCACCCCCAAGTACTTGACTTCGTCTTTAAGTGTTAATTCTGTGTTGAAAAGCTTTGGAAGCCTATGGGGTCCCAGGGTTCTTTTGTTGGTGAACATTATTAGTTCCGTTTTCGAGGGGTTAACCGATAGTTCGTGTTTTGTGCACCAACTCTCGATTATTTTGAAGGCTCTTCTCATGAGATCGCACAAGATGCCCTCAAATTGTCCCGAGATTAGAATTGCTATGTCATCCGCGTAACCCACCGAGTATAGACTGCTAGCGTTGAGCTCTGCGATGAGCTCATTTACGACTAAGTTCCACAGTAGTGGTGACAGCACCCCACCCTGTGGGCAGCCTCTACTCACGATACCTCGTGTGGTGGTGTTCACGGTAAACTGAATAGCACGGTATTTCAACATGTTATTAATCCATTCTATTAGTGTTCGTGCAACACCGTGCGAGGCAAGTGCCTGTTCGATGCTGACGAAGTTTGTTTTGTCGAAGGCACCCTCTATATCAATGAAGGCGCCTAGGGTTGGGTTTTTAGCGTTAAGAGCATTTCCTATGCGTGAAACTACGCTATGGAGTGCTGATTCAGTTGATTTGCCTGCACAGTAGGCGTGTTGATTTTGATATAAAGGTCTTTGTACCGAAATTTGGGTTCTAATCCTTCTATCCCCCAGCCTCTCCAGTGTCTTCAAGAAGAACGAGGAGAGGCTTATGGGTCTGAAAGATTTAGGTAGGGTGTAGACCCCCCTACCTGGTTTCGGTATGAAGATTATTTTTACTTCCCGCCAGTTCAATGGGATATAGCGGTGAGCCAGGCAGGCTCGAAACACCTTAACTAGGTAGTCAGCCAGTAGATCCTGGCTCCACCTGAGCAGGGCTGGGAAAATACCGTCCAGCCCCGATGCCTTGAAAGGTAGGAAGGTGTTGATTGCCCACGTTATTTTGTCCTTGTCGATTACTTCTAGCGCCACTTCCCAGTCTAAGCTATTCGTGGCCCTCTCCCTTCGTGGTTCCCAGCTTTGCTCGGCGGCAATCTGGCACCCTGGGAAGTGCGTGGTTAGAAGTAGTTCGCTTGTTTCAGAGTCGTTTGTGGTGTAGGTATTATCTGGTTTTTTCAGGCATCCTATTGTGTGGTCTGTCTCCTGAGCAAGACAGGTTTTGACCCTCATTGCCTGGTTGTTACTTTCAATGTTAGTACAAAAACGCCTCCAACTATTCTTTCCTCTGAGGCGTATCAGTTTTTTGTATGTTTTACGAGCTGTTGTATAGTGGTCTCAGTCTACTGGCAACCGTGTGTTCCTAGCTCTGTTGAACAGTCTCCTCAGTCTGCGTCGCTGTCTTTCCAGTTCAGGACTCCACCAGGAATGGCGAACTCCCTGCCTAGGTACGGTGAGGGGGCAAGACTGTTCATAGCTAGATAAAAGGATGGATGTGATGTTGTTTACATGTTCGTCCAAGTTGGTTACTGGTATTTCAGCCGGAAGGGCGGGTAATCTGCCTAGCTCAGCCTCGACGAGTTTAATAAACTTGGTCTGGTCTGTGTTGCGAGGAACCCTACGTGGCTGTGGTTTTGTTAGGTTGAAGTTAATGGTATAGCGGATCCATCTGTGGTCTGAGCATGATATCTCGTTGGACACACGCCAGTCCTGTATGCAGTTGGAGATACCTATGGTTGCTATAGTTAAGTCTACTATTGTTTGCGATCTCGCGTTTATGAAGGTAGGTTCAGAGCCCTTGTTGAGTGAAATTGAATAATGAAATTGATTAATACCTATATTTAATTGGCTTTCTAACTTCCTATTTCTTAATATTATATTAGAAAAATCTTCAGTAAAATGCCGGGAACATATTACACTATGTGTTGATGGGAACCAGCTCTCTCGTTTGGTTGCAATAATCCATTTATTTTTATATCAGGATCTTGTGGATACCTAAAATCAATCATCGTTTCACAATTAATTTAATGTTTATTGGGATTCAAAAGATCTTCCTATAAATAGTAGGTATAGGTTTTTGCTTTATCAAACAATTTTATTTGTGTCATAGGATTTGGTGTATCACTAGTTATGTTTACAAAATAATAGAGGAAAAGAGATAGCTAAAAGATTACATTCAGAAGAAAGGGACGGAAACATAAAAGACATGAACGAGAGTCCTTGCACCTTTTTTCGCATACATGTATGACCAGTATAAGATGAACTCCGATAAATAATATAAAAAAATAATTCTAATTATTATTATGTAACTATTAACTTACCGATGAAATGTTATGCCATCCTTACGGAAACTCGAAGGTTGGCTATTGTTACCACACCAACGTATTGTGCAGGGGCTACTATAATATTTATTTTCAACAATTTTTATTTACTAACGCAGAAGAAGCACAGAAGTGGTCGAAACTGAATCGAAATTGTTCAAAATCAAAATCAAAAAGTCATTTATTCAAACTAGGCTGAGAGTCAGCTCTTTATGAACGTCAAAATTACATAAGACAGACCCCCAAAACGCCCGCCCTTCACCACTTCCTAGTGCTTTAGCTGGGAAGAAGAAGTGGCGCAACAAACTCCCCAGCAGCACAGCTGTCTGTTAAGTTAGAAGAACTTGATTCTGTACAATAGTGGGTAATTAACATTACAAAACACAAAAACATTAAATTTGCCATATGTCAGCTAGCACACGCCTATATACCAACAAAACATTGAAAACATAGTACAGGCAAATAAAATAAACCAACACATGAACTAATATAATTATATAACCTGTCAGTAGTCAAGCTAATACTGGTGAAAGAACATGAACATTGTCTTGAGTTAATCACAGCGACCAACAATTATTATCGTTTAAGTAGTCGTTGACAGAATAGTAAGCCTTTGAACAGAGGGTGGATTTAACTTTAGCTTTAAACGCATTAAAATGCAAATCTAGCAAAGAAGAGGGACGCTTGTTATAAAAAGTTATACCAAGACCAACAAAAGAGTTATGAACCTTATGAAGCCTGTTGAGTGGTGACCTGTATCAGATCTATAAGTCTGATGTGTTGACAGACATCGGTTGTTTTATGAGTCTATGGGTTATATGATTGCTTGTTTGACCACAAGAATATATTTCTAGAACGTGCGCATAAGGAAAAGAAAGTGTTCAGAAGGATATACGGATACCTACAGTACCAATACAGGCCTACTCACCCACTTATCTAAAACCAGCTAAATGTACATAACTTAATTAAATGGCTAGTTTTCCAAGTATGGCCACGTTGCGACACTTTCCGTCGCCGACCAGTTATTGTAATTACTCCGACTTAAGACCTACTCCCTATGGTACATTCACTTCTACTACATGAGCAGACTGGACGACTTAGATAAAAATATCTCAAGGACGTACATCATCATCTGCCTAGCCTTTAGCTAGCAAACTAATTGACCTAGCCTCCCAGCTATGTTGAGGTCAGCTTCCAGTCTACCCGGATGCAGCTGAATACCAGTAATTTACATGGAGCGACTGCCTATCTGACCTCGACAACTCAAGTTAGTGGGTATTACGATACCTCTTGGTAAAGGTGCGCTTACATGAACAATTAAAATTGCTCCTTCTGGGGCAATTCTCGTCAAGTATGACGTCACGACTACATCTAGCAATTTAGGGCAATGGCAACATGTAGCTACCTGTTGCCAGAGATACGGCCACACAATATAGAGCAACATAAAAAAAAATCTAGGCACTGCGCCTCCCCCGCAGCCGGCCGGTTCCTCTCACAAAAACGAGACGTAGCTATACGTACAGACGGGATAGAAAGAAAATTGACTAGTAATTTCCAAACCGATTGGATATTCGGCAACTCATAAAATATATGGAGCAATCAGAAGCAATATTGCCGATACACATCGGCAATTTATTGTTGTTGCTCCAGATTGCTCAACTTAATTGATCCAGATTGATCCATTAGTGTTGCTGAGCAATCATTGCTCAAAAATTGCCCGTGTAAGAGCACCTTTAGGCTAATTGATTGTCAGACTTTCGTGCTTCTGACGACCCGTAACGACTGTCACAGATCCACGAATGACAGCCGGGACCAACGCAACAGCTTGACGTGTTTGGTATGTAAAGATGGACACCCATCCATCAAGGACTTACATAAATACATACTCGGCCTATAACGTTAGCCTGGGTCGACGGCGCGTTGTGTTCCACGCGCGCCTCAAAGAGATGTCAGCACCAACTAGTGGGGCCTGTAAGGGCCGATGCCTGCCAGGGGTGCGGGTTGTTCGAAAGAGATACCGGCAGACAGAGGCAACTGAGGGAACACGGGTGGGTTTTAGTCAGTAAAAGTCTGACACGCCCTCCAGCTCCACCCAGAGCGGGAGAAGTTATTTGATGATTTCCCACCCAAAAAACAAAAAAAAACCTATAACGTTCCCATTGCTGGGATACAAGCCTCCTCGCTGTGAGAGGGAGTGGGCTGGGTGTCTCCGAGAGAGCAGTGGTGATTAAATTAAATACGCAAAGTAAAGCATTTTTCAGGGTTCGAACGTAAGACTTACAGCTCGTAATTCGCAGCCTTTCTACTACGCAGTCAGTGTCTGCTGAAATATATTTGATTCATGAATGTTATTCAACAATATTCTTATGCCCCCTCTATGGCTGCGGTAGCTAGCAGCGGTGGCGGTTGAGAAGGGTCGCCCCTATCCGCTGAAGGCGCAGAGTGTGAACCGAGCTATCTCGATATACATACATTTGCACAGAAGCTAATAATTATTTGTTTGAGTAAAAATGTTTACCTTTACAACTTAAATTTGTTTTTTAGAGTAATTTTCTTAGCGTTGTTTTAAAGATATTCTTCGATAGTATTAGTTTTTATTTTTGAGAATAAAGTAGTGTACTAAGTGCCACCATGCAGTCGATGGTTCCTTTAGCCTGCTTCCTCTCCGTTATCCGTGAGTACAAAGTAGTTTGTTCATAATTGAGTATTACACTCATTTTTGAAAAGTGTCTTAATTCGATTCTAGAGTGCTAATAATCCTCAAAAAAAAAACAACATTTTTATTGAATCGATTAGTGCCATAAAAATACATTAAAATTTTACATTTTCAAATTTCGAGCGTAATTTGACGAAAACGCTGGATGCGGTGGACGCCGTATTGCTCTGTGGGTATGACGTCAGATTGCTATATAAACAAATGCGCGGATATTTTATAAGACAATTGTTTATAATATAATAAATGAGTTATTTTTCTACTTATCGTTGGTTTGTTGTTCCTGAATGCAAAATATTATTGAAATAAAAATTACTTTGGTATTTATTATATTAAAAACTATTTCCGTAAAATAATAAAAGTACAAAGTTGCTTAGTTGACATCCCGTATGACGTAATAACATGGCGGCTTCTATTTCATGGTGTTCAAAAACAGATTAAAAAAACTGAAATCTTTAAATTAGTATGGAACACCCCCAAAATTTTTTGTTTTTTTTTTCTATTTTTGTGTGAAAATCTTAATGCGGTTCACAGAAACCAAGCAACCAACCAACTACCAAGTTTCAACAGCATAGTTCTTATAGTTTCGGAAAAAAGTGGCTGTGACATACGGACTGACAGATAGACAGACAGGACGAATCCATAAGGGGTTCCGTTTTTTGCCATTTGGCTACGGAACCCTAAAAAAATATGTACTTTACCATACTGACCGCCATTGAGCCAAAGAAAATAAAATTTTATGTAGGGAGATAAGACTTTGAGGGGCTTGTGGCTAAGTAACAACAGCTGCACGGGTCGATCGATCAGATTAAGCTCCGCTTGCCGCGGTTGGTCCGTGGATGGGTGACCATCTTTACATACCAAGACCCCTCCGTGCCTCGGAAAGCATTTAAGCCGTTGGTCCCGGCTGTCATTTGTGGATATTTGACAGTCGTTTCGTTTCGTCAGAAACCGAAAGTCTGACAACCAGTCTTACCGAGGGGTATCGTATTACCCAGTAACTGGGTTGTGGAGGTCAGATAGGCAGTCGCTCCATGTAAAATACTGGTATTCAGCTGCATCCGGTTAGACTGGAAGCCAACCACAACATAGGTGGGAAAAGGCTAGGCAGATGAAGAGTACGGAGATAAGACTCAATTTTAAATGTATAAAATAATTCTAGGGTGAATACGATTTTCTTCACATTAATTTTTAATCGATTTAACTCAAAACTCTAATTGGGTTGTATGGGGTCTTGTGTTAATTATGTTACTAGTTGTATTAATACATACATAAATCACGCCTTCTCAAAATCAAAATATTTTATTTCATATAAACCCGCAAGGGCACTTATGAAACGTCAGAAGCTAGGTGCACGGTTCCAATTTGTCGCTTCCTATGGAGAAGAGCCGGCAAGAAACTCCACGGTTACTCTTTTAAAATTAATTGGCTTTTATAATGTTTTCAAATTACAGTGATATTAGGTATCGGAGACAGTGCAGGCCTGTCAATAAGTACCAGGTACTTAGAGGAATGAAAATAAAGAATAGTAACTGTAGGCCTACAACGTTCTCTCATTCACTATATGTAAAAGAATCTACATAAGTAAAATCAACCTATTTAAACCAAGTGATATGATTTCCATGAGAATCACTAATAAATACTCGATATTACAAGTGTTGTATAATGTCAAATAATGACGAGATTATGTCAGAAAGTGTAAAAAATAAAATTAACATTGTAATTTGGAAGCAGTTAATAGACACTCACATAGTTATGCTGCTAATGAGTTACCAGGGAAGCCACATGTGCAGAAGGAATTAACGCCAAACTTCCTTGTCTTCAACGTAGTCTTTTATCTTATAATATGCTTTTTTGATAAGGACACGTTTGATGTGAGTTTTAAACTTTCCATCGCTAAGTTCTGTAACCGACTTTGGCAACTTGTTATAGAAGCTGATACTGTTTATTAGAAATGAATCTCCACAAGGTGGTAGGCAGAAACTACAGACGCCACCGGCTACGATCCTTATATTCTTTTCTATCTATATTTCTATCTGAGGCGCTCGTGGCTTAGTAATACATATATTTTTTTTTTAAACGTTGCCCCACACTAGGAATTTCTCCTATATTGTGGGTGCCTTTACAAACATTTAAACTCACATACATAAACAGCCAGACCCGGAACAATTACTTGTAGGTCATACAAATATTTGTTCCGTGCGGGAATCGAACCCGCGACAGGTAGCGCAGCAGTCAATCGTTTAACCACTGCGGCAACCGTGCCGTCAGTAACATTAGCCGCGCGGGTCGATCGACCAGGTAAAGCTAAGCTTGTCGCGGTCGGTCCGTGGATGGGTGACCATCTTTACATACCGAGACCCCTCCGTATTTCGGAAGCACTTAAGCCGTTGGACCCGGCTGTCATGTCTTGGATCTTTGACAGTCGCTACGGGTCCTCAGAAGTCCGACAGTCTGACAACCAATCTTACCAAGGAGAATCGTATTACCCAGTTACTGGGTTGCGGAGGTCAGATAGGCAGTCGCTCCATGTAAAATACTGGTATTCAACTGCATCCGGTTAGACTAGACGCCAACTATTTGGAAAAAGTCTAGGCAAATGATGATATTTATCTTTCTGCTAGCTTTTGCTCGCGTCTTCGCCCGCGTGGAGGTCGGAAGTTATCCCACGGGAACGTACTACCGGGATCAAAGTCTCCTATGTGTTATCCAGTTTATAAACTATCAGTGTGCAAAATTTTATTCAAATCTGTACTATATCTATACTAATAACAAAGCTGAAGAGTTTGTTTGTTTGTTTGTTTGTTTGTTTGAACGCGTTAACCTCAGGAACCACTGGTCCAATTTGACAAATTCTTTTACTGTTGGATAGTCCATTTATCGAGGAAGGGTATAGGCTATATAACATCACGCTAAGACCCTTAGGAGCCGAGCAAAGAGAAAAAGTCACGAATACGAAGTACTCGGGCAGGCGAGGCGAGCGTCGGGGTGGGTCGGAGAGCAAGAAATTTGACGCGAACGAAGTCGCGGGCAGAAGCTAATATACAAATAAATAAAATTGAAGTGTCTGTTTGTAACTTCAAATTTACAGCTTATTACGAAATGCATATGAAAGTATACACGGCAACTATTTAGCTATAACAATAAAAGAACATTGTATGTCTGTCAGATCCGTGTGGTGCCGGACGTGAAAGAATAGCACCATCCCATTTCTTCCCGTGGAAGGCGACTAAAAGGGACTTACTAGAGAATGGGCAGCATCGTTCTCTATGCATTTTACCACCATACTGCGATCGCCAACCCGCCTGCCAAGCGTGGCGATTATGGCAAAACCCCCTTTTTGTGGGAGGCATATGTCCAGCAGTGGACGCCTTTTGGCTGAAACTGATACGGCTAATCTCCGAAACGGCTAAACCGATTGTGACGAGAGATTCACTGGAAGAGATAGCTGATGTTATAAGAAGTAATAACATATGCTACTTCTCGTCCCGGTAGTGCCAGTTGCCAGCGAGCTTCTGACATCCACCCGGGCGAAATCGCGGACACAGCGAATTTTATAACATTAGTAGGATATATTACATACATTACGACATTTGTTACTGCAGCTATTGATCAAAAACTGACGCCATAACTACATTAATAGTTGGATAGTAACAATTGCCTAGTCCGCGCTCCACTGGCCACTACATTACATAGTTGAATATCGATCACAAGTCACTTGTAACTGTTACCACATTTCACATGTACAGTGCACGCCAGTGTTGCCAGACGTCCTGATTTTGGCGGGACGTCCCGATTTTTTTACAGAAAATATAATGTCCCGCGCCGATATAGGCTTTGCCCCGCTTTTTGGGGATGTCTCGACGATACGGTTTTTATTAGTAAAGTACAGAGACGCCGGCACATAACGCTACCTCAATCTGGCAAATTTCTTTGATAGATTTTCATCTTTTATTACAATAACATAAGGTTCATCTTCAATTGGGATCTATCATCATATTATAAATGTGATAGTTTGTATGTAGGATATTTAGATGTTTGGATGTTTGTAACACAATCACGGAAACTCGGCTGAACGGATTTAGATGCAATTTGGCACACAGATAGATTATAACCTGGATTAACACATGGGATACTTTTTATCCCGTTTATACGTTCCCATGTGGTAATTTTCAGCACCAACGTGAGCGAAGCTGCTGCCTAAAGCTAGTCAAAAATCTGCTGATTATTTTACGCTTTCTTACGAGTATTACGTCCCGCTTTTTTAACTCAAAAGTTTTGAGTACCGTTCTACACGAAAAAAAATTGGCAACACTGGCGCACACACATGCATAGTGGACACACAAGCACGGTGCATGCAACAGATGAGGTCACGCCCCGAAAGACAAGCATTCGGCACGAAGACATGCGTTTCATAAATGCGGCTAATTACCTATAGTGTAATGATGTTAATACATTCTGATCTGGTTGTCACGCTCCAATGAGACGGTGTCGCAAGCAGTAACGCAGGTTGAGTACTTGCGGCCTATTCAAATGTCCTTTCTTTGGTAATGTTTGTCGAGTCGTTGAGGGCGTTCTGAGTTGAGCTTAACGATTACTAATGCTTGCACTTACTGGACAGGTTCACTCAAATCTGTGTGGTTTTTTCATCAAAATACCATTTCTGACGCTAATGTACATGGTCCTCACATGACCTGACCAAAATGATGTCTAAACTTTAAAAGAGACTTTGACCCCTGAGTTCGTTTCGCCATTTCTTCTCAGGGGTACTCGGATAGGAAATGTCGATTCCATCTAGTTTTTTTTATATGACGTGTTAAACTGGTTACGATATCCTACTTATCTATATTTATAAAAATGAATTGAAGTTTGTTAGTCTCACAAAAACTCGAGAACGGCTGGACCGATTTGGCTAATTTTGGTTTTGAAATATTTGTAGAAGTTCAAGGAAGGTTTTTAAAAGGCGAGAAGATATTAGAAAATCTACATCTACACTAATAATATTATAAAGATTAAGATTAAGTATTTTGGTATGTAACGAATAAACTTAAAAAGTACTGGACCGATTTAAAAAATTCTTTCACTGTTAGAAAGCTACATCTTGACCGAGTAACATAAGCTATATCTTATCCCCGTATTCCTACGGGATCGGGAACTACGCGGGTGTAACCGCGGAGCGCTGCGTCTAAATGAATTGACGTTTGTTAATCTCACAAAGAGTTTAGACATCTTTAATTGGCGGTACGAAGTTCCACGGGTGGGGCCCAGCTAGTTTATTTATTTATTTTATTTTATTCGGGAAACTTACAGCTAACATAAACGATGTTATTAAACAATATGAAACTGAAGGCCATTTACAAGTTTCCACTGATAAACGCTTAACTTAAACAACACAAAACAGAAAAAAAACAGACACAGAATAAATATTATAGGTTTGGACATTAAGAGCGTTCATTCTGCGCGGGCTGGCAACGTTGCATTTCAAGTGGTTTTTCATGATTATTTTATAAAGTTTAAATCAAAGTACAGGTTCTTTTCAGCCAAGCACTAGATCGTTGATATTTATAAGTTTGTTTGCAATTTTTTTACACACAATAATGTGTAAAAAAATTTGTATAGAAACGGTATTTACTCATAAAACAACAATTGTTTTCTATTGCAGTAATTATTACACTTAAATATCTTTAATTAAGAGAATTAATGTAAAAAAAAGTTAAGAGTTGTTTAAACGTCAAGATGTATGGTTAAACAGACGCTAATCACTACTTCATTTTAAACAACATTTATAAATAAGAGAGCTAGTGCTTGGCTGTAAGAAAACAGTAGTTTGATTGAAACTTAATAAAATAATCACGAAAAACCACAACAGTTACTCAGCAATTGATTGCTCGTTCCGTGGGTTGCTAGAAATAAAAGAATAGCACCATCTCATTTCTTTCCATGGGTGTCGCAAAAGGCGACTAATGGCACGGGGGCAAGACTAGAGAATGGGCAGCAGCGTTCTCTATGCATTTTACCACCATACTGCGATTGCCAACCCGCCTGCCAAGCGTGGCGAATACCATGCTTTGTTGCAGCTAGACGTTCCTTTGTTCTTGCTTCTTAGTTTAACACAAGGAGGGTAACTCTTAAGGTGTGCCCGGAAGGTAGCAACGCTTGATTGATCCCATTACTTAACGCTGTATTAGCTATAATCCTAGTGATACATAATTCATCACGCGATCGAGCACCACTCAAGTGTCTTGTTATGGTTAGGTACAGCATTTTAACATGTTCAGTGACAGGAACTCTCTCACTCTAATATTAATAGTAATTTCTTTCCAAACTTCACTATACGTTACATCAATGAGGTCTCGACCCCGAACTAGGACATCCTGTATGACAGGGGTCGAGGTTTCTCCAGTTACCAGAATCAACTTTTTAAGATTTGTTACATGTTTTCTGGTGTACACACGGCTACACATCTAGCTATACATTTCCAGTTTACTCTGATCTCGCACTGTACTGAAATCGTATACAATGCGAGATCAGCTTATACTGGAAATGTATAGCTTGATGTGTAGCCAGCCGTGTGTACCTACGATGAAGCATTTATTTTTTAAACCAGCCCAGTCCGAGATGGACTTGCACAAGAAGAGTTCCGTACCACAAGGCAAAAAACGCCGAAAGAAACACGTTTTCTGTATAGAGACCCCTTTAATTTTTCCCTACTCCCTACCTATTACGGATCGTTAGATACAGCCTGTTGACAGACAGACGGAGGCTTAGTAATAGGGTCCCGTTACCCGTCGAGTACGGAACCCTCAATAATAAACACATAGGATGTTTTTTATCCCGGTTCGTTCCCATGGTATAATATCCGAACGCCACACGGGCGGAGCCGCAGGCGAAAGCTAGTAAGGAAAATCGCTTTTACCGACCAACACAGATATGTAAAATTGTGCAATATGAGAACCGGCCCGACTGGCTGTTATGGAAATGGGGAAAACCGGGCCCCCGTCGGCGCCGTCACGGAGACAGGATAATGAGCTCGTTACGAGCCGGTACGCGGCGTGACCAGCGGGTTGGATAAGCCTTCTCTTACGTACTCGTACAGTACATGACTTATCAATATTGTATTGTCTCGTTTAAGTTCCCTTCAAAATGGTTGAGCTGAATGGCAGCACAGGCATCCCGTTCAGGCGTCACGTTCGTGAACGGGCGCCGTCAGGAAGGACTGGTCATCAAGGCTTGTTTTTCTGCATTGTTATTTTGTTTAAATTTAATTACGGACGCTTTTAATGTGCTTTTTACATCGGTCTCACATTAATGATTTAACCAACTTTCTATAACAAAATTTTGTTTTAAAAGAGTGTGTAATTTTCATAAAAAGAGGTACCTCCACAGTTTTTGCTTGACGTATTAATACAACGTGTAACGGAAAGGGTATATACATACCAAGGGCACGGCGTCTTTGGATGATATCAAACGATATTGGAAGGGTTTTTTAATCCTATCTCTACATGTTCGGAAGTTATGAGAATCTTTAATACATTGATACCAGATCCCGAACTTTTCAAATTGAATTAAAAACATCACTCGGAAGAGATTTATCATGATATTGGCAAGTAACGTGGAAAGTTATTGACCTACGTAGTGCGGTGACACGTTTGTTATGATTTGAATTTACGAAACATATGACACAGAAAATTTGTTATCAATTCTTGGAGTATTTTATTTTGAGCTGAAACTATGTATAGTGACTCTATACCAGCTCTTTGGTGCATCTCAGCATCTTTAGTGCTTAAGGATAGCAATAGGGTTTCTGTTACGCCCTGTATAGATAATTCTGTAAATACATACGTGTTACGGTCGCAAATCACATTTCGATCAATATACAGTCTGCAACTGACATGCAAATTACAAACAATAAAAATTAAAAAAAACACCTTCCGAAATTAAAGTTACTTTTCACTTTTTAGTTTTAGTTTTTTCTGGAAGTCGGGTGTTTTTTTAAGTTTTTATATTTCACTTTTTAGTGGTTCACATGTGCTTACCCCTTCACTGCGTCTCGGCGTGATGTTATGTTATGAACTGGTGTAAACAATAGACAGACATGAGATTTCAGCAATTCCAGTCCATTTGCTATCATTTATTGAGGAGTTCCGTTGCCTATCTCCGAAGTGCTTCATCAGATCTTCACCAAATTGAAATGACCCCACTCCGAGAAAGTACTCTTCTAAAAACTATCCAAATTGCTTAAGTGTGCCTATGAAATTTGAAGAGTTCTCTCTATTTCTCCAGGATCCCATCATCAGATCCTGACTTGATGATCATGGAACCACCTGGGAAGGTATACTCTTTCAAACAAAAAAAAAATATCCAAATCGGTCCAGCCATCTTCGAGTAATCGGGGAACATACAAAAAAAAAGTAAAAAAAAAGGTTCCGACGAATTGAGAACCTCCTCCTTTTTGAAGTCGGTTAAAAAAGGAAGTAAATTTTAATTTAGCGGGCTTGCTACCGCATCCCATTTAAGACCCCGCAAGTTGTTTCTCCTGCGACTACGTAAATTCGTTATGTAAGACCACGAGTCTCTAACATTACCTGCGAGTGTCTCGCATGCATTTTAAGTTATTACGAGTGTTCACCGCATGTTTCTACAACATCTCGCGGTTTTAACATACTTACATTTAAAACTTATATGAATAAGATAAGACGATTTGAGATGCTCCAGGATTATGAACCTTAACACAGTCTTTTTTAGTCAATTTTCCATTGTATGTGGCACTGTGATGGGGTTGACTTCGAATGATTTGTACTGGTGCCGTAGGTAGTAAATTAAAAGTGTGAATAGACGGAAATATTGCAGTTTGTGGTGTCGACGTACATGTCCGGAAAATGAATGGTTACCTACCTCATCAATCATCTGCCTTTATCCTAATTTATTTGTGGTCATGTCTTTTTCCTCCACACTTCTCTATCAGTCGTCATCTCCGCAGTCACACCCTTTCTAACCATATCATCATTCACACAGTCCATCCATCGTTTCTTTGGTCTCCCCCTACTCTTATAGCCATCGACATTCATACTCAAAACTTTCCTCACGACATTTTCCTCATTCCTCCGCATCACATGCTCTTACCATGACAACCGATTTCCAGACAACTTTTCAGTCATCGGTGCCACTTTCAGACTTGCTCTTATGTAATTACATTTTCCATTCATGTAACACCACACATCCCTCTTAACATTCTCATCACAGCTGCATGAAATTGCCTTTCATTTATCCCTTTTGTGGCTCAACATTTTGACCCAATAAAATTTGTACTAGTACGAAAACTGTAACCATGAGTTCAGCATAGGATTCTAAACTCCCAGGAGTAGAATTTTAATGTCGGTTACCAAAACAAAAATTGCTGTTCCATACATTTTGACATTATCAAAATGGGCAGTTCATCAAAATTACCACATATTATCAAAAACAAAGTCTCCCGCCGCATGTCTCATCATCATCAGCACTTCAGCCGATAGACGTCCACTGCTGGACATAGGCCTTCCCCAAAACTTTGGTGCTTGCCATTTTTTGGGGGATTTGCCATAATCGCCACGCTTGGCAGGCGGGTTGGCGATCGCAGTATGGTGGTCAAATGCATAGAGAACGATGCTGCCCATTCTCTTAAGTCCCTTCTACGACACCCACGGGAAGAAATGGGATGGTACTATTCTTTACGTCCGGCACCACACGGAACACGCCGCGTGTCTGTTCGTTATCAACTCAAAAACGATTGAATGGATTTTCATGCGGTGAGTGTATCATGAGGAATGTTCAAGTGTATAATTTCTTAATGTTTTGTGTAAATTGGTTAACAAAAGCTAGCATCAATGTACATCAAAGTCAGGCAAATTCTATTGTGAAATAAATGTGTTTTGCGGTGCCCCGCAGGACCGCCAGGGGTGCAGTACGAGAACGCACTGCTGCAGATCGCGCCGGTGGACAAGTCCAAGTGCCCCTACGTGAAGGACTCCAGCGACATCGGCTTCCAGCTGTTCACCAGGTGACCGACACTTCTCTAGTATCGGCTTTCAATACACAGGGTTCTATAGGTGGCTTAACTTAAAAGGCGTGCGGATATCTACGATTACCCAAGACGTGGCTTAGTTACCCAGCTAATGTAATTTGACCCTGGATATAGAAAATCCCGATGATAACTAGTACCAAAGTTAGTTAAATGTAAGACTTGATGCCACCAACTGCATATCACTACATAGTATAAAACAAAGTCGCTTTCTCTGTCCCTATATCCCTATGTATGCTTAAATCTTTAAAACTACGCAACGGATTTTGATGCGGGTTTTTTTAATAGATAGAGTGATTCAAGAGGAAGGATTATATGTATAATACACCGACCTCCACGCGGGCGAAGCCGTTGGCAAAAGCTAGTTTTGTTATAAATCAAAAAACGCCGTATTAGATACGAAGAGTAGGCGAAATCGAGATCTATCCAGAATTCCGGGCGATATCTCGAATAGCCATCGACTCGACATTTCATTCCCCGCTTGGAATATCCTGCTTCAACAGGTGCTTGTGTGTCGCAGGCACATGCAACTTCATCAGACCGCTCGACTACTAATTGATATCCCACATGGTCATGCGTTTATTTTAGATTTAAAGAAGCATACTAAATACGCTAACGCATTCTTCCTGTGGGATTAGGCAGAAACTACAGAACGCCACCAGCTACGATCCTTTCCTTCCGATCATTTTGCCTCATTTAAGTTCATACATCAGAGGCCTTAGTGTGAGTTTCATTTTACCGTCTCGATCAAACGCATCGAGCGCGTTAGGCGCTCCGATTGGCCCTGAATTGGTGGCGGACCAATCGGATCGCCAAATGCACCCGAAGTGTTTGATCGAGATGGTTAAATGAAACTCACACTAAGGCCACTGGTTATACATACACGCCGGTTGCCAGTACTACGCACTTGACCTTCCTCGAATAGCCAATCTCGACTTGACATGTCATTCATTCCCCACTTGGTATGTGAGTCAGTCAATAGATGCTTGTGTTGCAGACACAACCCGACCGTGTACCAGGAGCTGGTGGTGGGAGACGACGAGCGTCTGTTCGCGTCCAACATGGATTTCAGCGCGCCTACCGTCTTCTACTTTCACGCCTTCATGGAGCAGCCTGACGACGGCAGCGGCATCATGCTCCGAGAAGGTATACGACACTATATCTAGACTTATCTCATAAGGAGGTAAAGTTTGTGAGTTTGTGGGAAGTTCTCTGGAACTACCAGTCGGATTTGAAGAACTCTTTTTGTATTTGATAGCCTAATTTTCGAGGAAGGCTATAGGCTATTTAAATCACTCTACGACACTTAGGAGCCGAGCGATATAAAAAAAGTTGGAATTAACGCTAAGTGTTAACGAAGTACTAGTGCGGGCATGCGATGGGGATACAACGCCACCGCGTTCCCCACCGGTCGGGGGGCAAAATTTCACGCGAACGAAGTGGTGGGTGAAGTGCTAGTCTTCTTAATAATTGTACATTATTTACCAAGGGGATAATGGAGTGGAGTGGAGGAGGGGCTTGTGGGTAAGTAATAAAATCTCCGAGAATTGAGATGGTGTGGTTATGTACAGCGCATAGATACCAGTAGGTACTTAGACCTGCTGCATAGAACTCCTTTCTACTCAGAGCTCACCCAAGGAAAATGTGCACAGGGTGGGCAGTACCTGCGCTATAAAGACGTTCTCAAACGACACCTTACGTCTTGCGGTATACCCACCCCAATCCACAAAGCAGCAGAATGCGTTAAAACGAATCATCTTGAAGACCGAGACAAGAAGTGCCGACTGACATACAAGTATGATGATCAGCTCTTCTGTACACGGTGTGACCGAGTTTTCAACACCAAATGTAGTTTTGCTAACAAAAGAGCTCACGAACGGAGAGAAAAGTAGTGTGGGGCACTGTCGCCGGATATGTTGAAGAGGACTATAATAACAAGACGATTGATCGATCGATCAGGTTATCACTTGCTGCGGTTAATCCGTGAATTAGAGACCATTTTTAGATACTATGACCCTCCGTGCCTCGGAAAGCACGTTAAGCTGTTAGTCCTGGCTGTCATCTGTGGATCTTTGAGTCGTTACGGGTCGTCAGAAGCCCGAAAATCTTACAACCAAGTCGTATCAATACGTTTCGTATTACCCAGTATCTGGGTTGTGGACGATCGTCGGTAGGCAGATTGATATATTGTGATAACACGCTTCAAGAAATGCGTGTTTCGTATTGATATCGTTTACTTTGTTTAGCGTACATGCAGCGCGGCGACACCAACGTCATCATGGTGGACGCGCACCGGCTGGAGGCGGGCCCGTGGTACTTCACGGCGGCGCAGAACACCTGGTACATCGGTCGCTTCGCCGCCGCCTTCGTCGACTACATGGTCTCCCGGTAACACACGGACAATACTTTAATAATACTTGTAATTTCAATACCGCGAAGTACAGTGTGTGATAGTTGACGTAGTTTTGACCGTCCTAATCCGGCAAAGTATGAAGGGAAAGTTGGAATGAATTGGGAATCAAATCGTTACCAACTACCTATGTCACGTGAGTCGGGTGGGTTCAAAGAGTTCAGGGGCAACGACGCGAACTACGTAGTCTACCTCATCATTTTCAGTCGAAAGACGTCCACTGCTGGACATAGGCCTCCAGCAAGCTCCGCCAATTCGACCAGTTCTGTGCTTGCCCTATCCAGCGGTCTATTACTAGTCTACCTACAGCAGTGCAATGCGCAACTATTTTATACTTTGTATGACTTTCTGCTATTATGGTTTTCCATACTTGCATTAATAATATTTTCGATTTCAAATAGTTTCATGAGTGGATTCTGGTTAAAATAATCCCCACGATTTCAATTGCACCCTCAAAGAAGAAAGCCGCATCAAAATCTGTTGCGTAGTTTAGAAGAACAACGCTTTAACATAGACAGATACTTTTCTTTTGTTCGCTGTTTTGTTGCTTAACCGGGCTTACCTGTGAGTGCCTCAATAACTAAGCGACTCCATGCTAATGGCGCCCGGCTTAGGGGAGCAAGGGGCTGGCTGGATCGGATTAAACACACAGATAACTAAATGCTTTATACTACTTATAGAAGCTACTATGATGGCCTCATCGCATAGAACTGCTGCATTCCGTGGATGTTTTAAATTCGCTGCCTCTCGTTGCTGGAACGACTTGCCACCTCCTTTTCGTGCTATAAAGACAGTTGGCACATTCAGAACTAAATTTAAACAGCACTTACTACAACTCCAAAAAGATACTCTTTAAACTTACCCTTGATCTGCACGCAGCTGGCAATGGTGGCGAGCGTTTGGCAGCTATTGTACTGGCCCAGCAGCATCAGTTTTGCATTGTTTTTATTTTCATCGTTGTTTGTCTTTCTTGAAATCGGAATTCTTATACTTCTTAAAACCTTAGTTCATTTTTCATCTTCATTTCTCCGATTGCCATAAATTGTATGAATTACAAGACGGCCGTCACACTTTTAAATTTAATTTGAATAAATCTAATTCTAATTTGCCGTTTACTGTCGTCGCCTGCGTCTCATTGCTTGTCATAGCGGTGCCATAGTGTCACAGTCACTACGGGCATAGACAAGTAATAGATGTTACGCGGGGTGCAGACACGCGGATTAAAAAATTTTACTATTTATGTACACGTTTATTTTATTTTTTAATTATTAGACACGTATTATATTATTTAAATTTATTTCCCCCTTGTTTCTGTATTTGTCCGTGACATCACAGCGGGTCCTATCAGAATACCAGCGCTGCGACACTTTTTTAATGTCGCAGCATCATGCTGAGATAGTGACCTTTTGGCTTCGTACAGGAGTTAGTTTTTATTTTACTTATATTGTTGTTTTAAATCTTATTTTAAACTTATTACTTATGTAGTGTAGCTTATTAGTGATTTAGTTTTTATTACCTTTTTTTTTTTAATGTGTTTAATATTTTATTGTGCTTAGTAAGTTTGTGATATTCCTGTGCGAGTCCAATAAATACTTTTTCTTTCTTTCTTTCTTTCTTTCTTTCTATGATCGCTAACACCGTATGACTAATGCTACGTCACTGCACAGAGGGTTGGATCTGAACAGCACGCACTTCGTGGGGCACAGCCTGGGCGCGCAGGCGGCCGGCGTGGCGGGCAGCGCGCTGGCCACAGGTACGGCGCCATACTACGTAGGTGTACTGTAGAGTGTAGAGGCACGCACTGGACGCCTGAGGAAGGACATCGCAGTCTACGTAGGCCACGGGGAAGGTGTGACGATCTGGTAAGGTTTGCAGAGCCAACATGGGCAGAGAACGCACAAGACGTCGGGATGTCTTCGGGAGGTTTGCACAAAGAAAAAAGTGGAGTGCTACAAGGGTCTTTGGCGCTTGAAGGCCATTGACAAAATAAAATGGTGGCATTAATTGCCATTTTTCCAACACGCCTTTTTAGTTTTCGGCTCCAAATCCATTTTCTGTCGGAAACTACTTATCACTTGGCAATTGGACCACTGATTGTGTGCTAACTCCCCGTCAGGTCGCGTGTCGCGCATCACCGGTCTGGACCCCGCACTGCCCTTGTTCAGCGGTCTCCCGCTGGAGCAGCGACTGGACACGACTGACGCGCACTTCGTCGACGTCATACACACGGACGCCGGGATCTTCGGTAAGGCACCAGCTAGCTATCGACGAATTGCTTTCAAGGAGTTTCTTGCCCGTTCTTTTCCGTAGGAACCTACTACGCTTTGAAACACGTGGGTATGCCAGCTAATTTAATTTGACCCTACACAGGGTGTAACAGAAACCCTATTGCTATCCTGAAGCACTAAAGATAACAGCTGGACGGACTATACACAGTTTCAGCTCAAAATAAAATACTCTAAGAATTGATACCAAATTTTCGGTTTCATGTTTCTTAAATTCAAATCATAACACACGCGTCACCGCACTACGTAGGTCAATAACTTTTCCACGTTACTTGCCAATATCACGATAAATCTCTTCTGAGTGATGTGTTTGTTTCAATTTGAAAAGTTCGGTTTCTGGTATCAATGTATTAAAAATTCTCATAACTTCCGAACATGTAGAGATAGGATTAAAAAACCCTCCCAATATCGTTTGATATCATCCAAAGACGCCGTGCCCTTGGTAAGTATATACCTTTCCCGTTACACGTTGTATATAAGATTTTATGTTCTTATCCTCAAAAAATCAGCCATATTAGGAAAAGTTATTTATACAGAAATAATTCTCTTTACAACACACCACATAATTCCGTGGAGTCTAAGATTGATTGTTCCCCAGGGTACAAGGAGCCCATCGGTCACGCAGACTTCTTCCCTAACAGCGGTAAGAGCCCGCAGCCGGGCTGCGAGCTGGAGGTGGTCATACCTCAACAGTTGCTGCTCAACAAGTGTGAGTAATTAAATGAAATTCTTATGTAAGTAGATCTTATAAGACAATTCCACACGTCAATATTTTAAAAACTAGATGGCGCCGGCATTTCCTAGCCGACTGATCTCCTAGGAGAAATGCCGAAACAAACTCAGAGGTCATGGTCGCTTTTAAAGTTCAAACCTTATATCATTCGAATTTTTTGAGAGCCTAACAATGCAGGGCCATGTCTGGAAATGCTTTTTGAAGAGCCCTTGCCGTTTTGAGCTGACATGTCCCAACAGACGGCATGTATGATGTTTCAGTCATCGTGTAGCTCAATCCTACTTTAGGGAGCTCAACGACCCGTCACAAGACGCCACCAGAACCCCACCCCCACCAATACCCAACCAACCTCACTCCTTAGGTAATAACGGCTGGTGTCCTTAACCTTACTCCTTACAGTCATGTGAAGCTCCCTGGAGGCGCAGGAGCCTCCACCAGAGACACTTTGATCTATATTTTGAGGAAAATAAACCACAAAAACATTACTAACGGTTTGCCTACTGCCTAGGAAATTGGATTGCCAACCAATATAGGTGAACAAAAAAATAAGAAAATAAAGCGCCACTGCTCTCAAAACGATGAAAAAAAAAACATCGTGAGGAAATCGGCACGTCCCAGACTGAAAATTCGATGTTACATCTCCCAACCCGCACTGGGGCCGCGTGGTGGACTCCAGCCCACTCCCTCTCCTCTTACAGAGAGGCCTGTGTCAAAATCAAAAGTCATTTATTCAAATTAGGCTGAGAATCAGCACTTTTCGAACGTCACAACAAGTCAAGTATTTTTTATTGTAATTTTTTATTGTTATCCAATAATATCCGGTATGGAAGAGCGGAGTCTCCCAATACAGGCATTACTTACTTAAAGGGAGGCTCCAATCACTAATCTGTTGGTTAAAATTTATGTTGGAGAAATAAATAATTTTTGATTTTGATTGATTTTGAAAACAGTGTCCCAGCCGTGGGAACGTACTAAAAATAATATCTCAATCACTGTTAGTTCCGGTGTAAGAGAAGAAGAATGATCTAACATATCAACGACCAATCACATCGTAAGAAACAATATCGACCCGCCCCCCCCTCTATCCACTAACATGTAAAACTGCCTATTCGCCCCCCCTCCGATCTTCGCAGTTTTCTGCAGCCACTGGCGCTCGTACATGTTCTACGCGGAGTCAGTGCTGCGGCCGCGAGGGTTCGTCTCCACAGCCTGTCCATCTTGGAAGGAGTTCTCGCGGGGCCGCTGTGCGCATGGACCCACTGTGCATATGGGCGCAGGGCTCGACTACAAGTAAGAGAGAGAAGGACAGTCGGGCGTGGGAGGGAGCGAGACTTATTGCACATTGGGGCGCGACAGCATTGCAAAAATCCTGCTTCATCACTTGCGTAGATAGGTGTTGCACCGCACTTGTGCGTGCGCTATGTTTGATGTGCGTTTAGCTTCAAGGCTGCGATCCTTTCGTACTCTATACTTTAGGAGGTTTCAACGATCGATCGATACTTCAAAGTTGGATCGCGCATATTTCAGGATCTTCCGTTCAGTTAAGAACACATGGTGTCTCATAGTTTTGTTCTATGTTTTAAATCACAGACTTTATAGCAAACCATCAACACGCTTCCCACAGTTTTTGCACTTTGTTGACACGTAAATAATCACAATCTCGCACAATTTTGCACTGTGGCGTCACATGCTTAACGCACATTATTGTATGATACACTCCACGCTTGCAGGTGACGGCACGGAGCGGACCCGAGGCTTCTACTCCTACTACTTAACGTCACATACGAAGCATCTACACGAAGACAAGGACCAGTACGACTTGAACCAGATCAAACCGCTTCAAACCGGTCCCAAAACGATAAAACTGGACTCAATTAGAGTAGATATAAAAGAATTTGACAAAAGTCGTGTCATGGAATATATTCGACTACACAAATCCTTCGAAAAGAAGTCAAAAATACATTCAAATGTAGATGGGCACAGTACACACATCACGCCTAGTAACAATAATCTACGTAAGAAACGCGTCAAACGTGACATTACGACATTGGTCGGTAACACCGACGAAGTGTCGAAGAAAGGCGAAAAACATCCCAAAATACACACAGCTACTTATGACACACGAATAAAAGAACAACGAACACCTGATCAAAATGTCAATAACAACAAAACAACTGCACAAGTCACGGAAGACAACGGAACACATGCTCAGGATCAAATAAGAGACAAAGGAACGCAAGTCAAAGATGACGTCAAGAAGATCAAATCACCAAACAATTGGCTACATGCGAGCACCGGAAAGACAACTCACAGTCATGTGAAGAAAACTACAAGTCACACACACGCAAAGAAACGACAGAAACGATTCCTACAGCTCTTCAGCCGATCGGAAAACGAAGACAACTTCATCTTCCGAGCTCTGAACTTCCTAGTCAAAAACCGTAAGAGCGTCGTCCCGATCATCAGCGTCGTCAGGGATATAAACACCCTCGTGAAGAGTGGCAACGGGGAGCTGAACCACGTCAGCAAGGAGAGGAACAACTACATCGGCATCTCGCCCCCGGAGCTCGCGCCGGTCTCGTATTCGCTGGAGCTCGGCAACGAGTCGAAGCTCGTCGCGTTCGTGAAGAGACTGTTTGGACTCGCCCCCAAGGGGGACAGACTCACTATTGGCAGCGGGTGATAGGGGGTACTACGGGTAGATATATAGGCACACTTTTCGGTGGAGGTATAAGCATAGTTGAATGAGCTTCTGGTATATACTGTACAGTAAGTTGCAGTGGCGAAGCCAAGGTAAGTCGTTCCAAAGAAAAACAGTTACCGCGTTATGCAAGCTTGAAGTTTTGTCAGAAGATAAAGCCGTAATTTGCCTGATACCGAGTTGGAATCAGAGATTTTTTTTACGGAAGATTCGCTATTCGTTACGCGCAGGCGTTTTTTTTTTTAATTTAAAACATATCAAGAATGATTTTACTTTGAAATAATTAATAGAGGATGGGTGGGAGGTGGTATTTCTTAAGGCCGATAGGTATCAGCTTGTATTGACCCCTCGCCACTGGTAAGTTGGTACAATTTGGTGTATTTAACAAAATACAGCTTATGTGTATGTTTTGGGTTGCACAAAAGTTTCTGAGGTCTTTTAATTCTTTACTTATCATGCATTCCTTTTCTGTAATATTATACGGGGTGGCACGGATATCGGCGCACAAACAGAAATCATGAATTCAACGCAATATTCTAAACCCCGCTGCGTCGAAGTCATTCAACGGTTATTAGGAAAAAATGCTGTTACATTCATTTTGACCGGTTGCACTTTTCTATAAAACAGCTGATTTTTTTTTATAGCCGACGATAAATGTCTTCGCTAGGGGGTCAACAACAATGTGCTAAATTCATGGTTACAGTTTGCGCGTCGATGTTTGTACCAATCTGTACAATTTCACTATGGATCAAACTGACGTATGTAATGTGACTATATTATGTTGTGTTCCCAGGGCCCGAGGCACGTACTTCCTGATCACGCACCGCGCGGCGCCCTTCTCCATAGAGTAGACTGTATAATGTTTGTAGTTGTTAATATAGGTCACGTTAAATGTATACTGTTGTTTTATTTATATCGCAGCCGATCTATTCTGTTGTAGGAATTTCCAGACACTGAGTCAAAAACATTGTTACTGACTCGTTCCAGCAATTAGACTACCAAAAGATCGAAGACTTACTTGCACACATTGCGTAATATCATATAACCACGGAGTAAATACAAAGAGGAGACGGCCTAAACAACTGTGCACTGTGATTCTCGACTAAGTCCTGACGTCATCAAGTAGGCGTGGCCTTGTCAGTGTATTGTTGGCGTTCGTCCTGACAAGTAACAAAAACACAGGGCCGTAATGGAATCCAATTATTGTACTTAATATTCCGCAGCTGTCTCATAAATGGAAATATACTCATAAAAAATACAATCTCCTATAAATTAAATATTCCATCTAAAATAATTTATTTAAAGTACTTTCCCTCCGTGAGACAACTATTATGGTGCATACTAGTTGTCTCACGGAGGGAAAGTAAAAAACAACTACCATACTGTATGGTAGTTGTTGTTTACTTAATTAAAAGTACTTAAAGCCTATCTAGTTTATTTAGTTAAATTTTGTACTAAATGATGTACTAGATTTTTTCCGAAGATAATCTAAGACAGCAATGTATTACAAAAATTAATATCACTATTTCAATTTAAAAAATACGTACCTAGCTGGTCCGCAAAATTAATATAAAAAACGGAGTTAGTAACTTACTCCCTGGTACGAAAATTTTGAGTACGACCCTGTTGCATCCTGCACTTAGTGACATCTAGTGTGAGATACTTACGTCACTACAAAGTAAAATCTACAGAACGAGCGAGTAGTTTTGCCATTGACCGGTAGATGGAAATTAAAGAAGTGGGCGGGATCTAACACCCCCTCACCCCGCAAATTGTCACGCGTTGTTCCTTAGGGAAATCTAATTACACCATCTCCTCTTTGTATTTGCTCCGTGCATATAACACACACTTTCACACATATTCTGACACCCCACCAAACCTCACCTCACCTCACGCTTAATAGCAAGTGCACACACAAACACTTAAACACACACGCACACACAAACACTTAAACGCGCGCTCACACACTCAAAAAGTGCTTAGTATGATTTACGTAACGTCATTCACGTTGACACGACCTACGTAGAATGCTCCGTTTGAGGACTGACTCCCAAAATATGTACATGCCTTGGTTAAATTTGGGTATATGTTTCAATACACAATGTAAAAAATTCGTGTGAAAGCTTCTTAAATAAATTACCTTTTCGTTACGTTACATTCTTTAAATATGTGAATCTTGCTGTTAGCACCCTCGAAAACCATAAAAACGACACCTTTGACGCAAAATATAAAAGTGTTCGCAGCCGTCATCTTGGGTTTTCTTTTTGATCTCACTATTGGCTTTGGCACCCTCGTAAACCATGAAAACTATCGAATTTCGCATAGAGTGCTATAACGCTTTTTCGCTGAGAGACGATTTCTACCAGTCCACGCCTACCGCAAGTCGCGTTACAAAATCTTAAATTCACTGACAGACAGCGCTCAGCCTAAACCGCTACGTCCGGAATCATGAAATGTGGCACTAGAGTGTGGTGCATAAACGTAGGATTAAAAAAAAACTGGAAACGTGATTTTAGCCGATAGGAATTCCCAACGGGTGCACATCTTGTTTTTGATAAGCGTCATATAAATGTAGCAGTGCACTGACCGGTACATGTGGTGCGGGTGCAGCAGCGAGCCCAGCACCAGCGACTGCAGGTACACGGGGCGCAGCAGGCGCGACAGCAGCGCGCCCTGCAGGCCGCACACGCACCAGCGCGCCACCTTGTCCGAGCACGACATGGTCAGCAGGCGCTCGCCCTGACGGCCGCGCAAACATATTATAACATGTTCCGACAACACAACATCACTATTTCATTTGCATCAAAATTATCTCGTTAAATTTTGAGTTACAACCTTCCACCAAAGTCCAGTGCTTTCCAAATGAAAGCACTTGACTTGAGAAAACATATGTAATCGGCCGTGTTCCGGAAACGGCCTTATTGGCTTTGGATTTTTTTCAAGGCTTTGGCCACAATAATACTGAATATATGAAATCGTATTGTCACCGGAATCAAAGGTGTGTACCAAACATATCAATCTGACAACAGAAAGGGGGTTAAATTTCAATTAAGAACAAAATTAGACATCAAAAAACGGGGCAACCTGAATAAAACCGTTTAAAAAGTGCAATTAAACTGTGGCAAATCCAAAAAACAACGCCACTGCTCGTAGCTAATGTGACGTAAAAGTATTTGACAACAATATCTGTCAGTGTTTAACAGAATGAATAATTTGTTTATTTTCAAAAAGTGTGGTACCTACAGTCTGTTACAAGAAATATTTTTTTAGAACTGTTTGCGTTTCAGTCCATTATCAAGGACTTTAATAAATACAATTGTTTTTTAGCATCAACAATTTTTTTTTCTGTCCTTACAAACATAGTATAAAACAAAGTCGCTTTTCGTGTTTGTACGCTTAGATCTTTTAAATTACGCAACGGATTTTGATGCAGTTTTCATCAATAGACAGAGTGATACAAGAGGAAGGTTTATATACAGGGTGTTTGGCAGAACGTTGAACACACGAAAATGGTGGATAGGTGAGGTCATCTACTACCTACTCAGCCCTAATTTATTTGGCCCTGGCCAAAAAAAATATGAAATAACTGTTAAAGGTTTTTTTTTATAAAAGAAAATTACATACCATTAGAAAGGTCACACACTCTAGGGATGTTTTGCTAGAATTGGAACTCCTCAATCATTTTTCTTTTTTTTAATGCAAGTTGAAATTAAGATTTAAGTATTTTTTACATCTTTCTGTAAGTTTGAGGACTCTTACCTTTTTACACGCTTTATATTAGCTTCACTTGTATGTTTGTTTGTATGTAACCGACTCCTTTGGACGCTATTTTGACCCACTTTAAACGGTCAGATTTCATTTAAATTTTGTAGACTAGACTTATCGAGGACCTATGACAATTCAATAATTTAAAAAAAAAATAGAAAAAAGCACGCTTTTGTAGTTAGCAAAACTAAAAAATAGAAAATAAATAATAGTTTAAAAAAGCTAAAAAAACACGCTTTAAAACCTAAGTAAAAAGTAGAAAATAATTTTATTTTATTAAAAAGCGTGGGGTGCTTGATATTAATTGATTATAAAAATACCTCAAAAAGCACCCCACGCTTTTTAATAGAATTAAATTATTTTGTACTTTTTATTTTGGTTTTTAAAGCGTGTTTTTTTTTAAACTACTTATTATTTATTCTAGCTAACATCTGAATAAAGCAATAATTTTATAAGAATCTGCCAACATTAAAGAATGAACAATTATTGCCTGTTTTACCCATTTTTAATAAAAATTACACTCTAAAGTTAAGAAAGTGGTGAAATTAAAAGGAAGCAAAAACATTTTTTTTTTAATATCCAGGGGGCCAGGGCCACATAAATTAGGGCTGAGTAAGTAGCAGATGACCCCACCTATCCACCATTTTCGTATGTTCAACGTTCTGCCAAACACCCTGTATATAATACACTGACCTCCACGTGGTCGAAGCCGCTGGCAAAGGCTAGTTAAATATACGATGTAAACTATCAAATAAAATATAAAATACATGCATATTCCCTGCTGAATGTGAAGTTGTAAAATATATTTTTTTAACTTAAATTAAATAATAGACAAAAAGGAATTCAAATAAGAGTGCACATGTTAGTTACCTGCATGACGCCGTCCCACGTCTGCAGCACGTTGCTGCAGTTCTTGACGGGGATGGTGCCCTCGCCCGACTCGATCTTAGTGCGCAGTTGCCCGCGCGCCAGTCTGTACCCAAAATGCTTATCATTAAAGTTCAATATTCAATCTATCGGTTCAGTATCCATTTTTCGCGCAATTCTTTTAAGGGGAACCTAGTCGCGGGCTCGAACTCACTGATGGGCCTGTCTAAAAAGCACGCTGTCTCACCAGGCATCGTGTCTGACAGAGGTAGTATCAGTGATGAGCAGTTAGACGCTAGTAGTCTACACGCACAACGTTATTGAGTGAGATGCAGAATCATTTATAGTACAACAGGCGCGTAAAAAATTAAGAACAGTCCTTCGGAAGATCGGGTTTTATGAAACAACCCCTGCATAAATCAATGACCAATAACTTTTCGATATTTGAGCTTTGTCGGTACCGATTTGGTTTTTTACACTTGTTTTATTATTTAAACACGCCCAAAGGTTAAATTAGCAAGAAAAACGAATCTTTGTTGGCTCCTAACTTTTGAATGGCTTTTTATTTTAGTATTCTGTTTCCGTACAGACAATATCAATAATGAGACAAAACCATACCATGTTTAATTTTTGATGTACATTGTCCAACAGTGGAGTAATACACACCCGAAGTTTGTATGGGAAAAATGTGGACTAGGTTCACCTTAAGGCGAAAGCGAGCCCGAGTAAGGTAGCACGCGAAATTCAAATTTTCGATTTTAATTTTGCAGTTTCTAGATCAGGGTGCTTACTCTGGAATATAATTCCGATAGATCGACATTGGTCAAACGTCAGTTGGTTGAGTTAAGCGTCAGGGATTGGCTAGACTCAGTGAGTGCAGCCAATCCCTGACGTTTGACTGACAATTCCAATGTCGATGTATCGGAATTATATTCGAGAGTTATACCCAGGTTGTATGTGTGATGCGCGGCCGCAACAAACAAGTAAGTATTTACAGAATTAAAATACTAAACTAAAATCATCAATACCTCGGTCTTACTAAAATACCATTTTTTTTCTCTAGGCATGGTTTAAAACATCAAGCCTATTTTTTAAATAACAACCTGACAGACATCGAAGTGAAGTTCCTTTTATAAAACTGACAATTTAGCCCGGTCTTAGGTTGTAAATTTTGTACTAAGAAATTTTATAAAATTCGAAATACAAAAACTGTCCCGAAGGTTTAGGCTTGGCTTAAAGTTACATCGTGTATTGTAATAAGACGGTAGAAGATAAAATTACCGAAGTGAATGACTATTTCAAAAGGTTTTATGTTAGGGACGTCCGTTACCATCTGGCGTCACAACACAGAAACACTAAAATGACGCTCGCCTGTGCTCGTGCAAATACAGTGGCACACTCACCTGTTGGGGTGCTTGTCAGGCTCGGCGTGGTGGTGCTCGTGCGGGGAGAAGATCCGTCCGTCCCCGCAGGGCGCGGTGCTCACGTACAGGTGCACCTGGCGCGACTGCTTCAGCTGGTAGCCGCCGCCGGGGATCGGCTCTAGGTCGCTTTCCTCTATCGTCTGGCTGGGGTCTGAACAACACACCGATTATACTTCGCATAAATCAACCTCACGCCTTCTCAGAACGTAGAAACTACAGAACCGAGCTGCTTCGATCCTTACATACTTCTTTTACTTCGTTTACGTTCATACACCTGGTCCCACCCGCACGCCGGTTGCGAGTTCAACCCACCAAAGTGTTTGAGTGAGTGAGTGAGTGAGTGAGCGAGCGAGCGAGCGAGTGAGTGAGTGAGTGAGTGGGTGAGTGGGTGAGTGAGTGAGTAGGTGTGTGTGTGGGGGTGGGATTAGTCTTGGGTGTGTGTGTGGGGGTGGGATTAGTCTTGGGTGTGTGTGTGGGGGTGGGGTGAGTCTTGGGTGTGTGTTTGTGTCTTGGGTGAGTGAGCTGTTGTTGTAGGTTAGTGTGGTGTGTTCAGACACGAGTGTGGTGTAGCGCCTCACCTGGCCGGTTGGCGTACATGAGCAGCTGCGCGTACAGGTGCCGCTGCAGGCAGCGCCGCGCCGCCACCTGCACACACAAGCCTCGTCACAACGGAGCCATACGATTCAACCGCCCATTGAAGCTGACATCAGACGACTGACAGACTGGTTCACTCAAGTGATTTCACTTTCGTTTTAATCAACGCTAACACTACACTTCATTTATGTTTCCTTCAAAACTCATATCATTGTTTGAAGATGGGCGTCTTAGATTTCGCCGTATTTATGATTAAAATAAAGATGAATTAGATGATCTGCCACTTGACAAGTAACACATCCAGCTCGCTGTAACCATAGATCACCGCGAAGAACTCGCGGTGATCTATGGTCATGAACATGTTTGGTTTTAATGCAAATCAGGTATATTTTTGATAATTTGGTGAGCGAGTGGGGACGATGATGTTGGATTTAATGGAAATCTAACATCATCGTTGCGTATTCGGTTCACGAATTAATTCATTCTGTATTTTTAGAGGGAAAGATATCTACCGAATGTTATAAGTGAAGCGTCTGACAACTTAGGAGACTAAATTATTAGGATCAGGTAAAGATTTGGGTCTTGGCAAAAAAAAACAGGCAGGTAATGTAGAAACTTTTGGTAGTGCCAGATTGTCAGGTCATATATTATAACTAAAGATCGGATATTCGGATGCATATTTACCTAAAGTTAAGAGGTTGGCTAAAATGGAATGCGCTTTTGTACCGATTTTTTTTAAATATAATGTAAAAAAAAATGTTTTTAGTAACACACACCACCCCTACTTTTACAGACTTACAGCCTAGACACATAGGTATAGCTACCAAATTTCCATCGGGGTAAATTTTTTAATAAATATGCGTCTGAATAGTTATGCAATCCTAATCATTTAGAAGTCGCTTCTATACTATACAACTGACTAGTTATGCATTCCCGGTGTTGCTGGCATCCTGGGATTTTTGTACAAAAAAATATTTTAAGAAGCTGCTTCCATATTTTTATAACTAAAAATTAACTTTAGGTAAATATGCATCCGATTATCCGATCCCTAATTATAACGTCAAAAACTTCAGGTTAAGTATTGAAAAGTCATAAATTGAGATAATGTTTTTTTTATTTTTTTATTTTATGTGAGTTCGATTAATTTTGTTTTGGCAGTGGGTGTTTTTATAAATGAATTTATTATAATTGTAATGTCAAAAACTTTATACCAAAAAAATTCAGATAATGCACTGTTATGTAAAAAAAAAATCAGGGTTAAGTGCTACAAGGATCTTTTGGCGCCATTGTCAAACTTTTGCTTTGAAATTAAAAAAAAAACAAGATGGTGACATTAGTTCCGAATTTGGCCACAGGTCAATAGATCCTTGTACCCTGTATATTGACAGGCTGAGCGCCACGTACCTCGGCGTGGCAGTCGTTGACGGCGCGGCCGGAGACCGACATGTGTTCGCCGGACACGCACTTGGTGCCCGTCGTTACTGCTATCACCTGAAACATGTTTATACTCCAAATATTGCATTTATTTCCTCCGAAAGAGTCTGTCTTAAGATGTTTGAAACGGGGGAGTACTGCCCGGGTAGCACGAAGCTAGTTTGTTTTAAGCTAGGATAGCAAGCAAGTAATCTTCTTATCGTTTCGATAGCAATCTAAATACAGTCAGCCTAAAATTTGGCTACGAGCTTGGCACTTCCAGCAGCGTCTGTCAACTCTTGTGTAATTTGTTTTTTGAGGGTGGGAAATCATCAAATAACTTCTCCCGCTCTGGGTGGAGCAGGAGGGTGTGTCAGATTTTTACTGACTATAAACCCACCCGTGTTCCCTCAGTTGCCTGCGTGTCAGAGCCTGCGGTATCTCTTTCGAACAATCCGCACTCCTGGCAGGCATCGGCCCTTGCGGGCCCCAACAGTTGGTGCTGACATCTCTTTGAGGCGCGCGTGGAACACAACGCGCCGTCGACCCGGGCTTGGTCCTTACCGGACACCGAGCTACCCATTATTTGCCGTCCGCAAGCCCGCGCCTACGGTGGCCGGGAATCAGCCTGGGATTCCCGACGCCCCGGGCGTCTCCTGCGGAGGCTAGGGCCGTGAGGGCGCATATATTGCCTCTCCCTCACGTGCGTCTCCCTCTTCGCGAGCATTACTGCTTCGCAGAAGGAGGCGATATTAAGACACGATATTAAGTGCCGCATTGTTTCTGGGCCAGTACCACATTTACACTCCAGAACGGAGTCATCTGTGAATCTCCACCTGAGCAGGTTAACTTTTCTTCAGCCTACCTGAACCTGGATTCTATTTAAACACTTCCAGGAAAGCTAAGGTAACACATGTCCAGGTGCGAGATTTACAGAAGGTGGAACGAATGGGTTTGGTAGGGACGCACCATCTCGCCACAGGCTTAGCCGTTCATTAGATTGTTCGCCAGTGAGTGAAGGACACGCTTTAAAAAGCTGTTACGGCTTTCCAGCCTTTGTGACACGAGGATTTTATCATGTAAAGGGTGTCGTGTATTGAAAACTATCTTGGCTCTTTAAAACTTGCCACCAAGTAATATCCCGGCTTGGCGCCAAACTGAGCTGTAGGCCTAGACAAACCACATTTCTGTTAGCGTTCACGCCAAACGCTACGGCAAAATGTACGGGAATGACATTACCTGCGGAAATATTACGTCGTGTCCTTTCCGCAGATAATGTCATCCTCATACATTTTGGCGTAGCGTTTGGCGTGAACGCTAACAGAAATGTGTTCTGTCTCAGGGCCCTTTTCACACGATGACTGTAATTTTTAAGCAAGTAGCATTGAACTAACTTAAATTACTCCGTAAAGTCAAATAATCCGATAGCTTCGCCGGTCACACGAGGCTAGTACACAAGCCAACAAGTACAATCAGTGGTTGGGGACACGACTAGCTCAAAACCATATCCCCATTGTATTAAACTATCGCACTATTTTAGGGAAATGAATCTTTATTATTAGGCTATTAAGATAGTGTGATAATTTCACTCTAGCCTCACGTAAACTGAACTGTCTAGTTCAAAGGCCCTAGTGTGAGTTTCTTTTAACCATCTCGACTTAAAGCAACTCACACTAGGGCCTCTGTTTACGTAAACAGAAGCCCTAGTGTGAGTTTCTAGACGCTAGAGTGGCAAGCGTACTTGCACCATCTTGCCATCTTAGCTTCAAAAACCAGTCTCGTGTAAAACAAACTTATTTACACTCGCATCTATTTCAAAACCAATCACAGGTACTTAAATTGCCAAGGTGTCAGTCAATCAGAAATATGAAGCTAGTTGCCCATTCCAAAGCGTAGTAGGTACCTATGGAGAAGAACGCGCAAGAAAAATTGTGGACACTTTTTTAAATCAAAATGTGGTTACAAAATATTGGTTATATTATTCGTGTTGAAGTTAAGATAAAAATTAAATTCAAAAACGAAATAAAAAAATAATAGTTAAAAAAACTAAAAAACACGCTTTATAAACCAAACTGAAAAGTAGAAAATAATTTAATTCTATTAAAAAGCGTGGGGTGCTTTTTGAGGTATTTTTATAATCAATTAATATCAAGCACCCCACGCTTTTTAATAGAATTAAATTATTTTCTACTTTTTAGTTTGGTTTTTAAAGCTTGTTTTTTTAGTTTTTTTAACTATTATTTATTTTCTATTTTTTAGTTTTGCTAACTACAAAAGCGTGTATTTTCTATTTTTTTTTTAAATTATTGAATTGTCATAGGTCCTCGATAAGTCTACAAAGTTTAAATGAAATCTGACCGTTTAAAGTGGGTCAAAATAGGGTCCAAAGGAGTCGGTTACATATAAACACACAAACAAACACAAGTGAAGCTAATATAAAGCGTGTAATAAGCCATGGCAGCTAAGAGATGACCAGTCCCTACTGATGGCACCCACCCGTCCACGAACACGGATTAACCTGGCGTTCCGTGGTGTGTACTTTTTTTTTTATTACGGGGGGAAATCCTCATGGATGTCCTCCGCCCCGGGGAGGGCGGAGGGGTCTGTCAGGCTCTTACTGACTAAAACCACCCCGGTGTTCCGTCTCTCACTTGCACCGGGGATCACGGGAACTAGTGTGACTTCCGCGATCCCCGGCTAGTGCCGGCCCGCCTCTGCGGGCCACCTCGCGATAGGGGGGGGAGTGAGGTGTTAAACTCCCCCCTTACGTCATAGAGAGGTGCGCGTGGAACACTACGCGCCGCCATCTAGGGTCCTAAGAAGTAGGGGTGACAGATTTCCCCAGATCTGTCGCCCCTGGACCCATTTAGGGGGGCTGGAAGAGGGCGTTATCCGCCCTCCGCCGACGCCCGGTGCGTCTGCTGCGGATCGGTGCCGTGGTGTGTACTAGATCAACTAGGTGACGCTACTGACTCACCCGCGCGTCGTCGATGCGGTTGTACGTGGTGATGACGATGCCGGCCAGCACCTTGCGCTTGGAGTGCACCAGGTCGTCTTTCATCAGGTCGTTGAACTTTTCGTTCACCAGTCTGAGGAGAGAGCATCATACTTCGGAATACGTACATAAATATACAAGGTACATTAATCACCGTTAACTTCATAAAGGGTTAATGTGCTCATCAATATGAACAACTTTTACTATGGGAGCAAACCTGGAATCGCGAAAATAAAATCAGCTGTTGCTTACATATTGACGAGTTATGCGAACATAAATGTAAGGAACAGCTGATTTTTTTCGCGATTTCAGGTTTGGGCCCATAGTAAAAGTTGTTCATAATGATGAGTACAATGACCCCTTATGAGGTTGACGGTGATTAAAATTACTGTTTGTATATGATGTGAAAATCCCAGATAGACTGGGAAACTGTAATAAATATGTAGACTGCTGGGGAGTTTGTCGCGCCACTTCTTCTCCCAGCTAAAGCACTAGGAAGTGGTGAACTGTCGTATTAGGGGATCGTCTTATGTAATTTTGACGTTCAAAAAGTGCCGACTCTCAGCCTAGTTTGAATAAATGACTTTTGATTTTGATGAGTAGATCCCAAATAGACAGGGAAAGTGTAATAGATATGTTGCGCAGATCCTAAATAGACTGCAAAAGGGTGATAGGATGACGAGGACATGCGCAGTGCGGCGCGGCGGCGGGCGCGCTGTGCTCGCGGGTGGTGCCCTGCGGCGCAGACATGTGTGCAGTGGTACGTACTTGCCGATGTGGTCGGCGAGCGTCTGGTGCAGTGCGCAGTGCGGCGCGGCGGCGGGCGCGCTGTGCTCGCGGGTGGTGCCCTGCGGCGCAGACATGTGTGCAGTGGTACGTACTTGCCGATGTGGTCGGCGAGCGTCTGGTGCAGTGCGCAGTGCGGCGCGGCGGCGGGCGCGCTGTGCTCGCGGGTGGTGCCCTGCGGCGCAGACATGTGTGCAGTGGTACGTACTTGCCGATGTGGTCGGCGAGCGTCTGGTGCAGTGCGCAGTGCGGCGCGGCGGCGGGCGCGCTGTGCTCGCGGGTGGTGCCCTGCGGCGCAGACATGTGTGCAGTGGTACGTACTTGCCGATGTGGTCGGCGAGCGTCTGGTGCAGTGCGCAGTGCGGCGCGGCGGCGGGCGCGCTGTGCTCGCGGGTGGTGCCCTGCGGCGCAGACATGTGTGCAGTGGTACGTACTTGCCGATGTGGTCGGCGAGCGTCTGGTGCAGTGCGCAGTGCGGCGCGGCGGCGGGCGCGCTGTGCTCGCGGGTGGTGCCCTGCGGCGCAGACATGTGTGCAGTGGTACGTACTTGCCGATGTGGTCGGCGAGCGTCTGGTGCAGTGCGCAGTGCGGCGCGGCGGCGGGCGCGCTGTGCTCGCGGGTGGTGCCCTGCGGCGCAGACATGTGTGCAGTGGTACGTACTTGCCGATGTGGTCGGCGAGCGTCTGGTGCAGTGCGCAGTGCGGCGCGGCGGCGGGCGCGCTGTGCTCGCGGGTGGTGCCCTGCGGCGCAGACATGTGTGCAGTGGTACGTACTTGCCGATGTGGTCGGCGAGCGTCTGGTGCAGTGCGCAGTGCGGCGCGGCGGCGGGCGCGCTGTGCTCGCGGGTGGTGCCCTGCGGCGCAGACATGTGTGCAGTGGTACGTACTTGCCGATGTGGTCGGCGAGCGTCTGGTGCAGTGCGCAGTGCGGCGCGGCGGCGGGCGCGCTGTGCTCGCGGGTGGTGCCCTGCGGCGCAGACATGTGTGCAGTGGTACGTACTTGCCGATGTGGTCGGCGAGCGTCTGGTGCAGTGCGCAGTGCGGCGCGGCGGCGGGCGCGCTGTGCTCGCGGGTGGTGCCCTGCGGCGCAGACATGTGTGCAGTGGTACGTACTTGCCGATGTGGTCGGCGAGCGTCTGGTGCAGTGCGCAGTGCGGCGCGGCGGCGGGCGCGCTGTGCTCGCGGGTGGTGCCCTGCGGCGCAGACATGTGTGCAGTGGTACGTACTTGCCGATGTGGTCGGCGAGCGTCTGGTGCAGTGCGCAGTGCGGCGCGGCGGCGGGCGCGCTGTGCTCGCGGGTGGTGCCCTGCGGCGCAGACATGTGTGCAGTGGTACGTACTTGCCGATGTGGTCGGCGAGCGTCTGGTGCAGTGCGCAGTGCGGCGCGGCGGCGGGCGCGCTGTGCTCGCGGGTGGTGCCCTGCGGCGCAGACATGTGTGCAGTGGTACGTACTTGCCGATGTGGTCGGCGAGCGTCTGGTGCAGTGCGCAGTGCGGCGCGGCGGCGGGCGCGCTGTGCTCGCGGGTGGTGCCCTGCGGCGCAGACATGTGTGCAGTGGTACGTACTTGCCGATGTGGTCGGCGAGCGTCTGGTGCAGTGCGCAGTGCGGCGCGGCGGCGGGCGCGCTGTGCTCGCGGGTGGTGCCCTGCGGCGCAGACATGTGTGCAGTGGTACGTACTTGCCGATGTGGTCGGCGAGCGTCTGGTGCAGTGCGCAGTGCGGCGCGGCGGCGGGCGCGCTGTGCTCGCGGGTGGTGCCCTGCGGCGCAGACATGTGTGCAGTGGTACGTACTTGCCGATGTGGTCGGCGAGCGTCTGGTGCAGTGCGCAGTGCGGCGCGGCGGCGGGCGCGCTGTGCTCGCGGGTGGTGCCCTGCGGCGCAGACATGTGTGCAGTGGTACGTACTTGCCGATGTGGTCGGCGAGCGTCTGGTGCAGTGCGCAGTGCGGCGCGGCGGCGGGCGCGCTGTGCTCGCGGGTGGTGCCCTGCGGCGCAGACATGTGTGCAGTGGTACGTACTTGCCGATGTGGTCGGCGAGCGTCTGGTGCAGTGCGCAGTGCGGCGCGGCGGCGGGCGCGCTGTGCTCGCGGGTGGTGCCCTGCGGCGCAGACATGTGTGCAGTGGTACGTACTTGCCGATGTGGTCGGCGAGCGTCTGGTGCAGTGCGCAGTGCGGCGCGGCGGCGGGCGCGCTGTGCTCGCGGGTGGTGCCCTGCGGCGCAGACATGTGTGCAGTGGTACGTACTTGCCGATGTGGTCGGCGAGCGTCTGGTGCAGTGCGCAGTGCGGCGCGGCGGCGGGCGCGCTGTGCTCGCGGGTGGTGCCCTGCGGCGCAGACATGTGTGCAGTGGTACGTACTTGCCGATGTGGTCGGCGAGCGTCTGGTGCAGTGCGCAGTGCGGCGCGGCGGCGGGCGCGCTGTGCTCGCGGGTGGTGCCCTGCGGCGCAGACATGTGTGCAGTGGTACGTACTTGCCGATGTGGTCGGCGAGCGTCTGGTGCAGTGCGCAGTGCGGCGCGGCGGCGGGCGCGCTGTGCTCGCGGGTGGTGCCCTGCGGCGCAGACATGTGTGCAGTGGTACGTACTTGCCGATGTGGTCGGCGAGCGTCTGGTGCAGTGCGCAGTGCGGCGCGGCGGCGGGCGCGCTGTGCTCGCGGGTGGTGCCCTGCGGCGCAGACATGTGTGCAGTGGTACGTACTTGCCGATGTGGTCGGCGAGCGTCTGGTGCAGTGCGCAGTGCGGCGCGGCGGCGGGCGCGCTGTGCTCGCGGGTGGTGCCCTGCGGCGCAGACATGTGTGCAGTGGTACGTACTTGCCGATGTGGTCGGCGAGCGTCTGGTGCAGTGCGCAGTGCGGCGCGGCGGCGGGCGCGCTGTGCTCGCGGGTGGTGCCCTGCGGCGCAGACATGTGTGCAGTGGTACGTACTTGCCGATGTGGTCGGCGAGCGTCTGGTGCAGTGCGCAGTGCGGCGCGGCGGCGGGCGCGCTGTGCTCGCGGGTGGTGCCCTGCGGCGCAGACATGTGTGCAGTGGTACGTACTTGCCGATGTGGTCGGCGAGCGTCTGGTGCAGTGCGCAGTGCGGCGCGGCGGCGGGCGCGCTGTGCTCGCGGGTGGTGCCCTGCGGCGCAGACATGTGTGCAGTGGTACGTACTTGCCGATGTGGTCGGCGAGCGTCTGGTGCAGTGCGCAGTGCGGCGCGGCGGCGGGCGCGCTGTGCTCGCGGGTGGTGCCCTGCGGCGCAGACATGTGTGCAGTGGTACGTACTTGCCGATGTGGTCGGCGAGCGTCTGGTGCAGTGCGCAGTGCGGCGCGGCGGCGGGCGCGCTGTGCTCGCGGGTGGTGCCCTGCGGCGCAGACATGTGTGCAGTGGTACGTACTTGCCGATGTGGTCGGCGAGCGTCTGGTGCAGTGCGCAGTGCGGCGCGGCGGCGGGCGCGCTGTGCTCGCGGGTGGTGCCCTGCGGCGCAGACATGTGTGCAGTGGTACGTACTTGCCGATGTGGTCGGCGAGCGTCTGGTGCAGTGCGCAGTGCGGCGCGGCGGCGGGCGCGCTGTGCTCGCGGGTGGTGCCCTGCGGCGCAGACATGTGTGCAGTGGTACGTACTTGCCGATGTGGTCGGCGAGCGTCTGGTGCAGTGCGCAGTGCGGCGCGGCGGCGGGCGCGCTGTGCTCGCGGGTGGTGCCCTGCGGCGCAGACATGTGTGCAGTGGTACGTACTTGCCGATGTGGTCGGCGAGCGTCTGGTGCAGTGCGCAGTGCGGCGCGGCGGCGGGCGCGCTGTGCTCGCGGGTGGTGCCCTGCGGCGCAGACATGTGTGCAGTGGTACGTACTTGCCGATGTGGTCGGCGAGCGTCTGGTGCAGTGCGCAGTGCGGCGCGGCGGCGGGCGCGCTGTGCTCGCGGGTGGTGCCCTGCGGCGCAGACATGTGTGCAGTGGTACGTACTTGCCGATGTGGTCGGCGAGCGTCTGGTGCAGTGCGCAGTGCGGCGCGGCGGCGGGCGCGCTGTGCTCGCGGGTGGTGCCCTGCGGCGCAGACATGTGTGCAGTGGTACGTACTTGCCGATGTGGTCGGCGAGCGTCTGGTGCAGTGCGCAGTGCGGCGCGGCGGCGGGCGCGCTGTGCTCGCGGGTGGTGCCCTGCGGCGCAGACATGTGTGCAGTGGTACGTACTTGCCGATGTGGTCGGCGAGCGTCTGGTGCAGTGCGCAGTGCGGCGCGGCGGCGGGCGCGCTGTGCTCGCGGGTGGTGCCCTGCGGCGCAGACATGTGTGCAGTGGTACGTACTTGCCGATGTGGTCGGCGAGCGTCTGGTGCAGTGCGCAGTGCGGCGCGGCGGCGGGCGCGCTGTGCTCGCGGGTGGTGCCCTGCGGCGCAGACATGTGTGCAGTGGTACGTACTTGCCGATGTGGTCGGCGAGCGTCTGGTGCAGTGCGCAGTGCGGCGCGGCGGCGGGCGCGCTGTGCTCGCGGGTGGTGCCCTGCGGCGCAGACATGTGTGCAGTGGTACGTACTTGCCGATGTGGTCGGCGAGCGTCTGGTGCAGTGCGCAGTGCGGCGCGGCGGCGGGCGCGCTGTGCTCGCGGGTGGTGCCCTGCGGCGCAGACATGTGTGCAGTGGTACGTACTTGCCGATGTGGTCGGCGAGCGTCTGGTGCAGTGCGCAGTGCGGCGCGGCGGCGGGCGCGCTGTGCTCGCGGGTGGTGCCCTGCGGCGCAGACATGTGTGCAGTGGTACGTACTTGCCGATGTGGTCGGCGAGCGTCTGGTGCAGTGCGCAGTGCGGCGCGGCGGCGGGCGCGCTGTGCTCGCGGGTGGTGCCCTGCGGCGCAGACATGTGTGCAGTGGTACGTACTTGCCGATGTGGTCGGCGAGCGTCTGGTGCAGTGCGCAGTGCGGCGCGGCGGCGGGCGCGCTGTGCTCGCGGGTGGTGCCCTGCGGCGCAGACATGTGTGCAGTGGTACGTACTTGCCGATGTGGTCGGCGAGCGTCTGGTGCAGTGCGCAGTGCGGCGCGGCGGCGGGCGCGCTGTGCTCGCGGGTGGTGCCCTGCGGCGCAGACATGTGTGCAGTGGTACGTACTTGCCGATGTGGTCGGCGAGCGTCTGGTGCAGTGCGCAGTGCGGCGCGGCGGCGGGCGCGCTGTGCTCGCGGGTGGTGCCCTGCGGCGCAGACATGTGTGCAGTGGTACGTACTTGCCGATGTGGTCGGCGAGCGTCTGGTGCAGTGCGCAGTGCGGCGCGGCGGCGGGCGCGCTGTGCTCGCGGGTGGTGCCCTGCGGCGCAGACATGTGTGCAGTGGTACGTACTTGCCGATGTGGTCGGCGAGCGTCTGGTGCAGTGCGCAGTGCGGCGCGGCGGCGGGCGCGCTGTGCTCGCGGGTGGTGCCCTGCGGCGCAGACATGTGTGCAGTGGTACGTACTTGCCGATGTGGTCGGCGAGCGTCTGGTGCAGTGCGCAGTGCGGCGCGGCGGCGGGCGCGCTGTGCTCGCGGGTGGTGCCCTGCGGCGCAGACATGTGTGCAGTGGTACGTACTTGCCGATGTGGTCGGCGAGCGTCTGGTGCAGTGCGCAGTGCGGCGCGGCGGCGGGCGCGCTGTGCTCGCGGGTGGTGCCCTGCGGCGCAGACATGTGTGCAGTGGTACGTACTTGCCGATGTGGTCGGCGAGCGTCTGGTGCAGTGCGCAGTGCGGCGCGGCGGCGGGCGCGCTGTGCTCGCGGGTGGTGCCCTGCGGCGCAGACATGTGTGCAGTGGTACGTACTTGCCGATGTGGTCGGCGAGCGTCTGGTGCAGTGCGCAGTGCGGCGCGGCGGCGGGCGCGCTGTGCTCGCGGGTGGTGCCCTGCGGCGCAGACATGTGTGCAGTGGTACGTACTTGCCGATGTGGTCGGCGAGCGTCTGGTGCAGTGCGCAGTGCGGCGCGGCGGCGGGCGCGCTGTGCTCGCGGGTGGTGCCCTGCGGCGCAGACATGTGTGCAGTGGTACGTACTTGCCGATGTGGTCGGCGAGCGTCTGGTGCAGTGCGCAGTGCGGCGCGGCGGCGGGCGCGCTGTGCTCGCGGGTGGTGCCCTGCGGCGCAGACATGTGTGCAGTGGTACGTACTTGCCGATGTGGTCGGCGAGCGTCTGGTGCAGTGCGCAGTGCGGCGCGGCGGCGGGCGCGCTGTGCTCGCGGGTGGTGCCCTGCGGCGCAGACATGTGTGCAGTGGTACGTACTTGCCGATGTGGTCGGCGAGCGTCTGGTGCAGTGCGCAGTGCGGCGCGGCGGCGGGCGCGCTGTGCTCGCGGGTGGTGCCCTGCGGCGCAGACATGTGTGCAGTGGTACGTACTTGCCGATGTGGTCGGCGAGCGTCTGGTGCAGTGCGCAGTGCGGCGCGGCGGCGGGCGCGCTGTGCTCGCGGGTGGTGCCCTGCGGCGCAGACATGTGTGCAGTGGTACGTACTTGCCGATGTGGTCGGCGAGCGTCTGGTGCAGTGCGCAGTGCGGCGCGGCGGCGGGCGCGCTGTGCTCGCGGGTGGTGCCCTGCGGCGCAGACATGTGTGCAGTGGTACGTACTTGCCGATGTGGTCGGCGAGCGTCTGGTGCAGTGCGCAGTGCGGCGCGGCGGCGGGCGCGCTGTGCTCGCGGGTGGTGCCCTGCGGCGCAGACATGTGTGCAGTGGTACGTACTTGCCGATGTGGTCGGCGAGCGTCTGGTGCAGTGCGCAGTGCGGCGCGGCGGCGGGCGCGCTGTGCTCGCGGGTGGTGCCCTGCGGCGCAGACATGTGTGCAGTGGTACGTACTTGCCGATGTGGTCGGCGAGCGTCTGGTGCAGTGCGCAGTGCGGCGCGGCGGCGGGCGCGCTGTGCTCGCGGGTGGTGCCCTGCGGCGCAGACATGTGTGCAGTGGTACGTACTTGCCGATGTGGTCGGCGAGCGTCTGGTGCAGTGCGCAGTGCGGCGCGGCGGCGGGCGCGCTGTGCTCGCGGGTGGTGCCCTGCGGCGCAGACATGTGTGCAGTGGTACGTACTTGCCGATGTGGTCGGCGAGCGTCTGGTGCAGTGCGCAGTGCGGCGCGGCGGCGGGCGCGCTGTGCTCGCGGGTGGTGCCCTGCGGCGCAGACATGTGTGCAGTGGTACGTACTTGCCGATGTGGTCGGCGAGCGTCTGGTGCAGTGCGCAGTGCGGCGCGGCGGCGGGCGCGCTGTGCTCGCGGGTGGTGCCCTGCGGCGCAGACATGTGTGCAGTGGTACGTACTTGCCGATGTGGTCGGCGAGCGTCTGGTGCAGTGCGCAGTGCGGCGCGGCGGCGGGCGCGCTGTGCTCGCGGGTGGTGCCCTGCGGCGCAGACATGTGTGCAGTGGTACGTACTTGCCGATGTGGTCGGCGAGCGTCTGGTGCAGTGCGCAGTGCGGCGCGGCGGCGGGCGCGCTGTGCTCGCGGGTGGTGCCCTGCGGCGCAGACATGTGTGCAGTGGTACGTACTTGCCGATGTGGTCGGCGAGCGTCTGGTGCAGTGCGCAGTGCGGCGCGGCGGCGGGCGCGCTGTGCTCGCGGGTGGTGCCCTGCGGCGCAGACATGTGTGCAGTGGTACGTACTTGCCGATGTGGTCGGCGAGCGTCTGGTGCAGTGCGCAGTGCGGCGCGGCGGCGGGCGCGCTGTGCTCGCGGGTGGTGCCCTGCGGCGCAGACATGTGTGCAGTGGTACGTACTTGCCGATGTGGTCGGCGAGCGTCTGGTGCAGTGCGCAGTGCGGCGCGGCGGCGGGCGCGCTGTGCTCGCGGGTGGTGCCCTGCGGCGCAGACATGTGTGCAGTGGTACGTACTTGCCGATGTGGTCGGCGAGCGTCTGGTGCAGTGCGCAGTGCGGCGCGGCGGCGGGCGCGCTGTGCTCGCGGGTGGTGCCCTGCGGCGCAGACATGTGTGCAGTGGTACGTACTTGCCGATGTGGTCGGCGAGCGTCTGGTGCAGTGCGCAGTGCGGCGCGGCGGCGGGCGCGCTGTGCTCGCGGGTGGTGCCCTGCGGCGCAGACATGTGTGCAGTGGTACGTACTTGCCGATGTGGTCGGCGAGCGTCTGGTGCAGTGCGCAGTGCGGCGCGGCGGCGGGCGCGCTGTGCTCGCGGGTGGTGCCCTGCGGCGCAGACATGTGTGCAGTGGTACGTACTTGCCGATGTGGTCGGCGAGCGTCTGGTGCAGTGCGCAGTGCGGCGCGGCGGCGGGCGCGCTGTGCTCGCGGGTGGTGCCCTGCGGCGCAGACATGTGTGCAGTGGTACGTACTTGCCGATGTGGTCGGCGAGCGTCTGGTGCAGTGCGCAGTGCGGCGCGGCGGCGGGCGCGCTGTGCTCGCGGGTGGTGCCCTGCGGCGCAGACATGTGTGCAGTGGTACGTACTTGCCGATGTGGTCGGCGAGCGTCTGGTGCAGTGCGCAGTGCGGCGCGGCGGCGGGCGCGCTGTGCTCGCGGGTGGTGCCCTGCGGCGCAGACATGTGTGCAGTGGTACGTACTTGCCGATGTGGTCGGCGAGCGTCTGGTGCAGTGCGCAGTGCGGCGCGGCGGCGGGCGCGCTGTGCTCGCGGGTGGTGCCCTGCGGCGCAGACATGTGTGCAGTGGTACGTACTTGCCGATGTGGTCGGCGAGCGTCTGGTGCAGTGCGCAGTGCGGCGCGGCGGCGGGCGCGCTGTGCTCGCGGGTGGTGCCCTGCGGCGCAGACATGTGTGCAGTGGTACGTACTTGCCGATGTGGTCGGCGAGCGTCTGGTGCAGTGCGCAGTGCGGCGCGGCGGCGGGCGCGCTGTGCTCGCGGGTGGTGCCCTGCGGCGCAGACATGTGTGCAGTGGTACGTACTTGCCGATGTGGTCGGCGAGCGTCTGGTGCAGTGCGCAGTGCGGCGCGGCGGCGGGCGCGCTGTGCTCGCGGGTGGTGCCCTGCGGCGCAGACATGTGTGCAGTGGTACGTACTTGCCGATGTGGTCGGCGAGCGTCTGGTGCAGTGCGCAGTGCGGCGCGGCGGCGGGCGCGCTGTGCTCGCGGGTGGTGCCCTGCGGCGCAGACATGTGTGCAGTGGTACGTACTTGCCGATGTGGTCGGCGAGCGTCTGGTGCAGTGCGCAGTGCGGCGCGGCGGCGGGCGCGCTGTGCTCGCGGGTGGTGCCCTCCAGCGCGGCCAGCGCCGAGCGCGCCGCCGCTAGCTTGGCCAGCTTCTTACTCGAGCCTGCCACAGGACAGTGCATCGACGGGACTAAACTACCTGCCGCCAGGCAGGCGGCAGGTAGTTTAGTTATTTCAAATATGAATTAAAATAATCAGTAAAGGAGAAGGACTAAACGTACCCCACGGAGTACAAGCATAAATTTATTACAGTTATTTTGAATAAATCAAATTAAAATTTAGAATCACTTTTTATGCTTTATAGCAGAAGTAGAGTAATAATCTTAATAAAAAGTTTTCTGTTTGATTTTGCTCTAAAATATCTTTTAATATTGCCATAAAAAAATAACAAAAATCAGACCAGGGAAAGATAATACCTTAAGCAAAAGAAGAAAAAACAATACACGTAGCAGGCCTAAAATGTATCGTTAATTATTCTTAACCTAAATATATAAAACATAATTTTTGTATGTTTTCTTATAATTGTTTTAATTGAACCATCTATAATTTATTCTATCTTTGTTAGTGCAGTTACGGATAGGACTTTAATTATTGTAAACTGTATAATACATACTTCCGGAAATTGGACCTTTTCCTTAACCTTTGGTATCACAATTAGAGAACGCATCAAACGGCATATTATATCATCATTACCTACTAATGTCACTGATCTTATAACGGAGGGGTTAACTTTTGGGATTTTTTTTTTGAGTGAGCATCATCAAATAATTTCTCCTGCAGGAGGCAGGCACTGACAGGCACCGCACTGCCAGGGACTTTTACTGACTAAAACCCACCCGTGTTTCTTCAGTTGCCTGAGTAAGTTCTACTTTAATTCTGTACCTCCTACTAAAATATTTACGAGAGGTATTATTTGCCCCATATTTCGCGTCGTGGTTAAATCCTAGACTATTAGGTTCTTATTTTACCATCACAGTTATCCCCTTATAGCTGTCTGTGGTGCCTGCTATGACAATATAAGAAGTTGCCTTGCAACCAATTCAAGGAAAACACAAATTGATCACATCATTGTTTGTTACGGCTTTGAAAACACATTTCGGAATTGAGCCCTCTCGTCTTAATTCAAAAATCAAAATCAAAATATTTTTATTTCACATAAACCTGCAAGGGCACTTATGAAACGTCAGAAGCTAGGTGCACGGTTCCAATTTGTCGCTTCCTATGGAGAAGAGCCGGCAAGAAACTCCACGGTTACTCTTTTAAAAATAATTGGATTTTATAATGTTTTCAAATTACAGTGATATTAGGTATGGGAGGACAGTGCAGGCCTGTCAATAAGTACCAGGTACTTAGAGGAATGAAAATAAAGAACAGAAACTGTAGGCCTACAACGTTCTCTCATTCACAATATGTAAAAGAATCTACATAAGTAAAATCAACCTATTTAAACCAAGTGATATGATTTCCATGAGAATCACTAATAAATACTCGATATTACAAGGGTTGTATAATGTCAAATAATGACGAGAATATGTCAGAAAGTGTAAAAAATAAAATAATTAAAATTAACATTGTAATTTGGAAGCAGTTAATAGACGCTCACAAAGTTATGGTGCTAATGAGTTACCAGGGAAGCCACATGTGCAGAAGGAATTAATGCCAAACTTCCTTGTCTTCAACGTAGTCTTTTATCTTATAATATGCTTTTTTGATAAGGACACGTTTGATGTGAGTTTTAAACTTTCCATCGCTAAGTTCTGTAACCGATTTGTATCATCATGGCATTACCTGAAATACTATTAACATTAAACGCCTAACACATAATTATATACTCATTAATCTACATCTTTCCGTGTGGTGCCGGACGTAAAAGAATAGCATCATCCCATTTCGTCCCGTGGGTGTCGACTAAGGGACTCACTAGAGAATGGGCAGCAGCGTTCTCTATGCATTTGACCACCATACTGCGATCGCCAACCCGCCTGCCAAGCGTGGCGATTATGGCAAATCCCCCCTTTTGGGGTAGGCTTATGTCCAGCAGTGGACGTCTTTCGGCTGATATGATGAATCTACATAAAATACGTTAGCAGTAAAGTAAAAATCAACTTTATTAAACCTTCATATGTTTTGTCCCCTACTGCTGAGCAATATGCACCTTTATAATTTTGTTTATAGAAAATCAGTACTATTAAATGTTATAGATTTTATATCTGTACATTCTGGGGTACAAGCCCATACAATCCATAAGTTACAAAAAAACCACACCCATAAGTAAGTTGGGGGATCTACTTAATATCTGCAGTGATCCTGATGCGTCTGTCAGGTCTATAAATAATTACTTCGCAAATGTTGGAAGTAATCTTGCTCAGAATATACAACAGGCTCAACACAGGACAAACTTTGATTATGATTCTTCATCCAACCCGCAAGGAAACTCATTGGTTATGCTTGAGACCGACTTTGCTGAGGTAAGCGGCATAATTACGGATTTAAAACATAGCTGTGCTATTGGCTACGATGGTATACCTGCTTCAGTAATTAAATCTGCTAGGCATGTTCTCATTCCCTCAATCACTCATGTGTGCAATCTTTGCCTGTCAAAGGGCACCTTCCCAAATGCCTTCAAAAAGGCATTAGTTTCACCTATATTTAAGGGTGGGGATAGAGACCGTGTCAAAAACTATAGGCCTATATCGGTGCTCACGACCCAGTCCAAAATCTTAGAAAAAATCTTAAATAAGAGACTGCTGAACTACTTAGAGCACAATAATGCAATTGCCCCAAACCAATACGGCTTCAGGAAAGGCAAATCAACAGAGGATGCTGTACTAGACCTATCAAATCACATTACTCAGAATCTTGACACTAGGACCAAAACTATAGGCATATTCTTAGATTTGGCCAAAGCCTTTGATACGGTCTCTACTCCCATCCTTTTACACGGATTAGAGGAACTGGGAATTAGAGATACCACCTTGAGGATTTTTTGCGACTATCTCACTAATCGTAGTCAGCGTGTCAAAGTAGAGAACTACAACAGCGATGATGAGAAGTTATCTTTCGGAGTCCCGTAGGGCAGTGTGTTGGGCCCTACCCTCTTTCTTGTTTACGTTAACAGGCTATGCCAACTCATTATACTGGACTGCAAAATTCTTGTCTACGCTGATGACACTGCACTTATAATAAGTGGAGATACTTCGGCCTCTGCTCACCGCTCGTCTGAAATTGCTCTTGGTATGGTGATGGATTGGCTTTCCTGTAATCTACTAACATTAAATGTCTCCAAAACCCACATGTTGCTTTCTCAGCGAACTCTTCTTCTCAGCCTACACTTCCGGTTCATAGATGCTCATCCTGTCCTTAACACCTGTAATTGCCCTCCTATTCATAGAACATCTTGCGTAAAGTATCTAGGAGTGCACATTGATTGCACACTAAGTTGGAACAAACATGTAGAAGAAACAGTGTCTCGTGTTCGAAAGCTGACGTTTCCAATGAAAAAGCTCAGAAACGTAGTTGCCTTGCCACTGTTGAAAACTATTTATTTTGCATTAGCTCAGTCACTCCTAACCTACTGCATTTCAGTTTGGGGTGGCACCTTTGAGACCATTATGCTTCGCCTTGAGAGGGCTCAGGTGGCCGTTTTGAAAGTGATGCTACACAAACCGTATCGTTACTGTACAACCCATCTATATAAGGATATGTCTGTTCTCACTTGCAGGCAGCTCTGTGCACTCAATATAATCCTACGTAAGCATTCCTCCCTTAATTATGACCCAAAATTGTTTACAAATAAACGACGTAAAGACCTGGTTTGTCGTCCTGTCAGAACCAAAACTGCCCTGGCAAGTCGAAGCTATTTGAGCCTGAGTGGCCGCCTTTATAATGCAATTAACAAAACATGTAACACATATCCCCTTCCAAAATTCAAGTGTAAGGCTGCAGTAAAACAATACCTTCTGGGTCTTACTTACGACATAAATAGTAAGCGCAAAACACATACACACATACATACACATACACACCCGCAGACACAAACACACAGACACACAAATTTCCTTGCATGCCTTAAAAAATATTTTCAATCTAAATTATATTCAATTAAATTAAATTTGTATTCTAATCGGTATCTAAACTTAAATGAGTGTAAATTAATTTATACCAGAAATATAAGTATCATTGCAATATTACTAGGTATATGAAAACATCATGTCTCGGTTAAGCTTGTTACTTAAGGTTGTAGGAGGAAGGCGCCGGTGTCTGTCACACAGTTAATACTAGTACAGACATCGTCGTTTACTCTATCTTTTGAATACCTGAATCTATGTACATTGTGTTTTTGTTTATGATAGATAAGTTGTACCCACATTTGTTATAAAATAAATTATTATTGATTATTATTACAATTTCAGGCCACGTCTTTTTTGTTTGATCATTTTTGAAACCTTTTGAGTAAAGGCTCGTGCAGACTAGAAAACTTAATGGAAATTGTTCTACAAGTGTCGCGTCGCGGCTGTTTGTAGAAGCCTTAAGTGTATTGTAAAAATTATAGTGACAATGACACACATAATAACTAGAGATCGGATATTCGGATGCATTACCTAAAGTAATTTTTTGGTTATGAAAGTATGGAAGCGGCTTTTAAAAACATATTTTGATGTCAGGAACACCGGGAATGCATAACTAGTCAGGTGTATAGTATGGAAGCGACTTCTAAATTATTAGCATTGCAAATGATGATTGACATGATTACTTTGCCTATGTATGTATAGAATCAAGTCTATCCGACTAAACAGACAGCTGAGCTGCTGGGGAGTTTGTTCCGCCACTTCTTCTTCCCAGCTAAAGCACTAGGAAGTGGTGAAGGGTGGGCGTTTTGGGGGACTGTCTCATGTACTTTGACGTTCGAAAAGTGCTGATTCTCAGCCTAATTTGAATAAATGACTTTTGATTTGAAAACTATTCAGATACATATCTATTTAGAATTAATGTTTCAGCTCCGATGCAAATATATGTATGTAGGGTGTAAGGGAGGGGGTGGTGTGTGTTAGTAAAAAAAATAAACATAAATTGAATTAAGATTATTTCGATACAAAAGCGCATTCTATATTAGCAAACATAGCAAGTTTAGGTAAATATGCATTCGAATATGCGATCTTTAATAATAACACATCAACAAAGTGTTTATAATTATAAAATCATCATTTCAGACTAAGAAAGTGGACTACTTATATAAATTCTTTTACATATTGTGAATGAGTAGGCCTTACAGACTGTAGATTTATAGACGACTTTCGATTCTTTATTTTCATTCCTCTAAGTACCTGGTACTTATTGACAGGCCTGCACTGTCCTCCCATACCTATTATCGCTGTAATTTGGAAACATTATAATAGCCAATTATTTTTAAAAGAGTAACCGTGGAGTTTCTTGCCGGCTCTTCTCCATAGGAAGCGACAAATTGGAACCGTGCATCTAGCTTCTGACGTTCCATAAGTGCCCTTGCAGGCTTATGTGAAATAAAATATTTTGATGTTGGTTTGAACGGATTTTGTGTAGAGTACAATCAACACTATTCTAAGTTTTAAAATAATAAAAATGTAAAAAATTAAGTTAGATTAAAATTGCTTATTAATCTTTTAGGCTAAATTGTTTTCAATTATTAAGAACCGGGTTCTTTTTAATCCCTATTAATATTATAAATGCGAAAGTAACTCTGTCTGTTACGCTTTCTCGTCTAAACCGCTGAACCGATCGTCATGAAATTTGGCAGAGATATTGCCTAGGATATAGGCTTTTTTATGCGATAACCGATATCCACGCGGGCGGAGCCGCGGGCATAAGCTAGTAAACGATAAAATAAACTGAAATAAGAATAGTGGGGGCCCAGTGGTAATGGCCGCGACCACTGCGCCGCCTCTGCTCTGTATAAAGGGACATTGGACAGGGTGAATAAGTTACCATGTGTGAGTACTCACCGTAGCCCTCAAACTTGCCGTCCTTGATCTGGCAGATGACCTTGAAGCGCATGCTGTGGCTCAGCTGCAGCGGAGCTACAAACAACACAACAACATACGTCATTGACCACTGCGCGCCGACTAGGTTGACACAGTAAAAAGTGGCACAGTTAAAACGGTAAAGAGTTTGCAATGTGAACTATGAAAAGTTTTTTTTTTACATGTGTAGATAGATGACACATGTAAAAAAATAAAAAAAAAATCCAAAAATTTGAAAAAGTTTTTATTTTTCACTTTATAGTTATAGTACCCACCCCACACCATTTCGAAATTTCAAGATCCTTGGGGTCAAAGCAATGCATATTTTTGTGGCAGCAGAAATCGCGGTTGATTTGCTGTCATTTTTTGAAGAGTTCCGTTGTCTGTCTCCGAAACGCATCATCAGAACTATAAGAAAATTAAATGGGACCAATTTCGGAATAAACCCCTTTTCGAACAAAAAAATAATTTTGCAAATCCGTCTATATATGACGGAGTTATGCCCGAACATACATAAAAAATATATATTGTATATAAAAATGTCGAATTGATAACCTCCGTCTTTTTGAAGTCGGTTAAAAAGACACACAGACGAATTGAGAACCTCCGCCTTTTAAAAAGTTGGTTGAAAATTAAGTCTGTTTTAGTGTCTGACTGTGTGACCACGTTATTCTTCTTAACGATCCAACGGGTTTTCATGCGATGATGGGTACTACGAATCAAAGTGACGTCACAAAAAAATCCTACATCGCGCAAGTAGAATTTACCGCACGTCGGGTGGTACCCCACCAGACAACACTCGTCTGGTCCGAGGAGCCTCCCTTTTCTAAGAAGGGTGAGTGAACTTTACGTCCTGTACCTTATTCCTTTAATATAATATATGGGTTCTACTATGATTACGAAATATATTCCAGAAGTCACCAAAACCGTGCGAAGCAGGGGAGAGTCGCTAGTAAAATTATAAAGCAGCGTGTTATGTCGGATCTTGCGTCTCGGTAAAATACGCGACAGTTGTGTCAGCACGTCACGCTGGTTCTTGCGTGTCGGTGACAGACGCGACAGTCGTGTCAGCACGTCACGCTGGTTCTTGCGTGTCGGTGACAGACGCGACAGTCGTGTCAGCACGTCACGCTGGTTCTTGCGTGTCGGCGACAGACGCGACAGTCGTGTCAGCACGTCACGCTGGTTATTGCGTGTCGGTGACATACGCCACGGTTGTCAGTGTCAGCGCGTCACGTCGTGACAGTGATCGTACCTTGCGTCTCTGTGAGCGGCGACCCGTCGCCGAAGGTGCAGGTGAAGGCGAGCCCGGAGTAGTTCTCGTACAGCACGTTGATGGGGCTCTTGTGCGACGCCGGCGAGCGCGCTGCGCCGAACAGCGACGACACGGGCGAGTTGCCGTCTGTGGGCAGCGACGGACCTGCCAGCATATTTATTTGAAATAAAGATTCATGTCGCACTGTATAGGCTGGCAGGGACGTCGAAGTCCCTGCCTGAATTTACAGCGCACAACCTTTCAACGGAATGAACAGGTGCCTCATCGGCTCCCTAAGTGTAACTAGTTACGAAACACCGGTTTCCCTGACGGCCGAAGCGGTCTTTTTACACCGGTTTACAGTACGTCGTAGCGCTTAATGAACGTGATCGCGGCGCTGCTAGTCAATGAATCTGTCAAATGCAATACATTCCACGTTAGTTCTCTTCCTCTCCACAGCCATTACGATCCGTGTCGCACTACCGGGTCAAAGTAAATTAGCTGGTAATGCTTTACCCACGTCTTGGGTATCGATATCGAAAACGAATGAAACAAAATAAAGTACACTACTTTTGGTATTTTATCATTCTTTTATTAAGTCAGGACACAATACCTTTTGTACCTGCCGCGCCTCTGACTATTGCATGGAAAACTATATTTAATTACATGTTATAAAATAACAAAACAGCATACACCTTTGACCAATGTCGAGTTGACCTGAATCATCATCATCTGCCTTGCCTTTTCCCAACTATGTTGGGGTCGGCTTCCAGTCTAACCGGATGCAGCTGAATACCAGTATTTTACATGGAGCGACTGCATATCTGACCTCCACAACCCAGTTAATGGGTAACACGATACCCCTTGGTAAGACTGATTGTCGGGCTTCTGACGACCCGTAACGACTGTCGAAGATTCACAAATGACAGCCGGGACCAACGGCTTAACGTGCTTTCCGAGGCACGGAGGGGTCTTGGTATGTAAAGATGGTCACCCATCCACGGACCAACCGCGTCAAGCGTAGCTTAACCTGATCGATCGACCCGTGCAGCTATTGTAACTAGCCACAAACCCCTCGAGTTGACCTGAATATAAATATTTTATTATTAGACACGCGATTTATAAAATGTATGCCATTTTGTTATTTTACTTTTTGTCTGAGTGTCAATGTCACATTTTGAATGCGATCTGACACGTTAAGATAACAGTTATAATAGTAGATAATAGTAGTTAGTTGATTATCTTTCGACGGTATTGACATTACGACGCTATATACAAAGTGTAACAGAAAAAAACGCAAGACCTGGGGGCCTAAAAAGGCCACTTTGGCAGAATCATAATATGATCATACTATGAATCATAATTAAAATCGTGAAATTGTCACAAACTGACAATTCATAATATTATCTGCGTAGACAGCACGCAATTCATCTATTTGACAGTTTTGTATGGAAATTCGTAAAATGGTCACCAAATTATGAATTGCTTTATTAAAGTAAAACGTCAAATAGCAGAATCATAGGTGAATTCAGGAAATGAATCACTTTTAGAGGAAATGCTTAATGTGGCCTTTTTAGACCCGCTGAAATTAGTTTGTCCTAATTTACTACTGAACCGATTTTAGTAACTTTTAATGTAGGTATTTTTTTTTCCAAATATTACGTATTTTGCCATACCTACCGCCGATTGAGCCAAGGAAAACTCAATCTTATTTTAAGGCAATAAGACTACATTTTAAATTAATAAAGTAATGTCTCGATTTTCTTAATTACAGCTTTAAAAATAATAAGTTTTGGTCATTGAATTAGGCTTCTAACTCAATACTCTAATTGGAGTGTATGAGTGTTTGCGTTAATCATGTTACATATTGTATCATGCTGAGTCGATAAAGCAGACTATTTCAAGTAATAAGCAGGAAAAACATCCTTAAGGGGAAGCTCCGTGCGGGCGAACTCACTGGTGGGCCGCTGTCTCACCAGGCATCGTGACCGACAGAGATAGTATCAATGATGAGCTGTTAGACGCGAGTCTACACGCACAACTTTATTGAATGAGATGCACGATAATTTATAGTAAAACAGGCGCGTACAAAAATTTAAAAATTCCTTCAGTTTTTTGCAATTTGCAGGTATATGTATAGGCTGCATGTTGGACAAAATATAATTCGCAACGGTAACCGTACAGAAATAAAATCTGAAAAATCTGAAAATACTTCTTCATATGAATCATATTTAAATCAAAATACAATCTGACACAGACCTGAAAATTGCAAAACACAATTTGAATTTCGCGTGGAACATATTTCGTATAAGCCTGTACAACCTTCCTTTCCATTGGTGACGTCATTCCTGGCGGGCGCGGGCTCGGGCGGGGGCAGCGCCTTCATCTTCGGCTCCAGGCATTGGAAGTCCGACACTGAAGAACATACATACAGGGTTCAAGTAAGTTAGCAAAAAGTCCACAGACGTGGTGGATGTCGAAATCTGAACGTGATAAACGAAAAAGTATATGATATGACATTTTTTTATACGCGTTTTTGGAGAGGGCTATGCTCATAGTTTCCCTACGTGATCAAATTAGGAATGGAGAGATTCGCAAGACAACCAAGGTAACCTGAATTGCCAAACTAAAAGAGGCAGTAGTCAGTGCGCATTACTCGCTGAACAGATGGCCGATAGCTTCTGGAGTGGCGACCGCGTACTGGAAAAGGTAGCGTTGGAAGGCCTCCGCTGGATGCGGGAAGCGCAGAACCGGTCCAAGTGGCGGAGCTTGGGGGAGGCTTATGTCCAGCAGTGGATATATTTCGGATGAAGTGATCATACTGTGACACACGCCAAGCAGAAGTCTACACGTAAACGCTATGACGTCATTTTCGCGCGCGTGGCCCATCTTCTTTTGGCAACACTTTCTGTGACAATTTCATAAATATAATTTAAGCGACAAACGATCCTTGTAGCTCCGTAATGTTGTCCACTCACCCGGGAACCTATGCAGCTCGTCGCTGGTGAAGTCCTGGTGCGGCGAGGGCGCGGGCAGCACGCGGCCGGCGCGCGCCAGCAGCGCGGCCAGGCAGGCGCGGGCGGCCGCCGCGCGCGCGTCGCGCTTGCTGTGGCCCCAGCCCTCGAAGCGCAAGTCTGCCACCTATAGCACATGTCAGCGTAGTTATACCTACGGGGTTATTGGAACGAAGTTCTACGGAAGAATCGTTTAGTAAAGAAAAAGTGTTCCCCTTCCATGCGACTTTACTATACATAAAAGAAAGAGAAAGAGGGAGAATGAGATAGTTTTCATTACTTTCGAGGGTGCTAAAGTCGAGAGTGTCAAAATTATCCCACAAAAACACCACAAAGTGAAAATATCTTTAATTTCGGAAGTCGGTGACAAAAACTAAAATACATATCCAAAGAAACGGAGTTCTTCTTTTTTTTTAAAAAAAAAAGCCACACACCATTTACTATTAATTAGGCTATATCCTTCCACAAGAATTGGCCTATCAAATGCAAAAACATTTTTCAGATCCGACCGCTAATTCTAGAGATCACTTTCTTAATATTAATTGTAAATTGATAGAATTCGCGATAAAAAATCCCGCAAACGTGGACGTTCAGTGACATTTGACATTTCTGAAGACTGTCTACACTAGCGCCTCTACCGGCGAATTCCCTCTGCTTTCCATATACCAGTGGTGGCGACACACCCGGAACACTTACCGTCACTGCTGCGAGGAACGAGGGCCTGTGCTCGGCGCCGACCTTACACACGTCTGTGAAACGGAACCCAACGCACAACTCATTCAGCACGCTGATGGGATGCTTGCCGCATGCTCCACACAACGCGGCCCTTATGTCCGACCACGAACGAGCGCTTATGTCGAGACCCGACATCTTGCACAGCTCACAAAGCACAACACACCGACAATGTCCAGTTAAGCACGATTGGTATGTTCTTTAAACTAGGTTCACTATCCTAAAGTTGCATGTGGGAGTCACGCGACACACCAGTGTCCAGGGTCTAAAGACAGAAGCACCACGCGATAATTTGCCTATTTATCTTTATCGGCAACCTGTCGAGATTTTATCGCGCACTGGATTTTAAACTCTCGATGCATTGAAAGGCCAACAGAGTGCATCTCAGTGCGTCGGAAAAACACCGTTTGATTTTCAACTCTCGACGCTAAGAAGTGCGTTGAAGTTCCAGTGCGCAAAAAAATCCCACCGCGATATTATTACGTTCGTGTGTACGTCCACTAAGACCGCATAGGTACCTACACCAGAATTAGATTATTGCGTTAAAACCACAATGCAATGACCAAAACTATATTTTTAAAGCAAACAATTATTTAGACAACCGACTTCCGAAAAAACACTACAAGTGAAAAATAACTTTAATTTCGGAAGGCGGTGACAAAAAATTTAAATACATATCCAAAGTCACCGACTTCCGAAATTAAAGTTATTTTTCACTTTGTAGTGTTTTTTTGGAAGTCGGTTGTCTAAATAATAGTTTCGGCGGTTGTTTTTTTTTTTAAGTTTTTATTTTTCACTTTTTAGTTATAGTACCTACCCTACTAATTCGACATTTCATTATCCTTGGGGTCAAAACAATGGATATTTATGCGATAGCAGCAAACGCGGTTGATTTACTGTTATTTTTTAAAGAGTTCCGTTGTCTATCTCCGAAACGCATCATCACATTTATATGAAATTGAAATGGGACCACACGGAAAGCACGAGCTTTCAAATAAAAAGAATCATCAAAATCCGTTCACCCAGTCGGAAGTTATGAGGTAACAAAAAAAAACATACATTCGAATTGAGAACCTCCTCCTTTTTTTGAAGTCGGTTAAAAATAGCTTTGCCCCAGCATTACATAAATTAGTCTTATTGCCTTAAAATAAGATTTAATTTTCTTTGGTTTTTTCGGTGGTCAGTAGGGCACTAAAAGTTTTTTTAATACCTCATTTAAAATGCACTGAAATGGATTCAGTAATAAATTATGAACAAACTATTTTCAGGACTTGCACTTATTCTGTTACACTTTGTATACACACACACACACACTCACAACACAAACGATGTGTGAGTTCGTTGTCTCTATCGAACTCGACTCGCTGTCAAACAGAGCAGTGACTTGCGTCAGGGCAGGAAACTAACTAAACACTACATCTTTGTTTGAATCATTAAAGACTTTACACTAATGTTGCTATCCATTAAAGACATACTATTAACATCAGCTACCAATCTTATCACTTTTTGTTTTTATCGTTACAGATAAAAATAAAATTGGAGTGTCTGTTTGTAATATTAAAATAACCGCTTTTTACTAAATGCATGGATATATACACGGTACATATACATTTATATATTTTTTTATTATTTTTGTCTGTCTTTTCGTTCCGGCTAATCTCTGAAACGGCTGGACCGATTTTGACGGGACTTTCACTGGCAGATAGCTGATGTAATAAGGACTAGGCTACTTTTATTTTAGAAATTTTCCGCCCGCGCGGATTACTTTTTTTACTATTATTTATATTTCAATGAAAACAAATAAGTTATTTCTTATTACATCAGCTACCTGCCAGTGAAGTCCCGTCAAAAACGGTCCAGCCATTTTAGAGATTATCGGGAACAAACAAACAGACAGACAGACAAAAATTGAAAAAAATATTATTTTGGTATATGTACCTTATATATATTTATATGCATGTAGCAAAAAGCGGTTATTTAAATATTACAAACAGACACTCCAATTTTATTTATATGTATAGATGTATAGATTGTCTTTAAGGTCTATTTCTGTTTGTTTGGTAAAAGAAAAAACTAACACGTTTTTACTCTAAAGACATTTATTTTGCACTAAACTTACAATTTCGATAGTGAAATGAGTGGACTGCATGAACGTTGTTTGAATATGTGTGTAAGTTATGTGTGTGTGAAAGATGACTACTATTTATTATGTGATATCCTAATCTATTTAGACATACCGCCCACCAAAGGACGCAGTACCTTAATAAACCAAATAAACATTTGTGTATAAAAAATACAAAATCTGTATCCCAAATAAAGTGTACATTGTGTGTGCTTATGTCTCACTATGTGTATGGAAAATACTAGTACTTGAGGGCTGTGCTTATGTAAGGACATACATTAGTGTTATCACTTATAATAGAACTCATATAAATAAATATAAGTAAATATCGAACTCATTACCCCTATACAAAAACATACTCAATGAAATCAAAATCAAAATCAAAATCAAAAAGTCATTTATTCAAACTAGGCTGAGAGTCAGCACTTTTTGAACGTCAAAATTACATAAGACAGTCCCCCCAAAACGCCCACCCTTCACCACTTCCTAGTGCTTTAGCTGGGAAGAAGAAGTGGCGCAACAAACTCCCCAGCAGCACAGCTGTCTGTTAAGTTAGAAGAACTTGATTCTATACAATAGTGGGTAATTGACATTACGAAACACAAAAACATTAAATTTGCCATATCTCAGCTAGCACAGGCTTATATACCAACAAAACATTGAAAACATAGTACAGGCAAATATAATAAACCAACACATGAATTAATATAATTATATAACCTGTCAGTAGTCAAGCTAATACTGGTGAAAGAACATGAACATTGTCTTGAGTTAGTTAATCACAGCGACCAACAATTATTGTCGTTTAAGTAGTCGTTGACAGAATAGTAAGCCTTTGAACAGAGGGTGGATTTAACTTTAACTTTAAACGCATTAAAATTCAAATCTAGCAAAGAAGAGGGGAGCTTGTTATAAAAAGTTATACCAAGACCAACAAAAGAGTTATGAACCTTATGAAGCCGGTGAAAGGGAACACGTAGTTTGTCCTTATTTCTAGTATTAATATTATGAATATCACTGTTTTTAGTATACAAGTGTATATTTTGCCTGATATATAAGATGTTGGCCAAGATGAATTGCGATGCGACCGTGAGAATCCCAATATCCTTAAAAAAATCTCTCAGAGAAACTCTAGCACCTAGTTGGTAAATGGCTCGAACAGCTCGTTTTTGAAGAACAAAAATATTTTGAATGTCAGCTGCTTTGCCCCACAGCAGAATGCCGTAGGACATAACACTATGAAAATAACTAAAATAACCTAACCGAGCTGTATCAACGTCAGTGTATTGTCTTACTTTTCTGACGGCGTAGGCAGCCGAACTGAGCCTTCCCGCTAGGCTTGATATATGTAATCCCCACTGAAGTTTGGCATCTACTGTTAAGCCCAGAAAAACTACCGAGTCTACAGTTTCAAGCACCTCATTTTCTAAGATGATGTTAGGTCCTAGATTCTTAACATTCGGTAAGGCGAACTTGATACATTTCGTTTGAAAAATTATACAGGGTGTAACAGAAACCCTATTGCTATCCTTAAGCACTAAAGATAACAGCTGGTATAGAATCACTATACATAGTTTCAGCTCAAAATAAAAAACTCTAAGAATTGATACCAAATTTTCAGTTTCATATGTTTCTTAAATTCAAAGCATAACAAACGTGTCACCGCACTACGTAGATCAATAAGTTTTCACGTCATTGCCAATATCACGATATATTACTTCCAAGTGATGTGTTTATTTCAATTTGATGATTTGTTTCCTGATATCAATGTGTTAAAAATTCTCATAACTTCCGAGCATGTAGAGATAGGATTAATAAACCCTTCCAATATCGTTTGATATCATCCAAAGAAGCCGTGCCCTTGGTATGTATATACCTTTCCGTTACACGTTGTATAGGTACGAAAGTTTTATACACTTAGCGATACAAAGCAAATACTAAGTATTACAAATGTTTGAATAATATTTGATAAACTAACCGGTGGGGATGACATAATGCTAAAACAATAAAAATAAACTAAAATTAACACAAATTATGGGTTATAAAAAAAACGTGACGCGGTTAACCTTGTTACAATAGAACTTAGTATTATGTAAATTTAATATCTACTTCTTTTTAACCGACTTCCAAAAGGAGGAGGTTCTCAATTCGTCGGAACCTTTTTTTTATGTATGTTCCCCGATTACTCGAAGATGGCTGGAACGATTTGGATACATTTTTTTTTGTTTGAAAGGGTATACTTCCCAGGTGGTCCCATGATCATCAAGTCAGGATCCGATGATGGGATCCTGGAGAAATAGAGAGAACTCTTCAAATTTTATAGGCACACTTGAAGCAATTTGTGTAGTTTTTGGAAGAGTAGTTTCTCGGAGTGGTTCCATTTCAATTTGGTAAAGATCTGATGAAGAACTTCGGAGATAGGCAACGGAACTCCTCAATAAATGATAGCAAATGGACAGGGATTGCTGAAATCTCATGTCTGTCTATTGTTTACACCAGTTAATAACATAACATCACGCCGGTACGCTGTGAAGGGGTAAGCACATGTGAACCACTAAAAAGTGAAAAATAAAAAACTTTTTTCAAAAAAATAAACAACCGACTTCCAAAAAAACACTAAAAAGTGAAAAATAACTTTAATTTCGGAAGGCGGTGACAAAAAATTAAAATACATATCCAAAGTCACCGACATCCGAAATTAAAGTTATTTTTCACTTTTTAGTGTTTTTTTGGAAGTCGGTTGTTTATTTTTTTGAAAAAAGTTTTTTACTTATCAAGTTATAAAACGACTTGATGTTATTGATAAGTAAGTACACAGATAGGAACAAACAGTAGCAAGTAAACAATAAATAGTAAAATACATAATTTACTAATGTGACGTTTGAATTCGCCATTCTTGCATTTCACAGATACAACGCGTGCAATGTTGTCGGGCCCTAAGTATTTATTGATATTTTTCCTAAAATCCATTTAGCAAGCGAAATATTATCATCTCTTAATATAACTATATCACCAATTTCAGGCTCAGACTCGTGAGTGTTCCATTTATATCGTTGGTTAAGACTAACCAAATACTCCCTATACCAACGCTTCCAAAAGTTACTAACCATTTTTTGAGTCAATCTCCATCTATCCAGACCTACCACATTATGATTTGAATTGTCTTCATCGGGAATGCTTATCAATGACTCACCTATAAGAAAATGAGCTGGTGTTAAAGCTTGAGGTTCGTTAGGATCATCACTCATTACTGTATTTGCTCGGGAATTGAGACAAGCCTCGATCTGTGCTAAAACAGTAGACAACTCCTCATAGGTAAGTGTGTTATTTCCAATTACCTTATACACCGTGACATTTTAGTCGTCTTACAAAGGTGGTCCACTCAATGTATCCGTCATGTTACAATTAATTAAGATATGCTTTAGAATTATGAAACACCCTCCCTGTTAATAATGTTTACGCATAAAACGGTGGAAGATATCTAGCTACCTACCATTACATTCCATTATTAATTCCATCTCCATAACAGGGTGTTTCAAACTACGCCATGCGTCTTAGTGAATGATATTTTCATTTTTGTAATTATGCATATGTTCTTCAAAACATTTTTTTTTTAAATAAATTATTAGTAGTCATTGGATACATGAAGTGGGCTGCCGTTGTAAGACGACTAAAATGTCACGGTGTATTTAAATGGGTTATAACACTACGGACACCGGCCTCCCAGAGACCTCCGAAATTTGGTGCATGTGGAGGTATGAAATGCCATGTGTGCTCTAAACTCAATAATTCTTCAATTTCACGCGGCACACTTGATTTAGCTCGATCAAACATCTCACGAAGCTGTCAGTCTTGACAGTGACCTCGACGTGCTGTAAAACGCTTGAACGCTGCAATGACCGCCCTGGACGATAGATCAGTTACCACCACCAAATGGATGGCTCGAGTAACTAGGCAAATAAATAAACAAATATATCCCTTGTAGGATTTTGACCCTCTACCAGGAGAAAATCTCACATTAATAGGCCCCAAGTAATCACAACCAGATTATTTAAAAGGTCGGGTTGGTTTTAACCTATGTTCCGGAATTTGACCCATCAGTTGATTGATTTTAGACTTGGAATGTCTCAAGTACTTGACACACGCTCTGTAGTGACTTTTAACGATCTCCTTCGCTCGCATTATCCAATATTTAGTTTTTTAACGGTCTCCTTCGCTCGCATTATCCAATATTTAGTTTTTTAACGATCTCCTTCGCTCGCATTATCCAATATTTCGTTTTTTTAACGATCTCCTTCGCTCGCATTATCTAATATTTAGTTTTTTAACGATCTCCTTCGCTCGCATTATCCAATATTTCGTTTTTTTAACGATCTCCTTCGCTCGCATTATCCAATATTTAGTTTTTTAACGGTCTCCTTCGCTCGCATTATCCAATATTTAGTTTTTTAACGATCTCCTTCGCTCGCATTATCCAATATTTCGTTTTTTTAACGATCTCCTTCGCTCGCATTATCCAATATTTAGTTTTTTAACGATCTCCTTCGCTTGCATTATCCAATATTTAGTTTTTAAATAGCACTACATAGCTTGTGGTCCACCGTGAAGGTTTTTGATATGAGCATCACTAATTATGAGCTTGGTAAGACGACCCTTAGCAGGCATAACTATAGGATGCTTTGTATCATCTGTTACATTATTATGCGGGGATGGCTTAAATGTTAGAAAACAGGACATTGGGCTGAGTTGATTGATTGAGGGGTATATGACACACATTACGACATTTATATTCTTCATTGTATAATGCGAGAGATTTATATGTTGTTCATACATTTTTTTACGTACCTACCTATTAAATTCTGACTAGTGTTCATCAATAATGGTTCTAACTACATTATTAAATTCAATTCTAATATCTTGCATGCCGTAAGCTTCTGCCATTCCAACTTCTTATAGTATAGGGTACCATACTTTTGGCAATTATGTAGATGTTAGACAAGAAAACAATAATTACGTTACCTTTACAGGCGCACGCACAAAGATACGCGTACTGCGATCGGACTATGTCAAAAACGAATGCCACACACAGCCACACACAAATATCAATAGGCTATCTACAATGCGCGTGCGAGTTCGTTGATATGCCAATGTATGTGAATTGTGGTTGTAAATTTGTAATATAATTAGTACAATAATGTCATTACCAATAATTGATTAATTTATTCATTATTGCTATCTCGTTGATTTATTTTACTACTTTTTAGATACATTTTTTTTTTTTTTAAGTTTTAAATTATATTAGATAGTGGTCCACCGGCACCAGGAGTAGGGTTCAAACTACCGGTGGTTAGGGCTCCAGAGACAGGAACCTCCTCACGATGCAAACCGTATCGAGGAGTACTGTCTTCTGAATCAGACCATTAATCCACCCGCCGAACGAGAGCCTCGAGACATGTTGATCCATGCTTTCGGCCATCAGCCCGTTGGCCGAAATCGGCACAATGACAGCCGAGTTAACATGATTATTTTTTATTCTCGTTTATTCATTGTCTTACATATTAAGCATTTTTTTAAATATTTTAGCAAAAATACATGATTACTTATTATTAGTACAATTTGCTTTTCATAGACCTACTTAGTTTTTCAAAATGAATGACGAGTAAAATGGGATGTCTTGAATTTGTATATAAAATACGAAAAAACTTTTTCCCCAACCATAATATTAATGATTTTGACATTAGTTATGGTAGTTTTAACGTTATTCATGGTCATTTTTGACATCATTATGAATGATTTTGAGACTATTATTGATTATTTTGACATTAATAGTAATTTTTACCAACATTTTGGCAAATGTATGTACTAATGTTAATGCTAGTGTTTAAGGTGAATCTAGTCCACATTTTCCCCATACAAACTTCGGGAGTCTATTACTCCACTGTTCGACAATGTACATAAAAAATTAAACATGGTATGGTTTTGTCTCATTATTAATATTGTCTGTACGGAAACAGAATACTAACATAAAAAGCCATTAAAAAGTTAGGAGCCAACAAAGATTCATTTTTCTTGCTAATTTAACCTAACTTTGGGCGTGTTTAAGTAATAAAAGAAGTGTAAAATCTGAAAAACCAATTCAGTACCGACAAAGCTCAAATATCGAAAAGTACAATAAACTTTATTGATTTATGCAGTGGTTTTTTCATAAAACCCGATCTTCCGAAGGACTGTTCTTAATTTTTTACGCGCCTGTTGTATTATAAATGATCCTGCATCTCCCTCAACAATGTTGTGCGTGTAGACTAGCTTCTAACTGCTCATCACTGATACTACCTCTGTCGGACACGATGCCTGGTGAGACAGCGTGCTTTTTAGCCAGGCCCATCAGTGAGTTCGAGCCCGCGACTAGGTTCCCCTTAAGTTGTGTAATTACTAAAAAATTGGATTTTGTTATCTGTTAAATAAATGATATATTATGTTGATTACAATTGAAGCAATCTGTGGCGGGTCCCGGTCCTGTAGTGACGTGACTGTACTAGATGACACTAGGTGGTAAGTATTGTGTGTACTCACGGTAACGGCCACGTGGAAGCTGGGGCAGTGCGCCGGGCCTCCCTGGCGCAGCACGCTGTACGCGACGCGCACGCCGAGCTCGTTGAGCGCGGACACCGGCGACTTGCCGCCAGACTCCACCGCGTCGGCGGCTGCTGCCAGCGTCTGCGCACACACGATGCACCCCACACTAAGTTACAACTAGCCATGGCCAGCGGCATCGCCCGCGTGGAGGTCGCATATTATCCTACGGGAACGTACTACCGGCTAAAAAGCATCTTATGTGATGCTTGTAAACTTTGTTAACTTTAACATTCTACTTTGTTGTTTGTAAGTTTAAATGTTTGTTACTCAATCATGCAAAAACGGCTCAATGGAATTGGTTGAAATTTGGCACACAGATAGATTATAACCTGGATTAACACATAGGATTTATCCCGGTTGTACGTTCCCGTGGGAAAATTTTCGACTTCCACGCGGGCGAAGCCACTAGTAAAAGCTAGTTTATAATAGTAGTAGGATAGTGGGATAATACACACCCACACACACTGCCACCATTTGGCGATGGAATGACGTTCAAAAATGTCACTTCTAATCTATTCAAAAAACAAGATGGCGGCGTACTATTATTGATCGAAGATGGCGGCATTAGTTCGGACTTAGGCCACGCGCCAAAAGATATTTCTACAGCTGTTCTGTATTTTACAACCTGAAATCGCGAAAAAAAAATCAGCTGTTCCCTACATTTTGATGAGTTCATCATCATCATATCAGCCGAATGACGTCCACTGCTGGACATAAGCCTCCCCCAAAACGGAGGGATTTGCCATAAGCGCCACGCTTGGCAGGCGGGTTGGCGATCGCAGTATGGTGGTAAAATTCATAGAGAACGCTGCTGCCCATTCTCTAGTAAGTCCCTTTTAGTCGCCTTCCACGGGAAGAAATGGGATAGTGCTATTCTTTTACGTCCGGCACCGCACGGAACAAGTTGATGAGTTATACAAACATAAATGTAAGGAACAGCTGATTTTTTTTTCGCGATTTCAGGTTTGTTCCCATAGTAAAAGTTGTTCGTAATGATGAGTACAATGACCTCTTAAGAGGTTGTTGGTGTTTTACCAATAACCCTGTATAGTACTAGCTTTTGCCCGCCCCTCCGCCCGCGTGGATGTCGGTTATCAGGTAAAAAAGTAAGATTACTTTTTTAAACCGCTGTACCGACCAACGTGCAATTTGGTAGAGATCTACCAAATTGCACGTTGGTCGGTACAGCGGTTTAGGCGTGAAAGCGTAACAGACAGACAGATACTTAAGCATTTATAAATAATAAAGGATAAGTTTTTATCCAGTGCGCAAAATAACCATGAATTCAGCATATCATTCTAGACTCCTCAGCGTAGAAATTTTTCGTCGGTTATCCAAAAAAAATCAGATGTTCCATACATTTTGACCGCGTAGACATTGCAGTTTTCTATGAAACAGCTGATTTTTTTTGTTTAACCGACGAAAAATTTCTACGCTAGGGGTCTAGAATTATTACAGTTCATGTTCATTCATGGTTACAGTTTTGCTCACTGGATAAATAGTAACAGAGTGCACGTCGATGTCCCTGCCACGCTATATACAAGTATGTATAACTTCTGACCTGCAGGTTCCATTTGAAGCCGGTGCCGACGCGGATGGACGGCGCGGCGCGCTTGGCCGGCGGCTCGCCGTCTGTGCACACAGTTATAACATCTTAATTCTTAAGAGACTTAAAATAAGAGCGAAATTTTACATGAGAGCTTGTGGCTAAGTAACTACAGTCGATCGGTCAGGTTAAGCTACGCTTGCCACGGTTGGTTCGTGGATGGGTGACCATCTTTACATACTAAGACCCCTCCGTGCATCGAAAAGCACATTAAGCCGTTGGTCCCGGCTGTCATTGGTGGATCTTTGACAGTCGCTACGGGTCGTCAGAAGCCCGAAAGTCTGACAACCAGTCTTACTAAGGAGTATCGTGTCACCCAGTTACTGGGTTGTAGAGGTCAGATAGGCAGTCGTTCCATGTCAAATACTGGTATTCAGCTGCATCCGGTCAGACTGGAGGCCGAGCTAAGTAATGATTGGCGTCTGTTTAACCATACATTTCGACGTTTAAACATCTCATGCGCATTGTGGTTTTTCGTGATTTTCGTATTAAGTTTAAATCAAAATACTTTTTTTTAGCCAAGCACTAGATCATTGGAAGTTTCTATAGTTATTTCGGTATTTACTTATAAAAATCGACATATTGTCAATTATGTTCCATTTGCAGTCGTTTTATCTAAAGAGTAAATGATGGGGTCCGCAAGGGTGGATGCCTGTCAGGGGTGCGGGTTGTTCGAAAGCGATACCGCGGCCCCTGGCACACAGGCAACTGAGGGAACACGGGGGGTTTTAGTCAGTAAAAGTCTGACAGGCCCTCCCGCTCAGCCCAGAGGGGAGAAGTTACGATTTCCCACCCAAAATATTAAAAAAACCAACGATCTAGTGCTTGGCTGGAAAAAAATGTACTTTGATGTAGGTATATTTAATAAAACTGAGTAGCGGTCGCCCCAGTGGTCGACATTCGAGCATAATCCATTAAATTTTAAGTTCGAACGTTATTAATTATTTTAAAACATTAGTTCTCTGCACTCCTTTCTCCAAAAATAAAATTTAACTGAGGCAAACATCATACTCCCTAGTCCGCGTAATTTTCATAAAAGGGGTACCTACCTACACAGATTTTGCTTCACGCATTAATTTAAAGATAATCACGAAAAACCACTAGAAATACGACGTTGCCAGCCTGAGAGTCATAAATGCTCTTAAATTGCAAGCGCAGGACGCTGTAGGCTCGACGCGTGTATGTTACCACAAGCCACTCTTGTAAAACGATTAACGGAACGAAAAAAGTTACTTACACTATTCAATTTGTAGGAAATCTAATCGAAAGATGTACGCGAAGTCAGAACAGTTACGATTCCGATTTACTTAGTGAAATTGGAAGATCGCGACCGCACTACCTCCTAAATTGTTGCAACCCAATGTTATTCTACTTCACAAATGAGTCGTCTATACGTTTAGAATTACATTTAATCTAGTGTGATCACTAGCTTCCATCTTCCTAATTAGAGTTTCTACAAATTGGATAATGTAATAATCGCTTTACGTCTAAAATCTTACTCACCTGCGGTCATTTGACACACCATCTCGATCGGCTCACACATCAACTAACACAGACGCTACCTAACTCCGGTAATTGTTGCACTAACTGTCGAGCACTCACGAACTGACCTACGTGACTCGCGCTCACCGACATATTGAATTTGACGCTACATTTTACAAGTACCCACATTTTGTTACAAATTAGAATAAGTCGGTATGTTGTAGGTATATGCTATACTTGTTTGACGGGAGTTCTTGTTCGTTCAATTGAATAACCCAACCCATGACTTGTATAGTCATCTCCCTAAATTAAAGATCCCTGTCCCAACTAACTTTCCATCCCTACTAACACATTTTTCCCCAAAGCTCTTTGAGGCTTTGATGTTTTTTATCCGCGTCAATGACATCAAATTATGATGATTTATGTGTAGTTTACGCTCAATTATGTAAATATTTATTCTTATAATTAACATCACTTTTATTTGTTTGTTTCAGTGTTCCTACTAACAACAAGTTCACATTAAATCAACTTTTATAGTATCGGATTCGAATTTTTATGGTTTTTTTTAAATTTTTATTTTAGTTTTTCCTTCGCACGTTTTCTCAACACATCTGACATTGGCAGAATTGTCGACATCGGCACCATTGCCATAGACAAAAATAGAATAGAATAGAAAGGACATTTGGGTTCCGAACATTTTCTACGCAAAAATTCAATTGGCCAGTAAAAAAATACGGTTTTCATAGAACATTTTTTTTCCATTATAAGTAGCGAAGGTTTAAAATTAACCCTTCCGTTACCCCCCCCAGTGGGGTTCCCGCAGTGCCGTTGCGGGGGGGCTCAGTAACCGTGGTCACCCGCCCACGGTGAAGCGAAGAGGAACCCCAAGGTGGGGCCGCTCGTCAGGGCTTTTGCCTCCAAGCCGACGACGTAGCGGCCAAAAAGTAGGTTGCGGTGCATCGCAGCTGAGGTGGGCCGCGATGTCGAATGGGAGGCATCGCGGCTGAGGGTTACAGGCTGCGGCGGAGGCGGCGGAGGAGGAGTGCCGGTACTTCTGAGTAGCGCTCTTCCCTTCCGTGGCCTGGACGGGGCCGCCACCGTTTGATGGCGGACGCGGTAGGGCCGCAGCGGAAGAGGAGTGTCGGTATAACGTTGGCCGCTCTCCCTATCCCTTGCGGCCGAAAAGTGATAGGCGGCGGGGCCACTGTGCTGACCCGTCGCAGGGGGACCAAGGGTGCCAGGCACGGGGCCGTCTTAGTGCCTTGTGACATATGGTATTTTTTATTTTTGGGTGGGAAATCATCAAATCACTCCTCCCGCTCTGGGTGGAGCGGGAGGGCGTGTCAGACTTTTACTGACTAAAACCCACCCGTGTTCCCTCAGTTGCCTGTGTGCCAGGGGCCGCGGTATCTCTTTCGAACAACCCGCACCCCTGAACAACTCTGCTATTTGAGTTTTGAGAGAGTTTATTGTAGACTTCCGTTGTCATATTAAAGATAACATATCGTAACGCCTTATTCCCCGAAGGGTTCTGCAGAGGTTATAGTACACCCACATTTTGCCAGCTATGTTTAAGTCCCATGTAATAGGGGGCGAGCTTATTGCCATCAGCCGGGCACAAATCCAGACTCCGGGCTGCTACTGAGAAATTCCAGATAGAAAAACCCATTAACACTAGCAATCGAACCCAGGACCTCACGGCTCAGCAGTACCGCTTGCGACCACTACACCAATGAGGAAGTTCAAAGGTGCGCTTTCACGAGCTACCAAAATTGTTCCATCCTGATCAATTCTCGTCAACTATGACGTCACGACTACATCCAGCAGTTTAGGGCAATGACAACATGTAGTAACCTGTTGCCGCAGATACGGCCACACAATATCATGCAATATGGAACAACTTCAAAAACTAGGCAATACGCGGCCCGCCGGCCGGTCCCTTTCACAAAAACGAGACGTAGTTAAGTTATACGTACAAACGAGATAGAAAGAAAATTGACTAAAAATTTCCAAACCGATTGCATATTCGGCAACTCATGAAATATCTATATGGAGCAATCAGAAGCAATATTTCCGAAACACATACCGCACCTTTATTTCGAAACCGTTACTAAAGGAAAATACTAAATTTTACCGGATAATTAATTTACAGTTTTTGCATTACGGTAAATAGAGGTGGTGAACACATCTAAATTTCGTGAAAATTTCGTGAAAATTTCGTTTAGTATCAGTTTCGAAATGAAGGTGCGATACGCAATTTATTGTTGTTTGCTCCAGATTGCTCCACTTAATTGATCCAGATTGATCCATTAGTGTTGCAGAGCAATAATTGCTCAAAAAATTGCCCGTGTAAAAGCACCTTTAGTCGATTCACACGGCAGTATAGTCTATTCGCGTTAAGAAAATAATGACTCATCGTTGTCACTTAGCTTAGCCACGCCCCTTGACACTTAGATCGTAGTAAATTATATTGTATGTCTGAAGGGCTTGCTTCAACTGATCAATGTGAGCACGGCTTTCCAATTTCATCATCATCATTTCAGCCGAAAGACGTCCACTGCTGGACATAGGCCTCCCCCAATCTTTCCAATTTACTATGATCTAATTGGTCAAAGGGCGTGGCTAAGCTGAGTGACAAGGATGAGTCACGATTTTTTTAACGCGAATAGACTATAATAAAATCGCGGCGGGATTTTTGTCGCACTAGATTCAACCCTCAGTGTTAAGCCGAGCATTGAGAATCCAACAGAGTACATCTCAGCGCGTCGAAACTCGAACAGTGTGTTTGATTTTCAACTCTCGGCGCTGGGTCGAAGATCCTGTGCGCAATAAAATCTTGCCACGATTGTATTACGTCCGAGTGAATGTCGAATCCAGGACTCGTCTGCTCCACCGTCCATCAGTCCTTCGACAAACTTGGCCAGCCCACTGCCACTTCAACTTGCTCACTCTACAAGCTATGTCGATGACTCCGGTTATTTTCCGGACAATTTCATTCCTGATTTTATCCTTCAAAGAAACTCGGAGCATATCCCGCTCCATAGCGCGCTGAGCGACCTTATCCGCGTATCAGCAAGCGTAGTGTGGGACGCTCCCCAGCTAGATGGACCGACGACCTTAAGAAGGTGGCTGTGACTGACTGGACGCGGGAGGACGAGGATAGAGTGTTGTGGCGCAGCCTGGGAGAGCAGAGGACTGTGATAGGCCGAGTTGATTGATTGATTGATTGAATGTCGACTAACAAGTACTGTTGTGTGTGATCGAAATATAAATGTGTTTCGCCCGTATTTGGAGTGAGGCGGCCGAAACTATTGAGACAATACTCAACATTATACCTACTTTGTAAACACAAAGAAGGTCTAACACAAGTCACAACACTCCCTACTCGTAACAGTTATCAGTCACAGCATGAATGCCTCCCTGTGTTGACAACAAACCTGTCCAATATTACAATATTATCTTATGAAAGCTATCTGTTCGGTTTTCTGGCGAAAAGTTCAAATGTTTATCTGTGGTCGTCACCATACAATATAATACAATACAATCATCTTTATTCATGATGAGGTCGGCTTCCGGTAGGAGTGTAGCCTTAGAAGAAATTGTTGCTCTGGTTAAAAGCCATGAGATGACGTGAAATTCCCGCGAAATTGAGAAAGTTTTCGGAGATTTTTAATTTTTTTCAATATTTTGCGGGTATTTTACATAAACTTATGGCTCTCGACCAGAGCAACAATTTGTTTTCCAGAAAACATTTTCATCCAAGCTACCATTTTGGTAATATAGAGCGTTTCATTAAAAAAAAAAAAATCGAAGGCCTATAACTCGGAAATGGTGCGTTGTAGGGCCATGCTTTTCAGAAACGAAATAGTTTTTATAGCCAGGGTCAACCCGATACTGATAAAAAGTTGAAAATTTTCCGGAAAAAAAAGCGTTTTTTTTTTGTTTTCTTTGCTGCTCATAGTGGCCCTAAGCGTATACTCCAACTCCTACAACTCCGCCCCTAAGACGACCCACTGACCCGGCTTCCAGTCTGACCGGATGCAGCTGAATCCCAGTATTGTACATGGGGCGACTGCCTATCTGACCTCCACGACCCAGTTCAATACTTTTTGTCAAAATCCTCTTTATAACGAACTAGCTTTTGTCAGCGACTTCGCCCGCGTGTAGGTCGGTTGTATTATACATATAAAGCTTCCTCTTGAATCACTCTGTCTATTGATGAAAACCGCTTTCAAATCCGTTGCGGAGTTTAAAAAATCTAAGCATACAGAGTTACAGACATGAAAAGCGAAATTGTCCAGCCTTTTCCCAGCTATGTTGGGGTCGGCTTCCAGTCTAACTGGATGCAGCTGAATACCAGTATTTTACATGGAGCGACTGCCTATCTGACCTCCACAACCCAGTTACTGGGTAATACGATACCCCTTGGCAAGACTGATTGTCTGACTTTCGGGCTTCTGACGACCCGTAACGACTGTCAAAGATCTACAAATGACAGCCGAGACCAACGGCTTAACATGCTTTCCGAGGCACGGAGGGGTCTTAGTATGTAAAGATGGTCACCCATCCACGGACCAACCACGGCAAGCGTAGCTTAACCTGATCGATCGAACCGTGCAGCTATGGTTACTTAGCCACAAGTACCGCGATTTGATTACATCCGTGTGTACGTCGTTAAGGAGGTGGTAGACCGTAGACGGTACTCACAGTAGGTGTCATAGTGCGGTCTCTTGTGCAGTCCTCCGGGGCCGGCGGGTCGCGCGGCGCGCACCACGCGGTCCGTGCTGGAACTGATGTCACCGCTCGACGTCTGCGAACACGGAAAGTCACACGTCACACGTCACACTCGTCACGTACAGACGTAAGACGAAAGCGTAGTTGTCACTTGTGACGTACAGAGGGCAGCACATCAAGCTATCCCAAACTGTCAAATTTTACTAATTCAACATGAAACTTATGCTTTTGTAATAAAGATGAAAATCTATCAAAGAAATTTGACAGAGTGGGGTAGCTTGATGGAATTGGGACACACAACTACGCTTACACGTCCAAATTAACTAAATATTGCATCACACCACCAAGTACTAGGGAATATGCCCGTGATTCAAATCGTTGTGTGCACCAATGTTAGGGCAATCATGTCACTTGGCTTCAATAGGTTCTTATACACCGTGACATTTTAGTCGTCTTACAACGGCAAGCGGCCCACTTCATGTATTCAATTACTACTAATAATTTATTTAAAAAAAGATATTTATTAACAAATGAATATTTAAAAAAATGTAAATATCATTCACTAAGACGCAAGACGTAGCTATTATGGAGATGAAATGAATGATGGAATGTAATGGCGAAGGAATGATCTGTCCAACTCATGCGCTGGGTAGGTATATTCCACCGTTTAATACGCAAAATATAAGTCATTTTTTTAAGTTAAACGGTTTTAACTAAAGGCTAAAAAATAATTCGGTAAAATAAAATCGTGGGGCGCGTGTGTTGACGAAAGGGTGTTACCGAGCGGGAATAACCCTTCACGCGCCCCACGATTTTATTTTACCGAATTATTTTTTAGCCTTTAGTTAAAACCGTACAACTTAAAAAAATATATATATATTCAAGTTTTAAGTTTTTTTTTCCTCATTCTATTTTTTTTATTTTTTATTAAATTGTACCTACTGTTATCAAAACTAAAGATGTGTACCAAATATCAGATTAATCTGCCAACAGGAAGGGGGTAAAATTTCAAGTACTAAATTTGACCCAAACAAAAAAAAACAGCAACAAACAGGGCAAGCTAAATAAAACCGTTTCAAAACAGAATGTTTCATAATTCTGAAGCATTATTTATTTTTCTTTGCACCTGATAAATGATTTAATTGTAACAATTTTTAATCGCGCCTAGAGGTATTTTATGTCGGATACATTGCGTGGACCACCTTTGTAAGACGACTAAACTGTCACGGTGTATTTTAGATAACATAACATTAAGTACGCCTTGTTTCCCCGAAGGTGTGTGCAGAGGTGTGCCTCACAATAGTACACCCACATTTCGCCAGCTAAGTCCCATGTAATAGGGGGCCAGCCTATTGTCATCAATCGGGCACAAATTGAGACTCCGGGCTCCTACTAAGAAATTCCGGAAGGTAAAACCCAATGACATTTTGCCCGACCTGGGAATCGAACCCCTCATGCTCAGCTGTAGCGCTTGCGACCACTACACCAACGAGGCAGTCTTATCATGTATTTAGATTCTTTTAAATATTGAGAAAGTGAGTAAGTTGTAGGCCTTGCAGACTGTACAATACAGATCTGTAGACCATTTCCATTCTTAAATTTCATTTATCTTAATTAGTACCAGGTTTTTTTTTGGGTGAGAGGCATACACTGTCCTCTCATACCTATTAACACTGTTATTTGAAAACTTTGTAAAAGCCAATTATTTTTAAAAGAGTAACCGTGGAGTTTCTAGATGGCTCTTTTCCATAGAAAACGACTAATTCGAATCGTGCACCTAGCTCTCTCATAAGTGCAATGTAGGTTTCTCTACATTAAGTTTGTAACAAATAAACTCAAAGACTACTGGACCGATTTCAAAAATTCTTTCACCAAAACATTTTTTTATTTAAAAAAAATTAAGTATTATTAATACAATTTTTTTTTTTAAGGAACAAACAAAATATTAACAGAAACTTCACAAAAACCTCAATAGGTTTGTCCGGATGTTGAAACACTTACCAGCAATCTTAACACTAATACTAATGGAATGATCATTATCTATTAATTTATGGTCAACACATAGTTTATAAAATCAAAATAAAACATTGTAAGGTAGTTTGTAAGTAATAACCAAAATAATACAAAAACGAAAACAGCGCGGGTCAGACATTCCGTCGATGCTAATTTACATTGAATGAAATTTAAACAGAATGATGCATTTTCAAAGAGAATCAAAGTTTTTTGTATTTAATTTTATAATTACTGTTGAATTTTTGTTGGAACATCATTAATTAAAGTAGGTATTAAATAAAAGCTCGTTTCTTTTTCCAAAATAGTTCTTGTATTTCGGCAAGTACTACTAGTTTTGATTGGGTTGACATTCTTGTTGCTATGGTATTATTGAATTTATATAGTTTGCCGTTCTTTGTTGGTGAACTGTTCTATTAATAACCACTTTTTGTATTTATGTGTGTATTGGTAAGATTTTACAATATTTAAAAAATCCTGTTTTGTCATTTGTCATCACCATCTTATAGTACTTATCTCTTTTATTTTACTTGGTATTATTATTTAACAAAAATTAAATTGTAAGTTGTTGGTACACTTTTTCTAAATAACTTTTAAACGTTCTGCCATACTTAGCTAGTAATTCACATTTCATAACATTTTAAAATGTACTTTGTATCTAATTATTGCAAATTTGGCTAGAATTGCTCGCAGTTTATCGCATAAGGAGTCAATTAGAATGCTAAACTATCCCTGAGTTTCATAGGCAATATTTATTACTAGAAAATGTCCACCCGTACGAAACCGGGACGGGCTGCTAGTGTGAAATAAAATATTTTGATTTTGAAAAGGGTCTAGCCACGTCACAGTTCAGTAGAGCCACGAGTTACTATGGACTTCACTTACCCATGAGTTGTATTTATCTGAAACATACAAATACACATAGTCAGAACACATCATTAATTTCTATCACAGAAGGCAAAATGATGTACTGCCACACTACCAAACGCCAAACCAACAAGTTATAACATACTTCTCCTTCTTAGCATGTCGATAGCAATCTTTATACAGAGAGCCAAGAATTTGGGACTGTGCTTAGCACTTTCGGCAGCGTCCGTCAGCTCCTACAGCGTGCAGGCAGCAGGACATGCTGGACGAGATATTAAATGCCCCATTGTTTGGCCTCAGGGGCTTATCAATAAAAATATTAGTTTTAAAAACTAAAAAACACGCTTTAAAAACCAAACTAAAAAAGTAGAAAATAATTTAATTCTATTAAAAAGCGTGGGGTGCTTGATATTAATTGATTATAAAAATAATCGTTTAAAAAACTAAAAAACATGCTTTAAAAACCAAACCAAAAAATGAGAAAATAATTTAATTCTATTAAAAATCGTGGGGTGCTTTTGGAGGTGGGATATAATCCACCACGCTCGTCCAATGGGGGTTGGTTTTAGGACATGCCGGTTTCCCTCACTGTTTTGAGAGCAGTGGTTATGAAATATTCACACAGAGTAAAGCACCTGACTGGATTTGAACATACCACCTACAACTCTTAACACGTTGACTGTCCTGTCTATTTTGGGTAATTTCATGGTACGTCAAATGGGATTTTTTTCTGCTGCTTTATCTTATGTTCATAAGTAGGGGCTGATATGTTGATGACTGCGTAATTATACAGGAGGCCTGAATTTCAGCATGAATTACATGTAATGCATGGACGTCTCAACTAGAATTTAGTGAATTACATGTAATGCAGCTACACCTAGGAGCAAAAATGAAGATGCTAGATGGTCTATTCTTCAGTTTCTATTCTTTATTTTCATTCCTCTAAAGTACCTGGTACTTATTGACAGGCCTGCACTGTCCTCCCATACCTAATATCACTGTAATTTGAAAACATTATAAAATCCAATTATTTTTAAAAGAGTAACCGTGGAGTTTCTTGCCGGCTCTTCTCCATAGGAAGCGACAAATTGGAACCGTGCACCTAGCTTCTGACGTTTCATAAGTGCCCTTGCAGGTTTATGTGAAATAAAATATTTTGATTTCGATTTTTGATTTTGGTCATCAACATAGAATAAAGAAGTTACTTGGGCTGGAAAATAGGGAAGACATCTAGTCGAACCCAAGTTCAATGAGTTCTCTATTTCTAGTCTGCCACAAAATGACACGCATACCCAGAAATGCTATTGGGAAGGTTTGCCAAAACCGATGCGCAAGTTGCAACAAAAAACTGAAAGAAACTGGCTCCACAACCAACAATGCAAGAAAAATGGCTACACAAGTCATAACCGAATGCCTTCCTTGCAAAAAAGCGTTTTGCTTAACATGTTTTAATGAAGCCCATTATAGTTTTGTTCTTCTGATTTAAAATTTTATAAAAATCTAAATATTTGATGGAACATTGGCGTTTTATTTTCGCCATTTATTCATTGTTCATATGTCCCTGGAAAGTCAAAGTTCTAGCTCACACGTCCAGCCCACGGAACGCGATTCGGTTGCCTTTGGCTAATGCATTACATGTAATGCACGGACGGTCAACGTGTTAAGTGGCAGCCGTTACCACTGGACCGCCACTGCTTTCAGGGACTCCCTCTAGATTTATCCTACTAATATTATAAATGTGAACGTTTGTGAGTATGGATGTATGGATGTTTGTTACTCGTTCACGCAAAACTGACTGAACGGATTTGAATGAAATTTGGCGCATAGGTAGTTTGTAACCTGGAATAACACAGAATATTTTTTTCGACCTTCACGCGGGCGAAGCCGCTGGCAAAAGCTAGTATATATATAAAACTGCTCAAACATGCGACACGGACATGTATATTACAATAACATGGTCCTTTCTTCAACTAAGTAGTTGATGGGTACAAACAGCAACATATCTAGCTATAGATTTCCAGTTTTATCTGTTCTCGCATGTTTAGGCTTTTCGTACAATGAGAAGTCCGCATAAACTGGAAATGTATAGGTTGATACGAGTATGTCACTGTGCACTTCTGAGACTACCTATTAAGACTATATTACCCATCGTCTATTTGCTATCTAAATTAATAAAACAAAAGAAGGCACAATTCTAAACAAGAACGCGAAAAAATGATAGAATTTCACTTGAAAACTATTCAGTAGCTTCGGAAATAAACAAATTATTAGGTTATTATCAAAAATATTTTGTTTATTAATCGCGCTGCACATAAACAACTGTTCCTTCATTATTAATTATAAAATAAACTCACCGGCTTTAGAGAAATCTGTGAAGTTGTAATCCATTTCGTTACAATAACATACCTAATAAAATACGAGTATATAATTATTGAAAGCGCTCCTGCTGAACACTGATCACAATTTCTATATAAAGCCCCTAGCAGCGCTTCATAAGAAATATTTATTGTATTTCTTTCACTGCTACTTTAAAATAGGTAGTAGTCGTTTTAGGTTGAGAACTTCGGCGATTAGACAGAAACGAGCAACAACAATCGATTTTTTAAGAAAATTTGACGCTTGACGTTGACAGTGACAGTTAGTTGACAAAGTCAGCATAGTTGCCAACTTAATTTTCAATTTGAAAATTAAGCTAGCAACTTCGTCAGCTTTAACTCGGGCTCTTTGGTCCCTGGTTTCGGGCTACGGAGTAATGAAAAAAGCGGAGATGCCGCATACATATAAACACTAACTATTTATATGTATGTGGGCCGAGCGCCTTCAGTAAGGCCAAGACGTCACAGACAGTGGGCGGAACCGAAATCCTTAGTTTTGAGTGAATCGTCATCGCGTTATGGTCATTGTGTTTTGATAAAATTTAATTGTTTTAGTAATGAAGTGCACTGTTTTTGGACGCCAAAATTGTTCAGGATTAAAACTGAAACATATTGATGGCGTATATTTTAAAAATAATTATGAATTGTATGCTGCAATTGTATACTGTACTTAACATTTTGAAATGTATATTTTCACTTTAAATCACATTTTCTCGTTTGATCGCCAGATTGTAGCTAGTGACATCTTTTGTCGAAGAGATGCATTCTAACCACTTCTCAGTAATTTTGTGTTTTATCGTTATCAATACATGTTATTACCAATTTTCGAATCAAGTAACTGGCATAGGTCTATTTTGCTCGCTATAAGTTATTTAAAATAAAAATTACATACCTTGATACATGAAACGAGATGAATTTAAAATATAAAAAAAATTCGCCATCTGTCAGTAAGTATTCGGTCCTAAGTGATAAATAAAAATGTGTGCATCATGCCAGCAAGACCCTATTTTATCGAATTTATTATCTTCTGGTAGTTTACAGTTTTTTTTAATCCTAACTTATTTTTCGTTAACATTTTAATCAATAAAACTGTTTTGTTTACATATTCAGCCTATAACGTTCCCACTGCTGGGACACAGGCCTCCTCTCCGTAAGAGGGAGTGGGCCGTAATCCACCACGCGGGCCCAGTGCACCCGTACTGGGCCCGCGTGGTGGATGTCACATGTCTTAGAATTTTTGGTTCTAGGACATGCCAGTTTCTTCACGACGTATTGCGTTACCATTTTGAGAGCAGCAGTGATGAAATTATTAACACAAAGTAAAGCGTCTGGCTGGGTTCCAACGCACGACCTACAACTCGTAAGTGGCGACAGTTACCACTGGGCTACCACTGCTGCTGCATTGTTTAGCGGTCAATAATAAATATTGCCCAATAAAGATTGATGATATTAACAACTTTTTGATTTAACTACCAACCTACGCTACCCTTTATACCCGTTAGCCCACATGACACTATTAAAAAGAAAACAATTTCAAATACACGGAAAACATTTCCGTTTCAGATGGGTAATAAATAATGTGGTCCCGCCATACTAACGTACATAGAATGTTCTGGAACAAAGCGTCATGCTTTGTAATGCCATAGTGGGAGTTTTTGGCGGGATCGCGTTGGAACATGTCGCACGAATTTTCATTTTCATGGAATTTAGTGAAATAGCGAATTAAATTGTATAATTTTGATAGTGAATTATTCAATTTAGTTACGTGTGAGTGCACAAGTGTAGTGAAGGTGAAAATAAGTGACTAACGTGGACTTTTCGTGTTCCCCCCAAAAACTCCTGTTAGGTTGTTGTAAAGTTACTACCGCTTTACAATAACTTTGATTTGACTTGACTGACTAAAGACGACTATGACTGTTTTGTAACTTCGTGCCCGATATCGGGCCATTTACTTGATCTAAAAGAAAAATTACTTGACACTGGCTAAATGCACAAACCGTGTGAAGCCAAAATCAAAAAAAAAAAAAAAAAAAAAAAAATGCCATAGTGGCCAGTGGAACTAAAATGACAAATAGCTAGTTCAGTTACATTGTCATAATTCCTTTCACCGCTAGATGGATTTACAAAAAATGGGCGGGTTATTCCCGTATTTAGGCAACGCTACTTTCTAAAGAGATTTTGCTTTGCGGCATTTTCGTTTGTTTCATTAAGTACTCCGTGCTTCGGACACTCCCGTCACCCAACTTATGCACTAGGCTTGGCGACAATACTTTCCGGCTCACAAAATTTCATTTTAATTCTTTATGTCCTAGCTGTGCTTTGTCAACTCTTGCCAACCACACCAGAATAAATGTTCATTCAAGTGTTCTTCAATGACATCATCGTCACTAGAAGATAATATTTGAGCAGCTGCCATCTGCTGCAATATGTACCTGCCGGGTTGCCGTGTGCAGCCGCACGCCTGCGCGCTACGCCCGCGTGCACCTCGACCACCGCAACGGCCACGCCCTCCGCATGATATCTAATTCCGATTATGGTTTTCTATTTTTACTGCTTAGGGCTGGCTTTATATGTGCGCGCTATTGCAGATGAACGCGGGCCAGCCCGCACTGACGCACCATTGGAAGAGTATCGTCCGTGGTAGCGCAGACACGTCCGTCGCGGTACATCCTATTTGCGGCGAGTCGGTAAATCCAAAGCGATGTAAGCTTCTTTTGCACTTTGCATTTTGGCATGACAAAATCGATCACGGACCGACACGCACCGTTGGAAGAGTCTTGGTGTACGGTGCGTGGCAGTCCGTGATCGTCAGACGTGCGTGATAATCTGCAATAAAATTGGTCGTGCGAAGCCGCCTTTTCATTTTCACACACATACATGTACATACGAGAGGATCTAAACTGAATTTTCGTTTCTTGAGTTTGACACTTTTTCTTTTTATTTTATCTTTCACCCCTTTCACCTTTCGTAGCTCCGTAAAATCAATTAGCAACGTCCATTTCAGTCTATCCATAAACGTGGTATCTCTATGTAGTCTGTGCTATCCTTCTTCCTCGTTGTCACTTCACTCTCTCACTCTCTAAACCAAGCCTTTCACCACTCAGCGCGTTCATAAACTCTTTTTTTACTGTGAAATCCTACATACATACGGATGCTCATATTCATGCGATTGTGAGCAAGGATTTAATTCGATTAAGATCATGAATTCTAGTACGGATCGATCGATCAGGTTAAGCTAAGCTTGCCGCGGTTGGTCCGTGGATGGGTGACCATCTTAACATACCAAGACCTCTCCGTGCCTCGGAAAGCACGTTAAGCCGTTGGTCCCGGCTGTCATTTGTAGGTCTTTGACAGTCGTTACGGGTCGTCAGAAGCCCGAAAGTCTGACAACCAGTCTTTCCAAGGGGTATCGTATTAACCAGTAACTGGGTTGTGGAGGTCAGATAGGCAGTCGCTCCATGTAAAATACTGGTATTCAGCTGCATCCGGTTAGACTGGAAGCCGACCCCAACATAGTTGGGAAAAGGCTAAGCAGATGATGATTCGTATGCTAAGGTTAGTTTGCACGACGCGCACAACAGCGTCCTGATGCCCGCGACCTTCGCCATTCATCGTTCTCCCTCGGTCGGTTCATCATCATCCACAGTCCCACAGCCCGCAGCCCCACGGCTGGACCATATGCCTCTTTTTTTTTGTGCCAATCACCACGCTCCTCTGCCCGCCTCACCCAAGTTCTACCCGCGATGGCTACAAGCAAATAAAAACACAAAAATTCACGTAAAAATTAGTTATTTACTTTATACCGACGCAAATTTGCAAAATTTTTCTCACGAAATAGACTAGGTCGCGACAAGCATCGCCCGTGGACTCCAGCCACTCGCACAACAGCTGCTCGAACGCCATGGAGGGGATGCGGCAGCACGCCAAGCAGAACAGACATCCGAACACCTCCTTGATGTACCTGGCGAGGGCGCCGATGCAGAGGCAACAGTTATCGTTCAGCGACGTGACGAGCGACTGCACGGAAGGGTTCTTCGTACGGCATTTACTCTTTTTAACCCAAAAGCAGAGAGTAGCGTCCTTCTTAGCTCTTAGCTCGTCCTCCTGTTAACATTTATTGTGGCAGGTAAAGATTACGAGTTTAGACATTTCAATAGCGAATTTTCACAGTATTCCTATCCTCATAAATACCAAAATCGAAGTTGGGAAGACAGCAAAGGGTTTAAGACTCACATCAAGCTACTTTGATCTATATATATAATGTTGGCAATCCTGTATAATAACGTCGAAAGCCGGCTTTACGACGATTTAAAATAAGAACCTAATCAAAATGACTGCGTTCAAGTGTGTTAAAGACAGCGAGTGCATACGCAAGCAATTTGCAGGCTCCATTGAAAATAGGATCGTATAACCGCCTTAAGTAGAAAATAGTATGAATATCAAACAGTCGGCGCGTGTATGCTCGCAACTCGGTTTGAATTGCGCCCAGAGAAGGTTCGAGCCTGCGCAAGAATTTTTCCGTTCTATCTGTACGGACCCTAAGGCGTTTGACTTATACACCGTGACATTTTAGTCGTCTTACAAAGGTGGTCCACTCAATGTATCCGTCATAAAATACCTCTAGCCGCGATTAAAACATTGTTACCATTAATTAAGATAATAGGAACAAAGAAAAATAATTAATGGTTTAGAATTATGAAACGCCCTCCCTGTTAATAATGTTAACGTATCAAGCGGTAGAAGATATCTACCTACCTACCATTACATTCTATCATTAATTCCATCTCCATAAAAGGGTGTTTCAAACTACGTCATGCGTCTTAGCGAACGATATTTGAATTTTTTGAATTATGCAAATGTTCAAAAATATTTTTTATTTAAATAAATGATTGGTAGTCATTGGATACATGAAGTGGGCTGCCGTTGTAAGACGACTAAAATGTCACGGTGTATACACAACAGACGCGATGCGACTCTTGTAGAAATTCTATGAAAACTTCATAGAAGTGGTTCTACAAGAGCCGCGTCGCGCCTGGCTGAAAAAGCCTAAATAAAAATCAGCACATGCTTCGCCCTGTCCGGCCGCACTATTAATACATACATGCGTGTGGGGGTTGCTGCTAAATGAGTGAATGATAAGGGTCGAGGCGGAGCAAAAAATAACTAAAATTAGTTCAAAATTAACAAAATAGGGTCCGTTTCATACGTAACCGGCTTCAAAAAAAGAGGAACTTCCACTCTACATTCGAAGGGTAGTGGAAAAAAGCCGGTTTAATGGTTGGTTTTTCCTCTGCTAAAGCATTGTGGAGCGTCACCCTCCCCTCCGACTTACTTTGGTGTCATTTTCATCACCTCGGTCGTTCTTCCGTAACAGCCAGTTCTTAGGATGCTGTAAAAGAAAATTAAAGTGACGAGAAAATAAAAAAAAAATGATTAAAAAAAACAACTAATGGCCGCCATAGACGTTCAAGTAATTTGATCAAATAGGCTGGTTCAAACAGTTTGATCAAATTAGCATGAACGTCTGAGGTCAAATTTGATCAAATTGAATAAGTAATGGAATGGCTTGAAGAAATACGAATTTTCGTAATTTTATTTGATCAAACAGTTTAATCAAACTGTTTGATTAAAAATTTGAGTGTGTGTGTGTTGCGAGCGCTCAGTTGTTGATGCGGAAGTGTTCCTATGCGGACGAGTTGCATTGCATAATATCGAACCGCGATGTTTTAACCAATCTCTCCATAGCACCTTATATATATTTACTTAATTCAATAATACGATTTTAATGGAATTATCTGTTTAATGACTGCATGATTAAGATCAATAATTATTTTATATTTGCACGCCGAAGTTAAAGGCAGAATAAGAGAACAATATTATACATTTTACCAACCTTCTGTAGGTACCTTATTTAGGCAAATAAATGATTTTGATTTTTGATGTGAAACATCTATAGCCGCACGTAAAACCGATTTCTGGCGTGGCGACGCATGCCGTGGCGACGCGTCGCCACGCTATATGATGGTATATATACAGTCTATATGCAGTAGTGTGTAAGGTGTGGCGACACGTCGCCATGCGCAAACAATTTTTGTATTTAATGAAAATAAATGTTTATTCAATAAATAGTCATCGTTATCTGGAAAAAAATCGTAATATTTTATTTTATCATTATGACATATTTAGTTCCTATCACAATATGTTCTTTTCTGCATATTACTTTAACAAAATAATGTCGATGTTTCACATCTGCCAGGCGTCCCGTGACGGCTCACATTTTTTTTTACTTTATTTTATAGCTTCGCAAGTTTCAGGAATAATACGAAAATTTTAGGTCTTCATACCTCCTCCCAGTCGCAAGAAACCTCAAAGTTGTGTTTAATCTTTCATGTGGTGATATAGATTTTCGCATAACTATGTTTTTTTTTTCTATTAATGGACTGACTAACGACAGAAGCTTTAAACATGTTTCCTTTCATTCGCCAATAATTATGCCAGTCTTTTGGAGCAAATTCGAATTCATTTAAAAACAAGTTTATGTGCGAATATTTGTCCTCTTTTCATGAACCTCTTTTTACACCGCACAGTACGATTTTTTGACCTTTTGTAGGCCTTCAAAGCAAACACAAAACCAACTATTGCTAAAGCGTCGTCTGTAGATATTTTTAAAGAAACACAACAACTCTTCGCCCGTTTCCATACTGAACTGACACCGCTTCAAGCCTGCGTGAAGGTGTGTGGTCCCTTGAAAGATCATGCCAATTTGATCAAACTGTTTCAACCAGCCTGTTTGATCAAATTACTTGAACGTCTATGGCGGCCATAAGTTCCAAAAATAACACTACAAAGAGAAAAATAACTTTAATTTCAGAATTCGGTTTCGTACTCTTTGCGCCACTTGTACACACTAGCTATGGGGAATACACTACGGGCTTGTGGCTAAGTAATATCAGCCGCACGGGTCGATCGGTCAGGTTAAGCTACGCTTGCCGCGGCTGGTCCGTGGATATGACCGTCTTTACATATCAAGACCCCTCCGTGCCTCGGAAAGCACGCTAAGCCGTTGGTCCCGGCTGTCATTCGTGGATCTTTGACAGTCGTTACGGGTCGTCTGAAGGCCGAAAGTCTGACAACCTTTCTTACCAAGGGGTGTTGTGTTACCCGGTAACTGGGTCGTGGAAGTCAGATAGGCAGTCGCTCCATATAAAATACTGGTATTCAGCTGCATCCGGTTAGACTGGAAGCCGACCCCAACATAGCTGGGAAAAGGCTAGGCAGATGATGACTCTTTGCGCCACTTAATCCCAACTTATCCCACCCAAAAAAAAACCCCCAGTCAAAGCACTAGGAAGTGATGAAAGACAGGTATCGGGGGACTGTTTTATGTTATTTTGGCGTTCAAAAAATGCTGATTTTCGGCCTACTTTGAGTATTTGGATTCGAATGTAAAAATCCCAAGCTAGCCGCATCTATGCGGGTGGGATCTGCGGCGTGATATGATCGGAAGCGCCGTCTGTGGTACTCCTATCATCATCATTTCAGCCGAAAGAGACATAGGCCTCCCCCAAGCTCCACCAGTTCGACCGGTTCTGTACTTCCCGCATCCAATGGATCCCTGATGCCTTCACAAATTAATCGGTCCACCTTGTGGAAGCCTTCCAAGTTTACGTCTTCCGGTACGCGATCGCCAGTACCTTTTGGCCTCGACGGCCTGTTCTGCGAGCAATGTGCCCTGCCCACTGCCACTTAAGTTTGGCAATTCTTCGGGCTATATCGGTTGCCTTGGTTAGAGAAACTCCAAGCACAGCCTTCTCCATTGCCGCTTGAGTGACTTATAGCTTTCTAATAAGGCCCATTGTTGCGCGTAGCGCGCTTCGCATACTCCCATATTGCTGCATAACTTGTATACGGCTAACTGCTAAAACTACTAACGAAGCTTACCTTAACTCGCCAAGTCTCCGTAGACACCTCCATAGCCAACTCGTTCTCAACTATGTCTTTCTCATTTTCTGGATTTCCAATGAAACTCACCGCTGCATAATACTTTAAATTTTTCCCTAGATTGGTGTCCAATTTATACAAAATGACAGTTTGAACTGTCAAAAGATGTTTTCTTAAGGATTTCGGGCAAATTATGATGAAAAACTATAGAACTCAAAGAGGTTGAGCACAAATACTTTGCACAGAGCTGGTGCCCAGAGAAGATGGCGGGACGAATAGCACAATTGTTACGTAACACACTAGTAATCATAATCTAAATAATTTTGCAGGTTTTTGCTAATCCATTCTTTCATATGTTCGAAAAAATTGTCTTCTTGTTCTAACCGACGTAAACAACGCCATGGATGTTGTGGAACTGTTAAAATTAAAGCGATTCCTACTGATAGTGTATTTAATCTTTGATGGTTGTTGTTACGAGTCGGCAGATGCCTGAAAGTCTGACCAGTCTTACCAAGGGATATCGTGTTACCCAGTAACTGGGTTGTGGAGGTCAGATAGGCAGTCGCTACATGTAAAATACTGGTATCTATGATGATGATGATAGGACTCCCTTCTCCGCACGTAGACTTCCATTCGATCCGTTGTGCGTGGGGATTCTGGCTAACAGAGCCAGCCTAGCTCCGCCCAGAAGCTCCGAAGCTTCCTGGGAGCTTCACAGGCTTGGCGGAGCGACCTCACTGTTCCGAGGATCTCTTCACGTTGAGAACGCCACGGCTTCGCATTCCTGGATGATGTCGGTGGCTGCTTCCTCGGCGTCCAGGCAGCCCCTACAAAGCGGGCTGTCTGTGGCGCCTATGTTATAAAAATATTTGTTAAGTTGGTTGTGGCCCGTAATTGTTCTTATGATTATTCTAAGGTTATTTCCACTCAGGCTGAGAAGTTTTTTGGTTAATCGCGGGTGTACAGTTGCTAAAGCCAATTTTGACTGTCTACAGTCTGTTGCCCGTGACCATCTGTTGTTATGAAGTTCAGTTGATCTTTGGCGAATCCATGCACGAAATTGTGAGAAAGGCAGGGGGAGAAGTGGGTACGGGCCTAGCACTTTCATACTGGTATCTATTCAGCTGTATCCGGTTAGACTGGAAGCACACCCCAACATAGGCAGGAAAAGGCGAGGCAGATGATGAGGCTCCTCTGGATAGGTTCTAAAAACCTGCACACATTAGGAATGACTTTAATTTTGAGTTCAACAACATTCATTGCGCTAATAATGTTACTGAGCAGACACATTTTTCGAACACGATTATGAAGCAATAGCTTCTTACTAATATGCTTCAAAATTATTCAGATTTTGATTGAAAGTGTTTTTTGGGCGATTAGGCTGCTGGAAGGGAGGATGCGCGGGCTTGTGTAAGAAGGAGTAGAGGTGAGGGAACCTTTTGCCGAGAGGGGCACAGCGGAGGCTAGATTGATTCTTGCCGAAGAAATTGTAGCGGACGGTGAGCGCGACCAGCCGATCTTATCCTGTTAAAATCTCACCGTGAGAAATTAGATGAAGTGAGCTGTCATCTAATGACAGCTCACTTTAAGCTCACTTCATCCAAATAATCACAGTGAGATTTTTGCAGAATAGCACGGCAGCACCCCGCACTAGCCCTGGGACTTCGCCCACTATTGTTCACGCACGCTCCGTACTCACTGAACCAGTGGCCCTGCTGGCGGTACACGTCACCACGCAACCCTAAATGCGTTGAGTAGGTACTACGACCGACAAGGACCTCGGGGAAACGGAGACTTCGTCAGAGGACGCAGAAATAAATAAATATTAAAAAATATTTTTCCAGTCTTGTTCGCAGATTTCGGCTTGTTTCTTCCTTGTTGTTGCTTCTTCGGTGGCTGAGCCGCGACTGGCTAGTGCCTTTTTTTGTGAATGGCATCTCGTAGTTGACCTTGAGAGGCCGTGACTACTTAACCGGACTTTCTTGTGGTTGCCTTAAGAAAACTTAAAGCCTCCAGCCAGGGGCGTAATACTACTTAAACTAAGCCACTGCACGCTGAGGGCACCCTCTGTGGGGGTACGGGGCTCGGCTCAAGGCGTCACTGGTAGCGGGACAGCAAGTTGGGACAGGCTCAGCTGCGGCCGGGGCGGTCCGGCCGGTACTCGAGCGCTGATCGAGTACCGGCCGGAGAGGTAGCGGGAGATTGCTTCCGCTAACCCGATCCGCAGCAGACGCACCGGGCGTCGGCGGAGGGCGGACAACGCCCTCTTCCAGCCCCCCTAAATGGGTCCAGGGGCAACGGATCTGGGGAAATTCGTTGCTCCCTACTTCTTAGGACCCGAGATGGCGGCGCGAAGTGTTCCACGCGCGCCTCTTTATGACGTAAGGGGGTAGTTTAACACCTCACTCCCCCCTATCGCGAGGTGGCCCGCAGAGGCGGGCCGGTACTAGCCGGGGATCGCGGAAGTCACACTAGTTCCCGTGATCCCCGGTGCAAGTGAGAGACGGAACACCGGGGTGGTTTTAGTACATTACAACTGCTCAGCGTCGCGTCGCCGTCCCGTCCTGCCGCGCCACGCCCGCTGTGTGCAGCGACTTTTAATAACACTAATTTCTTGAGATCCATAACAATATGGTATTTATTCTCTACTCTTAAACAATATTTTCTCTTCACAAGAAGTCATAGTCATGTACTTATAATTATTTAAAAAGTCATGATTTCTTTGATCCTTGTTTTGTTACCTTTATCAATTAAACCTTGATCCTTGTTTTGCTCCATGTGGTGCCGGACGTACAAGAATACCACCATCCCATTTCTTCCCGTGGCTGTCGTAGAAGGCGACTAAGGACTAGGACTTACTAGAGAATGGGCAGCAGCGTTCTTTATGCATTTGACCACCATTCTGCGATCGCCAACCCGCCTGCCAAGCGTGGCGATTATGGCAACTCCCCCCTTTTGGGGGAGGCGTATATCCAGCAGTGGACGTCTTTCGGCTGATATGATGATGATGATCAATTAAACCTTAATGCTCCATGTCTAATGCTCAATGATTATTTCTTCTCCACAATTTTTCACAATGTGGTATAAATATTAACTGCATATTCTTTGGTACCTACTTGTTTGCCGTATGCAAAATACTCTCCACCCAGCTTCGTAGCAAATCTAGTATTGTGTAACACGTAATATGTCGCACCCCAGGTGCAACACTGTCACTTATGCAAAAGTCATTTTTTCACAAGAAGTATTTTAAACTTTAATACTTATGCTTTAAGTTGATGACACTTACCGATTTAGGGAAGATAGATAGGTTATATCCTGACATGTTCTTTTAACTTTATATTTTAAGAAAATAAATTAACCCAAATAATGAAAATAAAAATACTACAAATAATAGCATTTTAAAATTTGGAACCCCTCAAATGTGACGTTGTGAACTAAAATAAAAAAGGCTGATTTTACCAAAGTCAGATATGTTTTATCCGTAGAATAAAATTTACGTCTGACAACTCTACTATGGAAAATCTGTCAAAAACTCAAAATTTATTTTCAGGATGGAAGACCTATTCTAGGTATAAAAGTTTGGTGAAATTCGCCCTAAGTGACATAGTGACTGACAAATAAAAACCAAGGAATTATTAAATTAAAGTTTTATTTTAACTCAATTTGTTGGACTTATATTTGTTAAACAAAAGAAAAAATTGTAAAACACACAACAACTGTATTTTAGGCCATTCTTGCTCCAAAATAAATAAAATAAAATGTCACAATTGCCTTAGCAACGTTGTAACTCCAAGGTACTGCTGCCGATGCGGGGGGCCGCGCACAACTGACCAAAGTAATCCCTACCTACATGAAAAAATTGATCCCTACGTGTCAATTATACGGACTATTTGATAATAATTTAAGTAAACAGTGTGGAACGGCGCTGGCAGGTTCTAACATGCTGCTACGTCCTGCAATACCGACGACGCTGCTATACGTGTCCCGATTGCACCACTCTACGAAGATTGAGGACACCGTAGAGTACATACGGGTGAAGACCAATTGGACCTTGAGGGTGGAGAAGTTGGAAGCGCGTCATAACACCAACTTCAAGTCGTTCGTGGTGCGCGTTCCAACTCACCATTTGATGACCTTCCTCAAGGAAGAGTTTTGGCCGAAATGTGTGCTTTATCGGCGTTTCCGCGGCCAGCTACGCGACACCTCGCTGCGTAACACGACGCCGTCACTTCGTGTGCAGTAGTTTTAAAATTTGTTAAAAAAATGTTTTAGTTTAAAGTTACTGTTTTTACACTTATAATATATGTATTGTGTTTTATGGGCCTTAGTTGCCTGAAGTAAATAAATAAATTAAAAAAATATGTATTGGTAGGTGCCTATTTTCTATTGATTTTCTATAAACTTTAAACCAGAGTTCGTGTTCGGGTTCGGCGAAGGAACGTAAAGAGTAACACACTACGTATAGTCAAACGTTTATTACTGATCACACAACACAATTCAGTCAGTTTTTATACCAATTATCAGATTAACTATGAATGTCTTATGGAAAAACTAAGTTACTCGCGTGTTCGCGGTGGGCGCCCCTCTCTTCTTAAATTCTAACTGCTATCTGCTACGGTAACGCGCGGAGAGTTGATGTTCGCGGGAAGGGCGCGCGGGTCAGGTACCGCTCACGATTGTTCGACGGCGTTCTGATTGGTCAAACCGGACCGGGATGCGGTCCGGAGTAACTCACGCGTTTCGGCGGGAATCAAACCCAAAGCATTTATTTCAATTAAACCATTTACAGGCACTTTTGAATTGTCATAAAGTCGATCAGTTGGAAAGTTGAAGCTAGTTGCCCATTCCAAAACGTAGATCTCTATGGAGAAGAACGGGCAAGAAACTCCACGGACACTCTTTTAAAATCAAGTTGAAATATTACAAAATCTTGGGAACATTATTCTTGTTGCTTCTGTATGTGAGAACAATGTAAAAAATGTAATTATAAACAATTCTAAATACAAGATAAAAATAAGCCCTGGAAGTTAGGAGATGACCAGTCTCAACCACAGAACACTATACTCCTAGCGGAGGTCTCAACCGACAGCGCCCGTTCACGAACTTGACGCGTGGATCAGCACCATCCATCCGGAATGGAGCCGTACGTTCCGTTACATGGCCCTGTTATAAAACCAATTAAAACGAAACGTGACCAAAAATTGCCCATAATGAAGTGTAAAACACAGTTCTTTTATTTTTGTGGGCGACTTTTCAACCGTTAAAACGATTTATTTGGGGTTTACAACGGCAATATTTTATTTAAAACGTTTGAAATCGGTTATTGCACATCTATAGTCACGTTTAACCCATCGAGCATAATGCTTCCAACAAAACTATGGAATTGAAACGTTAGTGTACTTTAAGTTTGTTTTCAAAATCAACAGGTCTTAACAAATAATTTGCAAAGGCAATCTCTTGACTTGATCGTTTTGTTGGGTATTAGTGGAGAATTAGTTGATTTTCCTTTCAAAATTTGGGGAATTTGCTAAATTGAGGAATGGGGGGTATTGTGACTGTTACTGGTGGCTTTTAGTATAATATTGTAGTGTCACCAGTATCATAGGTAACAAATTGAGCACAAACCGATAAATAAATAAATTAGCATTGGCAACCCTAACCATATTTCTGTCTCTACTAAGGCCGCTTTCCGGCTTCCTACTCCGAACGTAGGTAGCCTGTCAATGGCGTGAGTAGCGTGATGGCAGTGTTGCCAACCCGTACGATAATTTGGCCAATGGTACGATGTACGATAGTGATTGGTAAATGTACAATAATGTTGAAAAAAAAAATTGTTCCATTAACAAAATGTATTTGTCAGACAAAATACAACGCAAAATGCAAAAGGTCAACGTTAACTGTCAAGTATGTCAACCTCAATATGTAAATGTCTCTCTCTCTCTCTCTCTTTCCATCATATTTATTTTATAAATAAATAAATTTCTTTGAAATGAAAATAATAACACTTGTTTCCATCCGACCGTGACTCCGCATTATATATTGCAGGTATTCTTTTAGTTTTCTCAGATCCTACATAATAATATTATAAATATGAAAGTTTTATGTTTGGATATTTCGATGAATCAGAATCAGAATCAGAATCAGAATCAGAACTTTATTTGCTATGAATGTAGGTACAGTTATAAGATGTTGTACATAAATTGATGAGATCGGCTACAGTCTACCTTACGGCGTGCAAATTATTAGGTACATAAATTAAACTATTAATACAAATTAAATAATATCAGCAAAACAAAACAGAAATTAAGGTGATGTCAATTAATATTAATATAGGCGGGTACATAAGTCATAATTGGTCAAATTTGTAATTAAATATAACAATCATAATCAGGGTAAATTTATATCATTTAGAAAGTCTTTCACTGAGTAATAACATTTGTCTAATAGTAGTGCAGTAACCTTAGATTTAAAAATATTTACTGAATAATCCTTAAAACTATGAGGTATTTTATTATAAATGATAGGTCCCATTGTCATAATACTTTTCCTTAACAGTGCTGTTTTGTAATTACCCGAATGTAGCAAGTTCTTATATTGGGATCGCAAGGGGCTATTACGTGTTCTTATATTGGATGGATGTTTGGACGTTTGTTATTCCATTACGCAAAAACGGCTGAACGGCACACGGATAGTTTAAAACCTGAATTAACACATAGGATACTTTTATCCCAGTACGTTCCTGTGGGATCATTTTCGACATCCACGCGGGCGAAGCCGCTGGAAAAAGCTAGTAACTGTAGCTAGCTTTACATTTCGTGGGCACGCGTGAACACAGACTGTAAAAATTAAACAAAGACTCTTGTGACCTGTGATACACTCCATGGTCGTGTGTAAAGTTTGGCGGTTTGTGCTGCTAACGCTACTAGTAGTGAAACTTGGCATATTCTCCTCCGACTTCGACATTGTCGTTTGTTATCAATGTTTGATTGATGTTTCAGGTTTTTATTTTCGTGAATATTTTTGTACTATAATTTTGCCCACAATACGATAGTTTCGACGTAACTCGATAATTTGAACTTTTGGAGGTGGCAACACTGCGTGATGGCGTCCTCAAATAGTCGATCATTATGTCAATGTGCGTAGTTGTTTGCGTTAACATTTTGCTACTGTTTTAGGTCTTAAGTATTTATTCTTGTTCTTTAAAAATTTTGTTTCTAAAAGAATGTATTGAACTTCAAATTCTGAGTGTTCCTTTTTAGAATTCTAATGAGTTAGAATTTTATCGATTTTCGTCTTTGTTTGGCTTTGGTATCGTAGTGAATGTGGTCTTATTTTTATCGTACGTCTTTTTAAATCCTATCAAGTCCGGTCAAGAAATAAGTTTAAAACACTGAAATCTACTTTCGTCTTTTAGACAGTCCTAAAGTATCAAAATTGTGTTTTTAAAAGAATGTATTTAACTTCAAATTCCGAGTGCTCCTTTTTAGATTTCGAATGAGAGAATTTTATCGAATTTCGTCTTTGTTTGGTTTTGGTATCGTAGTGAATGTGGTATTATTTTTATTGTAAATCTTTCTAAATCCTATCAAGTACGGTCAAGAAATAGGTAAGTTTAAAACATTGAAATCTACTTTCGTCTTTTAAACAGTCGTATAGTATGCCTGGTGGCGCGAGGTGGTTGTTGTCGATTCAAAATATTTTTAAAATCTGTCTGCCATAACTATAAGCCAATGGCTTATATAATTGTGTCGTTGCTATCTAAGGATTCGTGCATCTAGAACATTCAGGATTTACCTGCAGCTGTGTGTAACAAAAACTGAAGTACCTAATGTGTATTCGGCACAGTCAATTTAACATGAAATACAAAATAAAATAAGAAAGTGAATTGTTGTAAAGACAACAGTGTGTGCCTCTCGGCTGTTCTAAAAAGGTAAATCTGTACATAAATGCCAGACACGCTGTTGCAACGTTAATATTGTGAGGTAACCAGGGCTTTATTATAAATTTTAGTTTGAAATTGCCAACCACACTTGAGCAAGAGTGGTGACCAATTCTCGTGCCTTCTCGGTATGAGAAGAAGCCTTTGTTCTGCTGTGGGGCAGTAATTTAGTATATCATTTATTTATAATAAAGGAGCACATTTACAAAGTATCTTAACAATTAAAATAGAGCACAGTTGCTTATTGCCTGAACTAGGTTGAACTTGTGTTTTAGGCTATGAAGTGCATTAATACTTAATGTAATAAATTAACATTGTGACTATAATAAAAAGTAAATTAAAACTAGGGAAAAAAGTTAAAGTAATAAAATAGCATGTTAGTCGTTCTATTTGCAGACAACAAGTAGATCTTCTGTCTGTGCATATGCAATGGTTAGTAAATATTCAAGTATAATTTTCTTACAGCTAAAGTAATTTAATTTATAGATACTTAGTTTTCTATTTAACCTATGGTACACAAAAGGGCCTAAGAATGTAAAAAATCTTTCCACAAAGACATGTTTTGAGGTTGCATTCGATGTGCATACTATATCATTCCGTCTTTTGTTAGTATTGTCAGCAGTGTAGGTAAGCATGGTGTGCTGTTTTAATACTAAGTGCATAATGAAAAGTTGGCGAACAGGCAGTCAATAGGCTGGTTCTATAATAAAGACGCTATCTAATGCTGGTGATGCTATAAAATTTTGGATCAGGTGTTGTTTTGTGTTAAAATATTGGTCAGTGGGTCATCTTAGGGGCAGGCTATCTGTAATTTGTTTTGCTTTTTGTGGTCTTAAGTCGGGGTTTCAAATACCGGATTTTTTCAATACCGGTAATAATACCAATTCAACAATTTTCAATAACACTCTGATTGTTCATAAAGATATTACAAGTTATTTCATAGTCAAAATCTAACAATAGTTTTTTCAACCACAATGCTTCTGAAACAGTTAAAGTGACACAAGGCTGTTGCTTCGTTCCCCATGAAATAAGACAATCACAAAAATAAAATATTTGACCTGAAGATAAATCAATAGTTCCTTTAACATAACTAAATATTCCCTTTAGACATTGATATAAGGACTTACTAGCATATTGTAAATATCTACTCAAGAAACTCATTGCTACAGACAAATCAGGTCGAGTATTACAAGCATAAAGCAACCTCCCTATCAAACGTCTACAATCTTTTTCTATCCCTACAGATTCTGGTTTATCCCTCTTTAACAAATAAAAATTAAAGTTCTATTTTAATAGGTGTTGATACACTTTTACATTCTGACATTTGGTAACTAGGAATTTAATAATTTTTGCAAATATTTCTTTTGGTTTATTACAGTTAAACCATTCTTAAAATCTTGTTTAATGTTTATCCCCAAATAGTTACTTGCTAAACCCAAATCTTTCATTTTAAAGTTCTGACATAGAGTTTTTAAATGAATTTTATTGACTTTGGTTATTTCCAAAATAAAGCAAATCATCTACAAACAATAGTACATACATGTAGTTACAGTAACTGGCACGAGTCGTGAGCACAGATTGGCAATAGTGGGGGCAAGCTCGTGCATGTACACTTTCGGCCAAATTTATTGAGTACCGCTTTTGCTCAAATTATTGAAAGGTACTTACGCAAAGTATTATTTAAATATTAGTGGTACTTGAAATTGTACTGTGATACAGTAATGTAGGCCTTCGTGACTAAAACATAATTATCTCAATAAAACAATTATAATCTGGTTAGAAGGGCTTTGTATTTGTTTATTTTTGTTTTTACAAAATATCATCTCAATCCGGAGGAATAGGTAATATTGCCTTCCATAAAAGTAGACTGGTAGAGGCCACTTGATCACTCATGTCCCTCATCATCGTCACTGTTCTCATCCTCCGAATTGGTCTCGGAGTCATCGTCACCAACTTGAATTATAAATTGTTCTGACAATGCATCCACTATGTGATCGTTTTTTATGTATTCCATCTCAATTTCCTTCACTTTTTGACATAATTTTGTCCATTCAGTAGCTCCCATTACATTTACTTTTTCCTTAATAAGATTCGTTACGTGACTTACGTTCCATGTCACATTCTTACTGCCAACATATCCTTTTATTGCAGCCCATGCCATCTCAATGGGATTGAGGTCTGGGTGGTATGGAGGTAATCTTATTACATCGTGGCCGTGCTCAGCCATAATCTTATCTATATTAAATAATTTGAATTGATCTTTATTAATTTTTATTAAATGATGTAGTTGGGGCTTCAGCTTGTTTTCTTCGTGTTGAATCCCCTTTTCTCTTAACCATCCCAGCATCTCTGACTTCCTGGCATTTGAGCTTGGTGCAGGGTCATACTGGGAATCCAAATGAAGTGTTATGATTAAGTACGAGTATAAATGTGTGCAAGTGATAATGTAAAAGCTCAAAATACTCAAGCCCTTTTTTTCATAATCCTTACTTTTACCAATACATGTTGGTTAATATTAAGATTTACAAGTAAGAAATAAGAATTATAAATATTATAGCATTAACTGAAACACTACGTGACTTGAAAAATTGAGAGGCACATTAAATAAGATACCTGGAAGCGAATATTGGATTGTTCAATCAAGATTTTCCGGTTATTCTCGGTTTTCCTCCACTTGAAACCCAACATTTTGATTATACGGCGAAGACTACGCTCAGACCCTTGAAAATGTATATCTTTCCGCAACTTCTGTCGTAGTTTTTCAACAGTAGGCATTTCTTTATTGGTGAGGTGGTAGTTGTGAATACACCTTTTAATAACCTCCCTGGTCAAAACTATCCACATCTGTGACAGGGTGTTCTCTTGGTCTTTTCTTTCCTGGCGTTCTGAATACGGTCAGAAATTCTAAATCATTGGCTTCTTTAACCCTTTACCGCATGGATTTTTTAAATCCTTTGGAAAAAATATATGTCGGTATAGGGCATTTATAGGTCCCCAAAAAAATATTTAAAAAAATGTAGAAGACCATGTAAAAAAGATACATAGGTAAAAGTAATTGTTCCAAATATGGAACGCCATGCGTTCTAGTTCTAAAACTCAGACGTTCCAAATTTGGTACAACATGCGGTGTGATCGAATTATGTATAACATTGAAAAACAGGAATTAAAAGAAACAACGTGAAACTATGCTATTTAATTAAAGAAATTATGTGTGAAAGTTTTTAAAACAGTTGCGATCTTTGAATCTTTGAAACAAAGATAACAACCACACTTTTCGCACATCACTTGGGATTTCTGTTTGCATCCTTCCAGTTTACACCGTTGGCGATCGGTTTTTCAATCAGGCCAGTGGTTGAACCCATCTCCAGCTACTTCCATTGGAGTTCTATGCGTCGCCTTGATCGCCCCTTTTTAATTGCCTCAACATCTTGATTCAGTGGTCGTCCTCGTTTGCGTGTAGTCGGAGTATATACTTTTGAATCTTTGTGCATCAATACGTCTGCTATGGCTAACTTGAAGTCAAGCAATGGAATGTAAATATCTTCACCTTTCTGTTTCATGACTCTTCGCCATAGTAACCAGCTATTCACGCAACAGAGATCAATGAAATGGAAGAACAGCCGGTGGTACCATTTTTTACTGCGGATTTTGATCCTATAGAAGCCTAACATGGCATCTACACTGGACAGCAAATAAACCGAGCCACCCGCTACCTAGGCACTCTAATTCGATTTTCTCAAAAACTAAAAAACCTACAATTATCAAAGTTGTACCTACAGAAAGTGCGTTTCATGGTGATTAAAATGAAAGGAAACTCATTGGGTTTAATCAATATTTCAGTGTTTATTAAGGATTTTACAAAGAAGAGTCGTTTTCCAGTCGTGACAATCGTTAGTACTGATAAAGTGAAAAAAAAATTAAAGCCAAAAACAAAGATAAAGTCAAAAAAAAAGTTTTTAATCAATATTCCGTATTCCCTCCCCTTGCTCGGATAACTGCCAGCATCCTTGTATTCATCGACCTTACGAGCCTGACGATAAAATCTTGAGGAATTGTATTCCACTCCTCTTCAATTGCGATTCGCAGCTCTGGAAGCCTTGTTGGAGCAGGTACCCGGGCTCGAACCCGACGTTTCAGCTCATCCCATAAGTGTTCTATCGGATTCAAGTCCGGGCTTCGAGCTGGCCAGTCCATCGTACGAATGCTGACGTCGCGTAGATACTGGGTCACCACATGAGCAACATGAGGCCGTGCATTATCATGCATCAATTGCATATCCTGTCCGATATATCCTGCGTAAGGTACCACATGGTCTGCGAGGATCTCAGTAATGTAGCGATGAGAAGTCAGTCCACGTGTACGGCCCGTCGGTTCGATGAAAACTAACGCTGTATGTGCTGTTAACGAGATGCCGCCCCAGACCATTACAGATCCTCCTCCTTAAGCAACAGTTTCCTTGATGCAACACTGAGAATAACGTTCTCCAGGGCGACGATATACTCTCTGACGTCGATCACTTCCATGTAGACTCACCCTGGTCTCATCAGTGAAGAGTACATTACTCCACTGCTCTAATGTCCAATCCCTATGCTCTCGAGCAAATTCAAGTCGTGCTCGACGGTGTGCTACCGTTAATGCTGGGCCTGTTGCAGCTCTTTTTGGGGTCAGGTTCCGTTCAGCAAGTCTCCTTCTGACGGTATCTGAACTTATGACCACTTGGCGTTCGTCACGCAGACTTTGTTGGACTTGAACTGCGTTGAGGTGGCGATTTCGCAGAACAGTAAGGTGGATATATCGATCATCTGCTGCTGATGTAGCCCTAGGTCTGCCCGTACCTGGACGGCGATCGAATGCTCCAGTCTCTAGGTATCGTCTGTAAACTCGTTGCACCGAAGATCTGCTGATTCGAAGCCTTCGAGCGACTTCACGTTGCGCAATGCCTGCTTGAAGTAATGCTACAGCTTGAGCTGCTTCCTGAGGTGTTGTATCCATTATTAATCGAAAAAAGTAGCAAAAACACACGCGTCTGAGCAAACGATGGACAAAAACTAAAGAAATGATAAGAAATATCCGACTACCCTCATTGTAGAGAAAAAGAACGCTAATTTCAAACTCTGGTGAAAACAGAGCAAATCGTTAGAATTGTGTTTGTTGCTTGATTAATGTGAGTTGACGGTACTTTCGAATTAATTTGCAGTCATTTTAATCACCATGAAACGCACTTTTTGTAGGTATAACTTTGATAGTTGTAAGTTTTATACTTTTTGAGAAAATCGAATCAGAGTTCCTAGGTAGTGGGTGGCTCGGTTTATTTGCTGACCAGTGTAGTAAATCAACACCACCCATGTATTTGTTATAAATAGTTACTGCTTTTGGGCAAGGAACATCAACTCTACACTTTTGTTTTTTGGAATATCTTTTCACAACTCCCATTGGTTCCTTGCCTACGTAGGATGAACACAAACTGACTGCTTTATTGTCGACCCAATTGGTAACTGATAGCTGAACGTCATCAACAGTAACACTTTTTTCGGAGCAATAACCTCGTTCTTTCTTTCCTAAAGCTTTTTTAGATATATTTATATTTGGAGCTCTTCTTAGTTGTATTGTGCCTAATGGCAGAAAACCTCTTTTGTGCAAGTTTGCCATTAGCTGCATACTAGTGTACCAGTTATCTACAAAAATCTTATGATTCAAATTGTCTGAGACAGTCTCCATTAGTCTTTGTACCACATTTCCTGGCACTCCAAGATCGGGGCAGTTTTCTGGCTGATCAGGGTATTTTCCTCCGAATAATTCAAAATCATAGCTGAATCCACTGACTCCGCTTAATACATAATTTAGATAACCCCATTTATGGGGTTTCTTCGCATTGTACTGTCTGATCCCCGAAGTTCGGGCCTTGGTAGGGATCATCTGTTCGTCGATTGACAAAAATTCCTCTTTCGGAACTTTTAGTAGCCTTTCGCGAAGGATTTTCATAAGTGGGCGTATTTTCTGAAGCCTGTCAAACTGTGGGTCATTTGGTTTTAGTTCGTTTGTTTTGTCGAAAAAATGCAAAAATCTTTTAATCTCTTCGAATTTGTTGCACGTCATTACATTTGCAACTTTTTCAATATACGTGCCTTCCTTCCAGTAATGCCGAGTAGTTGGCAGGTGTACTACCGACATGTATATAATAATACCTATAAATTTATAGATGTCTTCATGTTTCACTGAATGCAAGTTTTCGGGTGAAATTTGTGCTGCGTATACGTTGCTTTCTTCCTCAATTAAATTTACAGCAGATGACGGAAAAAGAAATTTGAAAAACTCCATTGGAGTATTTAGCTGCATAATTTCATCCGGAAGAGTTTCAGATCCCAAAAAAGCAATATTGGATTCATCATACTGAATATTGTCATTCGACCACACCAACTTATCTTTCTTTTTTTTCTTACTTGAAGAAGCTGCCTGAGAAGTAGAAGGTTGATTGTCTGTAAAATTTTCTAACATCTCCACATGCTCTTCAGTACACTCAAGAAACTCAGTCAGTTCCTCTTCTCCTTCTTCATCTTGTTCTCCTTCATCTTCTCCGTCTGAGGAAGACGTTTCTTTTTCTTCATTTATGTGTAAAGGATCTTGAGTATTGTAATCGTCTTCATCTGATACATTTTCATCATCACTGCTCTCTGGAATTACGACGATTGTTTGTCGAGGACGCATCTCCATTTTTTCTACAATTAAAATAATTAAGCAAATTTACTAAAAATAATTACTCAGGGCTGGTAGATCATACAAAAGCCCATAAAATAGAATTATTTAAATAAACTCGTTATGCGCTACTTTTAATTATCCTACTTAAAAATTACATTAGCTGCAGCTAATGTAATTTTTTATTTTAAACCCTGCAGGGTTTAGTAATACCCTGAAAGTATAAAAGATCTTACGCTGCATAATGTTCCCGATTCGGAAATTGTAAATGATTGATTGGAGCGCATATTGTTCCATATTTAGTGATAAAGTATTGTGGTCTAACACTGCATAATGTTCCGGATTTGGAATTTTCAAACTATTGACTGGAGTGCATAAAGTTCCATATTTGGTACTTCAAAAAACATAACAACTGCATGTTCCAAATTCGGAACATTTAAAAAATGATAATATTCACTACATATTATGGTTTGAACTTACTTCTTTTGCTGTAAAAAGCCTGTGGGTCCATTGTTGTATCAGGTGAATCACTAATTTTCTTCAGATATTAACAAAAAACCAATAAAAAATCGTATTGAAAACCAGCGAATTGACAATCTGTCAAATTTTGGAAACCAACTGACGAAATAGTCGATTTTAGTTCCTAGGCACCTCTGTAGAGGCGCCACTGGCGCATATTAGGTGAGTTACACTCCCTACATACGAATTAGTTCCAAGAAAAGATCATAGATGTCGCAGGAATAAATATATTATACCAAAAGCTGAATGTTCCAAATTTGTGACGATATGCGGTAAAGGGTTAACGATCCGCCGTACAGTTGCTACTGACGTGTTGGTCGCCTCCGCCGTGTGTTTATAAATTTCCAGCATACTTTTGTCAATACCTAACTCAGCGTTGCTCTTTATGAAACAATACACTGAATACACTATTTGCCTTGCTTGTCTTTTTAAAACTGTATTTTTTCTCCTCGGCATTATTGACGATTCGTGTGACTACGATTTTAAAACCAATAATTACATTAACACAACAATTTTATGAAACGAGGTACCAAAAATAAACTATATTAAAACAAAACACATAAGAAGTAACAAAAATAAACTATTTTAAAATCGAAAACGTCAGTCACTAAAATTGCACGAAAGTGTACAGTAACCGAATGACAGGCGAGAGTCCAATAGACGACGAGCAGCACCGACTGACAAACCAATCGCGTGCAGCCTCGGCGCTCCCTGCCTTCTTCATTCCGCCGAAGAGACCCAAAAATCAACTACTGCGCAGGTGTCAGTTTGTGCTCACGACTCATACTACTTTACTGTATTTTCTTTTAATATATAAATAAAGATCATTTTTAGATCTCTCAAAATTTTCTTTTACAATAAAGTCGTTAAATTTAGTGTTCCAATATTTAGGTGGTTTCTTAAGGTCATAAATTTACTTTTTTAATCATATATGAGGCGTAAAAAAGCAAAAACGCCTGTCCAAGTTGTTTGGTGGGTATAGAGAAAAGCGCACTTTTACATCTAAGTATTATGGACGCTTAATTCTTTCTAAAACTTATATTGAAAACGTTCATTGATTCTTTGCAAAAAGAAAGAAAGAATTGGTAATTAATGGCTGAAAGCAACGATATATTTAGCAAAGTTTGTCGGACAGTGGCGCATTTGCTTCTCAACGTTGGATTGTGTCGTATTTGCAACTTAACGGCAAGGACTATGTCAAGTTTGCAGCTAACGAGTCAGCCATTTTGTTGGTTTGACAGTAGGGTATATGAATCGGTTAATTACACAGAAAAAAAAACCAGTAGAAGTCGTATACAACGCTTCATTAGTATCGGAACCAGCGTACCCAAACTCACACGAATACAAGTTAATTGTATTTCGTAACACTAAGAAAACTTTGGTCCGATTGGTAGTTTAATATTGAATGAAAGTAGAAACTATGTCATTCGTCGCATAATTGATAATAAACCACAAAAAAAATGACTATAGAGTTGTTTTTTGTCAAGCGCACACGGAATAGTTTAATGAACAAGTTACGCTACTAGCCGCTAGATGTCACTATAATAAACGCATTCAATTTAAAGTTGTATTTCGCTACAGATAAGATTTATAATTGCGTAACGAGGTCATTATTCGTACTCCTCTAGAGATGTACCACTGTCGTTGACTTATTTATCGACATTCCGTTTTATTTTCAAACAAAATATGGTCAACAGCTAGAGTCGATAAATATTATTATATTTGAAATCAAGTGTTTATATATATTTATTCTAATACATACTTACGATTTACAGAAAGTATAATTAAGAATTGTTATGTTATGTCACTAATCCGATTTTGAAAATGATTTTATTGATAGAAAGATACATGCTGTGGTGTTTCTTTCTATTTTATGCGATAGATATTATACTATGCGATTAGATAATACGGGTACACTACTTCCAACTGACATTGGACATTCGCAGGCGAAAGCGTAGGCTCGCTTTCGCCTGCGGATGCACTCGTATTATGTTTAGCTTGACTAACTCCTTAACGGACTTTGATTAAATTGGGTATATTAGATAGATCTTAGATGTCAGACTAACACATATGCCACTTTATACTTAAAAAAGAACGTTCTATGTTCATTTGTAATTATTTTTTGCATGGTCGAAACTTAAGTAGAACTAGAAAGCAAAAGGTATGACCAATTAATGGAAATGTGTTCGATTACTAATACTGCAGAAACAAACCGCACGCAAGGTCAAATTTTTCCCTATACAGGGTGTCCAAGAACCTGGCGTCCAACTGGATTCCCACGATGCCCCAAGTTCTAACAGTACTCAGAAAAATATTTTAAAAAATCCACCCCATGTACTTACAGAATTATACTGATTTAAAAAAAAAAGGGGAAATGAGCACCCTGTGACATACTTTTGAATGCTGTGACTGCTAATGCTGATAATTTCGATATTTCTTGGAGGTTTTGTAATCTAGGGTATTGCTGTGTCTAAATAGAATGTAAAAATAAAGTACTTATTGTACCATTTTAAAATAAAATATTATTTTAACTAAAGGTGATATGGAAAACTATTGAATTTCGCAACTTTGACCGACTGTAGTGTAAAAAAAATGTACCAAAATAGTATGGCAAGTGACGTCAAATTTTGACGCGTTTATTCCTCTTTTTAAAAAGGTATAATACTTACACATTAATTTGAAAAAAAAAATTTTGATAATATTTTTACTCAACAACCCAATTTTTACGAAGTGCCTACCTAGTAACGGTAACTGTCGGACCCTTTCTTATCTTAGAAACTGTTATGTTACTACTATTATTTACTTCGGTTCCAAGAGTGAGCAAGAAGGAAATACACACAGGTAGATGGGTTCCCAGTAGAATAAAAGCAAAGAATGTTAGTTTAAAGATATTTTATTACAATAAATGTTCAAAATGTTGACCACCCGCGGCAATACAAGCTCTCACTCTCCTTAAAAAGGACCGCTTTATGTTTCGCGAGTAACTTTTTTGACGTATCACCTGCACTGCTTGTGTTATCTTCTCACGAAGGTCAGCGATGTCATTAATGGGCTTCGCATAAACGAGCTCCTTCATAGTTCCCCAGAAAAAAAAATCCAGCGGATTTAAGTCAGGTGAGCGGGCTGGCCACGGGATTGTTCCTGATCGCCCAATCCACCTGTTCGGGTATTGCTCGTCCAAAAACTCTCTAACGGATACGCGAAAATGTGCTGGACAGCCGTCGTGTTGGAACCACATATCTGGTGGGGTCTCTTCTAGTAAGTTTGGCAAATCATTTTGAAGAAAATTTAAATATGATTCGCCAGTCAAATTCTCGGGCATCTCAAATGGACCAATAATATTCCCACAGAGAATACCGGTCCACATGTTCACTTTGAACCGGTACTGGGATCTATCTTCTCGCATCAAGTGCGGATTTTCCACATGCCACTCGTGCAAGTTGTGTAGGTTCATGTAGCCATCCTTCTTAAATGTTGATTCATCTGACCACAAAATTTTGTCGATAAAGTTTTCGTCTTCTCGATGTTTTTGCAGGATTGTTTCACAAAACGCGACTCGGCTCGGATAGTCTCGAGGTAAAAGACTTTGCACTCGCTGTACGTGGTACGGATGATATTCTTCTTTTTGGAGAATACTGTGTGCTGTGCTCTTCGGTATCCCCGTATCAGCTTCTATTCCTCGCACAGAGATGCTTGGATTTGCCGACACCGCCTCTAAAACTTCATCGCGTATGAAGTCATTTACGGGTCGTCCTTCACCAGCTACTTGATTGGGGAACCGCCCGTCACATAGTGATCTGTGCACATTAATGAAAACTCGATGGTCGGGATATCGCGTAGCCCTCGGATACCTTTCTCTGTAAAGTCTCGCTGCAGCTCGTCCATTACCTCTACATTCTCCATAAATGTAGTGCATATTTGCGTATTCTTGCGGAGTGTAGGTCGCCATGGTAGCACACACAAAACACAAACTGTCCAAACACAGGCAAAGGTCGTCGTAAAGAGTTCGTTTCAAAGTCCAGAGCACAAAGAGTAATCGAGTCCAATAAACAAAGCTTTAAATCGTAGTACGTGATCAATGGTAACAATAAGAGAGAGGTGCGTAGTAACGGCAGGAGGCAGTGACGCGTACTGACCGTACTGTTATCCTAAATAGCACGATCCCAGATAGCGTCACTATCTATCTCACTCGCACCTCTAACCTTTTTCTCCCTCACTCTTACCTGAATAATGGGGTACCATAAAGAAGAACCAGCAAATCGCAAAGATAGTTTCTGTCTTGCTCCCTCATGTTGTAATAACGAATCACTATGGTGAGATGCATGCACATACCGTCCCTTACGGTCTAACCTGTTTTTTGAGAGGCCTGTTGTTATTTTTATGAGCATACAATAGTAATTCTTTAGAGGTTAGATTCAATTCGTCGTAAATTTTTCTTTCTAAGAATTCTGTAAGACATCGTAAAAATTGGGTTGTTGAGTAAAAATATTATCAAAATTTTTTTTTTCAAATTAATGTGTAAGTATTATACCTTTTTAAAAAGAGGAATAAACGCGTCAAAATTTGACGTCACTTGCCATACTATTTTGGTACATTTTTTTTACACTACAGTCGGTCAAAGTTGCGAAATTCAATAGTTTTCCATATCACCTTTAGTTAAAATAATATTTTATTTTAAAATGGTACAATAAGTACTTTATTTTTACATTCTATTTAGACACAGCAATACCCTAGATTACAAAACCTCCAAGAAATATCGAAATTATCAGCATTAGCAGTCACAGCATTCAAAAGTATGTCACAGGGTGCTCATTTCCCCTTTTTTTTTTAAATCAGTATAATTCTGTAAGTACAGTGGATTTTTTAAAATATTTTTCTGAGTACTGTTAGAACTTGGGGCATCGCACAGTGGAACGAATGTATGGGAGCGGTTGGACGTAGACATGTCCGAAAAATAAGAGTAAAATTATGACAAACTAATGATGCCATCTTATTCGATTACTTAATGCCTTCATAAATTGTGGTGATGAATTTCTTCATAACTCCCATATTTCGGGAGTAATTTGAGAAAATGTGAAATTTTACTATGAAAATGAGTGTATCGAGCTCTCTCCCTCCTGATTCCGGGCTTGTTTCAAGTAGCGGTCTCTAATATCGTAATGCTATTACTAAGAGCTATATTTAATACTAAGACACATAGTGCGCCAAATGTGCACTTTCTGGGATAAAAGGAAATGAAAATTAAAAAAAAAAAACGTTTTTTCCCCATTTGTATTTACTTTAAACCGCAGACAGACTTATTAAGAGGTCTATAAATATATTATATATATATACAGAAATATATATTAACAAAAATATTCACAAGAACTGATGAGAGTATGACTTTTAAGTAAGTTGATAATAAATTACCTAGTTTCATTAAAAGTACAATAAATAATTAAGATGTAAGCTCTAATTTACTAAGTTACACATTTTAAAACAATAACATCATTTAATTATCTTCGTCATCATCATCATCATCAATTAATTCAAATTCAGAATCGATGTCCGCTAAATCATTTATGTTAACAAATTCGATATCACTTTTCTCAGAATCCGTAAGCTCATAAAATTCCTTAAAAGAAGATTTTTTTACAAACTTATTTCCTTTTGGACGGATACTTGTAACAAGTGGATCAGAAGACAGTAAAAGATTGTGCATAATATCTTCATTGCATGAGATACTGCTATGCTTTCGAGAATGCCCCTCTCTATATTTTCTAAAATCTTTATTTCTAGCCTCAGATGCCTCTTCGGATAGAAAACCAATGGGCACAATTGACATGTTCTGAACTATGTCTGGCCCATGCATTAAAATTTTATGAAGTGAAGAAGGCATATAATACCATGGGTATAACTCCACGTAAAGCTTAGCAGTATCAAAGCAGAACTCTCGGAATTTAGTTACGTTGATCTTCTCTCCTGATGAAATACACTGCAAGATCACACAGATTTTTCTTAAAAGCATAGCATCTATTCCGGTCAGTTCAGCAGATTTAGTGTAGTTTTCAAAAAATCTCCTTGCCGAGTTGCCATTGTTGGTGGATCCACTGCCTTGTTTCACAACATCGAGAAGTAAGCCCGTTTCTCTTCTTACAGCCTCTTGAACTCTTTTCTTCCTGTCATCAACTTGCCTTTTTGCTATATCACCCCTTACTTGCCATGATTTTATGTCTAATTTGTAGGAAATGTGTAATAAGCATTCCATTGAGCGAATCCAAGCGTGAAGGGTGCTTAAGCTATATTTATACATGTCCTCGTTTGCGTGTTTATCTTTGATTAACTCTAAATTATTCATTTCTTTAGGACAAGCCTTGCATATGTCACACACTGAAGCTGCTGTATTGGATATAATGGAATGAATTTTACCATCAATCATTGTCAACAGCAGTTGGTGTTTGACACTAATTCCATCAGTGATGGTGGATGGAGTTAAGGCTTCAATCTCTGCTTCGATTTCAGCCATCTCTCTCTGCACATTTTCTTTGGTTTCCTTTATAAACTTAAACAATATTGGCCGGCAAAATGAAGTGGAAGATGGTCGCTCGTTTTCCCAAATTGTTACACCTTTTGAGACGAGCCGCAGTGGTACAAGACTAATCATAAAATTACTAGCAAGATCGATTTGCTCATCTTCACTCGTCCTTTGATGATAAATGCTTTGGCTAGATGATCCGTCAAAACCCCATTTGCTGGTCAATACGAGCTGTTGATTGGGATCAACAGGGGTTTCTAACGACCTAATAAGTCTTCTTGAGGTTAAATCCATCAAGGCTTGTAATTTGATTTTTGCAGAGCTCTCTGTAACTGTGAGATCTTCTTTGGCCGGATAGCACTTAATTTTTTCTTTAACCAACATGTAGTAACTCGGGTATTGAAGAGCTCCTTCTTGAGTGTTGAAATCCCGAAGAGTGTTATAGCGCCATTTCGATAAGTTCATCGATACATAAAGAGCCAATGCCTTCAAAGGGGATATTTCCCGTACCTGAATTGATTTACCTTCAATGAAGGCTTTGATTTTTGAGGCCTCTTCTGGATTCTCCGTCAAGTATTTCATAACATAAGCTGTATCGCTTTGTCCTGCCTTTTGAAGCGCCCTTTCGGCCGAAAACATAATTTCAGCGCTGCTACTGCTGCATGAAAGACTATCTTCAGTGCGTCTTCTTTTTTGCCGGTTACTAAGGTCCTCAAAAGATTTACGAGGACTAGGATGTGTACAAGTTGAAGCATCAGATTTAGCAGGAGAAATTATGGGCTCGATGACGTCACTTATATTTTCTGTAGAAGGTTCCATATTTTCATTCTGTAATTCCGGCCATTGAATTGCAGCCTGTAGCCAAATCTCATGTTTCTTCCGAAACTTATCTGTGCTTCTTCCAGACTGTGTCCATTTTGCATAAATGCGGTAGCAAAATCGACGACACCAGTCTTTTAAACTTGTTTCAGCACTTTCACATAACTGAACACAACTGTTATCTTTTAAAACACTGAACAAATAGTTAAAGTCGCGTAAATCTTTATGTGCGCGTGCGCATAAAGCAACGTGAATATCAAGATTTGTATTAAAATTTGGAAAATACATTGCGAGATTAGCTTGGATACAACGAGGTGTAAATCAACACTGATTTTAAAGTTACTAATAGTGACCTATTTATATAAAATCCAGGTATCCCAGGTATCCTTTGTTAAATATTGCAAGGTAATTAGTTATTGTGATAATTAGTAAATGATGCATGCTAAATTAGTGTATTAAGAGCCATTTAGTAATTAAATAATAGCAATGTTCTTATCAGTAATCATTAGTGCATCAGTTTTATATGTAAACCTTAAGTCCCTAATTATATATCCTAATTAGCTTATATCTTCTCTAATTGGCTGCTCAGAAATGTTATTGTAATAAGGTAAACCTTTAGAAAAACGGTTTTAATCAACAAAATAAACAAAAAATAAAAAAATTGTGTTATAAAATAAACATCACTCTTTATCCCAGAAAGTGCACATTTGGCGCACTATGTGTCTTAGTATTAAATATAGCTCTTAGTATTAGCATTATGATATTAGAGACCGCTACTTGAAACAAGCCCGGAATCAGGAGGGAGAGAGCTCGATACACTCATTTTCATAGTAAAATTTCACATTTTCTCAAATTACTCCCGAAATATGGGAGTTATGAAGAAATTCATCACCACAATTTATGAAGGCATTAAGTAATCGAATAAGATGGCATCATTAGTTTGTCATAATTTTACTCTTATTTTTCGGACATGTCTACGTCCAACCGCTCCCATACATTCGTTCCACTGTGCATCGTGGGAATCCAGTTGGACGCCAGGTTCTTGGACACCCTGTATATCATAGGACCACATACATTGTAAGTTTAAAATATCGATAAGATAACGATTATCTCTAATTGAGTAGCTGACTGTGACGTGTACATAGTTGGAATCTTCGCGAACAATATGTTTGAGTTTACAAGAAAGTAGACTTTAAATTAGATACCATAAAGACAACTTTTACTTGTCTTCTTTAATAAAATATTGTTTTTCAAATGTTTATCGAAATAAAATCAATTAAGACTTACCGACGGTATGATATACTTCCATTTGATACATTTTTAGTTCTGCTATCATGTTTACATTGTAAAACAGCACAATAAGGCATGTTTGTATTTTTTTGTCAAGTTCTTTTCTCCGTGGTGGTTGTATTAAGACTAATGTGCGTGGTGTATGCCCGGAAGCAGACCTATGCAAAACTCCGCAAAGCTCGGGGTACGCGGGCCCCGCCTACTTGAGACTTCTACGTGTTTTTTTAATTCTATGGTTGAAATCTTCGCGAACAATATGTTTGAGTTTAAAAGAAAGTAGACTATAAATTAGATACCATCAAGACAACTTTTACTTGTCTTATTTAGTAAAATATTGTTTTTCAAATGTTTATCGAAATAAAATCAATTAAGACTTACCGATGGTATGATATACCTCTATTTGATACATTTTTAGTTCTGCTTTCATGTTTACATTGCAAAACAGCATAATAAGGCATGTTTGTATTTTTTTTGTCGAGTTCTTCTCTCCGTGGCGGTTGTAACAAGACTGATGTGCGTTTCTCCAGAATGAATCTAATTGAAGAAAATGTTGCGTTGCCTGCTCTGTATGTGCTGGCCTTGCTCTTCTACGAGGTGATCCTCTAGTCCTAGTTCTAGCACGGCGAGGAGTAGTTTGCCCAGATGTACCAGGCTCTGGCTGAACTACACGGACATCAGATGATGGTCTGGTTGGGAATAGCATGGTCGTCTCTAGACAAAAATAAAGTTATTTGTATTATCAGTTGTCATCTTGAAGAGCCTATTGAAAAGGGTAGAAAGTCCTTTCTTACCTTCCACTTGTACCTCTACATAAGAAAGAAGTGAATGAGCCACGGCAGGTGGTGACTGTGCTGGGGCAATGACCCTTGATGGTCCTGGCACATTCTAGTTAGGTGGGAAACCTAAAACATCAAATAGTTCTAAAGTTTTCCTGCTGACACATAACCATGGTTCAGGCTAACTCTTTTCCAAATCTTATCAAAAACACTTCAGAGGTTGGAAACAACTAACGTAAAGTCATCAATTACCTTTTCATTTATTAACCAGTAGGCAAACAATTAAAGAGCCATGGTGACTTGCGGGCATCATCATTTCAGCTGAAAGACGTCCACTGCTGGATATGACTTTCTTAATTAGTTTGCTTATTTATCTAAAAATAAAAAATAGCTTAAATCTTACTTTGAACTTCTTCCTCTATAAAAGTAAGGGGTGGAGAAGAAATAGCTCTCATCACTGATTGTGAGGCAACATTTGTTACATTTGGGGCTGACTCGTTCACATGCTGAGCTAAAGTAAAAAAATATTTCATTATATTATATACTAGCTGACCCAGCGAACTTCGTACCGCCTCAGAATCAGTAAATGTTGTGTTAACTTATCATCCGAATTTAACTCAAGTTATAATATTAGTAGGATAGTAGTATGATTGATACCCAAAATGAACAACAATTTAATCATACTAAGCTCATATCCCACAAGACCAACTTACATTCTACAAATTGATGTGCAGCTTGTGTACCTTCCACTGTGTTCACATTGGTGGGATTGGGTGGAATGTCAATGCCCTGTAAGAAAAAACAATTGATACATCAATAAAGTAACATAATTATAATAGCGGTTGGTGTTTTAAAAGTCAAGAAGTTTCACCCTGTGACAACCCAGCCTCTTTTCTTCTACTGCCAACCCCGTAGCCACTTGCACACCAGTGAGAATAAGAACACTCTGTTCTAAATCGGTCAGTTTGGCAAATACTGCTGGCCCACCAACAGTTCCACTAGCTGCTCTATGCAGGCGTGCCGCCTTTTTTTGTGTTGTTTTTTAAATCACTCCAAACCTTAAATCATGCAAAGCGAATATTTTATTAGAACCGCATCCCTGTTTTCACCAAAATTGTTAAGCCTTAACCATTTTAACCAACCTTCTTCCTTTTCTCAGCAGGTTTAGTATCACCACTACCATCATGGTTAAGGAACATTGTTATCTCGTCCCAATTCGTCATGTTTGTGAGCCTACCTCTCGCGGTTATTGTAGAAAGCTTGGCGATGTCTCCATGCCTACGAAACAAAACAATAATTTATATTTCTGCAAAGTACACAGATCTTATGTTCGCTAAACACCAAATAATTTAAATTTCACTTACTGCTCCATAAATGTCACCATCATAACAAATTGGGATGAACTTGTCTTCATTTTTAATTAATACAATCCAATATTATTCCATTAGTCACAATAACTTCAAACAAACACGAAAAATAAACAATGCCGTTATAACCACCACAATTATCTCAGTCTTCAGACAGTCGCTTTCGTTAAGAACACTGAATATAAAAGTCAATTCAATTTAGTCGGTTTATCGGACGACGATGCGTACGCAAAACCAACATAGGAAAAATAATGAACGCAATTCAAGGTGAGCAAACGCGCAATTGATGGTTTGGTTTGTTGGTAACTCGCACTCGCTCGCCAACGGTTGTCGATGCGTTTGCCATCAACTCGATTTAAGCGATGATGAAGTAATTCGAACAATGTTGTAAAACTCACACTAAGCATGCAGACAGGCGTTCGTGTGCAATAGGCCGCTAAAGTGGGAACCGCTGTTTGACATTAATCCCGTTAATCGACAAAAGTTGAAGTGACACTCTACCAGACTGTTCATGATCATTGTTTTTCCTGTCGACGGTGGTCCCACAAAGAATAGATTGTTCTTCTTTTTGTTCTGTTTTGTGAAATGTTTAAATGTTTTTGTGAAGAAATCTTCTTTCCGCTATTTCTCCGTAATCATTCACGTATTTTGCTTTCGCTCTCTCGAATCGTAAATACCAAAACTCGGGCGATATGGAGGTAAGTCCTGATTTTGTCTGTGTATTGTTTTGTGCATATAAAGTCAATCCCTTCACTTGATTTTGCAAATAATCCCATAGCTTCGGCTTCTGTGAAAGTACCGTTTTTGTATAGAAGGACAATAATATCTGTGTTTCTACTATTGTCCTTGCTACGGTCTCTGGACTTTTTGCTTGCACAGTCTTGTTCTCCATCCAAAACTTTCCTTGCTTCGCTTGAAATTTTATATCTGTAGTCGTCCTGGCTACTGTCATCGGCTTGAAGAGCTGCATCCACCATTCCATCGGTCCTCTTTTCGATCTTTCTGATCGAAATACTGAATTTACCACTTCGGCACAGTCATGTTCGTAACTCTTAATTTTCCATTGATTCGGCCTTCCCATTCCGCATTGATGCTCGGCGCACTGACAAGATTCAAGATGTTCTTGACTGAAAATATCTTGTAACACTTGACAACCATTGCCGGAATAAAGATACTTGCGAAGACAAAGCAGGCAGTCAACTGATTTATTTTTGTAGGCTCTGCGTCGAATAAATCTTCCCAATCGTGAGTTAAATCCCCACTGTTTATTGAGAGAATAGTAAATGACATGTCAATGGGGTCTTCTCTTTCCTTGATGGAAAGCGACGAGTTTATAAGGTCCGTCATAAAGTTTTGTAAAGGACCATGGGCACTTTTGTATGAACACTGGGCCCACTTTTTCAACAATGTCATATGAAAGCTCTTGGCGTGTACTTTATTTAATTCTACGGCAGCTAAGTTCAAATTCAGCGAGAAATTGGCGTTTTTGTACGTTAATATCAATTGTTTATCTTGTATCGCATCAGGACTACGAATAGTTTCAAAAATTCTGTTCACTGTTAAATCTAGTAACGCTTGTAGTGCAATCTTAGCAGATGAATCCGTTACAGTCACAAATGTCTTCGGAGGGTAGCACTGTAGCTTAACTTTTTGCACTTTATAGTAAGACGGATATATCTCCTTTGAACCTTCTCGAATAGTCGTTTCCCCTAATGTGATATATTGCAATTTCGATAGTTTTAATGAAAGTTGCAAACCCAGTGCTTTTTCTGGTGAAAATATTGTTGAAGGAGCTGGTTTGTTCAACATTACCTTGATTTTTGCTGCTGCTTATGGATTTTGGAGCATATGTTCAATAACAGATGCAATATCCTCACGACCATCTCCTTTCAAAAGTGCTGCAGCTGAATAAGCTACTTCATTAGGGTCATCGCCTATATGTTCATCAGATCGTCTCTTCTTCTGCTTGTTACTTAGATCTTCAAACGGCTTTCGAGATCTTTTTGTCATCGTTGAAGTTGATTTCATTGTTGAAGTTGATGGTACAGGTTCAGGTACAGGTTCAGTAGAAATATTTTCACTTGTTGATTCTTGAATGAGCAAATTGGTTTGCACGCAGTTTGGCCAGTCAATATTTGCCTCAAGCCAATTACTGTAATCACGTCTAAAAACTTCACTTTTCTTGTGGGATCGTAACCATCTCTTTTGAACTGCCCGTGTAAATCTTCAACAAAATTCTTTCACGGTAACACTGTCTTCATCTGAAAGGCCCAGTCGAATAACAAGTGTGTTGAACAATATTTCATGATCGAAAGACGAAGCATCCTGATTGCTCAGAATAACAAACAAATCCATAATGCTTTCCATTATTCACGATCACTGAGTAAAAAGACACGGTAGGATAGATGTTAGTATTACAAATGCTCTAAATGAACTGAAGTTGTGAATCCAATGTTTGACTATTTATTGTTATTGACTAATGATGGTATCACATTTATCTAATTACTTTCATTAAGTTAATCCTGCACTAATTGCTAAATTAGCGAGTACCCCAAATTATTTTGGTACGTATCCGTTTAACTAGGTATATAGGTATTAAGTTTTATTAATCATTAGCTAATGTGGACTTGAGGCATTAGACAAGATTACGTATTACGTAATTCATAATTACCATGTCATTTCAAATGAAAATCACAAAGTAGGTAATACGACTTTGTGATTTCTTAGAATGTTTTGGTCTAAGCATAAAAAATATTGTAAGTTACACTTGGTATAGCCATATTTAAGCATTAAAATGTACATATCATAAACATTTTTTATTTTTTAATTTTGACGATTAAAAAAAAAAAATCGCAAGTGATGCCGCAATATTAAGTATGTCAAAAATTCACAAATAAATACTACTATAACAGTGTGCAAGGATATAACGGCGAACCTTGCGATTCCAGAGATATCCTCATTTTTCATGTCAGCTCCATACATTTTTTTCTTATAAAAATTATAACTCTTCCATTTGTGCACACAATTACTTCATATGACATTTTATAGAACAGTAATGATCAGCAGAAGTCATTTCCAGCAAAAAAAATAACATTTAAGAAATCGAGATCCTATGTCTTCTACAGCCGATTTTCGATCCACCGTGCGCCGCCCCGCTAAGTCAAGCGCGCTTGCGTTATGTGATTTATTACGTCACATTGAGGCGAGCAAGAGCGAACATTTGAGCAGATAGCCGACATGGGTCGGACTTGCAAAATCGAGTACCTCGGCTTCCAAGTACGTCCACCTTAAGAAACCAGGGCTCGAGATACTTTCAAGTATTTTCTATCTGCATCGAAAATTAATCCCTTGATGTCACACAAATAAGAAGCACAATCGCGTATTCAAAAGCCCTATTGGAAGTAAAAATACTTGCATAGGAATTTGATCCGTGAGCGCCTATAAATAAGGAGCAAAATCGCGGTTACAAATAAATACTTTTACAAACCATTAAAGTAAAAAATACGAAATTGTTTCGTAGATTCTTACTGAAATGGAGCATTATCGAAAACTAACGCGGTTGATTACCTATGAGCGAGTAGCCGTATAAAAACTTTGAAGTCTTGCAAGTATTTCGGGTCGGTACCTGGTGTGCATACTTGGAAGCAAATATCAGGTGTAAAAACCCGGTCGCGTAAATAAAGACGTACCTTCCCTAATCCGGCGCGTAAAGAACACACATAACACTTAACAACACGTCCACAGTAAAAAAAAAATTAAGAAAATGAATCCTACCTCAGAATCGCTCTGGTCGTATGAGATAGGGCTCGGAAGTGGCTCCCACCGAGGCGTTCTCACACATTGGCACGGCGCAAGGTCTCCGCGTGTAAGCGGGTCATCAACGTGGGATCTTCGTTGCAGCTGTAGCGCAGCTGCTGGAACGTGTTCGTGATGCGGTCTCGCATTTCTTCCTCACTCGCACATGCACTGACAAACACTCTTTCTTTTACATAGCCCCATAAAAAAAATCGGTTGTCTATAAACTCGGTTAACTGCCGATAGTTGAACGTGACAACGTCATGAGAAAATACTGGTGGAATGGTTGCATTTTTCAAAAGAAAATTTTAATTTTATTTGTTTGATAGATATTTTGTATGGATATAGAGAAGGAGGTAAGTGGAAATCACAATTGAATTGATCAAGTTGCATTGTTTGAAATAGGAGAAAATTGTTCCCTTTGACGGCTGGCTGGTCCAACCTGTCATTTCAGACACGTTGTTATGATATGTGGAAGATTTAACATTTATGTTTTAATTTTTTGAAATCATAGCTACGCTCGATAATTATTTCGACCGAATAGTAAAGCCATTGATTTTTTACTCATCGTGAAATAGTTCTGTTAACACCTACAATCGCTGCACTAGCGGACTGATGCTATTTATTTTAATGATGAAAGCACGAATATTCGACAATATATCACTGAACATATATTTAATATCGAAAGAATCATTACCTTTATCGCCGAAATTATCGTTGCTATAAACAATTAACACCACATTCACTTTTCACTGCACTTCATACTTGACGAAAACATGTAAATGTATTATTGTATAGCAGCTGTCCACGCGGACGCATCGCTCACTCAAGTAGGAGAGAGACAGATGTCGAACGCTGCCGAACGCGGAGGCCGATTGTGCCTCTTTGTCGCTCGTTCCGCGCTTTCGCTTGCACTTCAAGCCTTAAATAGAACGCCTCAGAGCGAGGTAACGCCGCATGAGTCATGTTTTTTAGTGCGTGCAGCCGGCTCCATCGAATTATAAGACGTTGTCACGTCAAAAAGTCTAATGGTGTCAGGTCTGGCGATCGTGCTGGCCACGGTTTCGGTCCAAATCTGCCAAGCCAGCGATGCGGAAAGGTGGCGTCTAAATGGGAACGTACTGGGAGCGTTATGTGCGGAGGAGTGCCGTCGTGCTGGAACCAGATCATGGGCAAGTGCGCAAGCGGTGCATCATCCCGGGCTTCCCATTCCACGTACAGCTCGTCACGTAGGTTCTTTAGCTCTTTTTATAGGTCATCACGGTGGAAATCGAGATAGCGCGCTCCGTACATGCGCGCGGGAAGAAACACGGGCCCTAGGATTTTATTGCCATAAATTCCTGCCTAGACGTTTACTGACCAACGTGTTTGATGTTCGGACTCTCGGATCTCGAAGGGGTTAGTATACGACCAGTAATGAGCATTTCGACGATTCCACATACCATTCCGCGTAAAAGTTGACTCGTCGGTCCATATCACGTGAGAGATAAAATTTGGGTTTAAATGCTGTTCAGCTCGCAACCACTGGCAGTACGCTACTCGATGACCACGATCATGAGGCAATAGTGCTTAGACCTTGTGGATAACGTATGGACGTTGCCTATCCCTTTGCAGCGTTTTGTGCACGAACCAGTGTGAGACGCGGATCCCATGATTCCGCTGCAATAATCGAGCTGCCGTGCGTGTGCCTAGGTTTGGATTTTGACGGAACAAGACCAAAATTCTGACTTCACTTCAGTTTCGCCACGAAGTGGTCTTCCGGCGCCTTCCTGGTGGGGAACTATGGGCTGGTTTTCCAGCACGCGTTGATAGGCATTGGTAATTTTCCGGCAGTCTGATGGATGCCGCCGGTCAGGATACCTATCAACGTAAATTCTCAGCGCTGCCCTAGCATTTCTCCGAGCTTCCTCATAACACATCATCATTTCTCCATACTCACGAGCACTAAATGTAGCCATTTCTCACAAACACTATCACAATACAATACAATAAACAATAACACCACAATAAAAATAAGTCCAAAAGCGTACGTAACAAAAACGTGTCGTAACGTGACAACGTGGCTGCGCGTGCGATTCGTACCGACAAGCGCTTACGGCACAGAACAGAGTAACAGACAGCCCGACGCCGGGCCAGCGGAACGTGTCTCGTGCTTTGCACAATTGCATGAAATTGTGTTGCCAATTACACGAAATTTCGTGCAATAATGTTGTTCAAGTGTTCAACATAATAATAATTATTTACCACTACATTTTTAGGCGTTACTAAATGGACTAAAAGTTATGCTATTTTTTGTGGAGAAATGATTTTCGTACAGAAATTAATTGCACAAAAAGATTCGCATTTAATTTTATCATCATAAAGGAGTTCTTAGATCTAAGCCGTAAACTGCAGCATAATAAGGCTAAATTCGCGGCGGACGGCCAGGATGACGTTGTCTCAGTGGAACCTGACGCATTGTCGGGAAATACAAAAATCAGGATGGTGTGCACAGTTCAAGTAAGTTCTAACATTTGTAAAACTGAGTTTAATAAGTACCTTTGTTTTTTTTTTTTTCTTTATTTACTTTTAGGGGCTTATACGCCTAGCGTATGTCAGTCCCATCGTATCCTAAATAATTGTATTTTCACAACACGTGGGCCATGAATTTGAACAAACCCTTCGCATCGTCGCCATTTGGTTGGGATAGAATTCTATGGAACATACCTACATCAACCAACATCATTTGTAAAACTGAGTTTAATAAGTTGGCAATACTTGCGAACTCGTCGTCGGGGATTTGCACAAAACACAATGTAATTTTGGGTGCGTTCCGAGTTGGGATGTAATCGATTTGAGCGTGTTTAAACCAGTACCGAATTAGCGTGAGCGCGATGACGACGTCCCGTGAATCGTCATGGATGACGGTATTACATGCGCCATCTTGTAATAACAGCGACCATGCCTTATAATAATATCGCCGTGAGCGCTGTCAAAAAACGACGAGTTCGGTGAACTCTGTAGTTACACACGAAGTGAACAACTGATTTTACGCGTCGTTCGTTAGAGTATTTCAACATCCATTGCTGCTTTTTTTATTTTAGCCGTATTGTTTACATAAATGGAGTGCTGCTTTCAGAGAATGTAATTTTACATTGAAATAAAACTGAAAAAGCTGAAAAAACGTAAAAAAAATTAAAAAAAGAGGTTATGCTTGTAAAAGCTACATGATGACACCACTTGAACGGTGTAACACAATCGCAGAGAATTTGTACAATGAGTCACAAATACGAACTAGAAATTCTGTTGAACGTCTGTTTGGAGTGTGGAAAAGGCGTTTTCCAGCAATGGCTATTGGTTTAGGAGTTAGCCTACAAAATTCTTTCCCTATTATTGTTGCCACAGCTGTGTTGCATAATATGGCTAGGCAATCTGGTGAAAGTCTTCCTCCTGATGATTATCAAGTTGTACCACCTGCTTCTTGGGATGCTCTATTGTTTCAAGGCAATATTAATGAGGGAAATATGCTTCAGTCATCTAGTAGAACATTGAGAGAAAACCCTAACTATAGAAAGCGTAAAGATATTATCAACAATTATTTTTCTACATTAGCGAGGCAGTAGGTAATGAGTAAAGTGTAAACTTTTAAAATTAACTATGTAATATTATAAATTTAATATGAAAGTAAATGAAAGTCAAGAAATATTGAACAGATTTTTATTTAAATAACTGACGATTAACTTCAATGCAGGTTCAGAAACATGTACCGAATCCATGGTAAGAGTTTTCGCGTCGATGTTCCTGCCTCCCTGTATATTAAATTACTGCAACTTATCGAGCTCTTCTTTTAATATTAAAATACGGAGTTGCTCTTGCTCAGTCCTTAGTCGTTCCTGCTTTAGCATTTCAATCTCCCTCTCCTCCTGTAACTTTAAAATCCTCATTTGAGCCTCGTGTTGCTCTTTACCTTGCTGACAAGCTGCAAGTAATAATGAGTCGACTTTTTGTTGAGTCAAAGCTTGGCTCTGGTTGAGGATAGGCCTCCTACGGCTTATTGATTGCGTTTGGAATCTGAAAAAGAAAACAATATACCTATTAATATAAATCGTCTGCTTACTGGTAAAACAAGTTAAATACATTTTTTTACTAAATCGAGTTAAAAATGCAGTCACGTGTAATATTTTACGGGCTATCTACTGGTAAAATCAAAAAATGCAATGTCCAATGGCTGCTGAGATAGTAAGTTTGTAAAAATGATATCTTCTCACATTTTGTAAATATTATATACATAAGAGTATATCTTAAAAGAAGGGTAATTAGTGCAACAGTTGGCTTTAACAGTTTTTTAAATTAATGTGTTTAAAATAGATCAAATTAAAACATAAACATTTACTCGAAATGACACAGATTGCACTTATTACTTTTTACCCGTAAGCAGACGAAATATACTGTTAAATCTTTTCTCCAAAGGAGTTATATATATTTACATAAATTCCTTACTTTACTGGTGTAGCTTCATAGGATGAATGCACAGTACTACTACAACTTGGTTGTGTAATAGGTCCTATATTTTCAGTTTTTGAATTTGAGTTTTGTTCTTGGTGCTCAAATTGGGTTTTGTCGGTTCTCAAAATGTGTTTTTTCGGTGCCCGTAACATAGCTGGAGTGTAATTAGACAAGTCCTACAAAAAATCACACACAGTTACAAGATTATTTTAACAACGGACACTGAAATAAGTACTTATAATTTTATTGAAAAAATCAATATTGCAGTTTTACCTTTGGGTTGTCAATGAGGCTATGTACAAGTTCAACTTGTTTCTCTGGTGACGCATGGCTTTCATTTGTTGAAAGAAATATTAAATTTCAAAAGATATACTTAAATTCAAGTACTTAACAATTTTATATTTTGCTGACGCTGGGTTAATAAAAGATCAAGTACATATGAAGCTAATGCGCTGGGTTAATAAAAGATCAAGTACATATGAAGCTAATGTTTAATTTAGAAAATAACACAATAAAAATAAAATAATACTTAACACGTTCGAGGACGCTACCACTTGAGACTGTGTACCAAAATGACACAGTAAATGTCCATACAAATTATACGACGTATGAGTACGTAGCCTCCCATGAAAATATATTGTTTTAAAGACATCATGACACAACCGTTTTATCACGTTATCGTATAAATACATTATGTCGTATATATACGTTCTGGCACATCATAGGTACGTCGGTAACAAGCAGTGCCATCACAACGTATATATATATGTCGAACGTGAAATAACGTTCTGTCACTTTTAATCTTAAGACAACCACATCATTAGGTCACAACGTACAATCGTTTCAATACGTTTTGTCGTATCATACTGAGATGGCAAATTATGCCTGTGTCACAACGTCAGTGTACGTTCAAGGTATCTAAACGTTTTATGATAATGCATGTGTAAATAAATAAATCAAAATCAAAATACGAAAATTGACTGTTTATTTATGTAAGAAACATTTTTCAATCATAGGTAGAAACGTTTCTTCTTTTTCTCTTTCTTCTCTAACTTTTAATCACAACCATTCGTACTTGCATAATTACTTACATCTATTCATCACAAAAAAGCAACCTCTACATAAAAATAAAATGTAATCAATACAATAATCAAAATCTAAAATAAGTAATATAAAAATTAAGTCTTTCGTATAGGAACTCGTAACATTATTAGGTAGAAACTTTTTTACTTAATCACAACCATTAACTTGCATAATTACCTATATTTATCACAAAAAAGCAACCTCTGCATAAAAATAAAATGTTATTTATTTATTTATTTATTTCAGACATAATATTCGTCCATAGCTACAAAACTCATATAAATAAATTCTCTAATACTCATACTTAAAATATTCAACAACTCGGAAAACAACAACAACAACAGTTGTTATTAACAGAACGATAAAAATCTAAAACAAGTAATAAAAATTAGGAACTAGTTTTCAGTCTCATTTTCAGTCTTGTGCCATTCCTCAAAGCACAATGCACAAAGTGCGGGTTTATCTTTGCACCCCTTACGGCGCGTACACATAGAACATCCGTTTTACAGGATCCTTTTTAACTGATCCGTCGCTACTGGAGGTAATATTCACACAGCATTTACAGGACCGATTTTAACAGATCCGACGCTACTGGACTTTCGTTCTTCAGTGTATCGCCTACTTTCTACGAGAATGGACGTTGTCGTGTTGTATTGGTACTATCGTCGTCTGCGGCGGAGGAAGCCCCGGCGTTATTGGATACATCCACTATTAAGGCAAAGATTTTGTCGTGGTGCTGTTGTGCGTCAGCTGAAAGAAGACGAATCTAAATTTTTTACTTATTTCCGAATGACGACGTCTACTTTTGATGACCTTCTTAAACGATTAGAAAAGGATTTAAAAAAGAAAGACACAAACTGGAGGAAAAGCTTGTGCCCTGAAGTAAAACTAGCGATATTTTTAAGGTAAGAACTTTAATTTTTGTTATTATCAATTAAAATTTAAAATGACAAAAAGGTTTACAAAAATGAAGATTTATTTCAAAACATAGACAGATCTGGCAAGTCTGACTCCTGGCTGAATGTAGATTCTACTGATGGCGAACCTTCTACTGATGGTGTAGAGTCAAGATGATGTGGCCTACTAAAATAACCTTGGGTGTGGTAGTGAGGAGTGCTAGAACTTTGTGAATATGGAGGCCACTCGTAGTTTGACTGACCATATCTTCTACTTTTAATATTTTGTAAAAGGTTTATCACTCCAGACTAAATTCTAAAATTTGATCGCCATTAAGTGAAGCCAGTTGCGGCAAAATACCTTTGAAGAACGATAAATTGGGATCTTCAAACTCATTTTTACTTTTTTTTAACTGATCATTCATGTATTCAATCATTTTGGCGTCTACTTCATTCACATTTCTTTTGATTGCCTTGCGTTGCGGCGGGGCTAAATTTTGTCTTTCCTTTTGTCTGTCACTACCACTTTGTTCCGTAATCTGATCAGGTTCATCTTCGTTGTCTTTATTACTTTCTACTGTTTCCGTGATGTTGTCATTAGCAGGGACGTTCTCGTGTGTATCACCTGGGGTGACAACTTTTTTCAAAAATAACATTTGATTGTGATATTTGTAAGGCTTGGTATTTGAGGCAGCAGCTCCAGATTTCTTCAATTTCTTTTTCTCACTCAATGTTCGTATCCAGGCATCTCTAGTCGAATTCCATTTTTTTATAACATATTTTCCTGAAGCAAGTAAATAATAATATAAGATGGTTGTCAATAGCTTAGTAAGTGAAAGGCGAATAAGAAGGTAGAATAGACTTGTCAGTAATTAATTACCATATTGGTCAGTGGATAAGTCAAATTGACAGTGCAAGAACTAATCGGTCAGTAAATAATGGGAAGCAAAAAAGTATTACTAATGTTTAAATCAATTTATTTTAATTAGGTAATTTTATAATTTAGTTCAGTTCAGTTTAATTTTATTTTATTTATGTACTATATATATAAGTATGAGTTTTGATTTACGACTTTGCTAAAAACTCTCATAAAAATTTCGACTTTCCATACAAAATTTGTTGGTCACTATAATATTTTATAGTTTTATAATAAAACAAGACTTATTCATCAAGCCATCTTTAATAGTCTGACCATAGAGAAGTACCTCTACGAAACATAGACATATACATAATCAGTAATAGACAAAATTAACTAAAACTAAACCCTTACAGTCACTAACGTTACTTTGTATGGGAAGTCAATATATGTGTAATAATATAGTAGTTGATTAGTTTATTTTTTTTAGGTATGCAGCGTCTGGGTGTACATTTCAAGAACTTTATTACGTCTTTCGTGTCGGTGTGTCAACTATAAGCAACATTATTAAGGAAGTTACACGATGCATATGGAACAACTTGAATGACGAGTTTATGCGACTTCCTACAACAGTGAGTGAATGGGAGCATATATCAAATGGATTCGACACAAAAGCAAATTTTCCCCACTGTTTAGGAGCAGTGGACGGTAAACACATCAGACTTCGAAAACCAGCAAAAAGTGGCTCAATGTACCTAAATTACAAAGACTTTTTTTCCATCATATTATTAGCGATCGTAGACTCTGACTATCGTTTTCTATATGTTAGTATTGGGTCGTATGGAAAAGAATGCGATTCATCAATATTCAAGGAGTCGACATTTTGGAAAATGATGCTAGATGGCAGTTTACAAATACCAGAACCTTGCCCATTAATAACAGGCTCAGAAACGAGAGTTCCCTACGTCATAATCGGCGATGAAGGTTTCGGTTTACACGAAAATTTAATGAGGCCATTTAGCGGGACGCATTTAGACGTAAATAAGCGAATATATAACTATCGTTTGACCAGAGCTAGACGATACGTTGAATGTGCATTTGGTATTCTTGCTAATAAGTGGAGAGTATTCCACCGGCCTCTAGACGTCAACAAAACAACAGCTATATGGATAGTTAAGGCATGTACCGTTCTACACAACTTTGTAAGGGAAAAAGAGGGCTTAAAGGATGGCAACACATCCGAATCTGAAGCATTTCATTTCAATAGCCTACCTGATGATGAAACGCTACGAGGTGGTCGAACTGCAAATTCAGTTCGAACGGAATTCGAAAACTATTTCGTGTCCGAATCTGGGTCAGTTTCTTGGCAGAATGAAGCTATTTAAAATAAAAATCAATGTCTCCATTACAATATAAAATAAATACTTACCAAATTCTTGTCTTTCTTTTTGTTCCATAGCTTCAAAATCCTCCTTTAGAATACCGCATATTTCGCGCCAAGCTGCGGTTTTTGCAATTTTATCTTTATAAATCTCCAGTGTTTTGTCCCAAAGAACTGGTCTACTTTCAACACAATTTATCAAAACTTCTTGCTCAACATATTTTTCAAACGCCTTGCTTGCCATGATTATGATAGCACTGGACACGTGCACTACTCTAGGAATGAAACCGGCAAATGGCGGCTGTGTGTAGCACATCGCACCCCGCGCACCCCCGTGCAAAGCCTCGTGCGGTTTCAATCCGATAAAACGGATTAGTATAGTATTACTGGATCCGGAATACTGTGTGAACTGGCTCATACAACTACATACGCTAATAACATATACGTTTAAACGGACCTGTAAAACGGATGTTCTATGTGTACGCGCCCTTACATCTCAATCCAGTTTCCTTGCGGCGTTTATTCTTTGCACACATTTTGCATTTTAGGTAGTTGTTACTTTTTTTAGAACCAGGAGGAAGTGGAATTTTTTCAGGCCAATGTTCACCACTGCTATTATCGGGTTGTGTTGAGGCCGGTTCTGGGTTTACTGTCCGATTAACTCTTCTGTTGTCGTTCTTGGAATGCTTCACTAAAAGTTCGGGTTTTTGAGAAGGGCTAATACCAATTAAATTGCGGATTAAATCTTCTCTAAAATGTAAAAATTCATATTTCTCACTGCTATTCATTTTGTATTTTCTATACAAATAAAAACTGTTCCATACAGTTAAATCAAGTAAGTGAAAAAATACCTTTTTATACCATCTCAAACATTTTCGTGGAGACGAATAATATGAAACCATCTGATCAGCGTGGTCAATACCAGACATAAATGCATTGTAAGTCGCCACTTTTAAAGGTTTTCTTTTTAATTGTCCGCGCTTATTTGTAACATTAATCATCTTTGGATGATCCTTTGTAGTGATCATGGTTACGGCTCGCTTATCAACCACCTTTGAGATATATACATTATTTTTACGTATCCATACATGTTCACCTTTCTTTAAATTCAAGTACTTAACAATTTAATATTTTGCTGACGCTGGGTTAATAAAAGATCAAGTACATATGAAGCTAATGTTTAATTTAGAAAATAACACAATAAAAATAAAATAATACTTAACACAACTCGAAAACAAAAAATACAATATTAGAGACGAACAAAAAAATACAGTATTAGAGACAAACAAAAAAAAAACAATATTAGACGGATCAAAAATAGATTGAAAGTTTTGGAGCGCGAAGACATTGGATTTAGGGTTTGTGGTAATCCCTAAAGCAGCCCAGGATGCACAAATTTACATCGCACTCCATGCACTTTCAAATTGTGCGGCTGGTCACTTGCCGCGTATGTGCACACCACCAACAGCGGCCTCTTTTGTTGGAGGCATGGACTGGGAAGTGTTTGATTTCGACGATCAGTCGGTCTTGGAGCGTCAATTTGGTGTAACGTTTTGTCACAGTCGTTGTGGTCTGTCCGCAAGTGCGGGTGATCAGTCGCGATACGGTCGTTAGGTCAATGTGTCGGTAAATCTTAAGTAAACTTTCAGCCAATACTGTTCTGAACTGCCGATGCTGCCGCTTGTGTTTGGTATTAAAAAGATTAAAACAGTTAAATACCGCACAGTAAAAAAATCGGCGGAACAATTTTTTATACCAAACACAGCACCCGATTGGGTGGGCAGATAAGTATTGGTCCTTGCGATCAATGCCACCCATATTTTTATTGTAATTGAGCACAACACTTGGCTTGTAGGCAGTTCTGTTGTATTTCTCCTGTGTTCCGAATTGAAGTGGATGGTATGTCGATATCATACTAAGTGAGCGTCTCGCCATACCATCAGCGACAAATCGTTACAGTAAGTTGCTACGATTTCCCCATGTCTCAAGTCAGTCTTCGTCAAAGTTTTTACTGAACTGGGAATGAATTCCCGGTTCAGACGTTGCGTTCCATAGCAGTCTGTCGACGTTTTAAGCACCGTGCTAATAATGAGCAGTTGTAAAAATTGTCCATTAGAGCCGTATGGCCTCAGTGAGAAGTGGCTCGATTAGGTCGAAAACAGTTTTTGCTGTCGCACTAGTCGGTCGAAACTCAGTAGTGTCAGTAGTTTGTTCTGTTTGGTCAGGTCTGTTGTCGTTCTCATCGTCTTCGTTATTGTCGTCGACGTCATTCGTCGTTGATGTCTTAATTTTTTCAGTATACACCGAAAATCGCCAGAGATAGCCGCTTGATGATGCATATAACTCGTAGGTTTTAACACCTACTTGCGCAGTTTTCGAGTTAATCTTTTGAGCAAAGCTTAACCTGCCGTGCCACTTCAAAAGTGACTCATCAATGGCTATCTCTTGGTTGGGTAGTAAAGGCTAGAAAACTTGTCGTTAATATAGTCGATGACTGATTTTATTTTAACTAATTTTGATTTCGTCCTTAGGTCAGTCACTGTGTCATTATTGTCAACAAATATTCTAGAAGAACATATCTATTGTAGGTCATGATTTAGGATATAGGGCATAGTCCCGAAGATATTGAAAGTAAAATAAGATTCTTCAATAGGAAGTGGATACAGGTCCTAAATAATCAAAGATAAAAAATTAATCATTTCCGATTTGTCTGTCGGAGTCCAACAATGCAGACGCGACTGTGCTGATATTTTGTTGCCGTCTTTAAGTGAGGCAATTTTTTGCCGTGCATATCGGTTCCGTCTCGGTACACAATAAGTCTATGAACTCCACATCGAACATCTTGTCAAATATGTCTGTCGATCTGGTGTTATCATTAATGTCAAAAGTCGGTCCATGAACTCCAACACAAGTTTCACGTTGACTTGTAAAGGTCGTTTTGTCTCTACTCCAGTCAAACGTAAAACAGTCCTCAGGTAAAAGTTCACGTAAAGCTCTGTCGTTTGCCGAGTCTTTGGCCTGCAAAATTTGCACTTGTTGTGGAGCCAAGTCATTGTCTCTCTTGTTGTCAATTTGTCGTGCAGTCGGAAGTGGTCCTTAGTCATTATTGTCGTCTATGTCACTGTCAGACTCCATTAACCAATCTGTCAACGCTTCCTCGAAGTTAGTCGCGTTCTAACCTGAGAAAAGAATGAAAACAATTACATCTTCAAAGAAAGACTTCCGGTATCAACAACTGCTGAATATTTTATACTTACCAATAACCGATCGTCGTTGTTTGCTGGTACTTGGGACTGCGATTTCCACCTCGCCCCCAATATCTGGCACTAATATTTAATTATTATTAAAAATATAAAAAGGAAATAAAAATACTGTGATGTTACAATCATATTTTAATAATATACACAATAATAAACAATAGACAACTAACAAATAAATCACGGGAAAGGAGGGTATTTTAACCAGAATCGTCAGAATCTGTGAAACTGTTTAAATTACCCTTTGTCGTAGGAGTGCGGCTCACAATTGCCTAGTTCTCTGTAGTTGGCAAGCGAAACACCAGGGAGTCTGGAGAACTGGGTGAGTTAGGCACTGTGTTTGCAGCTGGCGTACCTACGGATCTGCCGTCGTCTTCAAGGTCTCCAAAAACTGTGACAACATAACATATGTACATTACAACATACTATATTATGACTTGAATGTAATTTTTGGCACCTACTACTTCAAGACACTCAATGTAATAATGTAATATTTACCAAATTCAACATTCGCCGGCACAACAATTAAGGGCTGTGTTGGCGGAGATAATGGCACCGCATCTGCTTGAGCAGACGTGGAGGGCACCATATCCCACGACTCCCGCTCAGCGACCGCATCTGCTTGAGCGGAGGTGGAGGGAACTGGCGCGGCCATCATATCCCACGGATCCCGCTCAGGCACCGCATCCGCTTGAGCGGAGGTGGAGGGAACTGGCGCGGCCATCATATCCCACGGATCCCGCTCAGGCACCGCATCCGCTTGAGCGGACGTGGACGGAACTGGCACGGCCAACATATTCCACAGATCCCGCTCAGGCACCGCATCCGCTTGAGCAAACGTGGAGGGAACTGGCGCATCCACCTTACCGCATAGCTTCCGTTTAGGCGATTGTTTCCTATGAAAATCAGTGAAAGTGGCAAAATATGGTTTACATATGATTATGTTATGGTGAAAGGGAATGTTTGAATACATACTGCATCCGTTTCTTTCTGGGAGGCGCATCCACAAGGAGGACGCGATGGAGTTCCTTGACTCGCTTCCGCTCCAACAGCTCCTTTTTATCGCGCGCCGACAAGCTGGCCACATGCCTCTGTGTGGCAACTCTAATGTCCTGCAGCGTATCACTGCAAAAATATAACAGTTCTACAACCCGCCTGTATTAAATTTTTCAGTTAAAATACTGTATTTCTATGAATTTTGATGCACCACAAAAAATACAATTTCAATCAATATCAATTTTTTTTTTTTTGGTGGGAAATCATCAAATAACTTCTCCCGCTCTGGGCGGAGTGGGAGGGCGTGTCAGACTTTTACTGACTAAAACCCACCATGTTACCTCAGTTGCCTGTGTGCCAGGGGCCGCGGTATCTCTTTCGAACAACCCGCACCCCTGGCAGGCATCGGCCCTTGCGGGCCCCATCAGTTGGTGCTGACATCTCTTTGAGACGCGCGTGGAACACAACGCGCCATCGACCCGGGCTTGGTCCTTACCGGACAGCGAGCTACCCATTACTCGCCGTCCGCAAGCCCGCGCCTACGGTGGACGGGAATCAGCCTGGGATTCCCGACGCCCAGGGCGTCTCCTGCGAAGGCCACGGCTGTGAGGGCGCATGTACTGCATCTCTCCCTCACGGGCGCCGCCTCCCTCTTTGCGAGCATAACTGCTTCGCTGAAGGAGGCGACTGCTAGCCATGCACTCTCGCTCTGTACCATGGCCTGGACCAGGGTCGGACGCGAGAGATCGCCGCCGCTGATCACCTCCACGAGGACACGGCGGTGCTCCGCCCAAGCCGGGCAGACCACCACCGTATGCTCCACCGTGTCCTCAGGGCGATCTTCGCAATGGAAACACCCAGGCGTTTCCTCCTGCCCTATCCGAAACAGGAACCTCCCGAAACAGCCGTGTCCGGTGAGGACCTGTGTCAGGCGGAAGGTGAGGACGCCATGCCGCCTCTCAAGCCACTCCTCAAAGAGGGGACTTACCGCCGCAATCGTGGCGTGCCCAATCAATATCAAATGTTTGAGCCACTGTTTTGATTTTTTTAAATTTCGTGTAAGGCCTCTTAAATGTCGTATTTATTGTGTGCAGACTCAAATAATTTCATGCTTAAATAAAAAGGTACAATAATGCAAAATAAACCTACACAAAAAAACGTCAGCTGGACTCGAAAATCCTACACCAAAGCTCGTCTGCACGAACCTTATGCGCCTACCACACGTGCATGCTTGACCACAGTTTTATTTGCGCATGCTTGTCGCATGAAAAGACTGAACACGGACGTGTCTACCACACGGCACAGTTAAGTACGCGCAAGCCACATTCTTGTCGACATCGTCGGCGTGGAAACAATGTTTCCCAATGAAGAGCTATTTCTTCTGCTATTAAGTGTTTGCTAGTGAAAAAAAAGAAAATACAAAAGTCAAAGTGTAAACGATCAAAGTGGACAAAAAAATGGCTGTTGAATAGAAAAATTCATTCACATATACATCTACTCAAGGATTTAAGAGATGAGCCAAGCGATTGGCGGAATTATTTACGGATGGAGGAAAATGCCTATATTGAATTGTTGCGTTTGGTTACGCCTCTCATTCAACGACAAAACACGGTTATGCGTGAGAGTATATCCCCTCACGAGAGATTAACCGCTACTTTAAGGTTTCTGGCAACTGGGAGATTGTATCAAGATTTGAGGTTTTCTGTGGCAATTTCGGAACAAGCATTATCTAAAATAATTCCAGATACATGCAGAGCTATTTTCATGGTGTTGCGAAATGAATACATGAAGGTGAGTTTTAAAAAGTTTATTAAAAAAATGTAAATGTTAATAACCACACAAGTATTTATGGCATATAACTCAAAAAGTACTGAGATGATGTAGATGGCCGTAGGTTCATAGTGTCTGGTCCAGAGTTTACTGCATAATTTCTAGCAGCAGTGTCAGGTGCTGGTTGTAGGTTCATAGCGTCTGGTCCAGAGTTTACTGCATAATTTCTAGCAGAAGTGTCAGGTGCTGGTTGTAGGTTCATAGCGTCTGGTCCAGAGTTTACTGCATAATTTCTAGCAGAAGTGTCAGCTGCTGCTGACTGTAGGTTTATAGCGCTTGATCCAGGGTTGACAATATAACAATGACGATTTAAATTTTCCAGTTCTCCTTCAAATATTGCTTCGTTAATAAGTTTTTCAGTATATATACGCTGCTCATTTGTCATGTTTCTCAATTTAAATGCAATATTTTGTCCAAAAATATCATGTCTGTCAGGCTGTGATTGTGTGAATTTATTAGTGATACAATTACCGACTTCATTTATTATATTATTGAGTTTATTGTCATCCCTTGTCCTTTTTTGTACTCTTCGAGGTGGTAAAGATTGGACAACAGGAGAAGTAGGTGCAAGGTATGAAGATGGATGGTCTGACGTGCAAGAGGTGAACCCAAGGTTGCTTCTGTATTTGTTTCATTCTGAAAAAAAATGTTGTTTCAGATACCAAGCTCACAAGAAGAATGGAAACAAATAGCACATGACTTCGAGCAAAAATGGAATTTTCCTCATTGCTTGGGAGCAGTTGATGGAAAACATGTACGAATTATACCACCGCCAGGAAGTAGTTCCTATTTTTATAATTATAAGGGGTTCCATAGTATGGTCTTGATGGCAGTAGTAAACGCTAATTATGAATTTATCGTATGCGAATTTGGTATAAATGGAAGGAATTCTGACGGAGGTGTTATTGAGCAGACGAAATTTTACGATAAATTGAGAAATAACTCGTTGCATATTCCGGAACCAGAACTTTTAAATCATTCTAACAAAATTCTAAATTACGTTTTTATTGGTGACGAAGCCTTTGCTCTAACTCCCAACTTTTTAAAACCATTCAACCAAAGGGAATTAACAAATGAGCGAAAAATTTTTAATTATAGATTATCTAGGGCAAGGCGAATTGTTGAGAACGCCTTTGGCATATTAGCATCTAGGTTCAGAATCTTTCATACAAGTATTAATTTGTCTCCAGGAAACATAGACATTGTAGTCATGACCTGCTGTGTGTTGCATAATTTTTTAAGAAAAAAATACAGTACCACTTATACGCCAATTAATACATTGGACTTTGAAGATACAATTCAAGGTACTTTAACATCGGGTTTAAGAGCAGATTCGTCACATTTGTTAGAATTACAAGGAGGACATTATAGAAACATTTCTCAAGATGCCAAAGCGACAAGAGAAGAATTTTCGAATTATTTTAATAATGAAGGCACTGTATCGTGGCAAAATGCAATGTGTAATGTAAATACGATTTAATTTTTTTCATAGGTACACATTGTAGACTTGTTATAAAATAAAAGTAACTAACTACTCTTCCAAAATGTTTTTTTGTAACCTACAATATTACAATCCTCGTTTAAATCCTTAACACCTTGTTTAAAAACAAATTGGGATGTTGTATTACCTGTGTGAGGTCATCAAAATTTGACACTGTCTCTCTGGGCGTCTCTTGGTCGGTTAAAAAATCGAGTAGGTGAAAATACCACAGCGTCGGTTCATAAATATCATCTGTGGCAGCTCCAGATCTTGTGGAAGCATTCACTTTTTTCATCTCTTTCCGATAGCAAGTTCTCAAATAATTAATTTTTTTCTTGACTGTATCTTTCGTAGCCTCAGGTTCTACCTAAAAAGGATATGAATGGGTAGATGACTATTGAATAAGGTGCCAATTACAATTAAAACTTAATGTAATTTGAATACTTAAACATTGTTCAACTTTAATCGAAAACCAAACATAAATTTAAATTACGTATTCACGTGTTGGTATTTGAAATAATAAAAAGGGTTTGTAAACAGTATATGCATTTTATGAAATTTGATATCTACCTATAAAATATTCTGTTCTTACATACATACCTCTTTCAATTTAATTATCATTTGTTCGTATGCGTCATTCTTTTTATTCCTGTCAGAATAATCCTTGGATTTGATCTTCCACAGTGCGGGCAGAGATTTATATAACTCAATGAATTCAGTAACTGTCGATTGTATGTACGTAAATCCGCCATTTTTACGACCGTGCGCGCACAGTTACTCCACTCGACTTAACTGAGAGCGGCTTGAACACTGAACTACCAACCACACGCGCAGACAAGTTTGTACAAGTATAGCTTGCGCATGCCAGAATTTCAAGCAAGTTTAAAAACCATCAAGCCAAGCTTTGGGGTTTGCGCATACTACCGTTTTACCAACTACACGCACAGTGTTCAGTGTACAAGCTGGCATGCGCAAGTAAAACTGTGGTCAAGCATGCACGTGTGGTAGGCGCATTATGCTACGGTCACACGCGCGCCGTGCAGCCCGTCCCGGGCGGCGGATATTCATGCTGTTCACACGCACGCCGTCGTGTCAGTCAGTACCCGAATGGCGAGCAGCGAGGATCTCGGTGTTGTTGCTGCCATATCCTTTGGCTTAACTTATTTTTATTGGAAAAAGAAACAAAATTATGAACGACGGAGAAAAAGAAAAAGACTGCAAAGAAGGTGGTGGATGATAATAGTTCACAAAAATCGTACCAAGTAATAATAACCTGTGTTTTCTCCGATCGTGATTCAGTGGTGTAAAATGCTTACAAAATTACCCATTTATGATTTTAGTTTATTTTTAAAAACAATTTAAACTGCATTCACAAATTTTAATTAAAAAAATAAAAATTAATCTAAAATTTTAACAAAATATTAAAATTCGTAGAATTAAAAAGAATCTGTGAATGCAGTTGTTTATTGTAAATTGCTCTATTTTCAATATTTTAAGGTACTTCCCCCCGATGAAGCATCGCCGTGGGACACCCTGTGTATTTCACACTTCCAGGGCTCCTAAAATACATAATTTGTTTTTCGTTTACAGGGAGTTCATAGAAGAAAAATTTGATGAGCTCTTGCATGAACCGTCTGGAGAGTTCGAAAATTTTTGTCGAATGACCTTTACTGATTTTGAAATTTTGCTGAGTAAAATTTCACCGATAATTTCTAAGCAAGACACAGATTTCAGAGAAGCTATTCCAGCAAAATTTCGTCTTATCATGACGCTAAGATTTTTAGCATCTGGTGATAGCTACAGAAGTCTACACTATCTGTTTAAAGTCTCCAAAGCATCTATATCAGGAATTATACGGGAAGTCTCTAGAGCTCTTAATGAAGTTCTAAAAGATGAAGTAAAGGTAGTTATATTTTTAAGGTTTTTTATTGACAAAATAAACACAAATCACCACAAATTACTAATTTAAATTACGAACGAAAAATAAAGATATCAAAGACAAAAATCAGACACTGACAACAAAATTTTTGGCAAACAAAAACAATGACAATTAATTATTAGGTTCATTCATGGTTCACTTGTTTCATTAGATCCAAATGTTTCAAATGAATTTCCTAATGCAATTTGTATAATGTTAGGTTTAGTCTGGATTGAGTCCGTATTTGTGGATTGTGTGTGTGCAGGTTGGATTGAGTACGTGTTTGCGGATTGTGTGTGTGCAGGTTAGATTGAGTACGTGTTTGCGGATTGAACATATGGAGATTGGACTGAATAAATGTCTGACTGGATTAAGTGTGTGTTTGCAGACTGAAAAGATGGGGGTTGGATTGAGTGTGCGTTTGCAGATTGAAAGGGTGGGGTTTGCATTAAGAGGTCGTTTGCACATTGAATAGATGTGCGTTGATCTGAGAGTTCAACAGGTTGATTTGATGCATGAATGTTTGAAATTGGTTCGGAATATGAGCTTAAAGTACTTGAAGGTCGGCTTCGGTTCGCTTGTGATCTGCATGAAGTCGATACTGACGGTGGTCTAGAATATGGGTTTGAATATAGTGGAGATGGTGTTTCACGTCTAGGTAGCCTGCACTGAATTCTTTTAACAAATATGCCATCTATTTCATACATTATTGATTTACGTTCGTCTTTGGACAGTTCTCGCAGTTTTGTAGCCAAAAGCTTGGCGTAGAGATCGCAGTCATCATCTTCTTTAATTGCAGTATGTGATTGACGTTGTCCTAAAACATTAGTCAATTGACCGAATGCTGTAGCCATTTGCTGCTCGGCTGTATTAGGTACTGAGCGACGACGGCTATTTTTTGCTTGAGTAGGCTGCATCTGTGAGGTTGGAATCCTTGGCGATTGTAATGTTTCCATCACTTCGCTATCAGTTCTTTCGTTGTCGATAGCTTCATGTAGTTCCGGTGTTGTTTCATCTCCAAAAGGTTCCTTTGGTATTTGTGAATCATGTGATTCTGATGACGTTGATGGTGTCTGTAAAAAAGGTATTTTAATTAATTTAATGCTAATATATGCTATTATTATTTCAGATGGCCCACAACAGCGGACGGTTGGTTAGATATCGAAAAAGGATTTAGAAGAAAATTTCCACACTGTATCGGATCAATAGACGGCAAGCATATCGTAATGGAAAACCCTTATCACAGTGGAACCGAGTTTTATAACTATAAGAAGACTTTTAGCATTGTTCTAATGGCACTAGTGGATAGCAATTATAAATTTATATTTGCCGACATAGGAAGCCAAGGAAGAATAAGTGATGGTGGTGTATTCAACAATTCATTGTTATGGACAAAAATCTGTAGAAACGAATTAGATCTACCCACACCATGTCCTCTTCCCGGATCAAATATTGATGTGCCATATGTCTTCATAGGCGATGGTGCTTTTGCACTCAGTACACAAGTAATGAAACCATACCCTGGCAATCATGATTCGGATTCACAAAAAAGGATATTTAATAAATGTCTGTCCAGATCCCGAGTTGTGGTGGAAAACACATTCGGAATCTTAAGTGCAGTATTTAGAATATTTCGACGACCAATTGATCTGGATCCAGATATTGTATCACAATTGACAATGACATGTGTACTGCTACACAACTTTCTCAGAAACAGTAAAAATTCCGCAGCAAGACATACTCCTCCAGGAACGTTTGATGAATACGATGATAACGGCAATCTGATAAGGCCTGGATCGTGGCGAACAAACGCAGGTGAATATAACGCTATAAGAGATTTGCCAATGATAGCACGAAGATCACCTCTGAACGCTAGAGAAATCAGGGACGAATTTTCTTCATATTTTTATAGGGCTATCCACTAACAATGTACCTACCTACATATTATGTTAAAATTATATAAATGTATAACTTTTTTGTTTTAACGCATGTAGAATAGAAAAAACTGAAAAATAAATGACACAGGCGGGACTCGAACCCATGACCTCCGGCGTACCGTGCCGCCAGGAAAAAAAAACTAACTATTTTTATCAAACTAATATGTACCTACTAAGTTATTAATACTAATAGTACCTTTATTTAAATATAATGATTAAAACATACGAAACTAATTTATTTACCTCTTCTGTGTTGAGTGTAGCCCTACTGGTATAAACAGGCAGCAGAAAGGACTCCATTATCTGGTATGCAAACCAAATGGGTTCATATATCTCGTCACTCCCTGAAAAATATGATTAATCACTAAAATGTTGTACCACATACGAGAATCAAACCTGGGACCTTCGGATTTGAAACCAAACCAATATTGGCCTAAGCCTAGGTAAAATAAAAATAAATAATTAACTAATTAATTTTTATTTTTAGCTTTTGAAAAGGTGCAACTGTACGTAAAGTAAACATAAGTACCTACCTGCACCAGATCGCATAGATTCTTGTTTTTTCTTCAGATGGCGCCTAAATGTTCCCATTAGGGTATCCTTTTTTGTTTTCAAATCCTTGATTGACACATTTAGTAATCTACCAATTTTCGTCCAAGCATCGTGAATTTTTTTCTTGTCCTTATGGAATTTATGTCCGGGGTCCATAATACTTCAAAATCAAAACGTCAAAATTGTCTCGTTTTACCAATCCGCCATGTTGTAATCTCCGATCGTAGCGACTTTCTTAGCAACGTTGAATGAAGATCCACTCGTCGCGAAAGCGCGGGAGAGACTGACTGCCCGCGCGCGTGTAAACAGTCACCGGGCGCCCGCACATTCATCCTTTGAACTTGGCCAAAAAACCGACACTTGCCCGATTCGCGGCATTCACGTTCACAGGCGCGTTCACGGGCGCGTTCACGGGCTCGGGCGTACCGTTTACACGCTCGTGAATGTGAATGTGCACGTTGAATGTAGAGTTGAACGCGCGCGTGTGAACCTACCATTAAGGTTTAGAATGCATGGTGTGTATATTCTTAACATAATAAATAAATAAAACCACATTGCGTTGGTACAAAATTTATTATTTACAAGCATCCCAAGTTTCCGAAAAAAAATTGACAGACGAAAGTTTTGTACCGAGACTAAATATTTTTTTTCTACATAAATCTGATACGTAGATTAAAAATATAGGTATCTGTTGTAAGCTTATTTAATGCCTCAACATATATGTAAAAATTGTGGCAGTAGAATGAACACTGTACTAAATCTAAGGATAAGAAGACACATACGACTTTTAACAATATATTATACTTGCATTTGTTTTCAAAAAATGTTTTACAAATTAGATCTAAAGATAACTTAATGTTAGTTACATGATACTCCAATTAATACCCTTTCCAAAGATGTATTACACTTATTATTACGACTTAGTGGAAAAAAGATGTGAACATTATTACAACTTGGTCCGGCGCAAAAAGTTATCAAAATGCCGTACAATAAGGGTGGGTGTTCATGGTACAAAAATATCTGGATCCGGTATGAAATCCGTTAATCTATTTTGTTTGTTTTATTTTTCTTTCTTTCTCGCCCAGTAGAATAGAATACTATATTTCATTTTTACCCGACTGCGGCGAAATAAAGGAGGGTATATTCGTTTCTATGTCCCTCATAGAAACTAAGCTAGTGAGCTAATTTGAACGAGTGAGGTCATAGACAGGTGGCGACGCCCACCGATTATAAAAGTTCTTTCATTTTAACCGACTTCAGAAGAAGGAGGTTATCAATTCGATACGATGTTTGTAATATTATTTGAACTGCAATATATTCACATGTGATAATGTATTAGGGGCTTCCAAACAAATACACAATATTTTTATAGGTGTATGTATGTATGTATGTATGTATGCCCACGCATTTCTCCGAAATTTTTAATCGGATTTCTTTTATTGGCTTACATTTACTTATGAAACAGTGCAAGTTTCAATACAACACATTAATAATGGTATACAAATTTACACAAAAATTAAAAAAAAAACACAAAACAATGGTATCCAAATATACACAAAAAAAATTAAAAAAAAACACAAAACATAATGGTATGCAAACATACACAAAAAATACGAAAAAAAAGAAACACAAAACATAATGGTATGCAAACATACACAAAAAAATACAAAAAAAACCACACAAAACATAATGGTATCCAAATATACACAAAAAAAAAACAAAACAGTGGTATGCAAACATACACAAAAAAATACAAAAAAAAACACAAAACATAATGGTATCCAAATATACACAAAAAAAAACAAAACAATGGTATGCAAACATACACAAAAAAATACAAAAAAAACACAAAACATAATGGTATGCAAACATACACAAAAAAATACAAAAAAAACACACAAAACATAATGGTATCCAAATATACACAAAAAAAAAACAAAACAATGGTATGCAAATATACACAAAAAAAATACAAAAAAAACACACAAAACATAATGGTATCCAAATATACACAAAAAAAATTAAAACAAAACAAAAATATTAAAAAATATAACACGTAAAAACTAGAAGGAGGCGAACGGGAGGGAGGGAGGGACAAGGTCTATCTATTCATACACGAAATGTCTTAACAGGTCATTGTAATTATCATTCCAAAGAACTTTTACTATGACACCAAACCTGAAACCGCGAAAAAAATCAGCTGTTCTCTACATTTGTGTTCGCATAACTCGTCAAAATGTATGGAACAGCACATTCGTTTTTTGCGGATTCATGTTTTGTCCTATAGTAAAAGTTGTTCATAATAATGAGTACAATGACCCCTTCAGATATTTCATGTATGACTAGATAGACCTTATATACACTAATTATGGATAACTTTTATATACATAAATCAAATGTCATTTATTCAAACTAGGCTGAGAATCAGCACTTTTTGAACGTCAAAATTACATAAGACAATCAAATGTTATTTATTCAAACTAGGTTGAGAATCAGCGCTTTTTGAACGTCAAAATTACATAAGACAGACCCAGAGGGACCCTAAAACCGCCAAAAGTAATTTATTCAAACTAGGCTGAGAATCAGCACTTTTTGAACGTCAAAATTACATAAGACAATCAAATGTAATTTATTCAAACTAGGCTGAGAATCAGCGCTTTTTGAACGTCAAAATTACATAAGATAGTCCCTCAAAAAACTGTTTCGAAGGCTATTGAACAAAAATCAAAAGAAAACACACACATACACACACACACACACACACACATACACACACATACACACACACTAACACACACACACGCACATACACACACACACATTATCATTTCAGGCGAAAGACGTACACTGCTGGACATAGGCCTCCCCCAGACACATATGTGCCGCTCGTCTGTTCTCAAAAAGTATCACATTTCTTAAGGGCGCCACACATTTACAATCCGCCGGCAGTCCGCCAGCAGGCGTAACTTATAAAAACTGGCTGTCCAGTTTTATGAGTGGACCGCGTGCCGGCAGACTGCCGACGGGCCCTAAATATGTGGGGCTCTTAAGAAATCTGATACTTTTTGAGTGCATACTTGACTGCTTTAAGAAGTGTGATACTTCTTAAAGCAGTCTTTAATGCACAGACTTACCCCACATGTGTCACACGCCCAGGTAGTGCGGACCTCTATTTTTTTAGTTGCGCACACTTTGCAACGCATCCGTTTGCCTGTCATTTGCACTGGAAAATGACCAGGTGTAGGGATCTGAGCCGGCATAGGGAGTATTGCCTGGGGCTTATATTTCGATAATATTTGGTCCGCTAACAAAGTCCTAAATTGCCGTTGGGACATTTTTTTTTGGTGTGTGAAGATAATGTGTGCGTTATGTATTGATACGTTCAATAGCCTGCGAAACAGTTTCTTGTACCAGACACTGTTCCTAATCCTTTCCACGGGGAATGCCTGTAAGAGTTGATCTTTCTTATCGACATCCCCCATGGAAAGATTATAGTCAAGTACTACTTTTGGTTTATATTTTTAGGACCCACGTTTCTCAGTCCCACCGACTTCTACTTTATGATAAGTAGAAATCAGTGAGACCAAGTTTGAGTCCCTCCAAACCACAACCGATAAGTCTTCCGTTTGGCTAAACGCAAGCTCGCCTTGGCGCATATTTGTTTTTGTTTTCGTTTTCAGACTATCGGGAACGAATTTCCGATTGATTAAGTCTGAGGGTCCCTATAGTGTCCGTTTTATACGATTTTAATGTTCGCGACAAAAGTGGCGAATTATAAAAATTATCCATACTAAGTGTATGGCCTTTGTTCAGAAGAGGGCGAACAAGTCGCAGCACAATTTGGGATGTGGCCCCCTCAGGTTCGTTTGCACTTTCGACATCATGTCCCTCAGATAAATGCTGCCCCCCCTTTCCAGCATATACCTCCATTTTCCACAAGTAGCCAGTTCTGGACTCACAGAGCTCGTAACTTTAAACCCTTAAATGCATGAAGAATTTGTTTCTCTCGGGAAAAATAAATGTGCTAGGAAAAATGGTATAATTAATGGGAAAATTGGTAAAAAAAATAAACTACAAGTATCATTTTCGATACAATATGCATTAGTGATACAAATTATACAATATACCTACGTCTAATTTATTACTAAATATTGACTGTGTTGTGGAATACTGTGAAGCAGTCTTTGGATTTTTTTGAGCACAGATATACATTACATTTAGCACATTTTATAATGCTCAGTAATTTGCAAGAAGGCATCATACATCTGCCCCGAGATTCTGTCCTTATTTGGCCGTGATCTGTTTTGTCCAGTCTGACCTCAAATGGAGGCAATGTTTGGCATGGTGGTACCCTTCCGAATTTTAGATGGTGGTCCTTCTGATGTGCAGGACGGGCTGCTAGTACTTGGGCGGCCTCTGGTAGCAGCTGGAGCATACTTGCAGAGTGTATCAGCCAGTTCAGACCTAAAATCGGCAAGGTTCAGAATGTTTTTCGGTGGAACACCATTTTTAGCTGAAACTTTTTTGTATAGTATCCAGGAATTGATTACAGATAAATCAAGCAGATGATAGAAAATTCGCATATACCATTTTCTGCTCTTCATTCGAATTTTATATCTTCCTAAAAAGGAGTCCATCAAATCAACACCACCCATGTGAGCATTGTACTCTTTGACCAATTTGGGACATAAAAATGGATATCCGCCTTTTCTCTTTTTTATCGAACCTGTCAATATTTTCTACAGGCTGTGCACCGAAATATGTTGACGCAAGCACAACTTGCTTGTTGTCCTTCCAGCTGACGGTGGTAATATCGACGCCTTCAAAATTTGTGACGTATTCGTCGTATGAACCGCGGGATACTGAGATCTTCATAACGTCCTGTTTTGTGGGAAGCTTGCATGAGTTGCCCAAGCGGTTTCTTTGTATAGTTCCTAAGGTATGAATTCCTTCCTTAGCCAATACGTACATCAAAGGCAAGGATGTATAAAAGTTATCGAAATACATGATGTGGTTCTGTTGCCTTGGAACTACTCTCAGAAGCTTCAGTACAGTTTGTCCCACCACTCCAACATCAGGTTCATGTGGTAATCTATCATCAGTCTCTTTTCCAGCATAAATTTGAAATCTGTATGCATATCCCATCAAGTTGCAGAGCACAAATAGTTTGAACCCCCATTTGTGGGGTTTGTTGGGTAGGTATTGTTTGAGAAAGTGACCTATTTTGGTCGAGCACATTTGTTCATCTATCGATAATCTCTGTTCTATTGTTACGCTTGAAAATTGAAGGTTGAGGTGGTCTATTATTGGTCTCAGTTTGTGCAATTTGTCGTGCTGGGGGTGACTCACAAGTAAGTGATTTTCATTATTATTGAAATGAAGAATCTTTCGAATTTTTTCAAATTTGTTGACCGGCATTGTGTCTTTGATAGGGCCGAAGCCAAACTTCGTGGACCAGAAGGATCGTGTGCTGGGGTAGTGGTACACAGACATAAATATTAGGATACCTATATATTTACGCAAGTCTGATATAGTTACAGTTTCCGGTCTATCTGGTTTTGTCTGTACAGCATATCGAGTGGTTTCTGTTACAATTTTTTCCAAAAGATCATTAGTGAAAAAGTAGCTAAAAAACTGATATGAACTTTGCAATTCCATTACAGCTGGAGAAAGCTCCTCGCTTCCTCGAAATTTGATATTATTCTCATCGTATACAAGTGATTGCTTCTTCCATACTAAATTCCTTGTGTTCATGCTAAAAGCCGGAAGTTCTGAATTTGGATCTGGTAATGGTGGTTGTATGTTGGATTCTGCAGCATCCTGTATCAGTGGAGGATCCTCTCCGTCGTCCGCAGTTGGGATTTCATCAATAAAGTCCTCTTCATACTGATTTTCAAGCTCTCTCACTAAATCTTCACGAGATGTGTAGTATGATAATTCATCCCCATCAGAATCCATGCCGTCATCAGAAAGCTCTCCATTTTCCAAGCGGCGAAGCAGATCTTCTATATGCCCATCTATAAAGCAACACACAGCATGTAAACTATACCTTCACCAAGCTCAAAACATTGTCAAACCAGCCCAAAACTAAGCAGATAAAAAGGCAGTAGCATGATAGCAAAAGGGACGTTAGTATATGATGTATCGAAATTGATACATGGAGAAAAGTTTAGTTTTGAAGCAACTCAAGTAATAAAAACCAAAAATACAAACGTTTGCAACAAGTTTTTAGACTTACCTTGCATCTTGTATTTTTTTCAAAACAAATTATCCGTGTTTTCCCGGCATTCAAACGGATCTAAAATTCAAATTTACAGCACTGGCACACTCTTGCGACAATATACAGTGAAAGTGTCAAAAATCCACAATGTCAGAACTGTCATGTGTCAACCCTCACTTTTTCGGTACAAAAATAAGTAACGGTACCATTGATCATTCAGCCGAGCTGTACAATTAAAAAAAAAAAACACAGGATACGGTTCTGAACCCATTGTATCGTTTTCGATACTCTATGCATTTAAGGGTTAATACCTACCTGAGCAGCTTTGGTGGCGATGAGCTGTGAGAAGCTTAGCCTCCCTTTCCAAAGCAAAAGGGACTCATCTATGGCAATATTCTGCTCAGGTAGGTATAAACCGCTAAATTTAGAGTTAAGGTGGTCCAGAATTGGCTTTATTTTCCACAGCTTGTTTAACTCTTTGGAACTTGTGGCTTGGATGGAGGTATTGTCCACAAAGTGGAGGCATCTTTTCATCAAAGAAAATTTACCGTGGGACATGATGTTCTTTAAAGTTGCCGATCCGCATATAATGCAACTGAGGGTACCAATACTCCTTTTCGACCGGATTTGGGACGAAACTGTGCAACATCACAATTGCGAAAAACGTCCATATGTCCGTTACTGTTATTGCACTCCAGCGTTTAAGCCTGGAGTGTTGCGTTGAGCTTGCACTTATTAATTGGTTGGCGTATCTATTCGTCTCTGTGACGATGAGATCGATAATAGATTCGTCCCAAATCCTCTCGAAAATGTCGAGTGGCGTCATACCCTCAGTTGCAAAAGTTGAACTTATACCTTTTCGTGGGAGGCGTTTTAGCCTCCACCTCAATTTCGGGCGTACGCGCTGGTCCCTCAAAACAGCCGGTCGAACCTAAAAAGAGGACACGATGTAATATGAGTAAGTCAATAATAATGTGCAAGCCATAATAAAAAGTAAAAACAACAAACCTGTGCTAGTTGAGGGTACGGGTTCGCCTGCGTCACCGACCCAAGCAGTGCTGGTGCTGGCTATGGGACCCTGTTCTTGTACGCCTGAAAAGAGCACATGATGTAATATGAGTGAGTCAATAATAATGTACAAGGCATAATAAAAAGTAAAAACAACAAACCTGTGCTAGTTGAGGGTACGGGTTCGCCTGCGTCACCGACCCAAGCAGTGCTGGTGCTGGCTATGGGACCCTGTTCTTGTACGCCTGAAAAGAGCACATGATGTAATATGAGCAAGTCAATAATAATGTGCAAGCCATAATAAAAAGTAAAAACAACAAACCTGTGCTAGTTGAGGGTACGGGTTCGCCTGCGTCACCGACCCAAGCAGTGCTGGTGCTGGCTATGGGTCCCTGTTGTTGTACGCCGGACGGTCGACGAAATGATAATACAAAGGGATAATAAAAAGTAAAAACAACAAACCTGTGGAACAACCGTGGGAAGAAATCCGTTTCCACGGTGTCAATCTTTTGGGCGGCGGAACTAGTGGTGTCCCAGCCACTAACGGACACGGCGTCCGCGTGGGAGACACTTTTCTGTAAAATATTTGAAAGTAAGACAACACAAGTCAATTTCCCGCAAGATAATTTGAAAAAAAAAAGAAAACGAACCTTTTTTGCTTTCGCTCTGGAGCATCAGGCAGCAAACATCTGCCTACTTCCTTTTGCTCCCGTAGAGCAAGCAGTTGAGCCTTCCGATCCGCTGATAGAAGGTTAAAGTTCCTCTTATCAGCGATCTTCGTCATCTCCACCTTCTTAAGCTCTTCAGCTAACGAGGTTCTAAAAGAAAAATAATAATACTTAAAAACAACCGTGTGGTTGTCGAGACAAATTTTGAATAGTATACATACGTTGAGGGCTGAACGTCCACAGCCGGACTTTCTTGCACTGGCTGGCTAAAGAAGTAACGAAAGTTTTAAAAATTCTTTGACGACAGACATCAATAAATTATTTAGTGTAATTAATGGCAAAATGCAACATACAGTTCCACACCAGGCAAGTTTGCGGGTGCACGGCCACGACCTACACCTCGGGTGCCACGACCACCGCCCAGGGCACCACGAGTGCCTCGGTTGCTTCCACCACCTCCGGTTAGCAGAGCTGAGTAAGATGAAATTATTTAACGGTTTGGATGATACTTTCTGCACCTTCATAGTCCAAATCCAGCAGCCAGTTACTTGCAGTAGTTTTGCATTTACATTTAACCATTGAGTACATATGTAAGATTGTATTAACTCTGTTGTATACATAAGGACCAAGGAAAATATAGGATAGCTGTGCTAGCTTTGAATGAACAGAAGTCGCGGTGTAAGAGTCAGATAAACGTATCTACATTTTCTCAATTTTACAGGAAAGCAAAAATACTGTGAAAATTCGGCTCTTTAAACTTTACCAGCTTTTTAATACAGATAAAATACTAGTATGGAAAAAAATCTTTTTTCTGTGTATTGCCATACTCTCAGAGCTTTGAAAGAATTATAAATTATTTATTAATAATATGCTTACATAGACGCAATATATATATTTTTTAAATTCGGGTGACATACGTTAGTGTGGCCCTTAATTATTTTCAAACCTACGTTGTTATCAAACTTAAATACCTCATTTGTGAAGTTAAGTTTTATTATGTCTATGTAGTGATAAAATGGGTAGTAAAATAGGTAATCAATCAATAATCTTTATTTACTCCTGAAATAGTACAATTTAAATAATAAAACCTGTAATCAGCATATCAGCGTTTAGAAAAATATTAATTATCTTCGTCATCTGTTCTTGGAGTTCCAACTGAAAACCCTTTATAAAAATCATGGTATTGCGTTGGAATGATGCCTTGTCTGCATAAGTCTTGTAAATCGTCATACTTTTCACTAGAAATGGGTAGGGTTTGTCATATGCATTTTTCAACACAATTTGTTCCACAGGTAGTCTTTTGCCTCTTCTGATAATCTTAATCATTTTAAAATCATCATCCTCCAGATCATAATATTTCAAATATATATGTTTATTGTCTTCTTTACGATACTGCAGCCATCTTATTTTTAGCCAGTTGACAGCATTGCCATCACAGTCCACCTTAGCATTCTTAACTAATATAGTTTTTAGGTATTTAATATCTACGAAGTCTTCTGTTCCCATTTCATGGACGTCATATGGATTTTTTCGGGAAGCTTTTCTTATAATTGTATAGAATCCAGATGGATGAAATAAAGGTATATTCTTCTTAGCCAGTTCAATAGTTGCGTGGATGTTATCTGCTTCCATTTGACTGTGCCCAGGTTCAAAATACTTTTGGTTAATCTCTGGTATATTGAAAGCTTCAACGCAGTACAGTAGTAGAGCTGCTAAATATACATTACGACATTGGCTCGCACAAGTGTCTGACATAAATGTAATTGGTTTACCATCAGCTTTGGTTTTCAGATATTTCAACAACCATGACCCGATTTCAACAGCCCCTTTTTTTCCAATACCTTCGTGCCAGCAATAACAAAAAACGTTACGCTTTTCTGTCTCAAAATCCAGTATGGTAAAGTTGTAAAATGCAATTCGCCGTTTGTAATAAATTAGCTTAGATGATGATGAAAGGCAATTACAAATGGCTTCCAAGTCATATTCAACGAAATGTATATCACCAGATTGTGCTGACATTTTCGCTTCATCACGATGTCGTCGTGCAGTAACTTTTCTTTTTAAATGTTTTTCGTACTCTTCTTTCTGCTTCTCTTTTTCTTCTGCGTTCAAATGTTGGAAAGTAAAACATTTGTCACACAAATCTTTCCGTTGTCTATAGAAACCAATATTAAATTCTTTATTAAAAACCATACTGTACTAAGCTATGTCAACAGGTTCTCTTTGCTCTTCACAACAATTACTTCTATAAAGCTCGTACATCTTGACTACATTCCGATCTTGGTCTAAGAACTCTTTTTTTGTATCTTTTCAGGAATAGTGTGCTGGCATTCGGGGAAATGATTTAATATGATCTCGTATAAACTGCCTGGTATCTTCAGATTTTTTATTATGAGGCACGTGTTTGCCCCGTTTATCAGCTTCAACAACAACATTAGTTTCAGTCAGTTTTTTTAAACAAAACCTCACAAATGTTTCTAAGACACTTAATGTTGCTAAAAAGAATTTTTGACATACCTTTTCCTTTTCTGTGGCTCCGCTTTTTATTAGAAAATATTTGTTTGTCAGTTTCCTTTTACTGTCTAAGTTAGCAGTTCGTTTAGTTTGTGTAGGTACTCGATTTACTAAGCCTACAATATATTGCCTTTTCTGATTCATATTATCAATGTTCCAAAAAGATGAAAAGATTTCCAGCCGCTCTTCTTCACTAAATCTGGTCGTACATTTTTCTCGACACATCCCCATACACTTCGATTCACCCAATAATTTTCCTGGTTTTAAAACACCTTTACTGGACAGGTAAGGTTCACCTTTTTGTCTTCTGTTTTTTCTCATATTCTTCTTCCATTCCTTGGGCTCCGCTTGACCTCTGCGCTTGCGTTTCCGTTTTTGAAGACCAGGTATGATAGACTCAACCCCAGCAATATCGGTAGTATTAGTTTCTATGTTTGTATCAAGAGTATTACTAGAATGAGGAATGTTTTGGGTCATAACATCATTTATTTGAACATTATGTCTTGTTCTGCTAGATTTGGAATACCGTTTAACAAATCATAAAACTGATCAGAGTTCATACCAAGCCAAAAATGACACAAATATGAAGGCATAATTGAAATATTTGAGAAATCTATATGGAAATTGGCAGCTTGCTGCATCATACTCCTAATAGTGTCAAATTGACTACCGGTAAAATCTCTTAGCTGCGAAGTAAATTTACTCCAACGACCATGATCCAGATGGTGCCGACAGATTCGTGCTGCCGCACAGTGTACGATTTGACTAATCTAGGGGGACAAAACTCGGGAACCCTAAATATTATGTTATATATTACATTTATAGTATACATAAGAACGTTGTAGTAAATAAAAGGCAAAACTAAATGTGTAACATATTTTTTTAATCTTTTAATAAAATTCTTATATCTATGTCTCGCTTAGATATTTGTTTTCGAGGAAGTTTTCTTAATAATGATATAACGGGTAATTTTTAAGAGGTATAGGATTTGATTTTCAAAAAAAACAAAAAATTTGAAAAATTTGATGAAATCTTTATTGGAATCGATAGAACGATCAATATAATTCAATGTTTGAAGATGATTTCATGCAAATGCTGGCCGCGGCTCCGGTTTAGATGGCCCATTCGCAAGGCCCAATTTCGGCACACTCTCCAACATATCAGCCGGTATATCACGAATAAATGCTTCAATATTGGCTCCCAGTGCGTCAATCGTTGCTGGTTTATCCCTGTAAACATGAGCCTTAACATGGCCCCACAAGAAATAGTCCAAAGGCGTTAAATCACACGATCTAGGCGGTCAATTGATGGGCCCAAAACGTGAGATAAACTGTTCACCGAAGGCGGCTCTCAATTGGGCCATTGTTTCGCGTGCCGTGTGGCATGTGGTCTCGTTGAAACCACATGTCAGGCATGTCCAATTCTTCCATTTTGGGCAAAAAAAATCGCCTATCATCACACGGTAGCGCTCGCCATTCACAGTAACGTTTCGGCCATTGTCGTCTTTGAAAAAGTACGGCCCGGTGATGCCACCGGCCCATAATCCACACCAAACAGTACATTTTTCGGGATGCAGTGGTAGCTCTTGCAATGCTTCTGGCTGGTCTTCACTCCAGATGCGGCAATTATGCTTAATGACATATCCATCCAACCAGAAATGAGCTTCGTCGCTGAACACAATTTTTCGATAAAAAGTGGATCTTCCTCCAACTTTGCCAATGCCCATTCACCAAATGTTAGACGATGTGGGAGGTCGTGCGGCTTCAATTCTTGCACCAGCTGTATCTTGTAAGGTTTTACACCCAAATCCTTTCGCAAAATTTTCCACGTAGTGTGGAGTAACAGAGGCCCAATTGCTGCGAACGGCGGCGAATCGACATTTCACGGTCATCACTAACACTGGCGGATACAGCCGCAATATTTTCTTCGGTCCTCACTCTACGTATGCGTGTTCGTGGTTTAATGTCCAATAATGTAAACTGGGTTCGAAATTTAGTCACAAGCTTCCGAGTAGCTGCCTCAGTAGGCCGACCAAAGTGCCCATAAATTGGAAGAAGTGCGCGATGCACTCTCTTAACCGAGCATGCATTTTGATAGTAAAATTCAATAATTTGCAAGCGTTGTTCGTTCGTAAGTCGATTCATGGTTAAATTATAGACCAAACTGAACAAGTTTGACAATGACACAAGACACGATTCACGCGTGATCTGTCAAAAACAGTGTTGCCAAAAAGATACCAGCAAAAAAATCACGCGTTATAAGGGTCTGAAGATGTTAACAAGTGTTTAATTAAATCATAATTAGTTCTGTGTCTTGATGTCTTCATTGTATGCCCCAATCTGGCTTTTCTGATTTCTTTATTTTTGGCTTCGGAAGCCTCCTCGGACATTTGTCCTATCGGTATCACCGAATTTTTTATTATATTTGCTCCATGTACCAAAATTTTATGCACTGTTGCCGGCATGTTATACCATGGGTATAAACTTAAATATAATACTCCCTGGTCTCCACACAGTAGTTATGAAATTTTTCGGTATCGATTTCATAGCCTGAAGCTATGGCTCCAAGAATTGTCCCAAAACGATGAATAAGGTTTTCATTGAGACCAGTAATACGCGCTGTTGTGGCATAATTATAAAAAAATGCTCGTGCGGTATTTCCGTCATTGCTTGTACCAAATCCTGGTTTAACTTTGTCGATTATAAGACTAATTTCTTTAAACTTTATCTTTATTTGTTCTTTAGTTTTTTTGAATATTTCTTTATTTTTGTCTCCCCTGACTTGCCACTCACAAATGTTCATGCGATAACTAATATTTAAAAGACATTCCATTGTACGAATGTACGCATGTAAACTAGAGATTCCAAATTGGTACATATTTTCATCAGGCTCTCTAACCATTGATGCCGAATTCATTTCCTTTGATGTTGCCTTGCAGATAAAACATCTTTGAGTCGATTTATTTTCAGCTAAAACGTTACAAACTTTACCATCAATCATTGAAAGTATCATCTGGTGCGTGATCGAGATGGTTACGCCTCTGACTTCCACGAGAGTTGGCATTAACATCTGTATTTGATTGTCAATGCCTTGGCATTCTTCTTTGATCAATGCTTCGCATTCTTTCTTATACATGAATTTGATAATTCTACAGAATCTTGGTGATGATGGCCGAGGATTTTCCCATATGACTTTCTGTGCATTGTTTACAAGTCTTATTGGAACTAAAGATATGATAAACATATATTCGTCTGTGCTATCGGTATCTTCAAATGGTTGCTTGTATAGGTTCACCCTTGTTTGATAGAACAACGTTTGATATAATATTACTAAATCGAATTTTAGTTGCAATAAAGTCATTTCGAAGAATTATTCATTTGACCGAATAATTCATTGGTAAATTTTTATTTAGCGTAATTATTTATTTGAATTAATTTCATTTGAAAATTCGTTTCTGTCACGGCTCCGGCGCTGCGGGGCTACGGCGGTCCCTCGCGAGCTTATCGTCGCAGATGGTTTAACACTCACCACTGCGGCTTCGGCTTGCCTCAGCCGCCGCGGCGAGTGTAACAACCACCCGCTCCTCAGCTCGCGGGCCGCCTCGCCCCTCCGCGCCTACGCGATTCTAAATTACACTCTAGGGGTAGGGCAGACAAGACTGCGTGGAGTCGGATTTATAGCGATTCGTTTCTGTCAACCTGAAGAACCTAGTTTTTTTTTTTCACAGTAATTACACAAATTTGGGGTTGTGAAAGGATTCAGTGTTGCGTTGCGTTGCGTTGCGTTGTGTCGTGTTGCGTCGCGTCAACCGGTGCGAGTACGAGGGACGGTTCGCGTACTAAATGTGTCTGTCTAACTAATTATTACGTACGCCTACATACACAACAAGCCATGGGCAAGAGGAGAGGATTTCCTTTATTCGATAGTATAAATTTCGGGAACAGCGATATTAAAATAATGCTTCTTCGGTAATATTGTCTGAACATAATATACCTTTTGATCATTAGCGCAAATGTTGTTATAGCAAATAAATATTCGATGAACTGAAAATTCTGTCAAACGATATTATACAAAGTGATGATTTTCTTAAACGTTGTTCGATTTAGTAATATATATAAGCTACCCGAAGACCCATCGCATCCCCATTTGTACATCAAAGTGTAATTCAACACACTTGTATCTAATCTTTCTCCAAGAATATTTTTACATATTCTTAATGCAGTATGGTTCAAAAGAGAATCCAGTCTTACTTCAGCCGATGTTTCGGTTACTTTTATATTTTCAACAGGAGGATAGCACTGCTTCTTCACCTGTGCCACGTGATCATAGCATGGGTATGCATTGAATCCAAATGCATGAAAGCCAAATAAAGGTATTTGGCTTCTTGTTGAACATTTTTGTATGTCTGGACAGTGAAATTATTTGAAATGAAAAAGGCCAAAGCTTCGTCAGGAGTATAAGGTCTTTGTTCTTTTCCAGTATTAATAATTCTTCGAGCTTTCTTATATGTGGTGGCTCGTTTTGGCGAGGCTGTAGATAATTCTTCAATCAATGTAGCAGCATCACGTTTGCCACTAGCTCTGACACTTAATTGCGCAGCGAAAGTCAGTTCATCTTTACTGTAGTCATTTAATAAGTGCTGAACTTTCCTCTTCTTCGTTTTTTTTTAACTTTCCACAAAACTTTTCTGCGGCCTGCCAGCACTAGTACTTGGTATTGAAACATTTTCTGATACCACAAGCATAGCGAAAGTTAAATCTTCGCTGAGCCACTGTTCATAGTCTTTTAAAAACAAGTCTAATCGTTTTTGCTTGCGATCCCATTTCACAACGAATTTTCTCGCATTTTTTTTTCAAAAATGCTTTTAACTGCTCATCCTGTTCTTCGGTAACAACCAAATCACCAAAGCTCATTTTCACAAAGTTGATTACTTTATTTAATCGACCTTTGGGCGGAACATAACGCCAAAAATCAAATATTGATTTTCGCTGCATTCTGGCATCTACAAAGAAAAAACAAAAAAAAAATATAATCGCAAAAAATCGCAAAAAACGATTATTATAGCATCAAAGTATATAACACAGAGAATCTTTTAAGACTACTATCACAGCTTGACTACATTTGACAACATGGTAGATCTCCAAACAAAAATTTATTAAAAATAAAAAATAATTTTTATTGATGTATTTTTTCAGTGAGTGTTACAATTCGCAAGCATACAATTTGATTTATTATAATAACTTAATATATGGACCTCTATTTGATGACTCCATCACAAAAAAACACTTACAAGCACTCAATACCAAAGAACATGTATACACGTTAGCGTTAACGGTCACACTGAGCTCAGTCGGCCGACTACCTGAATGTTCATGTAACTTTGCCCATTGTTAAAACCAGTTTTGCGTGACAAGGGATTATTTGCCTTGTGTTATCAGTTGTAAGATGTATTCGAAAGTGTAATAAGATTTAAAAAACGTAGTTTTAACATTTTATTTAAATACCTATTGTCCTGCTAGATTGGTCAAATCGTACACTGTGTGCCGGTGGTAATAGAATTTATAATTTAGTAATAACAGATCCTTTATAGAAGAGGGTATCAGTAAACGTTCTGTTTCAAAACAATAAACAAATAAACAATGATTAGATGTGCTAGCAGCACGCCGTAGTTTTGCGTGACAAGGGATTATTTGCCTTGTGTTATCAGTTGTAAGATGTATTCGAAAGTGTAATAAGATTTAAAAAACGTAGTTTTAACATTTTATTTAAATACCTATTGTCCTGCTAGATTGGTCAAATCGTACACTGTGTGCCGGTGGTAATAGAATTTATAATTTAGTAATAACAGATCCTTTATAGAAGAGGGTATCAGTAAACGTTCTGTTTCAAAACAATAAACAAATAAACAATGATTAGATGTGCTAGCAGCACGCCTATACACAGCAGATGTAATTTTTGACCTAACTTGAGAAGTTTGTGAGCTTTATTGTGGAAGAGGGGGTGGCTCAGGAATGTCAAGATCGCCATTTGATCGAGCAGCTGGCAGACCAGCGTCTGGCAGAGCAGGGCGATTAGAGTCATGCTGATTATGACGTTGCACTTCCCTAGTTGCTGACTTCCAGCAAGCAGCACACACTCTTTCCATTCTTGAGACCTAAAAGAGTAACAAGTATGTAATATCTATTCTAATTAAATAACACATCATTCAAGTGAATATAACACGTCTTCTAATGGGTTATTTGACTTGATAAAAGTATGTAAACTATATAGTTATATTAACTGTATGTATAGTTATAGTTTTAGTTTAACTATAAAGGTATGTAAACTATATACCGATGCCCGGCTTGGGCGGAGCACCGCCGTGTCCTCGTGGAGGTGATCGGTGGAGGCGATCTCTCGCGTCCGACCCTGGTCCAGGCCATGGTACGGAGCGAGAGGGCATGGCTGGCAGTCGCCTCCTTCAGCGAAGCAGTTATGCTCGCAAAGAGGGAGGCGGCGCACGTGCGGGAGATGCAGTACATGCGCCCTCACAGCCGTGGCCTTCGCAGGAGACGCCCTGGGCGTCGGGAATCCCAGGCTGATTCCCGGCCACCGTAGGCACGGGCTTGCGGACGGCGAGTAATGGGTAGCTCGCTCGGTAGGTAGGACCAAGCCCGGGTCGACGGCGCGTTGTGTTCCACGCGCGCCTCAAAGAGATGTCAGCAGCAACAGACGGGGCCCGCAAGGGCCGATGCCTGCCAGGGGTATAAACTTATAACGCTTCGCTTCTCTCAGTCTATTGAATACGAATTCGAACACACGAGGATGAATCCTATATCGTGCATTCGTAAACTCAACGTCATTTCGGTCTTCAATGACGTGTGTCATGTTATACTGTTGGTTCTTATTTAGCGGCTGTGGTGCTCGCCATCCAAGCAGATTCACGGTGGGTTGGTGTGCTGGTGGTGGAGGTTCGGGTTCGTCCTCCTCTTCTTCAGGCTCCTCTGGTTCCTGTGTTCCGCCGAGTGCGTCGGCTGGTTCTGGCTCACCGTCTTGTCGGTCAGTAAGAAGTGCTACCTCATTACGGCGCACTCTACCGCGGGCTCCTCCTCCTCTCCCGCGTCCTCTGGCCGGTACGACAGCTGGAGCTGGTGCTCGAGCTGCTGCTGGCGGTTGGGCTGGTCTTGGTCGTTGGGGGAGAACACCATCTGGCATTCTAAACTCTGCGTCGTCTCCGCGGGCGTCCATGTCTGACAGGATACGGTTGAACGAAATAACCGGAGCGATCTTCGTTTCATACTCACGGTGTGTGCGTTCTGTTATTAAACCGAAATGCCCGTCCGGGCCTGGTTCCCCTGCGGTTAAGTAGTGGGTTACACCTCTGACGTCAGTGTAGTCGCCCATACCCGATAAGTACGTTGCGGCTCCCGCCCCTAACACAACGTCGTAGCCATTGATAAAGTGGATCAGTCGATCCTGGTCATGGCTTGCTTCGCCCCTGCGTTTTGCCATTAAGGCAACGCGATGCCACCACATCAAGTGATGGTAGTATGCAAATGCACTTCTAGGGACGTCTTTAACGACGTGTTTGTCACAATCCGCTAGACTCTAGAGCGTCGTATTCACGTTCAACTAACGCGACGTAACCGGTGGCATCTGCGGTAAAGTTTTTAACACCTTCTGAGTTGGTGAGGCCTCTCTCTCCTTCGTTGACAAATGATTGCAACCATAACGGATCGTTTGTTAAAGTCGTAGTTGTTGTTGATAAATGTTTTGGTTTCGGCAATTCTCGTGATGTCAATTTTGGCTTCGGTCTTCGGAAGGGCTTCCGCTGTCTGCCGCCTGGTTTCTCGTCGGATTTAATATCCGGTGGTTCAGACGTGGATTGTGTCGCTGCCATAGCTTCACACCTTTTTAGCAAGTAGATAAAAAGGGGCCTGCCAGGGGTGCGGGTTGTTCGAAAGAGATACCGCCGCCCCTGGCACACAGGCAAATGAGGGAACACGGGTGGGTTTTAGTCAGTAAAAGTCTGACACGCCCTCCCGCTCCACCCAGAGCGGGAGAAGTTATTTGATGATTTCCCACCCAAAAAAAAAAAAAAAAACTATATACCGATGATTAGGCAGTTTTAATGTCAAAATAGGTACAGTATGATTCAAACTTAAACTCGGAAGTCAATTCGAAAATCATTTATGCTCGTTTAATTATTTTTGTAACTGAAACTTGTGTGAATGTGTTAGTACTGTATGGTACGTATTTATTTGTTAGTTTGTCAAGTACAGGGAGGGTTCAAGGAAAAATAAAATAGGTTTTATGAAAAATATAAGAAATAATTTTACATTGATTTTATGACAATTGGGCTGTATACCCTCCATAAAAACTTGTTTACTTGTGGAAGGAACTTCCATGGAACTATCGCTTCCTTCGTTTTCATTTGAATATAATTTCTCTTCAGAGTTAGTGTCGCATTCATCGTCATTGACATGAATAATAAATTTATCCGTCAATCTGTCGATGACAACGTCACTTTTTTATAATCTTCCTCTATCCTTATCACTTTCCGACACAATGTCCCCCTTCATTTTCCCCCATTTCATTAACTTTTTGCTGGACCAATTCCATGACCGAATTTACGTTCCAGTTGACGTTTTTTTTTGCAACGTAATTTTTAATTGCTGCCCATGCCATCTCGATGGGGTTTAAATCGGGGTGATAAGGGGGTAGGCGTAATACTGTGTGGTTATTGTCTTTAAGTATTTTATCACTGTTGAATTTCTTGAAGCGATCTCTATTTTGCGCAATAAACTTGTACAGCTGTGGCTTCAGCATTGTGTCTTCAAATCCAATATTTTTTTTACGCAAATGCAACCGAACAAAAAAACAACCAACAGCAAACCAGCAAAACCATCAAATGAACACCAAACAGGTCAAATGAATACCAAAGTATTTCTCGCACAATCAACAACAGTCTAAAAAACGAACAACGAACTGAACAATAACAAAAAAAACTTAACAAAACAGTTAACAAACAACAACAAACTATTATGAGCTCGACTGTACGAAAACAGAAATTCGCGCGCGTGTGCCGCATACGGACGTAACTCACACACTAAGACTAACTAAAGCGAAGACGCGTAGGGCGAGTGCGGGTGAGAGCCGCCATTAAGTTTGAATTGTACTGTATCTAATACCTAAATTATTCTCTAATCATGAAACCGTCATATGAAATATTTAAAACCAAAAATATTTACCAAGTTAAGCGGAACATGTCTCATTAAAATTTTTCTTTCTTGTCGATCTTGTCTTACAGGATATGTTCTTGTTGCGTGCAAAATAGAATTGCAACAAGAAAGACATACTCTTCTATGACCAAAAGCAGGCTAGGAAGGGTAAAGCACTTTCTTCATAGATAGTGTTCGCTCGATCTTGTAATGTTAAACACTCTGTACAAAGGACGCTTTCTGAAGACAGCTGCGATAAAGAAAATAGTGTTTTTAACTTTTATTATTGCACATATTCTGTTTTCTAGTTTGACATTAATTCTAAACGAATTCCATAAGTATCTGCTGTAGGTAAATGTATTTTAAATGTATAAAGTCTTAACCCATGCACAGAAAAATATGAATTCCGCCCCTAAGACGGTCTACTGATTCATATTCAAAGAGTAAAATAAGTTCTGCTTACCTGAAGGAGTTATCCAAGACTGTAATAAGTTAATCATTGAAGTAGACGCTTGTTCTAATGAATGCGTACGCAGGTTTCTAGGTATCAACAGAGAAAAATTGATACACCGGTCGGCCCCACGTCTCGACATTTTCACAATTAAATACAAAAAGTTCTACTTCTCAATAAATTAACAAGGCTTTCACTAAATCAACTTAAAACACAGATGTATCAGAGGCGTTAACGCATATAGAAATAAAAGATGAATGTTGCATCAATCGTATCACTGCACTGTACAAATGTCAATCAAACTCAAAATGTCACACATCCTACGCCAGGCCGGCTAGGGATGCGATATCGATCTAAAATCGATAAATCTTTACGAGTAAAAGAAACCGCTTTTTTAATCCATCATACATTAAATCGATTCTAGAACCCCTTAAATTAATATTCTGCTTCTATATAATTCTGCTGTGGGGTAAAGCCGCTGACATTCAAAATATTTTTATTCTTCAATAACGAGCTGTTCGTGCAATTTCCCAACTAGGTGGTAGAGTTTCTCTGAGAGAATTTTTTAAAGATATTGGTATTCGTCTTTGCAATCAGCTGTTAACGCACTTATTGATCCAGTTGTAACAAAAGCATTTTGTTTATTTTTATTCGTATTTTCCTGAGGCGTTGTTTTTCCTATATTGAATCAACAATTTTCAATTTTATGTCCATGTTTTTACACTTTCTGTAAAACACTTTCACACTTATATTTGGATTCACAGCCAGCTTTAATACACATGTCCTAGTTTTCCACACTTAAAACACTTTCTGGATGTACTTTGCGCTTTGAATGCTGAAGTTTGTACTTCTTCACTTAGTTTATTTTTCTGTTCCTCAATTATGAGCCTAGCTGTCAATTCTGCAAGCGTTTTTTGACTAGCCGGTACTGAAACCAGCGATGAAACGTTGATATTCGTAGATACAGCAATATTCGATTGAATGTCCAAAGGGTCTTCTGCTTGTCTTGTCTCTGTGACAGCTTTCATTAATAACTTCATCATTTTGACTTCGTTCCAGCTCCACAAAATCTACTTCCTGTCTCTCTTTTTCCTAGATATTTTCATTGTTTTCTTCTCGGAAAGCACCAGTGAAAATTTCTACAGGGGCAAAATCATCGTCTCCGAATGCAAGTCTGTTGAATGGCCAAATTCCTGGTTTTGAAAAGCCACTTTTGATATTTCTGGGTGTAAAAGGTTCTAAGAAGGTAGATTTTGAAAGTTCAGCTATATCCTCCTGAGACCCAGACTATCAAATTTTGTCAGATCCATTTGGTTTTTGGTATGGGTGCTTAAAAATTGGCGTTTTTACCAAAAATATTTGAAAAAAAAAATTTAGCTTCCCCAGAAGTCTGAAATGGGGGGTATCATAGGTGATACTACGGGTCTTAATGAAACTAAATCATGTTATACTTTACTTTAATTTTTATTGGTATGAAAATCGTAAAAACAGTTTCGGTTGACATTCAAACATAAAAAAATTTCACATGATGAACATTTAATAAATGTGAGATTGTTGCAGCCACTCAACCGGCATTTCGAACGATTTTTTTTATCATTTTTAACGCACATGGGCAGGTGTTGCGCTTCTTTTAGCCTCTTGGCAATGTGGGGAATAGGCACCACAAGTCTGTGTTTTCTTTGTGATGATGTCGAAGGCGGATCATCTTGTGTTACAGGCAGTACAGGTCTGGGACTTTGGACAAAGCTGTTTCGAGTAAGACGATCAGTGCTGGGGCTAGAACATTGCAGCACTACCGGTGTTTCGCCGCCGAAAATCAAATGTTTTGCTAGGTCCATCTTAAAATCTAGGTACTGCATTATATTTTTTCTTGGCAACCCACGTTTAACGGCTACATTCCGATATTCAATCCAGGCTGCAGCCGCAGCAAAATCGAAGAAGTGAAAGATCGCTCTTACTGTCCACTTGCCAGTTCTTCCACGCATGGCGTATTTTCCGATCACTCTGTCCAAAAGGTCGATTCCTCCCATGTGAGAGTTATATTTTTTTACAGCGACAGGCTGTGGGACATCAATGTACCGCTGGTCTTTTTTGGACCACCGCCGGCATGTCCCCAAAGGTTGAATAGCGTCCTCAGTTGATGCCAAGTGGATCGGCTTACTATCTAACCACTTGATGACTGCGAGTTTTTTATCTTGCCGCACTACACAATCGTAGCTACCTCGCCCACTTGCCTGCAACGATCTGTCACTCTTGAGTAAAGTCTTTGGTCTTCTATTTTGTTGGTTGGGGCGTCGGTACTCTGGTACACGGTTTTTCATTAGCGTGCCCGTTCCGTGTAGTTTCCTTTCTGTTAGCGTTTCCAGCAGCACAATAGAAGTGAAATATCTATCAATATAAATTGAAGTTTTTTGTGGCAATGTGTCAGCCAGTTTCAATACAACGCGACCACCTAAGTCAAGTTTTTCAGGCGTTGGATACATAGCTGATTCGATCGAAGAACCTTTAGCTTGATAGAGGTAGAGATCAAGAGGAAGGCCGTTAGGATTAGCCATCAAAAAAAATTTAATACCTTCAGGATTAGGTTTTCCTTTTACTACTTGCTTGAGTTTGCATTTACCAGTAAACGGCATCATTTGTTCGTCGATTGCCACACATTTCTCTCTTTGATTCTCTCTACACCCTTGTTCTATCCCAGATACAATAGGCCGTATTTTCCAGAATCTATCAACTTCTTTCTCAGCGTCAGTAATTAAGTGATCTTTAACAACCTTTATATTCGATCTCAGTTTGAAATACCTATTGCGAGTAATATTTTGAGCAATTAGGTTCACTCTAGTTTCTGCAGACCAAAACATCCTGAACCGTGGAAGACCTAGGACGCTCATTGCCATAGAGCACCCAAAGAACGTTTTAAGCTCTGCTGGAGTCGCATTTAGGGAGTTTCCAGTTCGAGCCACGCTGGAAATATTGGTGCAATCGGACATTATTTCAAACAAATTGGGTTTGATATACCTGTAAAAGTAATCTTGGGGAGCGAGGAGCTCGGAGTCACATTCCAGAGGGAGCTCTTCATCCATGCTCGAGCTATTAAAATCTTCTGTACGATCCCATCTCAGAGGACGATTGGTAGACAAACGATTGGAAGAATGAGCAACTTCTACAAGAGGCTCATCATCGGAGGAATCCCAATCCTCTTCAGCTGCGTCACGAGGTACCAATTCTTCAACAATACCATCCTGCTCTACTTCCAGGTTTTCTGAATCTTCTTCATCTTCTTCCTCGTATTCAGACACGTCCAAATTCAATAATAAGTCTTCAATTGCAGACTCTCCCAAGTCTGTTAAAAAAAGCAAATCTTAGGTCACTAGCGCCCAAAGTATCACCTACGATATTGTTCAAAAACCGCAAAAAATAACCGAGAAATTCATTAAATTTCTAGGTTTTTATTACTGAAATTTAAAGATGACATTGAATGCAAATCGAAACAAACAAAAAACTTCGAAATTACTACATAAAAACAAAAATTACCTGCACGTGACGTCGCCATGTTGTGATTAACAAAAAATGTTTACTTCAAAAGTGACATTTCACTAAAAAATGTGTTTGCACGGCAAAGTGATGCCATCTAGCGGAAACGCACACTCAAGGAGATAACTAAAAATGGTAAATGTTCTTACAAAATCCCATAGATGGCGCAAAAAAAAATATTTTACTGAGGTATCATAGGTGATACCGGGGGTCTCAGGAGGATATACCGCATGCACTTCACTTCTTTTTTTTAAATCCTAAGATGGAATTAACCTATAAATAAATACTATTACTTATTTGTAGTAAACTTTTCATACTAAAATTAAAAAATAAAATAAAAAGGAGTAAAAATATCGGCAAATAATATCAAAACCCAACTTATAGGCACCCTACTCTCGCGCAGAAATTATCAATGAATTCGTCGCGACATTCAATCCTTTGATTGAAGCCGGCCGGGGATAGGTAACTACTATCGCAAAATATCTTTCCTTAGGCGTACCGCTCACGTGTCACCGCATGCGCATCCCCTACCGCCCGCGCGCCCTTCGACCCGAGTACCGCGTCTCGTGCTCTCTCTCTCTCTAATCACCTGCGATTAGTCACAGCGTCACGTCGATCGCTGTTTTTTTACGTTTGAACCGTGTGTGCTTCGACCGCCCAGTGATTGTTTTCATAATGACGTACGCATACTCCAACTCCACCCGCAGGCGAACATTCTATGGAGCGACGAGTCCATATTTACCCGCGCTGGTATCTACAACGTACCTACACAGCGAGAATGTTCATTACCTATAATTCAAGTTTTTACAGTAGCACCACAACCTTTAGCACTACTCCGCGTACATCTCCAGTAAAATGTATCACTCACTTTTTTATTTACGTGATATGAATAACAATCCACTATTAGTAAACTTGCTCCACGTTTTGATTCTACTAACTTGTAGGAACTCATTTAAAAAAAATATATATTTTTCATTAGCGTCGCGACAATAACATTTAGTGTTTAGTAGTACACTAATTACGTGCTTTTGTGGTGAGCAGTGGTCAATAAAACATGGTAGTTCGTTACTCACGGTTATATTGTCCAAACACAAAACACAGTCACATTCACAGAGGAAAGGCACATGGGTTCGACATACACACGGAAAGTTATACACGGAAAAGAAAGTCTTACACAGTTCGTACACAGAGTTATACTTGAACTAATTATAAAATTAATAAAATTCGCTAATCCTGAAGGATTATGGCGAATAAATTAAAGAATAGAAGGGCACAACAGGGAGATCGGACTAAAGGCCACCTAAGGTGACAGAACGCGGGCTGAGAGGCGCGACCCCATTCTAGGGCATCACTACGTCACCGCGTGACGTAGACGCGGCGCGCTTCCAAAATACTGTGCCGGTTGTGTACGTTGGTGGCAGATTTAAAGTCCTTAGAATGACGTGCAGCTGGAGTAGGCTGCAGTTTTGCGGCAAACGAGCGTAAACGTGTGGTGAACTCCGATATGTCGGTGGTGCCGCTATCACCGCAAGTCGCAAGGGCTCACCGTACACAATCTCCGCAGAAGAAGTCTGACGATCCTCTTTAAATGCGCTCCGGACACCTAGTAAGACCAAGGGCAGTTATTCTATCCAGTTATGATCAGCGTGGCACATTATTGACGTTCTAAGTTGCCTGTGGGATTCCACAGGCAACTTGTGGAACGATTGTTCCACTAGGCCGTTGCATGCTGGGTGGTAGGCGGTAGTCTTCCGATGTTTGAATCCAAGTATTTTGGATAGATATTGAAACAGTGCGGATTCAAATTGCCGTCCTCTGTCTGTAACAATATGGGTTGGACAACCAAACCGGGAGATCCACTTGGTCAGCAATGCCTTACCGACTGTCTCAGCAGTAATGTCCACAATTGGTACTACTTCTGGCCACCTAGTGAAACGATCCACGGCCGTTAGGCAGTACCGGTACTCCTGTGATGGAGGTAGAGGACCTATTAGGTTAATATACACAAAGGCAAACCTAGCACGTGGTAATTCGAATGTGCCCAATGGTGCTGACACATGGCGATTCACCTGTGTGCGTTGACAGCTGAGACACATTCGTGACCATTGTCGGCAGTCCTTGCGGACTCCAGGCCAAACATAGCGTTGCGCAATAAATTTTGCGGACGTGTTTACTCCTGGATGGCTCAGGCTATGAAGGCTCAAATATTTGCCGTCGCAAGAGTTTCGTCACGAATGGTCTGGGAGTGGCTGTACTCACATCACAGAGCTCGACGGGACTGTCGTCAATTTAAAGCCTCTTTAGTTGAAGAAATGACTCTGACTGAAAAAGTTGTAGCAGTTCAGGGTCTGTAGCTTGTGATTTGGCGAGGACTTCGAATTCGACTGAATCACTAGAATCATACCTTTGACGCTCTTGTGTAGTGATTTCTGTGAGATCATTATATGTGGGGCCTTGGTTATCATCGTCGCTGCTAAAATCGACATCAGATTCTTCCAGCAATGCTGTTACCCTCACGAAAAGCTAAAAAAAACAGCAAATAAAATGTCATTTACATAATACCCTTACTGGTACCTATACACAGGACATAATAATATTACTTCAAAAGTAGTAGTCTGCACAGTTCCTAGGGCTGCATAGTGGTGGTCAGCATACAGGGCATAATTTTTTTACATCCGAACAAAATAAAATATTGGCGAAATTCGCGAACTAAATCTACTATTCGAAATCGCAATTTGAATGTGTTGATGATTTTTAATTTTGATTTTGAGTAAGAACGATCGTCTTACTAATATTCTCCAAATTCGACATTTCTGTTATACACGCAATCTAACACCAATATAATTGCCACGCAAACCACTGCCGCCATTAAACTTCTTGTTTGCTTGTTCGAACTACGGGCTACGCAGGGCTCCAACCTTTTGCTACACCGCGACTTAATCGAATCAAACTCGCAAATAGGTACTCTCAATTTTTCATGCCTGGGCCCAATGACTTGTTAGAATATATGGGACACCAGAGAGAGTGTTACTTGGATACTGCTATACAACGCAACCGCCATTGTAAGAGAGATACCATAGTCAAAATGTAGAAAACCACAGCCTAAGTACTCATGATAGTAATGCAACGTTGTAATCTCTAATATTTGTCATGGTAAAGGGACGGAACGGATCCATAACGGAGCGCCAGCTAGAAGAGCCAATAGACTTTGGCTACTGTTAGGCTGAAAAACCCAGTTGTCTCACATCGGTGCACGGTGGTAATTGATTGAATTCCCCGACACATGTTATAGAAATACCAGCAAATGGAATATCTGTGTGAAATACTTGTTGCAATGTCCTATTAATTTGGTTAACCGCTCAAGCGCTCGCTGTGCGATAGGCGATAACGATTTGGCGTCCCGGAATTACGTCACCGCACCTCGCGCAGCAGGCGGTCCGCTCTTGTTGTACAAAAAGGTTATTTATAGTGTTTGTGTAAGTGCTTTGTGTAGAGTGTTGGGTTTTTTGTATAGCTAATGAATGGGGCTTTTACCACGTGTTTGTTTCGTTTGAATAGATGGTCGTAATAATTTATAAAATTGGTTGAAACAAGCGCGAAGAGAATTTTTATCTTAGATTTCAAATAAATAGCTATAACAGAAAAAATCAAGCGATGACCTATATGTTTTAAGGTTTAGAATGCATGGTGTGTATATTCTTAACATAATAAATAAATAAAACCACATTGCGTTGGTACAAAATTTATTATTTACAAGCATCCCAAGTTTCCGAAAAAAAATTGACAGACGAAAGTTTTGTACCGAGACTAAATATTTTTTTTCTACATAAATCTGATACGTAGATTAAAAATATAGGTACCTGTTGTAAGCTTATTTAATGCCTCAACATATGTGTAAAAATTGTGGCAGTAGAATGAACACTGTACTAAATCTAAGGATAAGAAGACACATACGACTTTTAACAATAAATTTTACTTGCATTTGTTTTCAAAAAATGTTTTACAAATTTGATCTAAAGATAACTTAATTTTTAATTAGTTACATGATACTCCAATTAAAACCCTTTCCAAAGATGTATTACACTTATTATTACGACTTAGTCGAAAAAAGATGTGAACATTACAACTTGGTCCGGCGAAAAAAGTTATCAAAATGCCGTACAATAAGGGTGGGTGTTCATGGTACAAAAAAATCTGGATCCGGTATGAAATCCGTTAACCTATTTTGATTGTTTTATTTTTCTTTCTTTCTCGCCCATTAGAATAGAATACTATATTTCATTTTTACCCGACTGCGGCGAAATAAAGGAGGGTATATTCGTTTCTATGTCCCTCATAGAAACTAAGCTAGTGAGCTAATTTGAACGAGTGAGGCCATAGACAGGTGGCGACGCCCACCGATTATAAAAGTTCTTTCAGAAGGAGGTGATCAATTCGATACGATGTTTGTAATATTATTTGAACTGCAATATATTCACATGTGATAATGTATTAGGGGCTTCCAAACAAATATACAATATTTTTATAGGTGTATGTATGTATGTATGTATGCCCACGCATTTCTCCGAAATTGTTAATCGGATTTCTTTTATTGGCTTACATTTACTTATGAAACAGTGCAATTTTCAATACAACACATTAATAATGGTATGCAAATATACACAAAAACAAAACAATGGTATCCAAATATACACAAAAAATAAATAAAAAAACACAAAACATAATGGTATGCAAATATACACAAAAAAAAAAACACAAAACATAATGGTATCCAAATATACACAAAAAAAAACAAAACATAATGGTATGCAAATATACACAAAAAAAAATAAAACAAAACACAAAAATATTAAAAAATGTAACACGTAAAAACTAGAAGGAGGCGAACGGGAGGGAGGGAGGGACAAGGTCTATCTATTCATACACGAAATGTCTTAAGGGGTCATTGTAATCATCACTCCGAAGAACTTTTACTATGAGACCAAACCTGAAACCGCGAAAAAAATCAGCTGTTCTCTACATTCGTATTCGCATAACTCGTTAAAATGTATGGAACAGCACATTCGTTTTTTGCGGATTCATGTTTTGTCCTATAGTAAAAGTTGTTCATAATAGTGAGTACAATGACCCCTTCAGATATTTCATGTATGACTAGATAGACCTTATATACACTAATTATGGATAACTTTTATATACATAAATCAAATGCCATTTATTCAAACTAGGTTGAGAATCAGCACTTTTTGAACGTCAAAATGACATAAGATAGTCCCCCAAAAAACTGTTTCGAAGGCTATTGAACAAAAATCAAAAGAACACACACACACACACACATTATCATTTCAGCCGAAAGACGTACACTGCTGGACATAGGCCTCCCCCAGACACACATGTGCCGCTCGTCTGTTCTCAAAAAGTATCACATTTCTTAAGGGCGCCACATATTTACAATCCGCCGGCAGTCCGCCAGCAGGCGTAACTTGTAAAAACTGGCTGTCCAGTTTTTATGAGTGGACCGCGTGCCGGCAGACTGCCGACGGGCCCTAAATATGTTGGGCTCTTAAGAAATCTGATACTTTTTGAGTGCATACTTGACTGCTTTAAGAAGTGTGATACTTCCTAAAGCAGTCTTTTATGCACAGACTTACCCCACATGTGTCACACGCCCAGGTAGTGCGGACCTCCATTTTTTTAGTTGCGCACACTTTGCAACGCATCCGTTTGCCTGTCATTTGCACTGGAAAATGACCAGGTGTAGGGATCTGAGCCGGCGGCACAGGGAGTATTGCCTGGGGCTTATATTTCAATAATATTTGGTCCGCTAACATAGTCCTAAATTGCCGTTGGGACATTTTTTTTTGGTGTGTGAAGATAATGTGTGCGATACGTTCAATAGCCTGCGAAACAGTTTTTTGTACCAGACACTGTTCCTAATCCTTTCCACGGGGAATGCCTGTAAGAGTTGATCTTTCTTATCGACACCCCCCATGGAAAGATTACAGTCAAGTACTACTTTTGGTTTATATTTGTAGGACCCATGTTTCTCAGTCCCACCGACTTCTACTTTATGATAAGTAGAAATCAGTGAGACCAAGTTTGAGTCCCTCCAAACCACAACCGATAAGTCTTCCGTTTGGCTAAACGCTAGCTCGCCTTGGCGCATATTTGTTTTTGTTTTCGTTTTCAGACTATCGGGAACGAATTTCCGATTAAGTCTGAGGGTCCATATAGTGTCCGTTTTATACGATTTTAATGTTCGCGACAAAAGTGGCGAATTATAAAAATTATCCATACTAAGTGTATGGCCTTTGTTCAGAAGAGGGCGAACAAGTCGCAGCACAATTTGGGATGTGGCCCCCTCAGGTTCGTTTGCACTTTCGACATCATGTCCCTCAGATAAATGCTGCCCCCCCTTTCCAGCATATACCTCCATTTTCCACAAGTAGCCAGTTCTGGACTCACAGAGCTCGTAACTTTTAACCCTTAAATGCATGAAGAATTTGTTTCTCTCGGGAAAAATATATGTGCTAGGAAAAATGGTATAATTAATGGGAAAATTGGTAAAAAAAATAAACTACAAGTATCATTTTCGATACAATATGCATTAGTGATACAAATTATACAATATACCTACGTCTAATTTATTACTAAATATTGACTGTGTTGTGGAATACTGTGAAGCAGTCTTTGGATTTTTTTGAGCACAGATATACATTACATTTAGCACATTTTATAATGCTCAGTAATTTGCAAGAAGGCATCATACATCTGCCCCGAGATTCTGTCCTTATTTGGCCGTGATCTGTTTTGTCCAGTCTGACCTCAAATGGAGCCAATGTTTGGCATGGTGGTACCCTTCCGAATTTTAGATGGTGGTCCTTCTGATGTGCAGGACGGGCTGCTAGTACTTGGGCGGCCTCTGGTAGCAGCTGGAGCATACTTGCAGAGTGTATCAGCCAGTTCAGACCTAAAATCGGCAAGGTTCAGAATGTTTTTCGGTGGAACACCATTTTTAGCTGAAACTTTTTTTGTATAGTATCCAGGAATTGATTACAGATAAATCAAGGAGATGATAGAAAATTCGCATATACCATTTTCTGCTCTTCATTCGAATTTTATATCTTCCTAAAAAGGAGTCCATCAAATCAACACCACCCATGTGAGCATTGTACTCTTTGACCAATTTGGGACATAAAAATGGATATCCGCCTTTTCTCTTTTTTATCGAACCTGTCAATATTTTCTACAGGCTGTGCACCGACATATGTTGACGCAAGCACAACTTGCTTGTTGTCCTTCCAGCTGACGGTGGTAATATCGACGCCTTCAAAATTTGTGACGTATTCGTCGTATGAACCGCGGGATACTGAGATCTTCATAACGTCCTGTTTTGTGGGAAGCTTGCATGAGTTGCCCAAGCGGTTTCTTTGTATAGTTCCTAAGGTATGAATTCCTTCCTTAGCCAATACGCACATCAAAGGCAAGGATGTATAAAAGTTATCGAAATACATGATGTGGTTCTGTTGCCTTGGAACTACTCTCAGAAGCTTCAGTACAGTTTGTCCCACCACTCCAACATCAGGTTCATGTGGTAATCTATCATCAGTCTCTTTTCCAGCATAAATTTGAAATCTGTATGCATATCCCATAAAGTTGCAGAGCACAAATAGTTTGAACCCCCAATTGTGGGGTTTGTTGGGTAGGTATTGTTTGAGAAAGTGACCTATTTTGGTCGAGCACATTTGTTCATCTATCGATAATCTCTGTTCTATTGTTACGCTTGAAAATTGAAGGTTGAGGTGGTCTATTATTGGTCTCAGTTTGTGCAATTTGTCGTGCTGGGGGTGACTCACAAGTGATTTTCATTATTATTGAAATGAAGAATCTTTCGAATTTTTTCAAATTTGTTGACCGGCATTGTGTCTTTGATAGGGCCGAAGCCAAACTTCGTGGACCAGAAGGATCGTGTGCTGGGGTAGTGGTACACAGACATAAATATTAGGATACCTATATATTTACGCAAGTCTGATATAGTTACAGTTTCCGGTCTATCTGGTTTTGTCTGTACAGCATATCGAGTGGTTTCTGTTACAATTTTTTCCAAAAGAACATTTAGGAAAAAGTAGCTAAAAAACTGATATGAACTTTGCAATTCCATTACAGCTGGAGAAAGCTCCTCGCTTCCTCGAAATTTGATATTATTCTCATCGTATACAAGTGATTGCTTCTTCCATACTAAATTCCTTGTGTTCATGCTAAAAGCCGGAAGTTCTGAATTTGGATCTGGTAATGGTGGTTGTATGTTGGATTCTGCAGCATCCTGTATCAGTGGAGGATCCTCTCCGTCGTCCGCAGTTGGGATTTCATCAATAAAGTCCTCTTCATACTGATTTTCAAGCTCTCTCACTAAATCTTCACGAGATGTGTAGTATGGTAATTCATCCCCATCAGAATCCATGCCGTCATCAGAAAGCTCTCCATTTTCCAAGCGGCGAAGCAGATCTTCTATATGCCCATCTATAAAGCAACACACAGCATGTAAACTATACCTTCACCAAGCTCAAAACATTGTCAAACCAGCCCAAAACTAAGCAGATAAAAAGGCAGTAGCATGATAGCAAAAGGGACGTTAGTATATGATGTATCGAAATTGATACATGGAGAAAAGTTTAGTTTTGAAGCAACTCAAGTAATAAAAACCAGAAATACAAACGTTTGCGACAAGTTTTTAGACTTACTCGTACCTTGCATCTTGTATTTTTTTCAAAACAAATTATCCGTGTTTTCCCGGCATTCAAACGGATCTAAAATTCAAATTTACAGCACTGGCACACTCTTGCGACAATATACAGTGAAAGTGTCAAAAATCCACAATGTCAGAACTGTCATGTGTCAACCCTCACTTTTTCGGTACAAAAATAAGTAACGGTACCATTGATCATTCAGCCGAGCTGTACAATTAAAAAAAAAAAACAGGATACGGTTCTGAACCCATTGTATCGTTTTCGATACTCTATGCATTTAAGGGTTAATACCTACCTGAGCAGCTTTGGTGGCGATGAGCTGTGAGAAGCTTAGCCTCCCTTTCCAAAGCAAAAGGGACTCATCTATGGCAATATTCTGCTCAGGTAGGTATAAACCGCTAAATTTAGAGTTAAGGTGGTCCAGAATTGGCTTTATTTTCCGCAGCTTGTTTAACTCTTTGGAACTTGTGGCTTGGATGGAGGTATTGTCCACAAAGTGGAGGCATCTTTTCATCAAAGAAAATTTACCGTGGGACATGATGTTCTTTAAAGTTGCCGATCCGCATATAATGCAACTGAGGGTACCAATACTCCTTTTCGACCGGATTTGGGACGAAACTGTGCAACATCACAATTGCGAAAAACGTCCATATGTCCGTTACTGTTATTGCACTCCAGCGTTTAAGCCTGGAGTGTTGCGTTGACCTTGCACTTATTAATTGGTTGGCGTATCTATTCGTCTCTGTGACGATGAGATCGATAATAGATTCGTCCCAAATCCTCTCGAAAATGTCGAGTGGCGTCATACCCTCAGTTGCAAAAGTTGAACTTATACCTTTTCGTGGGAGGCGTTTTAGCCTCCACCTCTATTTCGGGCGTACGCGCTGGTCCCTCAAAACAGCCGGTCGAACCTAAAAAGAGGACACGATGTAATATGAGTAAGTCAATAATAATGTACAAGCCATAATAAAAATTAAAAACAACAAACCTGTGCTAGTCGAGGGTACGGGTTCGCCTGCGTCACCGACCCAAGCAGTGCTGGTGCTGGCTATGGGACCCTGTTCTTGTACGCCTGAAAAGAGCACATGATGAAATATGAGTGAGTCAATAATGATGTACAAGCCATAATAAAAAGTAAAAACAACAAACCTGTGCTAGTTGAGGGTACGGGTTCGCCTGCGTCACCGACCCAAGCAGTGCTGGTGCTCGCTATGGGACCCTGTTCTTGTACGCCTGAAAAGAGCACATGATGTAATATGAGTGAGTCAATAATAATGTACAAGCCATAATAGAAAGTAAAAACAACAAACCTGTGCTAGTTGAGGGTACGGGTTCGCCTGCGTCACCGACCCAAGCAGTGCTGGTGCTGGCTATGGGACCCTGTTCTTGTACGCCTGAAAAGAGCACATGATGTAATATGAGTGAGTCAATAATAATGTACAAGCCATAATAAAAAGTAAAAACAACAAACCTGTGCTAGTTGAGGGTACGGGTTCGCCTGCGTCACCGACCCAAGCAGTGCTGGTGCTGGCTATGGGACCCTGTTCTTGTACGCCTGAAAAGAGCACATGATGTAATATGAGTGAGTCAATAATAATGTACAAGCCATAATAAAAAGTAAAAACAACAAACCTGTGCTAGTTGAGGGTACGGGTTCGCCTGCGTCACCGACCCAAGCAGTGCTGGTGCTGGCTATGGGACCCTGTTCTTGTACGCCGGACGGTCGACGAAACGATAATACAAAGTGATAATAAAAAGTAAAAACAACAAACCTGTGGAACAACCGTGGGAAGAAATCCGTTCCCACGGTGTCAATCTTTTGGGCGGCGGAACTAGTGGTGTCCCAGCCACTAACGGACACGGCGTCCGAGTGGGAGACACTTTTCTGTAAAATATTTGAAAGTAAGACAACACAAGTCAATTTCCCGCAAGATAATTTGAAAAAAAAAAGAAAACGAACCTTTTTTGCTTTCGCTCTGGAGCATCAGGCAGCAAACATCTGCCTACTTCCTTTTGCTCCCGTAGAGCAAGCAGTTGAGCCTTCCGATCCGCTGATAGAAGGTTAAAGTTCCTCTTATCAGCGATCTTCGTCATCTCCACCTTCTTAAGCTCTTCAGCTAACGAGGTTCTAAAAGAAAAATAATAATATTTAAAAACAACCGTGTGGTTGTCGAGACAAATTTTGAATAGTATACATACGTTGAGGGCTGAACGTCCACAGCCGGACTTTCTTGCACTGGCTGGCTAAAGAAGTAACGAAAGTTTTAAAAATTCTTTGACGACAGACATCAATAAATTATTTAGTGTAATTAATGGCAAAATGCAACATACAGTTCCACACCAGGCAAGTTTGCGGGTGCACGGCCACGACCTACACCTCGGGTGCCTCGACCACCGCCCAGGGCACCACGAGTGCCACGGTTGCTTCCACCAGCTCCAGTGCCACGAGCAGAAGCTCGGGTACCACGAGCACGACCTCGAGGACGACCTCGGGTACCACGAGCCTGCCCATGGCCGGCAGATGGTGGAATATTGGAAGTATCCATTCTGCGTAATAATAAACACGCAACGTAAAACACAAACAACAACTACAACAACTTTCTCCATGGGACCAACATCTTAATTGCGAAAAAAAAATATCACCTGTTCCGTATATAGCTTCAATACCTACTTGACCCAAATGCGTGGGACGGCTAATAATTTTATCTTGATTACGATGTTGGTTCCATGGAGAAAGTTTGTTAAATAAAAAAAAAAAACGAAAAGATAGGAAATAACAAAACGTTATATTACTATAATAAACGAATGTTATAAAATTGTAAAAATCCGTATCAAAATCCGGATCTAAAAATTCGGAGGAATAAAATCACCACGTCGTGGAACCCAGCCCTAATGCATCCGATCGTAAGATTTGCAAGTCAGCGGACCACTTGAGTCGAACGCGTTCTTATTTTATAAATTTTGTAAGTAAGATTGTAATATTTTCGTCTTCAATGGACAGAATAATCATTTAAATAAACATTGTTCGATGATTTGAAGGAAACATAGAAAAAATCAACGAAATTTAACCAAAAAAACAACAAAACATTTTCAACTAGCATTCTTCGAGCAAACCGGTCGCTGAATATTACAGAAATTATGTTTTAAATTTACTTACCCGACTTGATTTTATTACACAATTATCTTCTTCAAGAACTCGTAACCACACACAAATGAAAATACCAAGGTTTGCGACACTAAAACAACGAAAATATTATGTATATTTGAATCATTTATTTTTAAGATACAAGGGTTAACTTGTTAATATTAGGATACTTTTTCCTACACTCTTTTACCAACAAAAGCAAATATTGCTTTTGTTCTTCATTGGTTGTAATTAATTTGTTATATTCTTCCATTAAAGCAACCGCGCTCAGCTATGTCGTTCACTACTCGCAAAGAATGAATTATATTTTTGGCAGCTACATAATCAGTGTCTTCGTTCCAAGTTTCCGTATTTTTTCAAAAAAGTTGATGAGATACCTAGGATCTGAAAGAATCTTAAGGAATTACTGCTCACGAAGTTTTCTTTATTTTTTTCATTTTCGTGGATATGTGATATCATGGTTCATTCTTTTTAAGCAATCTTCTGTGCCTTCAATTTTCAGTGCTTCTACCCATTTTTTTCCTCTCTTGTACTGAAAGTTCGTCATAAAAAAAGGCAAGCAAAACTAGCTCTTCCGACAAATACCACAAATGATTTAGAATCTTTTTTAGCGCAACAGTAGCAATATTTATGTTAAAGCTTTCAAAGGCTTTAAGGTCTAGTCTCAATAATTGTAAGTCGTTTCTTGGTGCTGACCATCCAGTAGAGGCTTGAAACCAATATTTAACATAAATCATCACCGTGAAAATGCATATTTCTCTCACGGCCTTTTCGGCCTTCTTCGTTAGCATAAACTGATGCTTAAATAAATAGATTTTCAAATGGTACAAGGCTCTTGCCATCCATCTAGCTCGATGTAGACCAGCAGGTCTCCTAAATAAAACGCCTTTTTCAGGAACACCTCCTAAGAAAATTATAGTGAGATTCAACAGTTCTCTGTAGTCATCTCGAGGTTGATGTACTTGTAGTTGCTTTTTGGCAAAAGAAATCCTGCCTGCGGCCACTTCTGCAAGAATATTTGCCTCAGTATCATCTGTTAGTGTTTTGAAGTAGCTTTGGTCAATAGTGTGTCAATTGTTCTTAAATCTTTTAAATAATTGTATATCAGGATCACTAGATGGGGCAAGCAATTAATAAAGCTGACAACATAATTTCCATTATGTGGAGACGATTGCTTGTCGTCAAAGCATATTTTTACAAATTTTTCGCTCCAAAAGAACGCATACTCCATTTCTTAAGTCTACAGCAGTAGTCAAAACACAAACATTTTACCTTATAGCTCAAATTTCATGAATTAATAGCTTCGTAGACAGCTGACGCACATACTTCGCTCGTTCCACGTTCCAATTTTGGAACTGCGAGTAGTTGATCAACTCCATGTCCTGATACCAAAATTGGCAGCCGATTTACAGTTTCGTGTCCAGTCATATCTTCTATAAGTTTACCATCCCAATGGATAGTTAATGACGAATTCGGTTTAAACTCGCTTTTGAGAGACTCTGCAACAGCTTTGCGATTTCTCACACGCTGCCAACGAATAGAAGATCTATTGACATTAAATTTTGATGGATCACAACCTGCACTTTTCAAAGTAGATATCACGACCACAGTTGCTTTTCTATCACTCAATCTAGAGACATCAAGACTGGAAGCTAATTGGCTGTTAATAATGTCTTTTCGAGCTCGTTTCTGAGGTGGTTGCATTTCGGACAATTCTGATATGCATACGGAGTCAGATGAAGTTCTTCTTTACTGGTGGGTAGACGACGACGAAAGAAATAATTACCTAATGAAGAAAAATAACACTTTTCTGTTAAAGCCGAGATATCTTTGTTTTCACGCTCGCGCAATTTTTCAAGGCGTTCTCCTTTCTCTTTTATTTTCTTACATTTGTTTAAACTTTTTCTGTCCACTGAACCAATAAAAAATTGACGTCGATTTTGTCGCTCTGCTAATAAAAACTGCTTGTCTTCTTCTAAAGTCATAAATTTAAAGCATCACGATGAGCAATGTCAAATAAATCTTCTAATTTATGTTTCCAGTTTTGTTCTTTTTCTTTAATGCTTCTAAACGTTTTTTCTTGTTTTCTTTTAGATTCTGCCATTCTTTGAATAGTTTTTCAATTTTACTGATGACATGTTTTTTTAATTGAATTGGTATACTACTTTTTCCCACAAATTGTCAACTCCGCAAGCCGTCAAAAGTCGCAGATTCACGTATGCTTTTCTTTTCTTCATTTTTGTAGTAAAAAAAAAACGCAAAACTTCACTGATGGTTGGCAACGTTGATTGGTTTAATTCGGATAATAATGACTTACTAGAACTGAAGTGCGGAGCGGGCTAAGGGTCTCTGTACACATGCGCACAAACCAATTTTTAAATTATTATGATTTTAGTGCGCACGCGTACGTCTTATGGCTTATGTTTTTGATTGTGTGAACGGTCTAAATCTCGACGCGTCCATACGGACGAGAAAATAGAAGATAGAAGAGAGGTCGAGGGGAAGAACGAATAAGAAGCGAATGTCTATGCGAGTTTCACTTGCACGTAAAATGTGATATAAACACCTAAATGAAACATTAATGAAACCATAATTTAAGCTTCAACGTTTTTTTTAAAAAAATTGACAGCTGGTAGCGACCTCTAAATCTTAACAAAAAAAAAACAAAAAAAACTTATCGTATTTAGAGGTATATAATCAAATGAGAAAGTGCCCCGGGGATGATTCAAAAATCGATAAATAAGGACCACCTTACTAGATATAGCTCGAAGAGTCTCTTACGGTGGCATTGCCATTTTTAGCCTCTTCCACTGCTGCTCATAATAAATTCGACATGCCACGATCAGCTTTATTAATTAACCCCTCAAGCGTCAACGGAACACCAAGTGTGCATAGTGTCACAGCTGCCATTGGACGATGGTGTTTTACGTTTATTTGCACTTGCAACACGATTTGGCTGTATCATTCGACTAATCGATTCATAATTGACCGGTTTTAGTAACATTTTAAAGGGCACACCACCAAAATGAACGAAAAAAACCTTTTACAATATGCATCTGTGGTTTTTGACGCGAGACGCCATTGTGCCGCCATTCGTGTCGAGATTCTGCCGTGTTGTTTTCGTTTGTAAAATGAACGTAAGACGAAAGCAATAAGTAAATCTTATACAGAATTACTGAGAATTAAATTTAGATTTCCAATTGATTTAAGGTTTATCGAAAAGTGATAAAAAATTCAGTAAAAAAGGCTACGAATGTTTTGTAACGCACAAATTTTGACGATGATGGATGCCGTATTGAGTCAATTTGAGTCATATTTTTATGATAAATATTGTTGTATATTGTTTGAAATACACATAAGTGGCTAGCTTATTAATCTACGAACATAATTTGATTAATAGCTACTAATATTATTGCGTATTGTCATTGGAAACGTATTTCAAAGAGTAAAATTCGGCGATATTGCCGGTACCATGAGATAACAAGATAGCGGTCATGGTACGGGGGACATTCGTCAATGCAAAGTACTAACTGCAAAAAAAAATACTGATTATATTTATTATAGTTTTGTGATAGCATTTTTATTATTTTATGTAGTTTTCTAATCTATCATGTCTATGAATAATAGATGTCGAGATATATTTTTTTCTATTGATACATCGCGAAGTATAAGTTCAGGCAAATTTTATCATGATGAATAACCATAGCAGTTACCTCCACATACTTAGTTTTTGTTGTTTGGCATAATTGGACTATTATGTTCCCGCTGCTGGGACACAGGCTTTCTCTCTGAGAATGTGTGGGTTGATAGGTGGATTTAGGTATAAGGAAAGATAGATATAATAATTTAGTAATGTACTGTCCAACATAATTGTTACATAGCTGTTAGAAAATTAGTGTACAAAATAATGATGGCTCATTATTTTCAAAGAACAATATCGAAATAATGATTGGTATATCTCAAAACAAAAAGTCTGACGTTTCATTGAACAGGTTGTTATTAAAATCTAAAAGTAACAGAATATAATAAAAATAATAGTTTTTAATAAAATAATAACAAAAAATCTTACTTGAAAATTATAAACATACAAATATTTCGTTCGCAGCGTTTTTGCGCCAACGGTACTTTCTGGCCGCTGCCCGCCATGTCAGATTGCCAGCGAGCGGCAGTTTAGCGACCGAATGCGCGGATTTGCCGCCATATTTTTTCGTTGTGTTATCAAATAGTTTTTATTCGTTTTTACAGTGTAGGACATTATATCTAAGCGGAATAATTTGTGTGAACATTGCCTACACATTATTGTGTTATCCTGTAAGTGTTTTTTGGTGAATATATGTGTGAATTCGTTGTAATGTGATAAAGTTATACGGCTATGTCAGTGAAAATGATAAAAGTGAAAACATATGACATCACTGCGAGATAAGGTCAGATTTATTTGCTTATTGAATGGTATAAATAGTTAGATAAACTCATAACGAAGCCAGGAAGGTATAATATATACCATGACAATGGCTATAAATTGCCGATATCTCAGTTTTTCTGAAGGTCTACCCAAAAATCAAAAAGTACGTTCAACTACACCGACACTTGGGGCGTTTCGGCGAGCGGGCGGCCAGACGTGTGAGGGGTTAATATAGTCTACAATATAAACAGGACAAGCAAATGGATCTAGTATAAATTGGAAATCCATTTTAGCTCGCTGTAATTCCAATGTCTTATGCGAAATGTATTGACCATAACATCTTTTGGGCGTCTTTGTAAATATATTTTGAGTCGTTTCAGTGTTGCTCCACAGTTGCTCCACAGCAATAGCAGTGCCATAATGTATTGATCGACGTTCAATTCAGTATAGTTTAATGACGTTTGACGTGTTTATTTCTGTGGAGGTTGAAGGTTGACTCCCGACTACTCCCGAGATTCTTAAGCCGCTTTGTTGACTTTGTGGATGAAATGTGGAATATCAAACAAAAGACGGTACCTTATGAGTAGCTGTAAAATTATAATACGGACCAAGCGACGATGGCGATTGAGTGTCACTAGGGCCGAAATATCTTGCCGGGTCTGAACATAAGCGCTACGAACTTTCGCGCATGTTCTCTCACTTCGCCTCATGTCACCATTTGGTTCCTAAAAATGTTACTGCGCAGCCTTCTTTGCGAAGTTCGGACTCGCCAAGATAAATCGGCCGTACTGTACTCTTACTCTCTCTGTGAAAATCTCAAATGACTAACGTACGTAGTGATTCTCTTTGATGAATGTAAATAAAGACCCGCCCCGGTGCGTTGGCAAATCTGAATTATTCAGAATGTCTTTTTTATTGCCTATTGGCTAACCATAAAAATAAAACCTAACCATAATCCATATAGCAGTCTTTGAGGAGAACTTCGACAGAAGTAATCAAGCGATCTTTTGATTTCAACTGTCTATCTACATAGGTACAATAGAGAGACACAAATATATTACTAATGTTAACAAAGAGATGTAGGTACCTATTAAATAAAACAGCTATTTATATTTTATATCCATTTATTAATTTATTTCCTATTCATTTTATAAATCTTCTCTTACTAATATGTCATCCAGAATGAATGCTGCAATAGTCGCCTGATGCCGAGCCCAACCCAAAAACCACACAATGGTCATTGTATGCGCAGAGCAACCTACTGTTCGCTGTCCAGAATTACAGCTGCAGTAATAGCTAATTATTTATTCATTCCAACTTGTTCCTTGTCTCGCCATCAGTCAGTATGTGTAATAAGTTTTTCCTGAATGATGGCGAGACTTTAAACGACCCCTAATTAATACGGGGTTCTGTTGGGATGTGGTTGCTTGCGCTACTACTACATGCTCAGATATTTCTATCTGAAATTGCCTTATATGTTCGCCGTAAACACTTCGGGCTTGTTTTATTTGATAAATGCCCAACATAAATATTATTAGATTTGACATGGTCATTTCAGGAAAAATATCTAACTCTGGAGCATTGATGTTCAATAATTGGGCTCGGAATCGGTTTATCCTATTACTTATTATTAGTTGTGCCAAAGTATTAGGCATTTCTTTTCTTTGTATTGCGTGATTTAAAATTATTTCAGCATCCGGTCTATTCACAATTTCTGGATGATAATGCTTGCACAAATCCGAATATCATCCATCAGATGGGTGGCAGCTAGATTAAAATATTCTTGCCGGAATAATTTAAAGTCCCTTTTGAACCGGCCATTTACTTGTTGGCTTTGATAGTTGGCAACTGCATCTCTCCTTGTCCTAAGGATTCGGGTTGATGTACTTGGTATCCGACAGATTCTAAAAAATGCGATCGCATCACGAAAGCCTTGGTCCAAAATGAAAACATCGTTTTCCCTGAAAAATCTTCTGAAGTCCCCATTTTCATTTTGGAACAAGGCCTTCATGATGTCTGAATCAGACTCAGTTGCTGGGTAGGGTCCAAGTACATCGATTATATGACCATTAGTCCACAAACAAAAATGGTTTTACTAAATTACGGTATATATGCAAACTACAGGGTGTCTGGTGGCAGATTTAGGTTTTCAAAATAAAATAAAATAAATACCTTTATACGTATAGTTTTAATAAAAGTGTTAAAATACAGAGTCATAATGCGAATTTAATTTTTTAAATATGATGTCATCCAAATGTCTTCCATCTTGTTGCACACACTGTTCAAAATGGAGCCTCGTATTCCGCGCCACACGCTGCAGTAAACTCGGTTCAATTGCGCCGATTTCTCGCCGAATATTTTCTTTTAAGTCCACAACAGTTCGCGGATTGTTGGTGTAGACTCGCGCTTTGAGGTAGCCCCACAAACAAAAATCCATTGGGGTTAGGTCGGGGGACCTTGGTGGCCACGGGATGTCCCCAAAGCGACTAATCAGTTTTTCAGGGAAATTTTCGCACAACAAATCCATTGAAGCTCTGACCGTGTGTGCAGTCGCACCATCCTGTTGAAACCACATGTGTGATGAGAACGATGGATGAGCTCGCAGGGTCGGCAAAAAGAAATTCGAAAGCATGTGTCGATAATTCTCACCACTGACATAAGTTGCGTGGCCCCGTGCATTTTAAAAAAAAAATGCCCCAATTATCCCACTCGCGGATAAAGCGCACCAAACAATTACCCTTGGGCAATGTAATGGTTTTTGGTGTTTCAATCGAGGATTGCGAGTTCTTGGAGCCCAGTAACGACAGTTTTGCTTATTAACGTGTCCGTTTAGATGGAAATGAGCCTCGTCACTCCAAAAAATTGAATTCTTAGTGCGAAAACGCTCCAACATGGTTTCACAAAAAAATTTGCGTGACACAAAGTCATTTTCTTTTAATTCTTGAATGATTTGAATTTTAAAAGGATGAAACTTCATGTCCTTTTTCAAAATTTCATGAACAATCGCTCTTGGAAGTCCCAGTGAAGCTGCCCTTTTCCGTATTGAAAGTCGTGCATTTTCACGTAAACTCCGTTCCACCAGTGCGATGTTTTCCGGGGTCCTTGACGATCGACTAGGCCCTGGCCGTGGTGTATTCATAGCAGAAGCAGTTGCGCGGAACCTCTCCACCCACGAACGAATTAAATTCACACTCGGTCCATCGCTTATCCGTCGAATATTGAAATGTGAACAAAACTGCCGGCGAGCGAGTACGTAAGAATCGTGGCTCTTGAATAACGCTTCGATAGCGAATGCGCGATGCTCACCCGACCACTGCGACATCGTGACAGAAATCCGCACGATCAGTGGTTCTAATGACACCACCCTCCCCCCCCGCACCGTTTATAACTTTTTGAAATATTCGATTTTTCGAATGTAAATCTGCCGCCAGACACCCTGTATATGCAACTACAACTACATTTTGACAACGTTGAGATCCAGATTCCCGTGAAATATGACGTGAATACTCGTCAGTCAAAGTTAAAATCACTTAAAGTGCCACGTAAAAATAATTTTTATGGTAGGCGCACAGCATCTTTCACAATACCCGTCTTATTAAACCAAATACCTACAGACATTCGCGACTCAATGAACAGGAAAAACGTAAAACACAAGCTCAAAGAATATTACAACTCCATTTTACCGTAATTTGCAGTAGCGCGTTGCGTAATTCCAGACCATGGCATGCTAAGACAGACCCCAGAGGTCTAATAGTGTGCTTTGTTTAATTATAAGGACAAAATATTGTTTTTAAATAAATAAATAAAATAAAATAAATATGTTGTTTTTTTTAAACAAGTAAATTGAAGATTTTTGGAGATATACGTAAGTACCATCACAAATAACAATGGGTACTCTCTCCTCTCTATTGCCGAATAAACCCTCTGGTATTATTAGATTTCTATTAATCAATTCTTCTCATGAATTATAGTTTAAGTGTAGAGGTACAAATAAACTTAACAGTGCCTCTGTGGTTGCATTAAGCAAGCATGTGATTGAGGATTTACTCAGACGTAACAGAGAAGAGATTCTTTATGAGTCTCCAGTTCGAGCTTTTATTAAATAAGCCCCCAATGCACTATGTGGAGTCTTACATGACGTCAATTCTGTATATTAAAAATGTAAAAATATTTTCCTTTTGATAAGCCAGTCCAGAACACAAAAATATTATCATCAATGGAATTTGTATTTTCAAAATGATAATATTGATTAATTTCCTGGACCCTAAGATTCAGCATTGACTCCTTCTCATTTTTGGTAAAAGTATTGGAAAATCCATGCTGATCTAGAAACTCCCAATTATATAATGATTTGTGTTCATTACAAATTCTTGCATTCTCTGTGACAAATAGTTATTGAGAAGTGAGGATTCGTTTACGAAGGTAAACTGGCTCACACAACCTTTCTGAATTTGTACATACAGGCACAAAACAATTTCCGCTAGAGCTGGTTGTGTGGGTGAACTGATCAAGTTCCTTTGTTGCCATTCTTAGCTGCGGCACTTGCTCATTTTCTTACTGAACCTGCACATTTTCCATTGTTTGCATCCAACAGGTTGTGCAGACAAGGGCATCTCCAGATAATTAAACAAGATAACAGTAAAATGAGATTAACATGGATTTCATTAAAGAAACTATGTGAGTAAGAGAGCGATAGCACCATACGGAAAATAGATTACAAATAAACTCAACAATAGCAAATATACATAATCATAATTTTAATTTCCCTTACTTTGGACTAAATTAGTTAAATCGTTTTTGGGATATTTCTAAATAGGGATACAAGTTAGAAACTCCTCTTAATTATCAAAATCTACTAACAATTAGAAAGCGTTTCGCTCTAAAAATTATATTTAACACAAAATAAAAAGTGACAGTCACGGAATAGAGTGTTCGTATAACGGAATAGAATTCTTAAGACTATTGCACATTAACAAAAAAATGGGACCATGTTTTTACAAATTTTCTCTGGTAATATAGTAATTTCAAATTCATGTACAATAAAAAATAACTGACTGGTCTTACCAGCATGATCAAGTTATACTAAGGAACCAATTAAAAAACGAAGGATATTGTTTATTGCAATTACAGCGTCGTTTCTATAGTCTTCAATAATGATGGCACAACGCGCGTGTCCTGCGGCAGTTTTGACATCACCATTAAACAAAATCTTTGGTACAGACGCCAGCATATCAAGCTACTTACTCCAAACTTTCAAATTTTCCCAATTGAACATGAACATGCTTATGCGATAAAGTTAAAAATCTATCAAAGAAATTTGACAGATAGGGATAGCTTGATGCGCTGACGTCTGTACACAGAAGTTCTAGTTGAATGTTGTTGTCAAAACTGGCGTAAGATATACGGCTTAAGAGGTTTTCAGTTATTTCAATTACACCTTAATCAACTTATAGAACACCCCTTTTACCGACGGGTGTTAAAAAAATAAAACAAGATTATTATTTCCTGTTATTTAAATACGAAAAGACTTAACCTAATTGCAATTTGACAAGAAAATGAGATCATCTCTATTTAATGAAAAATGAGAATGCTGGTGAAATAAAATATAGTGCGATATATTTTTTTTAGTTATTTTATATTTATTCTTCACCAAAACATTGTCGACAAAGAAAATCAATATTATTATTACCTTCACCGCGTCTGATACAAAACCACTTTAAACATGAAATACATTGTGAAACGGCTACCGACGGGAATATAACGTTTTTTTTTTTACATGCGTAGCAACTTCGAGATATTACTGTCTTAATAGAAGGATTTTTATTTAGAGGGCAGTTTTCTTTACCATCGGAACGATTTTTTTCGCTACATTTTTTGTAGACATAGTAGAAGCCAGTCTCTTAAGAGAATTATGTGACGAACTAACTGTATTGTACATATTACTATGAGATGCGTTCTTCATATGACTTTGGCTGTCGTGCACTTTTACTTCAGTGTTGAGAAGTGTTTCATTTAGTGGTATTATTATTACAGGAGCATGTATCTTTTCAGATTTTTGTTCCTCAGAGATCATACAGTGGCTTTGGTCATCTGTAAGTTGTAAACTTTTTGACTTGGTCTTTTTTCTGTCACATCAGATCCGGTAGATTCAAATAACATTTCCGTTAAATTTATCTCAAAAATTTCCGTTTTCAGTAAGGAGGACTGGAGTCACTTAAAAGAAAAATTGGTAGGTTTGGTGACATTGCCCCAGCTGTAAAATTATTGTCAATCTCTGAAAAGCCTGCTAAATTTTGTGCTGGATTAAGTTCAAGTAATATATACTCGTAGGATTAGGCTCTTTTGTGTGGTAGCGTTAGCGATCTTGCTGGTTGATGGTAAAGCAATAGGATCGGAAGGTCCGTTGTTTAATAAGCAATCTTGGATGAAGTGTTTCTTCAACTCTTAACATTCACAAGTATGTTCTTTTTCAATTTGGTAAAAACAGCTTGAACTCTGAAATCCCGGCCGGGCCGTGCCACGGCCCGATACAATAGAAAATCAATTGTATCTTCTCATTAGCGGGTGTTGAAAGGAACAAACATTCTGTGTTGTAAGTGTGACAAATAAGCAAAACATAGCACTTGATGTATTTGCATCGTTCCAGTTACAGGTTTTAGGCCAATGGGAACGTTATTCTCAACCATTTGTAATTCAGATTCTTCAAAGAAAAAAACTTTATTGATTTGGATACTGACGTAGCATTTCAAAGGCTTTCTTACCGTTTATGATATCCTTGCCATAAGCAATTTGTTTATCTAAAGATCTTTTAACAAATCCCTATTCCATCCGCCACTCTCTTTCCATGTCCACTTTCTGAAAAGTTCTACGTACACATGTCAAGGACTAGTTTAGCTGTATAAAATTCAAAAGAAAAAACATTTTTTTTGTCTATATCGTGAACTCGGACCATCAGAGAAAAAATGGACGCATTTAACTTCAGGGCAATTTGTATTTTATTTATATAAACGGGTAAGAGGTGAGCCCAAATAGCGTGTGGTTCACACTTATTGTCCGAAACAGAGCAAAACGATTGTGCTCAAGAAGCCCAGTAAATCATGCCACAATGCAAAGTAATCTGATTTTTGGTGGCTCCAAAATGGGTGGCTCTTCATGCACATTCATAATTTTCGCTAAAATCACAAAGAATCTATACCTCGTGTGGACATGTTTCTATTTTCTCGCGATATTTACTTTTTTGATGTTTCCAATTGTGTATGATAATCTTATACACGGGTATATTTCCTTCAAAAATCTGTATTAAGTCTTTCAACGTGCCATGTCTTTGATTTTTGTCTTTTTTGGAAAAAAAAATTACCACACCTCTTTTACCTTCTCATACAAATGATCTACACGTCCCTACTGCTACCAGTAAACTCTTTTAAAGAGAGCCTCTCGTTATAAAGCTCAAAACAATTTAACATTTTTACAAATTGTACATCTTCCATGCATACATTTGTAGGAACTTTGATCGCTAGACAATTTATAAATAACTTCAGTCAGGGACTTAATATTTTTAGAAAACGCGCCGTTTCTTAATAAATTCAAAAATACTATTTCCATATTGATGTGTTGTACGCATAAGCAGGTGTTACGGTTGTGAATGTTTAGTAAAAGTACATACACTGGTTTGTGTTTAAAAAAGCAGCGAAACTGAATCGTCCTCCCCCATTCTTATAAATTTTGTACAAATTGAATAGTTTATCAGTAAGATATCGAATTTGATGCTTCTCTTTATTAACTGTTTTACACTCTTTCTTACCACTTATATCATCACGTATAAAAAATAATTTCAACTCTTCTGTAATCTATGGTACGATAATATATGGCATAAAATGTACATTGCTGGCTATTGCTGACTAAAAAAGTCAACATTTATTAAATTCTTAATTTTGGTATTATCAAATATTATAAGGTGGCATGGTTTATTATGGATTAAAGTGTTGGGAAATCCACAACCGTTACATTTTTCCACAATTCGGAAATGAGGAATTAACCACGATCATATTGATTTGCGCAATAACATGAAATCATTTTTGTTTAGGAACTTATCAATTTCTGCAAAAACTACCATTTTTTATTTGGTGGGAATACAACCTGAACAAAAAAAAACTCTTGTTACATAGTCAACCAATTGGAATAATTTAACTACAACGTGTGTCATTTTGAACACATTCCGCCTTATTACAAAACGCGATCTAAATTTAGTACTGTGATTGTTACTAGGTTTAACCCATGACTAAATAAAACGTTATTATAAAATGAAGTTTATCTCTAGTTCTTGAACTATCTATGGTACTAAAGTTAGTCCGCCGAGACCCCTAGTTTAACTTTGGATTTGACATAAGTACCAATTAATTTGAGGTTAGCGTTGATTATTTTTGTGTCTTTTAATTTACAAATCGATAGAAATGGATATTAATATGATTGACTTCATGGATTTGGAAGATTTGGATATGCTGGAGACGTCTCGGCGATCTTACAGACATCGTCATCGTATTAATCCTTTCGAATTGAGTGACGAAGATTTTAGATAAAACTATAGGTTCACAAAACGTTTTGGTGAAAAAATAGTGGATGTTTTACGTGAAGACTTATCCCGCGACCCTCGAGGATGCCCATTGAGCCCTGAAGTACAAGTGGTTTGCACGTTACGCAACTGGGCTCGACATGAAGTAAGTAGGTACCTCTGGTCGATGCTACTTTAACATTAGACAAAATCCTGATAATATACTAGATACCTAATAATATTGTTTTATTCGTAGATTCAAGACGATACAGCTGATTTACATGGTGTGTCTCAAAAGGTAGCAGATATTTTATCACGGATGTCACGAAGATTTATAAAAATGCCGACTACTATAAATGAACAGGAGGAAACCATTCGAAATTTCCGCAGTATTGCTAATTTTCCTACAGTAATTGGGGCAGTAGACTGTACTCATATAAGAATAAGGAAAGTTAATGCTGATGGGGGTCAGTTATATATTAATAGAAAAGGATTTTCGTCAATCAATGTACAGGTAATTTAAAACAAATATTTGAAGTTGTGATTATCTCAGTTGACAAATGACTTTGTAGTTTGATCTCTGTGCCACAACAGAGAATAATTTTCTTGATTTTCTTAATTACTAATTACCAATGCCATATTTAGATAACAGAAACGAATGCAAAATTCTAACTAGCTGTCACTTTGCAGGTGGTTTGTGATGCTGACTTGAAGATCATGGACATTGTTACCAGATGGCGTGGCAGTGTACATGACTCCAGAATATTCCGAGAATGTAGATTAAAACAGAGGTTTGAGGCTGGCGCATTCTCTGGAATATTATTGGGTGACAGTGGCTATCCTTGCACACCATATTTATTTACACCAATACTACGCCCCACAACACCACAAGAAGAGATGTATAATAGCAGCCATATCCGTACCCGGAACACAGTGGAAAGGTGTTTTGGTTTGCTAAAGCAACGGTTTCGTTGCCTTTTACGAGGTATGTTTGGGGACATTGAAACAGCAAAAAAAACGATTGTTGCTTGTGCTGTCCTCCACAATATAGCCATCGACATGAGGGACAACCTGTTTCCAGGCGAAGAAGATAACATAGAGCAATCGTCATCTAGGGAACCTATAGTACAAAGGTATATTCCACCTTCAATAAGGGGAAATATTAGGAGAAGGCAGTTTATTGAAACTCATTTTCAGTAAATACTTCTGTTTTATAAGTATAAACTTTAATTAAATTAATTAGCTATTAGTACATATTTGCAGCAAATAAGTACCTGAAACAATAATTTAACATAATCAGAAAGTTATAAACATGTTACAATTACAATTATAGTCTAAAACTGAACATTTGGCTCCTTGTTGGGGCACTCACGGCCTTTATGCTTTGAGGCGGGCCCTTTATTTTGGTGTTATGCTTTGTTTACAAATGTGTTGGTATATTGGCATGGCTAACTGATATAAGGTGCTTCTGGGTAGTTTGTTGCGCCACTTCTTCATCCCAGCTAAAGCACTAGTTTTGGGGGAATGTCTTATGTAATTTTGATGTTCAAAAAGTGCTGATCATCAGCCTAATTTGAATAAATGAGTTTTGATTTTGACTAGTAACACATTACAGTATCAAGGCACACCAGTGAATTACTGTAGTAGGATGAAGGTGTACCCACTACTTGTTATTTATTTAAATATAAGAATTTTTACTGTAAGCATAGTATGGTAAGTGTGAGGATATGGAATAAAAAAATCTACTTACATTTTATTTTTCAGTATTGGTGTCTTTCTTACTTTCTAATAGAGCTATTTCTAATTCTATTTTTTTAATTTTTAAGTGAGCAATTTTAGTGTCAAGTTTGTGTTCCACTTCCATCATTTCTAGCTGTTTTCTTTTAAAATCAGTATTGGTTTCTGTGATTGTCTGCCGCATTTCTTCAGTTCTGTAAAATCAAATAGAATAATTTATGGAATGTATAAATATATTTTTAACACGTGAAATGTCACTGCCATTTACAATGTCTTTTAATTTCAGTACATTAAAAATTACTTGGTAATTATTTCTACATACCTATTTTTCAAGTTCTTTTGCTTTTTTTTTGTTGTGCTTTTTATGTAGACAGTCTCATTATTCGTTATTTTCATCATTCTGGTGCTTTCTGTATCAGTGGTTGGATCGTTGGATATCGCTGAAATTTATAAAATATACATATGCTAATCTAAGTACCTACAGGTTTTAGAAAATTAAATATGGATAAGATTAAAACAAACTTGTGTACATGTTGGATTGTAATTATACTATACATACGAGGTTTGCCCGCGACTCCGCCCGCCTAAAGAACCTCAAAATTATCCCACAGGTACGCTCTACTGGGATAATAGTTTAAATTCCATCCAAATTTATGCAGCCCTTAATGTGTGATAATATTAGGAACTCTAACAATAAATATTATTTACCTTGCACTTCCACAACCTGTTGTTCGGGATGTTCCTCGTGTATTGCTTCAAATTCTTCAAAACTAGGCCCAGGCTTAGGGTCAGTGAAATTTTTTTTTGCAGTTGTAGGCACGGGAACTAGATTCTAAAATAAATAAATTTTCTTAAACTAAATTTTTCACATGGACTGCTGTTTTTTATCTGTAAGTAATTTAATTGGGTATTTTATGCTTCGAAGGAATATTAATATAATCAATCAAGATAAAATCCTGTGTAATTTATCTTGATCATAATAGTATTTCTTAATTGATAAGAATCATGGAAAATTATAAAATGACTACGTAGAAGTAATGTAGTATGTGTCATGCTAGTAGTCCAGTGTTTGAATTTATCACAATTAAATGTTGAATAACCATGTAATTAATTATAACGGAGTTATTACCTATCTTTTTTAACCTTAGGACATCATTTTGAATTGTACATTTCATACTCTATAAGCAGATTACAGAGCACTTCCGACATAAATAATGTAAAATGTCTAAAATCAATCAATTTTAATTAAATGTTAAAAATTACATAAATAAGCAGTTTTATTTACCAATGCATCACTATCGTAGTCATTAACTTAAATGACAAAGTCGTGAGGAGCAATGCCCACTATTTCTAAGTCCTCAGGAGAAGGTGATGGTGGTTTTTCGCCACCGCCTGTCTTAGATTGTTCCCTCCTATGGGTAGATAAGTTGGATTTGGCGGTCAACTTCATTCTTTTCCAAGCCAACTTTAATTCTCCATCTGATCGATATTTACCTGTTATCTCATTAAATCTAAAAGTAATAATTATGATAGTTAATAGTAGGTACGTACCTACGCAATAATGTACTTGTATCCATAACAAAAGCAATATGTAGGTACTTACTTATTCTGTATATTCTTCCATTCTTTGGTTTTCTGCATGTTTGGCGATGTTTTTGTGAACTTATCTTGTATGATATGTGCTGATTGAGAAATGAGATGACGTAATATTTCCTATAATAATAAAAACATCCGTGTTACGCAGTCGAAATAAAATGGTACAAAGCATTACTTACATAATAGTAATTAAAAAGCCATGTTTTACTAACTTTTTCTTCAAAACTCCAGTTTTCACCCCTTTTTTTCTTTTGTTGTTCCATTTTTCACTGTAGGTCACGATTTAACCAGGTTCATGAACAAACCACAACAGTACCTACCAGTAACTAAGAACGATGAATAAAAATAAGAAGTGCATTTATTTAATAAAAAGGACGCAAAGTAAACTTCCGTCTCAAATTACGAACGCTGCCGCCGAATTTAATGCATTCCAATTCACAGCAGAGGTGTTAAAAACATGACAACTTGAATACAAAAAGCGAGTCAAAAGTACAAGTGGGGCTTGTTCAATATATTGTAACCTAAACATAGAACAATTTATGACGTATTCCTGTATTGTTAAATAATTATTTGATAATTTCAAGTGTTATTCCAATTACAATATTTCGAGAAACAGAACTTTGTTTCAAACAAAGCCCGAATGAACGAATGAAAGAGTGCCATTTTTGTTTATTATCTGTAGATATAATTTGAACCATGGACTTTCTTTGGTACTAACTGATCCTCAGATAGTCTTCGTTTTGTAATAAAGACGCATGTTGATCCTGGTACTGACTTTAGTACCGTACCAATCCTAGACTTGGTTTAAACCAGTACTAAAGCATTTTTTTGTAATAAGACCGATTAAGTTCAATAATATTTATCAAAATAAAAAGTCAAACACTTACTGTCACACAACTATTTTTCAAAAACTCAAAACCCTTTGTTTATATAAAAAACAAAGTGACACAGTATGAATCTTACGAATTAATTTAGGTATATTTAATATAATGTATCATCTTCCTAAGAATTCCATTCCGAATCTTTTCAATTGCATTTCAACACAAATTCTAAAATTAATTATTAGGTAATATATTAGTAAGTAAGAGTAATTTACTACCTAGCTTTATTTTTAATATATTTTCAGTAATATGTTTGTTAAATATTGACAAAAGTATGTGAAGAACATTGAAATAAATACCCTTTTATTTAAAGTTCTAATTTTTATCTCAAAATTTTGCCAAATGCAATTCAGCTTTTTCCCTCTTAGCTCTATTGCAGTGAAGAAGTTCCTCTGCAGCATCCTTCTCGGCTTTAGCTTTATAGAAGTTCTGTTCTGCTGCTTTCACCATCCACTCTTTCTCAGCCATTTTCAATTTGTGTAGCTCCTCTTCTCTTTTTTGGGATCTGTCATAAGATCTTTAACGTATAGAGAATTCCTCTTGGATCACTCGAGACCGTATATTTCTAGACCCTGTAAAGTAACAAATAAAATCCATGTTACTAGGTACCTACATTGAACACTAGCTTTTGCCAGCGGCATCGCCCGTGTGGAGGTCGGAAAACGGGAAACATTAAAATTATCCCATGGAAAAACTGCAGGAATGACAAGTATCGTAGGACCTAGCCCCATAATCTACATGTCTGGCAAAATTTCATCCTAATCCTTTAAGGCGTGATTAACTAACAAACACCCAAATTCACAAACTCACAAACATCCAAACTCAACATAAAATAAAAAACTAACTTAAACACACCCAAATATTTCCATATAGAATATCAGTAGGATTAACATTTCATTACCTTTTTTAAAGAATTAAGAATGTTTTGATATGTTGCGGTTTTTTGAATCCATTTAGATTATTCTAATTTCTATATACCTTGTTTATGTAGAACAAATCTAGATTGATTATATTTTGTAACTTAAAAAATATATTTACCTTGTGATGGAGCTACACTAGTATCAGTCGGATAGGGTTCAGAAACATGAGGAGTAGTCGTATTATGTTCTGTAAAAAAATGTGTATATTTTGTAAGTCGTAATATAATTACATATCAATCAATACCATTTTATAAAATGTTGGTGCCTGTATCTCTATCAGTCACAGACTCATTTAATGTTCTGCTCTCACTGGCAACATACAGAACTTGAGGTGTGTCTGGAAATACATCTGGGTCAATTTGCACCTCTGTAAAAAAACAGTACCTAATTTAAAAATCAGAGCCATTTCCTAATGCTATCGTCACTTGGCGCGTGGCGTGTACGATATTCCGCACGATAGAGACGTTGAGCAGTCACTATTGAATCACCATTACGATAATACGCTCGTACGCAAAATGCGCGATGCGTCCCCGAGTACTGTTCCATCGTGACTAAAACTCCACAAAATGGCGGACGTCACGAACCCCTCCCCGCACCCTTTAGACGCCCCGTTTCGAACATGGCGCGAAAACAAATACCCGATACCCTTTCTGGACACCTTGTATAACATTTACCTGCAATAGACGGTGTGTAAACACTATAAATAGCATCATCAGCAACAAACTGCTGTGGAGTTGTTAAACTCCACATCAGTTTGTTCCAGGAGAGCATTTTCCAGTACACCTGGACTTGACTAGAGCTACTAGGCAAATTGGGGTTAAAAGATCCACCCCCTGTCCTCATCCTTTCCCTTTTCTCTTCTGCCAATATACCTTTACGTCGAGTTTTCATACTGTCCCAACATTTTTTCAGTTGTGCTTCAGTTCTCTGATGAAAAAATGTTATATTGTATAAATAAAGTTTACTGAATTAATATTTATTGAATGTTACAACAAAAATTTTCGATCTGCACTACACTACTCGTAGGGGAAGGTGGGGACCCTTCGTACGGTTTCCACATTTTATTTTTTATTTTTTCATGAATCAATCACGTGACAGCTTAAATTTATAGTCTAACGGTCTTATTCATAAAAAAAGCTTATCGAAGGTTTAAGACATTCATTAGTTAAAGTGTACGATAAGCCTATAAAACCTTTGATAAAATTTTGTATTCATAAAAGTTTCATAAACGTTCTATAACTAATAAGTCGTTTATAAATCAAAATGTTGCCATTTTAATGAAGTCATAAACAAATTGACCAACACATCGAATTGTCAAACGAGAATGTCCGTCTGCACATCGAATAATTGTGAATATAGACAATATTAATAATGAAAACTATTTAGTTGTCTATAGTTTCGACACTTTTGACGTGTTGACGTCACTCGGATCTTATTTTTAAGTGTCAAGTAGGTACATTTTGAATTTTATCCGTCAAGCGCGCGTAAACTTGATTATTGACTTGTAATTATATATAATGGAATCAAGACCGGAGGCTCTGATTTCCAATAAAAGGCAAAGAAGTGAAAATTGGTTGGAGGAGGACAAGGTTTGTACTGTTACATCTAAAATGTGTTCAAAGTAAGTTTTGTTTTGTGAACATTCTCAATTTCTCATACTTACGCTTGCTTTTGCTTCTACTCCTTAGATGATTTTGAAAGAATTGGTCAGGGAGAGGGTCTCCATTATAGAAAATAAAAATACCGACTCAAACACTAACGCGAAAAAGGTGGCGACCTGGCATGATTTACGAATTAGGTACCTATCCATTATACTCATAATACAAAGTTCCGAAGCAGGCATATCAAGAATATTGTTTGCCTGTACAAAACCGCAATTATAAGAATAACTAATAACGACTCTTAATATTAGTTAATCCTATGCTGCTTCTGATTTGATTTATTTAGTATAGATATAATTTGGAAAAAAAAAATATTTTGAGCAAGTTGATACCTAGTTGCCTAAACCTAACATTTATATTTCAGTTTTAACAATATGGCCAAGGTTCCAAGGACCCTACAACAAATAAAGGCACAGTGGAGTATTATTAAAATAGCAGCAAAGAAATCAAAATTTCTTGAGCGGAAGGAGAGATTCCAAACAGGTGGTGGACCACCACCTGCTTCTGAACCAGCAAGTGGTGAGGATATTGCAGTGTGGCTTCCTCATGAATTCACAATAGACACAAATGAGTTCGATTCAGATAACCAGGTAAAAACACCAAAATACTTGGGTTTTCAATAAGCATAATGTATAGAGGCTGATAATATCTAAATTGTTGTGTTTTAGAATTTTCAAGAATTAAGAAAGGAAAAAAATCAAGAACAGGAAATAAATATTGAAAAAAATCAGGATATAATAGAAATGGTATGTATGTACATCATTAAATATTACAGATAATTAGAATAATTATTCAAGTTAATGTATGCCAATAAGGAGCAGGGACAATATTTCACCATCTGTTTTTTTTGCTAGGTCCTGAATTCGGGTTGCTGTTATCAGTTTTCTCACAAAAGCCAATCAATAGTGCCCAGCAAGCTTACAACCACTTAATCAATGAGATAGTCTAGTTTACCTTGGAATTTTATTATTTCAGATATTGGACCCAAGTACATCCACACAACTTGAAGACACAACAACCACAACCATAACAACAAAACCTAAGGTTCAAAATTATAGATTAAATAATAAAAAGGTGTGTATCCTTGAATAAAGTCACCTTTTTTAACAATTGTTTGTTACCATAATATTAGTATTATCTATAATGATAAAGCTGACCTGCCAGACGTCCAAGGCAGTCCAATTGTGAATCTAAACCATCCAGGAACCCACTCAAACCCACAAAAATTTCACTGTAGTCGGTCTAGCTGCGTAGGAGTTCAGTGATGTACATACATATGGAAGAATCATAGGATAAAGATAATGAAGAGTTAATAATAATTACATTACTTTTGTATTTCAGGTTAATAGGACTAGTAAGGATGACGCTGCACTACAAATAGCTGAAACGGAAACGGCCTGCAGAAAAGAACTACATGAGGCACAGATGGCAAACGAAAGACAAAAATTAAAAAATTTAGTTCTAAAAGAACAAGTTCTGAAAGCCAAACTCGAGTATTTTAAAAATAAATTAAACTGATATTATTATTTATACAAGCTTTTTATTATTCAATTACTCGCTAAAGTGTCTCCTTATAAAAGTTTGTAAAATAGCATTGGCATTTGCATTTCCCCTTGCAACTTCTTGAGTAATTTCACTGGTATCATATTCATACATACTGCTACCCTCTGACTGCATGTCTCCACGGTCAACTGCAATATTGTGAAGTACTGCTAGAGCAACTATCGTTGTTTTAACATTTCCTAGTTTGCAGGTCATGCCATGTAAAAGGCATTGAAAGCGTTGTTTCCACACTCCAAAGCAGCGTTCCACAGTATTTCTTGTTGCTATATGTGCTTCGTTATATTTTTCCTCGCTTCTATTTTGAGGCCTTAAAATGGGAGTGAAGAGATATGGCTCTAATTTGTATCCGGAGTCACCTAAAAGTCTTCCTCTAAAAGATCCCATCTCAAAACGCTCTTTGAGTGACGACTCGTTAAAAATCCGGGCGTCGTGTGTGCTACCTCTCCATCTGGCAACAATATCTCGGATGCAAAGATGTGCATCACAAGTCACCTGTTAACATAGAAATTATTAAACATCATGAAGTATGTCCAATAGAGTTAGGTTTTACAATAGTAAGTTATTTAAAATACCTGGACATTCAGGGAGTAAAATCCCTTTCTATTTATATAATATTGGGCTGCATCACCTCCACATTTGCGGATTTTGATGTGAGTACAATCAATGCAACCAATAACAATTGGAAAATTTCGTATGTCATGGAATTCCCTCGTCATGAACTGTTCTTCGGCAAATGTATTGGGCATCTTAATGAAGTTCTGAGTGTCGAGCGAGTGCACGTGCTACTCGGGCACAAATCCGACTAGTGGTTGTTTGAGACAATCCATGGTGGTCTCCAGCATCTTCTTGAACCTTAATGAAAAGAGTTGACTCAGAAAATGGTTATAAGACGTTTTTTTAATAAAAACTGATATATTTCAAAAAGCATTTTTCTCAATTTGCTTACCTGTCGACGACCCCAACATCTTATGGCTGTTAAAACCTGTATTTCTGGTGAGATACCAGAACCTATATGTGTATAAGACGGTCGACTAGTCGGGGGATAAATCCGACAATGCTTGCTCTATGGAGCAGCGCTGTCACATTGTATGAAACAAGACGACCTCTCCTCTCGCGCGTTGACATCAAATTAAACTATGTAGTTGGACAACAAATCCGAGAACAACGCTTCTTAGCAAGTACGGTCTACAAAGAAATTCTAAATACTACAGCAAAATAATTTATTTATGTATTTTTATGTAATGCTTTAATAGGTTTTGAATTCATGGTAAAACGCAATAATTATTAAGTGATTTATGAGTTTCAGTTCATATTAAAATAAACTAATAGTTTTTTGAATTGTTTATTTTACAATTAAATATAATTACACTTATGACAGTAGCCAAAACATTATTAGTCCAGTCATTTCGAGAAACAAAGAACATTTAAAAATAAATGCCTAAAATGACTGGACTATATGTTACAGATGGTTCTAAAATTAGCACTGTTCACTCATTTTAAAAGAGTCGCTTTCGTCTGGATCAGAGTCATTAACATGAATGATAAATTCTTTATCCATATCAAAGCGTTGTGAATATTGTTTTTTTTTTGTTTTGTCTTGTTTTTCATGTATTTGCCCACATTGTCGGATTACAGGGGGCGCCGGATTAGACAGGGGCCGGATTATCGGGGGTCCACTGTACTTAAGAACTGATACCTTTTCGTGGGAGGCGTTTTAGCTTCCACCTCTATTTCGGGCGCACGTGCTGGTCCCTCAAAATAGCCGGTCGAACCTAAAAAGAATACACGATGTAATATGAGTAAGTCAATAATAATGTGCAAGCCATAATAAAAAGTAAAAACAACAAACCTGTGCTAGTTGAGGGTACGGGTTCGCCTGCGTCACCGACCCAAGCAGTGCTGGTGCTGGCTATGGGACCCTGTTCTTGTACGCCTGAAAAAAGCACATGATGTAATATGAGTGAGTCAATAATAATGTACAAGCCATAATAAAAAGTACAAACAACAAACCTGTGCTAGTTGAGGGTACGGGTTCGCCTGCGTCACCGACCCAAGCAGTGCTGGTGCTGGCTATGGGACCCTGTTCTTGTACGCCTGAAAAAAGCAGATGATGTAATATGAGTGTCAATAATAATGTACAAGCCATAATAAAAAGTAAAAACAACAAACCTGTGCTAGTTGAGGGTACGGGTTCGCCTGCGTCACCGACACAAGCAGTGCTGGTGCTGGCTATGGGACCCTGTTCTTGTACGCCTGAAAAAAGCACATGATGTAATATGAGTGAGTCAATAATAATGTACAAGCCATAATAAAAAGTACAAACAACAAACCTGTGCTAGTTGAGGGTACGGGTTCGCCTGCGTCACCGACCCAAGCAGGGCTGGTGCTGGCCATGGGACCCTGTTTTTGTACGCCTGAAAAAAGCACATGATGTAATATGAGTGAGTCAATAATAATGTACAAGCCATAATGAAAAGTAAAAACAACAAACCTGTGCTAGTTGAGGGTACGGGTTCGCCTGCGTCACCGACCCAAGCAGTGCTGGTGCTGGCTATGGGACCCTGTTCTTGTACGCCTGAAAAAAGCACATGATGTAATATGAGTGAGTCAATAATAATGTACAAGCCATAATAAAAAGTAAAAACAACAAACCTGTGCTAGTTGAGGGTACGGGTTCGCCTGCGTCACCGACCCAAGCAGTGCTGGTGCTGGCTATGGGACCCTGTTCTTGTACGCCTGAAAAAAGCACATGATGTAATATGAGTGAGTCAATAATAATGTACAAGCCATAATAAAAAGTACAAACAACAAACCTGTGCTAGTTGAGGGTACGGGTTCGCCTGCGTCACCGACCCAAGCAGGGCTGGTGCTGGCTATGGGACCCTGTTCTTGTACGCCTGAAAAAAGCACATGATGTAATATGAGTGAGTCAATAATAATGTACAAGCCATAATAAAAAGTAAAAACAACAAACCTGTGCTAGTTGAGGGTACGGGTTCGCCTGCGTCACCGACCCAAGCAGCGCTGGTGCTGGCTATGGGACCCTGTTCTTGTACGCCTGAAAAAAGCACATGATGTAATATGAGTGAGTCAATAATAATGTACAAGCCATAATAAAAAGTAAAAACAACAAACCTGTGCTAGTTGAGGGTACGGGTTCGCCTGCGTCACCGACCCAAGCAGTGCTGGTGCTGGCTATGGGACCCTGTTCTTGTACGCCTGAAAAAAGCACATGATGTAATATGAGTGAGTCAATAATAATGTACAAGCCATAATAAAAAGTAAAAACAACAAACCTGTGCTAGTTGAGGGTACGGGTTCGCCTGCGTCACCGACCCAAGCAGTGCTGGTGCTGGCTATGGGACCCTGTTCTTGTACGCCTGAAAAAAGCACATGATGTAATATGAGTGAGTCAATAATAATGTACAAGCCATAATAAAAAGTACAAACAACAAACCTGTGCTAGTTGAGGGTACGGGTTCGCCTGCGTCACCGACCCAAGCAGTGCTGGTGCTGGCTATGGGACCCTGTTCTTGTACGCCTGAAAAAAGCACATGATGTAATATGAGTGAGTCAATAATAATGTACAAGCCATAATAAAAAGTACAAACAACAAACCTGTGCTAGTTGAGGGTACGGGTTTGCCTGCGTCACCGACCCAAGCAGGGCTGGTGCTGGCTATGGGACCCTGTTCTTGTACGCCTGAAAAAAGCACATGATGTAATATGAGTGAGTCAATAATAATGTACAAGCCATAATAAAAAGTACAAACAACAAACCTGTGCTAGTTGAGGGTACGGGTTCGCCTGCGTCACCGACCCAAGCAGTGCTGGTGCTGGCTATGGGACCCTGTTCTTGTACGCCTGAAAAAAGCACATGATGTAATATGAGTGAGTCAATAATAATGTACAAGCCATAATAAAAAGTACAAACAACAAACCTGTGCTAGTTGAGGGTACGGGTTCGCCTGCGTCACCGACCCAAGCAGGGCTGGTGCTGGCTATGGGACCCTGTTCTTGTACGCCTGAAAAAAGCACATGATGTAATATGAGTGAGTCAATAATAATGTACAAGCCATAATAAAAAGTAAAAACAACAAACCTGTGCTAGTTGAGGGTACGGGTTCGCCTGCGTCACCGACCCAAGCAGTGCTGGTGCTGGCTATGGGACCCTGTTCTTGTACGCCTGAAAAAAGCACATGATGTAATATGAGTGAGTCAATAATAATGTACAAGCCATAATAAAAAGTAAAAACAACAAACCTGTGCTAGTTGAGGGTACGGGTTCGCCTGCGTCACCGACCCAAGCAGTGCTGGTGCTGGCTATGGGACCCTGTTCTTGTACGCCTGAAAAAAGCACATGATGTAATATGAGTGAGTCAATAATAATGTACAAGCCATAACAAAAAGTAAAAACAACAAACCTGTGCTAGTTGAGGGTACGGGTTCGCCTGCGTCACCGACCCAAGCAGTGCTGGTGCTGGCTATGGGACCCTGTTCTTGTACGCCTGAAAAAAGCACATGATGTAATATGAGTGAGTCAATAATAATGTACAAGCCAACGATGCATAAATGTTCAAAGCAAAACAAACTCTTGCACGTGGTGATTTTTCACAATGGTTAATCTGCCATTGTTTGTTTCTAATATTTTTTTTTTACTACTGTATTACCAAAACAAAAAAGAACCATTAAAACTTCACGGTGTATAATAAACAGTTTGTATTACCAAGAATGTGTATTAGATAAAGATTTTACACGGAAATGTTATTTCAAAAACATGTTAGCCATTTTGCCGCCGCCGGCGACGCATTGCGCCGAAACAAACAATAGATTTAAATAGTAACCCGAGTCACTTGGCGTTCAGGCACAAAGGAATTGAACAATGAATAGACCCTTTGTTATTGTTCGCCGGACGGTCGACGAAATGATAATACAAAGGGATAATAAAAAGTAAAAACAACAGACCTGTGGAACAACCGTGGGAAGAAATCGGTTCCCACGGTGTCAATCTTTTGGGCGGCGGAACTAGTGGTCTCCCAGCCACTAACGGACACGGCGTCCGAGTGGGAGACACTTTTCTGTAAAATATTTGAAAGTAAGACAACACAAGTCAATTTCCCACAAGATAATTTGAAAAAAAAAAAAGAAAACGAACCTTTTTTGCTTTCGCTCTGGAGCATCTGGCAGCAAACATCTGTCTACTTCCTTTTGCTCCCGTAGAGCAAGCAGTTGAGCCTTCCGATCCGCTGATAGAAGGTTAAAGTTCCTCTTATCAGGGATCTTCGTCATCTCCACCTTCTTAAGCTCTTCAGCTAACGAGTTTCTAAAAGAAAAATAATAATACTTAAAAACAACCGTGTGGTTGTCGAGACAAATTTTGAATAGTATACATACGTTGAGGGCTGTACGTTCACAGCCGGACTGTCTTGCACTGGCTGGCTAAAAAAGTAACGAAAGTTTTAAAAATTCTTTGACGACAGACATCAATAAATTATTTAGTGTAATTAATGGCAAAATGCAACATACAGTTCCACACCAGGCAAGTTTGCGGGTGCACGGCCACGACCTACACCTCGGGTGCCACGACCACCGCCCAGGGCACCACGAGTGCCACGGTTGCTTCCACCAGCTCCAGTGCCACGAGCAGAAGCTCGGGTACCACGAGCACGACCTCGAGGACGACCTCGGGTACCACGAGCCTGCCCATGGCCGGCAGATGGTGGAATATTGGAAGCATCCATTCTGCGTAATAATAAACACGCAACGTAAAACACAAACAACAACTACAACAACTTTCTCCATGGGACCAACATCTTAATTGCGAAAAAAAATATCACCTGTTCCGTATATAGCTTCAATACCTACTTGACCCAAATGCGTGGGACGGCTAATAATTTTATCTTGATTACGATGTTGGTTCCATGGAGAAAGTTTGTTAAATAAAAAAAAAAAACGAAAAGATAGGAAATAACAAAACGTTATACATATTACTATAATAAACGAATGTTATAAAATTGTAAAATCCGTATCAAAATCCGGATCTAAAAATTCGGAGGAATAAAATCACCACGTCGTGGAACCCAGCCCTAATGCATCCGATCGTAAGATTTGCAAGATGGCGGACCACTTGAGTCGAACGCGTTCTTATTTTATAAATTTTGTAAGTAAGATTGTAATATTTTCGTCTTCAATGGACAGAATAATCATTTAAATAAACATTGTTCGATGATTTGAAGGAAACATAGAAAAAATCAACGAAATTAAACCAAAAAAACAACAAAACATTTTCAACTAGCATTCTTCGAGCAAACCGGTCGCGGAATATTACAGAAATTATGTATTAAATTTACTTACCCGACTTGATTTTATTACACAATTATCTTCTTCAAGAACTCGTAACCACACACAAATGAAAATACTAAGGTTTACGACACTAAAACAACGAAAATATTATGTATATTTAAATCATTTATTTTTAAGATACAAGGGTGGGTTAACTTGTTAATATTAGGATACTTTTTCCTACACTCTTTTACCAACAAAAGCAAATATTGCTTTTGTTCTTCATTGGTTGTAATTAATTTGTTATATTCTTCCATTAATTAAAGCAACCGCGCTCAGCTATGTCGTTCACTACTCGCAAAGAATGAATGATATTTTTGGCAGCTACATAATCAGTGTCTTCGTTCCAAGTTTCCGTATTTTTTCAAAAAAGTTGATGAGATACCTAGGATCTGAAAGAATCTTAAGGAATTACTGCTCACGAAGTTTTCTTTATTTTTTTCGTTTTCGTGGATATGTGATATCATGGTTCATTCTTTTTAAGCAATCTTCTGTGCCTTCAATTTTCAGTGCTTCTACCCATTTTTTTCCTCTCTTGAACTGAAAGTTCGTCATGAAAAAAGGCAAGCAAAACTAGCTCTTCCGACAAATACCACAAATGATTTAGAATCTTTTTTAGCGCAACAGTAGCAATATTTATGTTAAAGCTTTCAAAGGTCTAGTCTCAATAATTGTAAGTCGTTTCTTGGTGCTGACCATCCAGTAGAGGCTTGAAACCAATATTTAACATAAATCATCACCGTGAAAATGCATATTTCTCTCACGGCCTTTTCGGCCTTCTTCGTTAGCATAAACTGATGCTTAAATAAATAGATTTTCAAACAGTACAAGGCTCTTGCCATCCATCTAGCTCGATGTAGACCAGCAGGTCTCCTAAATAAAACGCCTTTTTCAGGAACACATCCTAAGAAAATTATAGTGAGATTCAACAGTTCTCTGTAGTCATCTCGAGGTTGATGTACTTGTAGTTGCTTTTTGGCAAAAGAAATCCTGCCTGCGGCCACTTCTGCAAGAATATTTGCCTCAGCATCATCTGTTAGTGTTTTGAAGTAGCTTTGGTCAATAGTGTGTCAATTGTTCTTAAATCTTTTAAATAATTGTATATCAGGACCACTAGATGCGGCAAGCAATTGATACAGCTGACAACATAATTTCCATTATGTGGAGACGATTGCTTGTCGTTAAAGCATATTTTTACAAATTTTTCGCTCCAAAAGAACGCAAACTCCATTTCTTAAGTCTACAGCAGTAGTGTCATAACACAAACATTTTACCTTATAGCTCAAATTTCATGAATTTATAGCTTCGTAGACAGCTGACGCACATGCTTCGCTCGTTCCACGTTCCAATTTTGGAACTGCGAGTAGTTGATCAACTCCATGTCCTGATACCAAAATTGGCAGCCGATTTACAGTTTCGTGTCCAGTCATATCTTCTATAAGTTTACCATCCCAATGGATAGTTAATGACGAATTAGGTTTAAACTCGCTTTTGAGAGACTGCAACAGCTTTGCGATTTCTCACACGCTGCCACCGAATAGAAGATCTATTGACATTAAATTTTGATGGATCACAGCCTGCACTTTTCAAAGTAGATATCACGACCACGGTTGCTTTTCTATTACTCAATTTAGAGACATCAAGACTGGAAGCTAATTGGCTGTTAATAATGTCTTTTCGAGCTCGTTTCTGAGGTGGTTGCATTTCGGACAATTCTGATATGCATACGGAGTCAGGTGAAGTTCTTCTTTACTGGTGGGTAGACGACGACGAAAGAAATGATTAATGAAGAAAAATAACACTTTTCTGTTAAAACCGAGATATCTTTGTTTTCACGCTCGCACAATTTTTCAAGGCGTTCTCCTTTCTCTTTTATTTTCTTACATTTGTTTAAACTTTTTTTGTCCAGTGAACCAATAAAAAATTGTAAGCGTCAGGACCCCTGGACCAAGAGAGATATTTGATGTTTAGAAAATACCAAAATTTACTACCTTTTTGCTACTATTTGATACCTAACTTCAAATATTTAGTACCTCAACTGATAGCGAAAAAACACGTAAAGAAAGTGGTCAGCCATTCTGACATCAGGATGTCTGGACCATTTTTTTTTTTCATAGGTCGAGACAACACACCTAATTTATCTCTTTGTAAATATTTACTACCTTTTTAGTACCTCAACATATATTTTTGTCAATTTTTTTTGGCATTCCGGAAAAATGCTACGCATGAAAGATTGACCAATAGAGATATTTGATGTTTAGAAAATACCAAAATTTACTACCTTTTTGCTACTATTTGATACCTAACTTCAAATATTTAGTACCTCAACTGATAGCGAAAAAACACGTAAAGAAAGTGGTCAGCCATTCTGACATCAGGATGTCTGGACCATTTTTTTTTTTCATAGGTCGAGACAACACACCTAATTTATCTCTTTGTAAATATTTACTACCTTTTTAGTACCTCAACATATATTTTTGTCAATTTTTTTGGCATTCCGGAAAAATGCTACGCATGAAAGATTGACCAATAGAGATATTTGATGTTTAGAAAATACCAAAATTTACTACCTTTTTGCTACTATTTGATACCTAACTTCAAATATTTAGTACCTCAACTGATAGCGAAAAAACACGTAAAGAAAGTGGTCAGCCATTCTGACATCAGGATGTCTGGACCATTTTTTTTTTTCATAGGTCGAGACAACACACCTAATTTATCTCTTTGTAAATATTTACTACCTTTTTAGTACCTCAACATATATTTTTGTCAATTTTTTTTGGCATTCCGGAAAAATGCTACGCATGAAAGATTGACCAATAGAGATATTTGATGTTTAGAAAATACCAAAATTTACTACCTTTTTGCTACTATTTGATACCTAACTTCAAATATTTAGTACCTCGACTGACAGCGAAAAAACACGTAAAGAAAGTGGTCAGCCATTCTGACATCAGGACGTCTGAACCGTTTTTTTTTTTCATAGTTCGAGACAACATAACTAATTTATCTCTTTGTAAATATTTACTACCTTTTTAGTACCTCAACATATATTTTTTTCAAATATTTTTGGCATTCCAGAAAAATGCTACGCATGAAAGATTTTTATACATAATGGATTTTTTATAATGGACATTTAATTTGCCACATAAAGCTTATATTTTTAGGACATAGATACATTTATATTGTGGATTAGAAAATCATACACTCTAATATAGAAAATAATTTTAATAACTAGGATTGTAGGCTACATATCAAACTATAAATATCCAGTTTATGCTGACCTCTTATTGTAAGGAAATCCTATAGAATGCTAGATCAGCGTATACTGAAAACTTATAGTGTACATGATGTTATTCATGAAAGTTAAATAATTAATATTTCATGGCGTATATTAAACAATGAGCAGTCATGTTCTTACAACTTATAGTAACTCTACTAGACATATCGTCGTAACATTGCCATTTCGACTCTCGTCGGCAATGCGATTTATAATGTCCTACACCTTCGGGAGTCGCAGATGGCACAAATTCAATAACAGACAATAGATTGTATTCTATACCTTTTAAAGATATATTTTCTGGTAAATCATTGATGCAAATTTGTACTTCAGGGTTGGGCTCAAAGGCAACAATATTCTTCAAATTATAATCTATGCTTCTTATACCGTCGCAGCTAGAATGTCTACAATTTGACATATTGCTGTCGCTGTTAATCATTGAATTTACAGATTCACTTAATGTGTCTTTGTTGAAGTCAAGTGGCAAAAAAGCACATTTCCTATGAACCTTGTTTACAAGACAGTTAAAATTTGTGCAAGATTCTCTTATATCTGCACTATATATTATATCTAACAATATCTTTTCAAATATGTATGCAACGTTGCATTCACAATTAACGTACATTTTATCGCCAATGGATTTGATTTGAAAATACTTTTTCAGTATCTCTGTACGGACTTTGTAAACATTTTGTGTATCGTTGGCTACAATCATTTTAATGAATTTACAATATTCATTATCTTTATTGGTATGTATGATCCTACCCAATGCATAGTCATCAGCAACTCCAATGGCAATCGCTTGTGCAACTGCGTCAAAAGCGCAAGTATTTAAAATAATATAATTTTTATCAGCCAAAGTTAAGGAGCCATTTCTCAATAAAATTATCTTTTTTTTAATGAATTTTATTTTCTTTTCCTTTTTTCCAATACCTAAGCCTCTCCAATTTTCTAACATTGAAGGCCTATCAGAAAAAACGGACTCATTGTTTATACCTTTTATAAAATTCGTTTTCTTATCCTTTTTCTTTTCATTCGTTTTTTTTTTCTTTTTATTACCTTGATTTAATGAACTATTTGCCGTTTTCAGTTGTCCCGAAATAGACTCGGAGTGTTTAGCAATAAATTCATCTATACGATATCTCTCCGATTTCGTGTTTATTTGGCATAAATATCTTTTCAACATTTTAAAGTAAACTTCGACATTAGATGAAGTTGGGGCTGATATTTCTGATTGGAAAGTTCTTTTCATAACATTGGACCATAACGGGAGTTGTCCCATTAGTCGTGTTAAAGTTGTTAGAAATTGTGGGAAATAATACAAATTGTCGTGTGTTGCACAATAATCACCATCAGTGAGAGTAAGCAATAATTTTTCAGAATCAACCGCTTCAAAAAACCATTTAGGATTTTTTCCAGTAAATTGCTTATCATCAATGCCTTTTGATTCAGTGTCTGAAAATAGAGATTTGTTTGATGACGTTTGCGAAATTTTACTGGTTTCCTCTATAACGATTTCAGAATCAGAGGTGTTTTGGAAAGAAGTCAGTCGTTTTAACCTGATTTTAGCGTTTTCACATCTTGTTAAGGTTCCTTGTTTATCTTGCCCATCATATTTGTTCAGACACACTATGATCAGATTAATTACCATCTCCTTCAATTTATCATAATCTTCACATCGCTTGACTTCTTGCAGACATTTAAAATAAAAAAAATTTACTCTTTGATCTACATGGTAAAAGCATGCCAGATTAAAAAGAATTTTAACAAAATGACTGGTGTCGATTCGAATGAAGCATTCATCTGGTGTTTGCTCTTTTGTTTCTAATTTTATGTAACAGGCATTAACATACTCTTTTGTAGATTCAAATTTTGTAAAAGCTCTTACAACAGCTCCGATCAAGGCTGCACAGTCATCAACGACTACTTCACTCGGAGTTGCATTATTTTGAGTTTTACACCATGTGTCGAGCCATTTATATATTGTTTCTGAAGTATGATTGTCTGATAACATTTGTATTATTGGTACACTTTCACTATAAACTGATAATAGCACGCATGAATATAGAAATATCGGTTTACTCAGTACTAAATCTTTATTTGGTCCACATGGCTTGAAGATACTTCCTGTTGCGTCAAGACTTAATACAGTTCTCTCAGATTTTCTATAATCCCTGTAGAATTGTTCCTGTGCAATAGACCAATAATAAATGCAAATAGGAAATACTGAGATGGATCTAATCATTGTATCATAAGGAGATAGACGTGTCATAATCCACAAAGCCATTATTGGATTCGGATCGTAATATGTGCTTTTCCGCTGTTCATACTTTATTTGTCTTAAGCAGCCGACTGTAGGTAAGTGAGCCGGTTCAAAATCATCATTTTTATTCATTATAGAATCACTCAGTTTGTTTCTAACCGTCACAGCATGTTCAAACTTTAAATCACCACTAAGCATACAGCGTTTTACAGGGGAAAGTTTGATTTTTTTTGTGTAGTCATGTTTGAATGTTTCATCATAATTACTTATGGTACAAATACAACGCGCAATTTTTTCTGTTGGCCAATTAATCACTACTTCTACCCTTGCCTTGCACTGCTTACAGGAACCATAACACCTAATGTTGGCTTCCTTTTTAATTGAATAATTTTGGAATATCCAACTGCACGGCGAACGTACACGTTTCCATATTTCTTCTCTTAGAAGGTTCGCCCATTGGTGACTTGGTAGCAAAGTTTTACTGCGAAAATCAGATAAGGTTCTTGTACGTTTCACGCAACGATCAATGGGCTTAATTTTATTCCACTGATAAATATCAATAAAAAAATTATAAGTTTCACACTCAGATGTTTTGTTAGTTGCCAAACTTGCTTCTGCAAATTCATCAGAACAAGTATCGGACTCGTCGTGACCAAAAAACAAATCGTAATTTTTTTTTATTGATAGGTATAGAGCTTTTGTTGACATTTTGTAAGACAATCTTTCGGTAATGTCTTGGTATATTGGGTCACAGGGTGAAGGTAAATCATTTTTACGTGAAAAGTATTTCTTGAACTCACTCAAAACACACTTTTGTTCTTCTAATGGAACTGCAGTTTTCCGACCTCTTTTCATAGTTTATTATAGAAAATATACGTAATCACTGCTTAAGTATAACCACTGGCGAATTAATATTATTAGAAATAATTATTGGTGGAACTGTGTGACGCGAACGACAAGACGCGACGTGACGAGCTTTATTAACCAATATGAGGGTAGGTAGTTTTTAAGAAATAATTTATACGGTACCCACGAATATTGTTGGAAATAAAAAGTATACCGTCGTCAGATTAGTGTTCTGAATGTTTATGTTACGGGCAAAAACTTTGTTGCAGTATGAAAGACCAACTAACTATAGTGATAACAAGATTTGCGGAAGTCAAGCTTATTTATGATTAATTGATGTATGATGATATTTCTATTAATAAAGTGACAATTTATCTATTTACATGGCATAAGTATTAAGGGGGAACCTTCACGTTAGCCCGTGAAATTAAAATTTTCGTACGTTTTTTGCAATGTGCAGCTCAGTGTCTGGGTGTGCGTTGATTAAAGTATGATTCGCGACTGTAAAAATATGTACTTACATAATTATAATCATTACAATCAGTAATACAAATCCCTATGTTAGTATTGCTATCAAATGTCAGGATTTCATGGCATCTTGCAAATTGCAAAAAACGTACGAAAATTTGAATTTCGCGGGCTACTGTGGAGGTCTCTTTGTACTTACGGTATATGGAGGGAGGTGATAAAAAACTTTAAAAAATAACAAGAAGATTACAGAATGTAACAAGATTTAGAGAAACAAAACAAGCATACAAATTTTAGGAGGGGGCCTCACTTCACAGTGTAGGTTTACAGGACAGGTTTAGGATTTTACATAATTTTTTTTTAATAATAATTAATAATATTATTGCTTATTCTGTAATGTTTGTTTGTGTGTCTGTGTTGTTGTGTGTTGTGTTTGTGTGTGTGTGTGAGGGAGAATATACATAACTAACAAAGTTTCTTGCGTAGCATTTTTCTGGAATGCCAAAAATATTTGAAAAAAATATATGTTGAGGTACTAAAAAGGTAGTAAATATTTACAAAGAGATAAATTAGGTGTGTTGTCTCGACCTATGAAAAAAAAAATGGTCCAGACATCCCGATGTCAGAATGGCTGACCACTTTCTTTACGTGTTTTTTCGCTATCAGTTGAGGTACTAAATATTTGAAGTTAGGTATCAAATAGTAGCAAAAAGGTAGTAAATTTTGGTATTTTCTAAACATCAAATATCTCTATTGGTCAATCTTTCATGCGTAGCATTTTTCCGGAATGCCAAAAAAATTGACAAAAATATATGTTGAGGTACTAAAAAAGTAGTAAATATTTACAAAGAGATAAATTAGGTGTGTTGTCTCGACCTATGAAAAAAAAAAATGGTCCAGACATCCTGATGTCAGAATGGCTGACCACTTTCTTTACGTGTTTTTTCGCTATCAGTTGAGGTACTAAATATTTGAAGTTAGGTATCAAATAGTAGCAAAAAGGTAGTAAATTTTGGTATTTTCTAAACATCAAATATCTCTATTGGTCAATCTTTCATGCGTAGCATTTTTCCGGAATGCCAAAAAAAATTGACAAAAATATATGTTGAGGTACTAAAAAGGTAGTAAATATTTACAAAGAGATAAATTAGGTGTGTTGTCTCGACCTATGAAAAAAAAAAATGGTCCAGACATCCTGATGTCAGAATGGCTGACCACTTTCTTTACGTGTTTTTTCGCTATCAGTTGAGGTACTAAATATTTGAAGTTAGGTATCAAATAGTAGCAAAAAGGTAGTAAATTTTGGTATTTTCTAAACATCAAATATCTCTCTTGGTCCAGGGGTCCTGACGCTTACAAAAAATTGACGTCGATTTTGTCGCTCTGCTAATAAAAACTGCTTGTCTTCTTCTAAAGTCATAAATTTAAAGCATCACGATGAGCAATGTCAAATAAATCTTCTAATTTATGTTTCCAGTTTTGTTCTTTTTCTTTAATGCTTCTAAACGTTTTTTCTTGTTTTCTTTTAGATTCTGCCATTCTTTGAATAGTTTTTCAATTTTACTGATGACATGTTTTTTTAATTGAATTGGTATACTACTTTTTCCCACAATTAATTAAATTTTCAACTCCGCAAGCCGTCAAAAGTCGCAGATTCACGTATGCTTTTATTTTCTTCATTTTTGTAGTAAAAAAAAAAACGCTAAACTTCACTGATGGTTGGCAACGTTGATTGGTTTAATTCGGATAATAATGACTTACTAGAACTGAAGTGCGGAGCGGGCTAAGGGTCTCTGTACGCATGCGCACAAACCAATTTTTTAATTATTATGATTTTAGTGCGCACGCGTACGTCTTATGGCTTATGTTTTCGATTGTGTGAACGGTCTAAATCTCGACGCGTCCATACGGACGAGAAAATATAAGATAGAAGAGAGGTCGAGGGGAAGAAGGAATAAGAAGCGAATGTCTATGCGAGTTTCACTTGCACGTAAAATGTGATATAAACACCTAAATGAAACATTAATGAAACCATAATTTAAGCTGTCCTTCAACGTTTTTTAAAAAAAAAATTGACAGCTGGTAGCGACCTCTAAATCTTAACAAAAAAAAAAAAAACAAAAAAAACTTATCGTATTTAGAGGTATATAATCAAATGAGAAAGTGCCCCGGGGATGATTAAAAAATCGATAAATAAGAACCACCTTACTAGACATAGCTCGAAGAGTCTCTTACGGTGGCATTGCCATTTTTAGCCTCTTCCACTGCTGCTCATAATAAATTCGACATGCCACGATCAGCTTTATTAATTAATATAGTCTACAATATAAACAGAACAAGCAAATGGATCTAGTATAAATTGGAAATCCATTTTAGCTCGCTGTAATTCCAATGTCTTATGCCAAATGGATTGACCATAACATCTTTTGGGCGTCTTTGTAAATATATTTTGAGTTGTTTCAGTGTTGCTCCACAGTTGCTCCACAGCAATAGCAGTGCCATAATATATTGATCGACGTTCAATTCAGTATAGTTTAATGACGTTTGACGTGTTTATTTCTGTGGAGGTTGAAGGTTGACTCCCGACTACTCCCGAGATTCTTAAGCCGCTTTGTTGACTTTGTGGATGAAATGTGGAATATCAAACAAAAGACGGTACCTTGTGAGTAGCTGTAAAATTATAATACGGACCAAGCGACGATGGCGATTGAGTGTCACTAGGGCCGAAATATCTTGCCGGGTCTGAACATAAGCGCTACGAACTTTCGCGCATGTTCTCTCACTTCGCCTCATGTCACCATTTGGTTCCTAAAAATGTTACTGCGCAGCCTTCTTTGCGAAGTTCGGACTCGCCAAGATAAATCGGCCGTACTGTACTCTTACTCTCTCTGTGAAAATCTCAAATGACTAACGTACGTAGTGATTCTCTTTGATGAATGTAAATAAAGACCCGCCCCGGTGCGTTGGCAAATCAGGATTATACAGAATGTCTTTTTTATTGCCTATTGGCTAACCATAAAAATAAAACCTAACCATAATCCATGTAGCAGTATTTGAGGAGAACTTCGACAGAAGTAATCTAGCGATCTTTTGATTTCAACTGTCTATCTACATAGGTACAATAGAGAGACACAAATATATTACTTTTGTTAACAAAGAGATGTAGGTACCTATTAAATAAAACAGCTATTTATATTTTATATCCATTTATTAATTTATTTCCTATTCATTTTATAAATCTTCTCTTACTAATATGTCATCCAGAATGAATGCTGCAATAGTCGCCTGATGCCGAGCCCAACCCAAAAACCAAACAATGGTCATTGTATGCGCAGAGCAACCTACTGTTCGCTGTCCAGAATGACAGCTGCAGTAATAACTAATTATTTTTTCATTCCAACTTGTTCCTTGTCTCGCCATCAGTCGGTATGTGTAATAAGTTCTTCCTGAATGATGGCGAGACTTTAAACGACCCCTAATTAATACGGGGTTCTGTTGGGATGTGGTTGCTTGCGCTACTACTACATGCTCAGATATTTCTATCTGTAATTGCCTTATACGTTCGCCGTAAACACTTCGGGCTTGTTTTATTTGATAAATGCCCAACATAAATAAATAAATATTATTAGATTTGACATGGTCATTTCAGGAAAAATATCTAACTCTGGAGCATTGATGTTCGATAATTGGGCTCGGAATCGGTTTATCCTATTACTTATTATTAGTTGTGCCAAAGTGTTAGGCATTTCTTTTCTTTGTATTGCGTGATTTAAAATTATTTCAGCATCCGGTCTATTCACAATTTCTGGATGATAATGCTTGCACAAATCCGAATAGCATCCATCAGATGGGTGGCAACTAGATTAAAATATTCTTGCCGGAATAATTTAAAGTCCCTTTTGAACCGGCCATTTACTTGTTGGCTTTGATAGTTGGCAACTGCGTCTCTCCTTGTCCTAAGGATTCGGGTTGATGTACTTGGTATCCGACAGATTCTAAAAAATGCGATCGCATCACGAAAGCCTTGGTCCAAAATGAAAACATCGTTTTCCCTGAAAAATCTTCTGAAGTCCCCATTTTCATTTTGGAACAAGGCCTTCATGATGTCTGAATCAGACTCAGTTGCTGGGTAGGGTCCAAGTACATCGATTATATGACCATTAGTCCACAAACAAAAATGGTTTTACTAAATTACGGTATATGTGCAAACTACAGGGTGTCTGGTTTAGGCAGATTTAGGTTTTCAAAATAAAATAAAATAAATACCTTTATACGTATAGTTTTAATAAAAGTGTTAAAATACAGAGTCATAATGCGGATTTAATTTTTTAAATATGATGTCATCCAAATGTCTTCCATCTTGTTGCACACACTGTTCAAAACGGAGCCTCGTGTTCCGCGCCACACGCTGCAGTAAACTCGGTTCAATTGCGCCGATTTCTCGCCGAATATATTCTTTTAAGTCCACAACAGTTCGCGGATTGTTGGTGTAGACTCGCGCTTTGAGGTAGCCCCACAAAAAAAAATCCATTGGGGTTAGGTCGGGGGACCTTGGTGGCCACGGGATGTCCCCAAAGCGACTAATCAGTTTTTCAGGGAAATTTTCGCGCAACAAATCAATTGAAGCTCTGGCCGTGTGTGCAGTCGCACCATCCTGTTGAAACCACGTGTGTGATGAGAACGATGGATGAGCTCGCAGGCTCGGCAAAAAGAAATTCGAAATCATGTGTCGATAATTCTCACCACTGACATTAGTCGCGTGGCCCCGTGCATTTTCAAAAAAAAATGGCCCAATTATCCCACTCGCGGATAAAGCGCACCAAACAGTTACCCTTGGGCAATGTAATGGTTTTTTGTGTTTCAATCGAGGATTGCGAGTTCTTCGAGCCCAGTAACGACAGTTTTGCTTGTTAACGTGTCCGTTTAGATGGAAATGAGCCTCGTCACTCCAAAAAATTGAATTCTTAGTGCGAAAACGCTCCAACATGGTTTCTCAAAAAAATTTGCGTGACACAAAGTCATTTTCTTTTAATTCTTGAATGATTTGAATTTTAAAAGGATGGAACTTCATGTCCTTTTTCAAAATTTCATGAACAATCGCTCTTGGAAGTCCTAGTGAAGCTGCCCTTTTCCGTATTGAAAGTCGTGCATTTTCACGTAAACTCCGTTCCACCAGTGCGATGTTTTCCGGGGTCCTTGACGAACGACTAGGCCCTGGCCGTGGTGTGTTCATAGCCGAAGCAGTTGCGCGGAACCTCTCCACCCACGAACGAATTAAATTCACACTCGGTCCATCGCTTATCCGTCGAATATTGAAATGTGAACAAAACTGCCGGCGAGCGAGTACGTAAGAATCGTGGCTCTTGAAAAACGCTTCGATAGCGAATGCGCGATGCTCACCCGACCACTGCGACATCGTGACTGAGAAATCCGCACGATCAGTGGTTCTAATGACACCACCCTCCCCCCCGCACCGTTTATAACTTTTTGAAATATTCGATTTTTAAAATGTAAATCTGCCGCCAGACACCCTGTATATGCAACTACAACTACATTTTGACAACGTTGAGATCCAGATTCCCGTGAAATATGACGTGAATACTCGTCAGTCAAAGTTAAAATCACTTAAAGTGCCACGTAAAAATAATTTTTATGGTAGGCGCACAGCATCTTTCACAATACCCGTCTTATTAAACCAAATACCTACAGACATTCGCGACTCAATGAACAGGAAAAACGTAAAACACAAGCTCAAAGAATATTACAACTCCATTTTACCGTAATTTTGCAGTATCGCGTTGCGTAATTCCAGACCATGGCATGCTAAGACAGACCCCAGAGGTCTAATAGTGTGCTTTGTTTAATTATAAGGACAAAATATTGTTTTTAAATAAATAAATAAAATAAAATAAATATGTTGTTTTTTTTAAACAAGTAATTTGAGAATTTTTGGAGATATACGTAAGTACCATCACAAATAACAATGGGTACTCTCTCCTCTCTATTGCCGAATAAACCCTCTGGTATTATTAGATTTATATTAATCAATTCTTCTCATGAATTATGGTTTAAGTGTAGAGGTACAAATAAACTTAACAGTGCCTCTGTGGTTGCATTAAGCAAGCATGTGATTGAGGATTTACTCAGACGTAACAGAGAAGAGATTCTTTATGAGTCTCCAGTTCGAGCTTTTATTAAATAAGCCCCCAATGCACTATGTGGAGTCTTACATGACGTCAATGCTGTATATTAAAAATGTAAAAATATTTTCCTTTTGATAAGCCAGTCCAGAACACAAAAATATTATCATCAATGGAATTTGTATTTTCAAAATGATAATATTGATTAATTTCCTGGACCCTAAGATTCAGCATTGACTCCTTCTCATTTTTGGTAAAAGTATCTATTGGAAAATCCATGCTGATCTAGAAACTCCCAATTATATAATGATTTGTGTTCATTACAAATTCTTGCATTCTCTGTGACAAATAGTTATTGAGAAGTGAGGATTCGTTTACGAAGGTAAACTGGCTCACACAACCTTTCTGAATTTGTACATTGAGGCACAAAACAATTTCCGCTAGAGCTGGTTGTGTGGGTGAACTGATCAAGTTCCTTTGTTGCCATTCTTAGCTGCGGCACTTGCTCATTTTCTTACTGAACCTGCACATTTTCCATTGTTTGCATCCAACAGGTTGTGCAGACAAGGGCATCTCCAGATAATTAAACAAGATAACAATAAAATGAGATTAACATGGATTTCATTAGAGAAACTATGTGAGTAAGAGAGCGATAGCACCATACGGGTCATTTTCAGAATATGTGTACACTGTTAAAAATATGGCGTATTTTTTTATAGTAAATCGTTTTTTTTAAATTAAATTTACAGTTGATTTTCTTTTCTTTTCACTATATGAAAATCATAAATAAACCTCTTAATCGGGATTATTTACTGAAATAAATCTATTTTATTTCCCCTGGGGAACAGAATTTATTCCATTCCGCAACTAATAGCTTTCATATTTAGAAATAAAATAAAAGTCGTTTGGATTTAAACAACATCTATGTTTTGTACTTCAATACAAAATAGATTACAAATAAACTCAACAATAGCAAATATACATAATCATCATTTTAATTTCCCTTACTTTGGACTAAATTAGTTAAAAAGTTTTTGGGATATTTCTAAATAGGGATAAAAGTTAGAAACTCCTTAATTATCAAAATATACTAACAATTAGAAAGCGTTTTCGCTCTAAAAATGATATTTAACACAAAATAAAAAGTGACAGTCACGGAATAGTGTTCCTATAACGGAATAGAATTCTTAAGTGTTAGACAAATAAGAAGTTAGGTTCAAACTAGATATTGATTGCATTTATCTGTATATATTACTAGAAGTCTGAAGGAACAAAGTAAATAAAATACATTATATTATATGTTAACATTCAAATCACACGTTTATTCTCATTATCATGATTTCTCATAAACTTTTCACTTAAATTACTTACAATACTCATTACTATAACATGTACCTAATTGCTACGTAAATTATACTACTAGCGATAGCTACACTATAGGATCTAAAATTTAAAACAAAATAACGGCCACAGTTTAAATCATAGTATGATATTTTAAAGAATAGTTATTAAATCAGACTGACTTACAATAGGTCCTCCACTTGATACTATATGACTTGTTCTCTTGGTGGTCCGTGCTCGAATGCCCCCAGGGCTCCGATGATCTCAACCTCGTTAGTGAGCGTTGAAATCCACGGACAAAGAAAACAAACTATCGTTGTCAATTGAAAGGCAAAGGAAATGTGGCTATTCAGCCAATATGATTTTAACAAAATAAAAATTATGTAAACTAAATGTACTTCTTGTGGCGAAGTGATAAAATACAATATTAATTCTCTAACAGATTGCCGTCCTGAGAAAGCAATGGCCCCATTGCTTTCCGGCCATTCGAATATATTTGTGTGTCTCTATACAAAGTAGCACTTATTTGATACAACTTAAAATACCTTAATAAATTTGTAGACAAGTTTAAAAACTAGTGACTAGTACAAAGTAACAAATAAAGAGAGATACAAAAAAAGAATTGATTACTTGTAACTTAACAAAGATCATTCAAAATATAATAACGTAACTAATACATTGAAAACTAGTGACTAGTACAAAGTAACAAATAAAGAGAGATACAAAAAAAAGAAGTTATTACTTGTAACATAACAAAGATCATTCAAAATATAATAACGTAACTAATACATTGTTTAATCAGTTCCAAATAAGTATAATACTTAAAGTAATATGTACACAAATCGGGGTGATCCCGTTAAAGGTCTTAAAAATAATTAAAAGAATAGACCAACTAAAACAATACCTTCTAACTTAATAACAAAAACCATGAAAATATAACTTAACTTATACATTACGTATTTATTCTTGAAGTAATTGATTGAATAGGTACAAAAATAAGGGTGATCTCGTTAAGGGGCATCGCACACATCAGCCTAGTATTGGAGCATCATCACCTCGCCTCCTCTGCTCCTTAGCAGCCAGGGGTCCATCAAATGTAGCGGCAATTCTCCGGAACAGCTTTCAGCGTCTCCCGAGGTATCGACGCGGTTACGCGACGTCGGCGACTTGAGCGTGACCACGCGCTTATGGCTGAACGTACGTGTGTGCAATGAGCCCTAACGTGATTCTGTAGGTTATGTAGATACCTGGAAAACAAAAATATATTAGTAGAGCTCTATTTGCATTCCTGCAAAACAACGATTCTAAGTTCAAATACTGATGAAAATAAACTAAATAAAGGAAAGATTAGTCAAAGTAAAAATCTTTTACATATACATAATGTATATTATGTAACGAGTATTTCAATATATTTTTTTTTTTTTTTTTTTTTACGAACACCGCTTGTACATCTTGTACTTGAACCTCGGCCATCGAAATAGAAAGGGTGAACACCGCTTGTACTTCGGCATCCGTCAATGTTACGGAGTACCGCTTGTACTTCGGCCTCGGTCCACTTAATAGGTGGCGTGAACACCGCTTGTACTTCAGCATCCGTCATTGTTACTGACACCCGCTTGTACTTCGGCCTCGGTCCACTTAATAGAGGGGCGTGAACACCGCTTGTACTTCAGCATCCGTCATTGTTAATGACACCCGCTTGTACTTCGGCCTCGGTCCACTTAATAGGGGGGCGTGAACACCGCTTGTACTTCAGCATCCGTCATTGTTAATGACACCCGCTTGTACTTCGGCCTCGGTCCACTTAATAGGGGGGCGTGAACACCGCTTGTACCTCAGCATCCGTCATTGTTACTGACACCAGCTTGTACTTCGGCCTCGGTCCACTACTAATACTTACAGGCAAGCAGCTCCAGAGTAGCTAGATGCAGCCCATTAGTCACGTAAGATTTATTCTGTAATCATGTAACTGGGAAGGATTTGGGAAGGAAAGTCAGTATTTGTCATGAGTCTAGCAACGAGAGTTTAATTAGGTAAGTATTAGTCATAATGTAAACATTGTATGCCTTAATTTGAATCGGAACAGTAATTATCGCTGTCAACAACCGCCTTATTTACAATGTCATTGTCTTCGCCGTCAGTGTAATTACTAGATGCGAAAGTTATCCAATGTTTTAACTGGTCTGCTGGATAAATACTTTTATATTTACGTTTTGAGTGTCCTGTAATGCTAGTGACTTCATACCGATCGTTTTCTAAAACTGCAGTTATTTTTAAGGGGCCCCGAAACTTAGGACATAACTTTTTGCTTTTTCCATCTGCTGGATTGTGATGATTGGGAATCATCACCAAATCATCTCTTTGAAAGAATTTTGTTGGAGCCCTACCGCTATCAAATTTCTTTTTCATATATTGTTGACTCTTTTCGGTGTTCTCATGAGCAGCCAACCGTATTGCATCTCTAGATGAACCCGATTCAGAGGTATCGATTGAATCGGCTAGTTCGTTCAAAATAGGACCTTCCCCAGGACAGACTGTGCGACGTCCGAATACTATCTCAGAAGGAGATTTGCCTGTAGTTTTATTGATTATGTTATTTAAACTCCACTGCAATTTACCTACTCTGACATCCCAGTCGCGCTCCGCCTGATCATAATTGGTCGCAGCTAAAGAATCGAGAATTGTACGATTATATCGTTCAATCTGCCCATTGGCTCGTGGTGTTGCTACAGCATTCAGTACATGCTTAGCACCTATTAATTTAACAAAGCTTGTGAATGCCGCTGATGTAAAACTAGTACCACGATCGGTTATTACTACGTTTGGACTACCTATTACGTCAAATATTTCCTGCAAAGTTTTGATAGTAGTTTTTGTTTTTACATCTTTAACTGGTCTTATAAAAATAAATTTACTGAAACCGTCAATTACACCGAGTATGTAAGAATTCCCCCGTTTGCTCCTAACAAATGGTCCTAGATGGTCCATGTGAAGAGTGTGAAATGGGACGTTACCTTTGGGGATTGGATGTAAGTAACCAGTGGGTTTGGTAGTAGATGCTTTATTGTATGCACAATTAAGACATGCTTCCACGTATTTGCGAACGAATCGTTTCATTTTTGGGAACCAATAGTCTTGTTTTATTTTATCAAGAGTCTTTTCGACCGCAAAATGCCCCATCTCATCATGGCATAACTGACAAATACGCCATCGTGCCCCATTAGGTACAACCCATTTTTTTCCATCCCCCACTATCCTGTAGATCTTGTCATCCTGAAGGAGGAAATTTGTGTGAATATCCTTAACCTCCTTTTTATTACTTTTTAAGATCAATTTGATGTGTTGCAGTTTAGGGTCAGTCATTTGAACAGTTTGGAGCCAGTCGGTGGTACTGATATGCATGATATCATACTCCCTACCATCTAACAGTTCCCGCGAGTCTCGATAAGCAATAGGATTTCGGCTTAACGCGTCAACATGTTTCATGTTGTCACCTGGTCTGTACTCAATGCTGAAATCATATTCTTGTAATAATAACCACCATCGAGCTATCCGTGGCATTAAATCACGCTTTGTTAGGGTAGTCCTCAATGCGTTGCAGTCCGTGAACACTTTGAACGGTATACCAATTAAATAAATGCGAAACTTCTTCAGCGATAGGACAACCGCAAGAGTCTCCAATTCATAGGAATGTAGGTATTCTTCTTCTTTAGTGGTTTGTTTGCTAAAGTATGCTACCGGCCTGGGAGGAGATTTTTCGTCAGGCCTTTGAAGTAGAATTCCACCTACTCCTAATTTGCTAGCATCGCAATGTACCTCAGTTATGTACTTTGTATCATACAGAGCCAAAATGGGACGTTCGATTAACTTAGTTTTAATTGTATGGAATGCTTCCTCTTGGAGACTACTCCAAACCCAAGGGATATTTGCTTTTGTAAGAGAAGTTAAAGGTTTAGCTATACTTGCGAAGTTGGGAACAAATCGTCTAAAAAAACTAGCGAGGCCAACGAATTGACGGACCTGATGGACGCTGCTTGGTGTCGGGAATAAAGCTACTGCCTCAGTTTTTCTACTACCGGGCCGCAAGCCATCTGTAGAGATTTCATATCCTAAGTAATCTAGCTTCGTTTCAAAGAAGAAACATTTGTCAATATTTAAAGTCAATCCGGCTTTACGAAGGCAATTAAAGATCCTCCTTAACTTTTCCATACCTTCGTCTACGTCGGTACAGGGTGACAAGATGTCATCCATATAGGGCAAGGCTAGGTCGAATCTGTCCTTCCCTAGGGTTTTATTTATCATATGTTGAAATACAGCTGGTGCGTTGACCAAACCGAATGGCATTCGCGTATATTCGAAATGACCGTCAGGAGTTACGAACGCTGTTACATGAGTCGAATCTTGCGCCATTGGAATCTGGTAGTAGCCTGATTTTAGGTCTAAACTCGTAAAGAATCTTTTGCCGTTAAGTCTATCTAGTTGGTCATCTATGACTGGCATAGGGTACGAATCTTTGACGGTCTTTTTGTTAAGTGCCCTATAATCTACGCATAAACGATAATCGTTATTCTTCTTTTTAACTAAAACTATAGGGCTTGCGTAAGAAGAATTAGATTCTTTAATAATATCGTTATCTAGAAGCTCATTTACAAGTTTTTGAACTACTATGCGTTCGCTATAAGGTAATCTGTATGGTTTGTATGAGACTGGAGAGTTATCAGTAAGTGTAATGTGCATTTCAGAAATAGTCGATGTTCCCAGCTCGCTCACGTTTAAAGCAAAACAATCACGATATTCATTAACCAACCTTAAAAGTTCTTGTTTTTGTTTGTCAGTAGTGTCAGAACCTATTTTTAACATATCTATTGTCAGGGGATCAGGATTGTTGTCGCTAGGTTTGTCAACAGTCAGTTTGTAGACTCCTAATTGGTCAGCCTTTTGGAAATCGGTATAAATGTCAAGTGAGATCGGTAACAAACTAGCCCTTGCAACAAGCTTTCCCTTATGCAACACATGTTTATCCCCAGATAAGTTTATAACTAATATTTTTCCCATGCCTTCTTTTACTAAATATAATCCTTGCGGAATTATAATTTCTTCCCCCTTCTTAAAACAAGTGTTTCCTGGTAAGTATACTAGCCCCGTGTGATTACTTCCTAAATATATATCTACGCCGACTACCCCATTAATCTCAACATCTGATTTAATGTAAACTTCCGATTTAACTGCTTCGGCCACCGCTGAGTATTAAACCAAATTACTGTTTGTCTTATCCTCCTGAGACCCAGACTATCAAATTTTGTCAGATCCATTTGGTTTTTGGTATGGGTGCTTAAAAATTGGCGTTTTTACCAAAAATGTTTGAAAAAAAAAATTTAGCTTCCCCAGAAGTCTGAAATGGGGGGTATCATAGGTGATACTACGGGTCTTAATGAAACTAAATCATGTTATACTTTACTTTAATTTTTATTGGTATGAAAATCGTAAAAACAGTTTCGGTTGACATTCAAACATAAAAAAATTTCACATGATGAACATTTAATAAATGTGAGATTGTTGCAGCCACTCAACCGGCATTTCGAACGATTTTTTTTATCATTTTTAACGCACATGGGCAGGTGTTGCGCTTCTTTTAGCCTCTTGGCAATGTGGGGAATAGGCACCACAAGTCTGTGTTTTCTTTGTGATGATGTCGAAGGCGGATCATCTTGTGTTACAGGCAGTACAGGTCTGGGACTTTGGACAAAGCTGTTTCGAGTAAGACGATCAGTGCTGGGGCTAGAACATTGCAGCACTACCGGTGTTTCGCCGCCGAAAATCAAATGTTTTGCTAGGTCCATCTTAAAATCTAGGTACTGCATTATATTTTTTCTTGGCAACCCACGTTTAACGGCTACATTCCGATATTCAATCCAGGCTGCAGCCGCAGCAAAATCGAAGAAGTGAAAGATCGCTCTTACTGTCCACTTGCCAGTTCTTCCACGCATGGCGTATTTTCCGATCACTCTGTCCAAAAGGTCGATTCCTCCCATGTGAGAGTTATATTTTTTTACAGCGACAGGCTGTGGGACATCAATGTACCGCTGGTCTTTTTTGGACCACCGCCGGCATGTCCCCAAAGGTTGAATAGCGTCCTCAGTTGATGCCAAGTGGATCGGCTTACTATCTAACCACTTGATGACTGCGAGTTTTTTATCTTGCCGCACTACACAATCGTAGCTACCTCGCCCACTTGCCTGCAACGATCTGTCACTCTTGAGTAAAGTCTTTGGTCTTCTATTTTGTTGGTTGGGGCGTCGGTACTCTGGTACACGGTTTTTCATTAGCGTGCCCGTTCCGTGTAGTTTCCTTTCTGTTAGCGTTTCCAGCAGCACAATAGAAGTGAAATATCTATCAATATAAATTGAAGTTTTTTGTGGCAATGTGTCAGCCAGTTTCAATACAACGCGACCACCTAAGTCAAGTTTTTCAGGCGTTGGATACATAGCTGATTCGATCGAAGAACCTTTAGCTTGATAGAGGTAGAGATCAAGAGGAAGGCCGTTAGGATTAGCCATCAAAAAAATTTTAATACCTTCAGGATTAGGTTTTCCTTTTACTACTTGCTTGAGTTTGCATTTACCAGTAAACGGCATCATTTGTTCGTCGATTGCCACACATTTCTCTCTTTGATTCTCTCTACACCCTTGTTCTATCCCAGATACAATAGGCCGTATTTTCCAGAATCTATCAACTTCTTTCTCAGCGTCAGTAATTAAGTGATCTTTAACAACCTTTATATTCGATCTCAGTTTGAAATACCTATTGCGAGTAATATTTTGAGCAATTAGGTTCACTCTAGTTTCTGCAGACCAAAACATCCTGAACCGTGGAAGACCTAGGACGCTCATTGCCATAGAGCACCCAAAGAACGTTTTAAGCTCTGCTGGAGTCGCATTTAGGGAGTTTCCAGTTCGAGCCACGCTGGAAATATTGGTGCAATCGGACATTATTTCAAACAAATTGGGTTTGATATACCTGTAAAAGTAATCTTGGGGAGCGAGGAGCTCGGAGTCACATTCCAGAGGGAGCTCTTCATCCATGCTCGAGCTATTAAAATCTTCTGTACGATCCCATCTCAGAGGACGATTGGTAGACAAACGATTGGAAGAACGAGCAACTTCTACAAGAGGCTCATCATCGGAGGAATCCCAATCCTCTTCAGCTGCGTCACGAGGTACCAATTCTTCAACAATACCATCCTGCTCTACTTCCAGGTTTTCTGAATCTTCTTCATCTTCTTCCTCGTATTCAGACACGTCCAAATTCAATAATAAGTCTTCAATTGCAGACTCTCCCAAGTCTGTTAAAAAAAGCAAATCTTAGGTCACTAGCGCCCAAAGTATCACCTACGATATTGTTCAAAAACCGCAAAAAATAACCGAGAAATTCATTAAATTTCTAGGTTTTTATTACTGAAATTTAAAGATGACATTGAATGCAAATCGAAACAAACAAAAAACTTCGAAATTACTACATAAAAACAAAAATTACCTGCACGTGACGTCGCCATGTTGTGATTAACAAAAAATGTTTACTTCAAAAGTGACATTTCACTAAAAAATGTGTTTGCACGGCAAAGTGATGCCATCTAGCGGAAACGCACACTCAAGGAGATAACTAAAAATGGTAAATGTTCTTACAAAATCCCATAGATGGCGCAAAAAAAAATATTTTACTGAGGTATCATAGGTGATACCGGGGGTCTCAGGAGGTTATAAACTCTAACCTCATGTAATTCAGTTAGAGTCTGACCAACAAGTACATCTGTGTTAAGGAACTCATTATGTACAATAAACACTTCTACTATGGCTGTAACAAAGTCCACGCTTATCTCGACGGATGTCTTCGCTAACGGTAATACTACACCAGTTGCAAAGCCTTTTAATACAGGTAGTCCCTCTGTCGAGGTATCTAGTTTTAATTCGTCTGCAGTGCTCTGTTTGATAAGCGTGCACTGGCTACCGAAATCGACAAATGCAGTTTTAGGTATGCCGTTCACAGTTATATTTTTTGTATAAATATTGTGACTATTTTTACTGGCTTCGATTAACTGTACCTTATTGACGGGATTCGAACTATTTTTAACTTTGTCTGCATCCTGCTTGCAATGTTCGGCTAAATGGCCCATTCTGTTGCATTTTGGACATTTTTGAAGAGCTTTCGGGCATTTCGGAACAGTATGTCCCAGCTCTGAACAATTGTAGCAACGGAGTTTAAACGAAGGGTGCTTATTGTTCCGTATGCTTTCTTTAGTTTGCATAGGGGTTTTCTTTATTTCTTTTAGACTTTTGCATGAGATATTGCGTAGATACTTGAGTAGCCTACTCGGTCGTCTTAAATCTGAGCCTAACGCATTCAGACGGATATTATTATCATATATGCCCTGTACTATGCAGTCTACTGCATCTTTCCCCTTGATACCGCAATGATTAACAAGCTTTGCTTTATCATAAAAGTACTCCTCTAGAGTTTCATCCCTCTTACTCTTCCGGTCTAGCATTTCGATGAGTTTATCCGCATAATTTCGATCGTCTGGAAAACTTTTTAATAACTTGGCCTGCCATTCCTTCCAGTTAAGCTTAACCGACGATAAGCCTTCATACCATCTGCGTGAAAGACCGGCGAGCTTAGGTAATGCGTTATAAATAATTTCTCTATCATTCCAGTAATATATTTGAGCAGTTTCATTCACTTTCTTTAACCATGATGCCATAGTTTGATTTTTTTGACTCGGATCAAAGTTTGGAATTACATCTTTGGCGCCTACGAAGTTACTTTCATTACGTTTATTTAGCGCATCTATTAACTTTTCTACTACACTACTTTCTTTAGGTTTAGGAGTAACGCTTTGCTTTCGGTATTTAGTTCGTTTCGATTTCACTGGGGACCGTCTACGCCTGTTGGTGTTAGATTCAGAAGAACTCGATTTTGCTGTAGTACTACTCGTTACTGAACTTCTGCTAGCATGCCGTATCTTTTCTACGTGTTTGCGTTCACGGCGCGAGCGTTTTTTGTTTTTACGCAGTCGTGAGCGCGAATATCCCCTGTATGCTCCGGATGATTGTGAATCTGTGCTACGTGCCCGCCCAATAGAACGAGAAAGTCTGGTGCGGTGTTTTCGCTTCAACGATCTTTTCCTATGACGTGAGCGTTCAGAATCGGAAGAGGCCAATTTTGAGCTCCAAGAGGTGTCCCTACGTATTGATCGCGAGCGTGTCCGTGGACGTTTGGATCCGCGAGACCGAACCCGCGTGTTCCTCTCCTGAGATCTACTCGCACGCTCGATTACATGTGGAGGTGTAAAGGCGTCTCTAGCAGATATCCTATCCGACATTGTCACAATCTTTTATGATTATTGTCAAGTCAAGGTCAAATTGGGATCAGGTTAGTAGGAAAATATTGATATGATTAGAATAGTAATCATAATACCTTAGTACATGTGAAATATGATACAAATTGTATAAGGACTAAAAGAACATCATGTAAGAAAATCAGCGAAACAACATTTTCAGCAAATCAATAAACAGTTATTCAATTAAATATCATTCAAGTAATCAATAATATCATTGTATTTTACTGTCTAATTTCCTCACGTTTCACTGTATGCTGTGCATAGGTGCATTCGCTCCATTGAGCACAAAATAAAACGAACAGCAAGATGCAGTAGAATACCCGTGCCTATAGGACACGGGGTATCGACACAATCTTTGTCGGATGTTTCCAAAACGAATGCACATTTAACCAAAGAAAATATCCACACCCAGCCCGGAGGGTAGCCCCGGCAAGCTGAGAGTGGACACTTGGTCACCGCGGTGTTTCCACCTGTACTTCCATAGAGTAGCCATGGCAAAGTATATGCAGGAACACCCAGCAACGAATAATATGCATTTGTTCGATGCCCCACATCTGCATCTCCGTAAAGTGAACATAGAGAGATGCTTGCATGGTGGAACACTACAATACCATCCCAGCGCCTACGTCTCCATAGAGTAGCCATGGCAAGACGCATGCACGCTGAAACATCATTATACCGCTCCGGAAAACAAGTGTACCCCGGAGTGTAGCCCCGGCAAGATACACAATGCCTTCACAATCCATGCCTGCATCCCCCGTAATGATTTAAACAGGAATAAAGCACACAGTGAAACATTTTTTCCGTTTATCAAACATGTGGCCGTTATTTTATTCAAATAGCAGGTAGAAAAATATTTAACTTTATCATGGGCGATGAATTATCCCACTTCTGATTTGTTAGACAAATAAGAAGTTAGGTTCAAACTAGATATTGATTGCATTTATCTGTATATATTACTAGAAGTCTGAAGGAACAAAGTAAATAAAATACATTATATTATATGTTAACATTCAAATCACACGTTTATTCTCATTATCATGATTTCTCATAAACTTTTCACTTAAATTACTTACAGTACTCATTACTATAACATGTACCTAATTGCTACGTAAATTATACTACTAGCAATAGCTACACTATAGGATCTAAAATTTAAAACAAAATAACGGCCACAGTTTAAATCATAGTATGATATTTTAAAGAATAGTTATTAAATCAGACTGACTTACAATAGGTCCTCCACTTGATACTATATGACTTGTTCTCTTGGTGGTCCGTGCTCGAATGCCCCCAGGGCTCCGATGATCTCAACCTCGTTAGTGAGCGTTGAAATCCACGGACAAAGAAAACAAACTATCGTTGTCAATTGAAAGGCAAAGGAAATGTGGCTATTCAGCCAATATGATTTTAACAAAATAAAAATTATGTAAACTAAATGTACTTCTTGTGGCGAAGTGATGAAATACAATATTAATTCTCTAACATAAGACTATTGCACATTAACAAAAAATGGGACCATGTTTTTACAAATTTTCTCTTGTAATATAGTAATTTCAAATTCATGTACAATAAAAAATAACTGACTGGTCTTACCAGCATGATCAAATTATACTAAGGAACCAATTAAAAAACGAAGGATATTGTTTATTGCAGTAACAGCGTCGTTCTTATAGTCTTCAATAATGATGGCACAACGCGCGTGTCCTGCGGCAGTTTTGACATCACCATTAAACAAAATCTTTGGTACAGACGCCAGCATATCAAGCTTCCTACTCCAAACTTTCAAATTTTCCCAATTGAACATGAACATGCTTTTGTGATAAAGTTAAAAATCTATCAAAGAAATTTGACAGATAGGGATAGCTTGATGCGCTGACGTCTGTACACAGAAGTTCTAGTTGAATGTTGTTGTCAAAACTGGCGTAAGATATACGGCTTAAGAGGTTTTCAGTTATTTCAATTACACCTTAATCAACTTATAGAACACCCCTTTTACCGACGGGTGTTAAAAAAATAAAACAAGATTATTATTTCCTGTTATTAAAATACGAAAAGACTTAACCTAATTGCAAATTGACAAGAAAATGAGATCATCTCTATTTAATGAAAAATGAGAATGCTGGTGAAATAAAATATAGTGCGATATATTTTTTTTAGTTATTTTATATTTATTCTTCACCAAAACATTGTCGACAAAGAAAATCAATATTATTATTACCTTCACTGCGTCTGATACAAAACCATTTTAAACATGAAATACATTGTGAAACGGCTACCGACGGGAATATAACGTTTTTTTTTACATGCGTAGCAACTTCGAGATATTACTGTCTTAATAGAAGGATTTTTATTTTGAGGGCAGTTTTCTTTACCATCGGAACGACTTTTTTCGCTACATTTCTTGTAGACATAGTAGAAGCCAGTCTCTTAAGAGAATTATGTGACGAACTAACTGTATTATACATATTACTATGAGATGCGTTCTTAATATGATTTTGGCTGTCGTGCACTTTTATTTCAGTGTTGAGAAGTGTTTCATTTAGTGGTATTATTATAGGAGCATGTATCTTTTCAGATTTTTGTTCCTCAGAGATCATACAGTGGCTTTGGTCATCTGTAAGTTGTAAACTTTTTGACTTGGTCTTTTTTCTGTCACATCAGATCCGGTAGATTCAAATAACATTTCCGTTAAATTTATCTCAAAAATTTCCGTTTTCAGTAAGGAGGACTGGAGTCACTTAAAAGAAAAATTGGTAGGTTTGGTGACATTGCCCCAGCTGTAAAATTATTGTCAATCTCTAAAAAGCCTTCTAAATTTTATGCTGGATCAAGTTCAAGTAATGTTTACTCGTAGGATTAGGCTCTTTTGTGGTAGCGTTAGCGATCTTGCTGGTTGATGGTAAAGCAATAGGATCGGAAGGTCCGTTGTTTAATAAGCAAATTTGGATGAAGTGTTTCTTCAACTCTTAACATTCACAAGTATGTTCTTTTTCAATTTGGCAAAAACAGCTTGAACTCTGAAGTCCCGGCCGGGCCGTGCCACAGCCCGATACAATAGAAAATCAATTGTATCTTCTCATAGCGGGTGTTGAAAGGAACAAACATTCTGTGTTGTAAGTGTGACGAATAAGCAAAACATAGCACTTGATGTATTTGCATCGGTCCAATTACAGGTTTTAGGCCAATGGGAACGTAATTCAGATTCTTCAAAGAAAAAAACTTTATTGATTTGGATACTGACGTAAGCATTTCAAAGGCTTTCTTACCGTTTGTGATATCCTTGCCATAAGCAACTTGTTTATCTAAAGATCTCTTAACAGATCCCTATTCCATCCGCCACTCTCTTTCCATGTCCACTTTCAGAAAAGTTCTACGTACACATGTCAAGGACTAGTTTAGCTGTATAAAATTCAAAAGAAAAAACATTTTTTTTGTCTATATCATGAACTCGGTCCATCAGAGAAAAAATGGACGTGTTTAACTTCAGGGCAATTTGTATTTAATAATTTAATAACGGGTAAGAGGTGAGCCCAAATAGCGTGTGGTTCATGACACTTATTGTCCGAAACAGAGCAAAACGATTGTGCTCAAGAAGCCCAGTAAATCATGCCACAATGCAAAGTAATCTGATTTTTGGTGGCTCCAAAATGGGTGGCTTTTCATGCGACTTACATTCATAATTTTCGCTAAAATCACAAAGAATCTATACCTCGTGTGGACCTGTTTCTATTTTCTCGCGATATTTACTTTTTTGATGTTTCCAATTGTGTATGATAATCTTATACAAGGGTATATTTCCTTCGAAAATCTGTATTAAGTCTCTCAACGTGCCATGTCTTTGATTTTTGTCTTTTTTGGAAAAAAAAATTACCACACCTCTTTTTACCTTCTCATAAGAATGATCTACACGTCCCCACCGCTACCAGTAAACTCTTTTAAAGAGAGCCTCTCGTTCTAAAGCACAAAACAATTTAACATTTTTACAAATTGTACATCTTCCATGCATACATTTGTAGGAACTTTGATCGCTAGACAATTTATAAATAACTTCAGTCAGGGACTTAATATTTTTAGAAAACGCGCCGTTACTTAATAAATTCAAAAATACTATTTCCATATTTCTGTGTTTTACGCATAAGCAGGTGTTACGGTTGTGAAAGTACATACACTGGTTTGTGTTTAAAAAACCAGCGAAACTGAATCGTCCTCCCCCATTCTTATAAATTTTGTACAAATTGAATAGTTTATCAGTAAGATATCCAATTTGATGCTTCTCTTTATTAACTGTTTTACACTCTTTCTTACCACATGTGTTACGACTTATATCATCACGTAAAAAAATAATTTCAACTCTTCTGTAATCTATGGTACGATAATATATGGCATAAAATGTACATTGCTGGCACTAAAAAAGTCAACATTTATTAAATTCTTAATTTTGGTATTATCAAATATTATAAGGTGGTATGGTTTATTATGGATTAAAGTGTTGGGAAATCCACAACCGTTACATTTTTCCACAATTCGGAAATGAGGAATTAACCGGATTTGTGAGAATGAGGATTTGCGCAATAACATGAAATCATGTTTGTTTAGGAACTTATCAATTTCTGCAAAAACTACCATTTTTTATTTGGTGGGAATACAACCTGAACAAAAAAAAACTCTTGTTACATAGTCAACCAATTGGAATAATTTAACTACAACGTGTGTCATTTTGAACACATTTCGCCTTATTACAAAACGCGATCTAAATTTAGTACTGTGATTGTTACTAGGTTTAAACCATGACTAAATAAAACGTTATTATAAAATGAAGTTTATCTCTAGTTCTTGAACTATCTATGGTACTAAAGTTAGTCCGCCGAGACCCCCTTTTTTTTTTTTTTTGAATCCGGGGCAATCCTCATGGATGTCCTCCGCCCCGGGGAGGGCGGAGGGGTCTGTCAGACTCTTACTGACTAAAACCACCCCGGTGTTCCGTCTCTCACTTGCACCGGGAATCACGGGAACTCACACTAGTTGTGTGACTTCCGCGATCCCCGGCTAGTGCCGGCCCGCCACTGCGGGCCATCTCGCGATAGGGGGGAGTGAGGTGTTAGACTCCCCCCTTACGTCATAGGGAGGCGCGCCTGGAACACTACACGCCGCCATCTCGGGTCCTAACAAGTAGAGGGTGACAGATTTCCCCGGATCTGTCGCCCCCCGCCGAGACCCCTAGTTTAACTTTGGATTTGACATAAGTACCAATTAATTTGAGGTTAGCGTTGATTATTTTTGTGTCTTTTAATTTACAAATCGATAGAAATGGATATTAATATGATTGACTTGATGGATTTGGAAGATTTGGATATGCTGGAGACGTCTCGGCGATCTTACAGACATCGTCATCGTGTTAATCCTTTCGAATTGAGTGACGAAGATTTTAGATAAAAGTATAGGTTCACAAAACGTTTTGGTGAAAAAGTAGTGGATGTTTTACGTGAAGACTTATCCCGCGACCCTCGAGGATGCCCATTGAGCCCTGAAGTACAAGTGGTTTGCACGTTACGCAACTTGGCTCGACATGAAGTAAGTACCTCTGGTCGATGCTACTTTAACATTAGACAAAATCCTGATAATATACTAGATACCAAATAATATTGTTTTATTCGTAGATTCAAGACGATACAGCTGATTTACATGGTGTGTCTCAAAAGGTAGCAGATATTTTATCACGGATGTCACGAAGGTTTATAATAATGCCGACTACTATAAATGAACAGGAGGAAACCATTCGAAATTTCCGCAGTATTGCTAATTTTCCTACAGTAATTGGGGCAATAGACTGTACTCATTTAAGAATAAGGAAAGTTAATGCTGATGGGGGTCAGTTACATATTAATAGAAAAGGATTTTCGTCAATCAATGTACAGGTAATTTAAAACAAATATTTGAAGTTGTGATTATCTCAGTTGACAAATGACTTTGTAGTTTGATCCCACCTGTGCCACAATAGAGAATAATTTTCTTGATTTTCTTAGTTACTAATTACCAATGCCATATTTAAATAACAGAAACGAATGCAAAATTCTAACTAGTTGTCACTTTGCAGGTGGTTTGTGATGCTGACTTGAAGATCATGGACATTGGTACCAGATGGCGTGGCAGTGTACATGACTCCAGAATATTCCGAGAATGTAGATTAAAACAGAGGTTTGAGGCTGGCGCATTCTCTGGAATATTATTGGGTGACAGTGGCTATCCTTGCACACCATATTTATTTACACCAATACTACGCCCCACAACACCACAAGAAGAGATGTATAATAGCAGCCATATCCGTACCCGAAACACAGTGGAAAGGTGTTTTGGTTTGCTAAAGCAACGGTTTCGTTGCCTTTTACGAGGTATGTTTGGGGACATTGAAACAGCAAAAAAGAACGATTGTTGCTTGTGCTGTCCTCCACAATATAGCCATCGACATGAGGGACAACCTGTTTCCAGGCGAAGAAGATAACATAGAGCAATCGTCATCTAGGGAACCTATAGTACAAAGGTATATTCCACCTTCAATAAGGGGAAATATTAGGAGAAGGCAGTTTATTGAAACTCATTTTCAGTAAATACTTCTGTTTTATAAGTATAAACTTTAATTAAATTAATTAGCTATTAGTACATATTTGCAGCAAATAAGTACCTGAAACAATAATTTCACATAATCAGAATGTTTATAAACATGTTACAATTACAATTATAGTCTAAAACTGAACATTTGGCTCCTTGTTGGGCCACTCACGGCCTTTATGCTTTGAGGCGGGCCCTTTATTTTGGTGTTATGCTTTGTTTACAAATGTGTTGGTATATTGGCATGGCTAACTGACATAAGGTGCTTCTGGGTAGTTTGTTGCGCCACTTCTTCATCCCAGCTAAAGCACTAGTTTTGGGGGAATGTCTTATGTAATTTTAATGTTCAAAAAGTGCTGATCATCAGCCTAATTTGAATAAATGAGTTTTGATTTTGACTAGTAACACATTATTACAGTAATTCCCAGCTGTGCATATTCAAAACATAAAGGCACACCAGTGAATTACTGTAGTAGGATGAAGGTGTACCCACTACTTGTTATTTATTTAAATATAAGAATTTTTACTGTAAGCATAGTATGGTAAGTGTGAGGATATGGAATAAAAAAATCTACTTACATTTTATTTTTCAGTATTGGTGTCTTTCTTACTTTCTAATAGAGCTATTTCTAATTCTATTTTTTTTATTTTTAAGTGAGCAATTTTAGTGTCAAGTTTGTGTTCCACTTCCATCATTTCTAGCTGTTTTCTTTTAAAATCAGTATTGGTTTCAGTGTTTGTCTGCCGCATTTCTTCAGTTCTGTAAAATCAAATAGAATAATTTATGGAATGTATAAATATATTTTTAACACGTGAAATGTCACTGACATTTACAATGTCTTTTAATTTCACTACATTAAAAATTACTTGGTAATTATTTCTACATACCTATTTTTCAAGTTCTTTTGCTTTTTTTTTGTTGTGCTTTTTATGTAGACAGTCTCATTATTCGTTATTTTCATCATTCTGGTGCTTTCTGTATCAGTGGTTGGATCGTTGGATATCGCTGAAATTTATAAAATATACATATGCTAATCTAAGTACCTACAGGTTTTAGAAAATTAAAAGAGAAATTAAATATGGATAAGATTAAAACAAACTTGTGTACATGTTGGATTGTAATTATACTATACATACGAGGTTTGCCCGCGACTCCGCCCGCCTAAAGAACCTCAAAATTGTCCCACAGGTACGCTCTACTGGGATAATAGTTTAAATTCCATCCAAATGTATTTATTTATTTATTTATTTAAAGACTATGGAAGACTTACAGCTAAATACAATGGTAATATACAGGGTTATTTGTAAAACACCGGTAACCTCTCAGGACTATATTACTAACATCATAAACAACAACTTTTGTTCTACGACTTTTTACAAAACATAATACATTTACCAAAAACAAACCTTAAATATTTCGTTGTCCTATGTAATACATTTCAACTCTGTATTTTGCTGTACCTACATACATTGCCGCGCACTGTCCTCGTAGTAATACTTTTGGGTTAGTAACTCGCTACGCTACGGTTCCCGCCTTTTTACGCAAAAGCCAAATTATACCTACAATCGAACATTTGACATGGAAATAACCTTGATATTTCACGGTACCTATGCACTAAACACCGTAATGAAAACAAACTAACAATGACATCTCACATTTTCTGTAAAGTTACAACGGTATAGCACTTGATAAAAGTATTTTGTATACGTACGTTTGGGAATCGTATGGCGTATTGGCGACACGCTTCCGAAACATTGTCATCACACCTAGCTAGCATTCGCACCATTTCCGTGTACCCGACATTGGAATATTGATACGCCATCATGTAAAGATAATTACGTATACGTCTGCACTGCCGAATTTCACTACAAGGACCCGTAATGACGCGACGCAAGCGCATCAAAGCAAACGAATGACTGAAGGCCGCCCGTAAATAGGTCAAGTTCAAGCGCCCCCGCCGCCCCCTACCCCGCTCCCCTCGCTATTGTCGGTACTACCTATCGCTTTCTTTTGCTTCGCATAGACTTCGTAACATTTAGAGCGTTGAATTTAAATATTTTTATTTTTGTATGTAAATCTGATGAATTAAAATATGATGAATTTTTAAAAGTCATAGAACAAAAGTTGTTGATTATGATGTTAGTAACGTAGTCCTGAGAGGTTACCGGTGTTTTACAAATAACCCTGTATAACAGTATGATAATCTGACAGCCAATTACAGGTCTTCACGTTTAGAGCTTGTCTGGTATAAAAGTACTGTGGAACAAACTATACAAACTGCCAAAAATTGCCAAAAAACAAAGAAAAATAAAAATTAGCAGATAGACCATCACCTAAACTAAATAAACACTAATATAATTGTGACAGGTTATTTCCCTTGAGTACCAAGATGTTAAAAAATGAATTAAAAAGAAAAAGAAAAGTCTAAGGAATTTAAGCTTTAAAGAAATTCGTTGCTAAACACTTTGCCGAGGTCACACCTGTCTTAAAAAGATCAAAGTCGAACTGCTTGCACACATTATTAAAATACCTACTTACACGCACAACGTACGAATTTTGTCTGTAGTTAGTAGTTGCAAATGGCACCCGTAATGGTGAATTGAACCGTTTGGATTTGCTTGGAACGTTAAAGTAGAAAGTTGACAGAATATCTGAACAATTTATGTCACTTCGAACCGTCTTCAACAAAAATATACAGTCAGAGATCTCACGACGATTAATCAATGGTAAGAGATGATATTTTTTACAGAGACTGAGATAGTTATCGGACTGATACGGTACCCTCTGATGGTAGCATAAAAAATTTACAAACCTTTTTTGAACGCGCTCAATACTGTCAATATACTTGTGATAGCATGGACTCCATATTTCAGATGCGTATTCCAAGTGGCTTCTAACAAAAGCACAGTATAGAATTTTTTACGTTTTAGCTTGCGTGAAGCACCTGGATAACCGCATTATGAAACCAAGGGATTTCGAGGCTTTAGCGACGATGGCATCAACATGCTTATCAAATATAAGTTTGGAATCGTGATGAACCCCCAGATCACGAATAGTACTACATCTAGGTAATATATGGCCACCAAGGGTATATGTTGTGGTTAGGACTGACCTTCCACGGGAATACGTTACAACTGAACATTTTTTGGGATTGAGATCAAGCTTACTTTTTTGGCAGTATACTTCAAGACACTGCAAGTCAGTTTGTAATGCCGTCATGTCCGCAGTCGATGATATGGTAGCATAAATTTTCATATCGTCAGCGAAGCACAATAATTTGGATGAGGTGAGACAGGAATCAATGTCGTTTACATAGATGATAAATAGTAGCGGACCAAGCAATGAACCTTGGGGGACGCCGCTGGGGATTAAAACCCAGCTTGATATATAATTATTAAGTACCACAGCTTGCGACCTGTTTCCTATGTAAGAGAAAACCATCTGAGTAAATCACCGCGTATACCGATGCCCTCTAACTTCTGTAATAGGATGACGTGGTCGATTCGGTCGAAACACTTGCTTATAGTCTGTGTAGACAACGTCGACCTGATTACCGTGGTCCATTGCGTTGGTGATGTAGTCATTAAGCAAAATAAGATTGGTGACAGTGGATCTACCCTTAAGAAAACCGTGTTGGAAGGGACTAAACGATTGTTCCAGAGCAGAATAGACCTGATTATAAATAATCCTTTCGAAAACCTTGGCAATGATACACAATTTGGATATCGGTCTATAATTAGCAATGACCGTTTTGGCTCCTCTTTTATGCACAGGCGTTATGAATGCCGATTTCCAAAGTTTGGGAACAACATTAGAATCCAAAGATTTTTTAAATAGAATTGAAATAGGAAGTGCAATAGAAGCAGCGCAATGTAGAGTCGCCAGCACATCAAGTTACCCCACTTTGACCTTGAACGCGTTATGAGCAACAACAGCGAGAATCGTGTGAAAGAGATACATAGCTTTTTGTCTGTTCTTACTTCTAATGTGTCGTGCTGCAGTGGGTACGTGAGGGTGTGTGCGTATGCGCATCGTGGTGTAGAATAAGATACTATGCGATAAGAAATAGTGTAGCAGGTTGAATACGTGAATAGAATCTAAATAATGGCATGGCAATAAAATAAGTCGGCCCGCGCGCGCACTGTGTAGTGCCTAAACTACCTAAGAAAGCTTATACTCATGTTTTTTTATTTAATTTATAAATTTTTACATATTTGTTGGAAAATTACCTGTAAGTATTAAGTAGGTGTTGCCTACTACTCATAACTGTTACATTTAAACAGGTAGGTAGGTACAGTATACACCTTGCACAATTAATTACCGAAATTTCACGCTCTTGATGAATATTCTTAAGTAGAATGGTAGGTAATCTGATGTGACAAAAACTTTTTTTAATTTCACGCAGTTTTTAATTACCTTTTCCGGGTTTTGTTACCTACTTACTGGCGGGCTGGCGGTCACCTGTTTTCATTATATATGCGAAAGTAACTCTGTCTGTCTGTTACGCTTTCACGTCTAAAGCGCTGAACCGATCATCATGACATTCTGCCTCCATTTGGGCAAGTAAGGCCCTTTTATTACGCTCAGTGACATCGGTTTCTCCCTACCATTTCCCAAGTTTCGGCTGGGGCGACAGTACTCGCTACGTCATTGTTTATTTTGAATCTATAGAAGAAACTCATCTGGTGCGGGTAACAAACAATGTCTGCACAAACAATGCCTGCGCAAACTGTTATTACAAACTATTAAAAAAAAATGCTAATGAACACAAATATTTTTAACAATAGGCGCCGACAACGATCTTAGCTTACACTAATAACAAAACAGTAAGAAACTAAACAATGAACCCATTATGACGCTTGGCAATAAACAAATACCTATAATTCCCGTGTCGCCTTGAGGTCCCTAACATCTGGTCACTTTCTAAAATGATTACTACCTAAATGATCCCGAAGAGTAAAAATGCCTAAAACTACATTTACTCTAAATCTTAATCTATGGGATCAGCTGTCCTGCACAAGTAGTTTTATAAATACGAAAGTAACTCTGTCTGTCTGTTATACTTTGACGCCTAAACGACGTCATTAAATTTGGCAGAGATATAGCCTGGGATATGTAGAAGGACATAGGCTACCTTTTTACGCGATAACCAACATCCACTCGGGTGGAGCCACGGGAAAAAGTAGTTTTAAAAACTTTTTTCAAAAAAATAAACAACCGACTTCCAAAAAAACACTAAAAATTGAAAAATAACTTTAATTTCGGAAGTCGGTGACTTTGGATATGTATTTTAATTTTTTGTCACCGCCTTCCGAAATTAAAGTAATTTTTCAATTTTTAGTGTTTTTTTGGAAGTCGGTTGTTTATTTTTTTGAAAAAAGTTTTTTATTTTTCACTTTTTAGTGGTTCACATGTGCTTACCCCTTCACAGCGTACCGGCGTGATGTTATGTTATTAACTGGCGTAAACAATTGACAGACATGAGATTTCAGCAATCCCTGTCCATTTGCTATCATATATTGAGGAGTTCCGTTGCCTATCACCGAAGTTCTTCATCAGGTCTTCACCAAATTGAAATGGAACCACTCCGAGAAAGTATTCTTCCAAAAACTACACAAATTGCTTCAAGTGTGCCTATAAAATTTGAAGAGTTCTCTCTATTTCTCCAGGATCCCATCATCAGATCCTGACTTGATGATCATGGGACCACCTGGGAAGTATACCTTTTCAAACAAAAAAAAAATTATCCAAATCAGTCCAGCCATCTTCGAGTAATCGGGGAACATACATATAAAATAAAAAATAAAAAAGGTTCCGATGAATTGAGAACCTCCTCCTTTTGGAAGTCGGTTAATAAATATGAAAGTAACTCTGTCTGTCTGTTATGCTTTGACGCCTAAACCGCGGAACCGAACGTCATGCAATTTAGCAGAGATATGGAGAAGGTCTTTTTACGAGTTAACCGACATCCACTCGGGCGGAGCCGCGGGAAAATGTAGTTTTATAAATATGAAAGTATCTCTGTCTGTCTGTTATGCTTTGACGCCTAAACCGCTAAACCGATCGTCATGAAATTTGGCAGAGATATAGCCTGGGATATGGAGGACATAGGCTAACTTTTTACGCGATAACCAACATCCACTAGGGCGGAGCCGCGGGAAAAAGTAGTTTTATAAATATGAAAGTAACTCTGTCTGTCTGTTATGCTTTGACGCCTAAACCGCGGAACCGAACGTCATGCAATTAAGCACAGATATGGAGAAGGTCTTTTTACGAGTTAACCGACATCCACTCGGGCGGAGTAGCGGGCAAAAAGCTAGTATTTTATAAATGAAAATATCAGTTTCTTTGTCTGTTACGCATCATCATGAAATTTTGCATGTAACGAGTTATCAGGGGTACAGAAAAGGACATGGGTGGGCCATTGGAACCTATTCCTATGGGAACTCGGGTGAAGCCGCATAAACTGCGAAAGTTTTTTTTTTTTTTTTGTTACACTTTCAGTAATTACGCAGTGGCGTAGCTAGCCGTTATGGGGCCCCATTTCAAAATAACGTGATAAATATGCCGTCGGGCCCTGTATAATAGATACAGCGGTAGCTATCCTCCTGCTTTAGCGCGTTAACTACACAACCGGTCATCATGGAAGTTTGCAAGCCTACCTATCAGAAAAGAACAAAGGATAGGAATACATATTTATGTAACCAAACTATATAATAGATTTAATATATTCGCTGCGTTCTTTCGGGAGCACGTGTGTAACCCCGGAAAAAATATCAAAATAAAATGCAGACAGATAATCTTAATCTTTTTATTTTTAAACATTATTATAATTGAAAACTTAAAAACTGATCCTACACCTACTCTACATTAAAATATATTTATAACAAAATTTGTATAACCAAACTATATATTAGATTTAATCTATTCAATAGGTTTTTACGGGCATGCGGGTGAAATCGCGGGAAAAAATTCAAAATAAAATGTGGAATAACAAGCTTAATCTTTTATTTTTAAACGCTAATAAACATAATTGAAAACTTAAAAATAAATCCTACACCTACTCTACATTAAAATATACTTACAACAAAATTTATATAACCAAACTATATATTAGATTTAATCTCGATAGGTTTTTATGGGCACAAAAATATCAAAATAAAATGTTGATTAACAATCTTATTCTTTTTATTTTTCAACAATAATATACCTATATTAAAACTTAAAAACAAAACCTACACCTACTATAAATTAAAATATACTTGTAACAAAATTACAAATACAGTTACCAATGACTGACTGCAAAATCAAATGCTGCCGTCCAACAAAAGTAAGATTTTGCCTAGAAATAACTCCATTTGAAATAAGATTAGACATTTAAACAAAACTTTTTTACAGTCCGTTCAACCGATTTTGACTTTTACTGCGGTGATAGCATGATAAATGGCATCTGCCTGCATCTGTCTGCTGTAATTGTTTTTTATATGCACGTGTTTCTGTGACAAATAAATCCATTTTTCTTTCTTTCTTTCTTTCTTTCTTTCAGTAAACAGTTGGTATTGTAACCACTCTTTGCTTTTATTTCCATCCTTATACGTACGGAATAGAAGTCAAAATCGGTTGAACGGACTGTAAAAAGGGTTTGTTTAAATGTCTAATCTTATTTCAAATGAAGTAGGTATAGTATAATTTGACTGGGCTGTATAAGGCCCGCCAACCACTGACGGCACGGCATGTTCTGGCATGCTGGCCGTGGCAACCTGAATTGTGAACACTAACCATGATAAAATAAAATCTCAAATCATTTGAGCTTACTCAATCGGTGTCGTGCCATGCAGCCAGTGGGCGACGGCCCTAACTAAAATGATCACCAACAATAGTGAAGGACAAATTCTCAAGAATATAACAATAATGCGAAAAGAAGCATTAAATTTCAATTTAGTTTTAATTATGATATTTTCTTTATCACGTTATTAGAAGAATTATCCATACTAATATTATGAATGCGAAAGTAACTTTGTCTTTCTGTTACGCCTTCACGGCCAAACCGCTTGGCAATTGTGTTGAAAAATATGGAGATAAGTAGATTGAAGCCAGGGGAATGACATGGAGCTAGATAGTTTATTATGACACAACATCAACGAACGACATGTCTGGCGTCTTTCCCAAATCGAGCAATGGAAGAATAAGCGTTTGAGAAACAGTGGTTGGAAATACCTAGAAACCTTTATTTTGATCAATTAAATACTTAATTACACTATTAAAATACTACATAGAGATTGTAAAACTGTGCTACTATTAATTGTGAAAGTTTGTGAGAATGGATGGATGGACGTTTATTATTTTTCACGCCTTAACGGTTAACGGATAATAAATTACGGATATAAACTTACTCAACAAATACCTACAACTCGTGACACCGAGTGAGTAAGTGTTCACACACGGTGCCAGACATTGACCCCCTGATTTATAACGCTGTTTAAAGGTAAGTAATGATTAGCGACTGATTAACCATACATTTTTGACGTTTAAACATACTTTAATCATCGTTTACCACATTGACATCCCTGAGTGTACTGCCTATAGTGTTGCAGACTAAACTTAATACTAAGTTCGCTCGGGTCTTATTAGCGATACTGAATAAGCCATGACATGACCTAAAAGAGCCCAAACTTGACCTCAGAAATACGCAACAAGATCGGCCTTTTCGATGTTATAAAATTTAAGGAATATAAATACATGCAAGCGTAAGGGACTAACTACACTTATTCAGCTCATTTCAGCGTTTGTCCATGTAAGGGACTAACCACACTTATTTAACTCTGTTTAGCTTTTGTCCATAGAAAACAACGATTTTGTATGGAAATTCGTACGCATCCGTTCAGCGGTTCAGTTTCCGCGTCTGTTCAGTTTACATACAAAATCGTTGTTTTATATGGACAAAAGCTGAACAGAGCTGAATAAGTGTGGCTAGTCCCTAAAACACCAGTTTTGTATGGAGATGCGTAAGCATCCGATCAACTTCGGAAAACTGAACGGATGCATACGCATCTCCATAGAAAACCGGTCTTTGGACAAAAGCTGAATTAAGCTGAATAAGACAGTGTAGTTAGTCCCTAACGCGTTGCCAAAACAATATATTATTAAATGATAAATAAAAGTGATTTACATAAATAACAATACAAATCAAATAGAGATATTTATAAATTAATATTAAAAAGATTGTTAGTTAAATTAAATTAAATGATATAAAAAAGGATAAATATAAATATATAGAAAGATATTTAATATTTGGTCGGACCACCTTGCGCGTCTAAAACAGCGTCCAGCCTGTCCTTCATGCCGGCCACCATGTTCCAGCAGGTGTCCGTGCCTCGAAAATGCTCCCATGTAGTATGAGCTTCTCGCCGCAAGTTTTCGTTGTTGCGGATTTCTGAGGCGTCCTAATCGAGAACCATGAGACCCCATAGATTCTCGATTGGGTTCAAGTCGGGGCTCTTTGCAGGCCATGGCAGACAGATGACGTCATCCTGTGCCGCGAACCACTCCTGCGCCACTCTGCAGGTGTGCACGCGGCAGTTGTCTTGGCACAAGTAAATAATGCCCTCTGGATAGTGCAAGCGCACGGTGGGGATCATCACATCGCGTAAAATTTCGACGTATTGATCCCCAGTCATGCGCCCGCTAACCTCCACCAGTTCACCCGGTCCCATTGAGCTCATCCATCCCCAAAAATTTAACGATATTCTTCCACTTGCCCGATTTGGCAAAGTATTCACCTCCACATAACGCTCATTCCTATTGCGCCATAATATTTTTCTTCCATCCATATCCGACCGGAAGCTTTTTTCGTCGACAAAAATGACGATATTGTTTGCCCAGTCGAAATTATAATACTCTAGGCAAAAACTTACTCTTGCCTCCTTATGCGCCTGGGTCATCAAGATTTTGTTGGCAGGGCGTCGGCATTGCTTTCCGGCGTCCCTCAGGCGCCTTCTGACAGTGTCCATTGAAATCTAAAACAATTTTTTTTTTGTCAAATTCAAAACCTACATAAGATTCTTTACTATGACAAATTGTCCGAGACGGGCGTTGGTCCTACTTAACTAAATGAGTATGACTATATGGGACGGTTAAAAATTATTCTTCAAAACATAAACATACACAGAAAAACAATATGTTGAATTGAGAACTACCACATTTGTTGAGGCGGATTGTAAAGAACTGAACATTTATCTAATAGTAATAACATTTATTGTCTGGCCCGCGCGGCGCACGAAAACCGGTTTGAGCGAACGGCGAGCGCCCTTACAACATGTCTCTAAGGTAGTAGATTTATTTTAGGTAATCAATTTTTGTATTCACTTTTTAAGAAAACCATGTTATAAGTAAATGATGAACAAGTTGAGGTGATAAATGTGATTACAAGCTACACATGGACTCACGCTGTATGAAGTTGATGTTACTCGCGTGCTTAAAAAAGGGTCGGCAGAGTGTGCAGCGACCATAGCCGCATCGTCTGCCGCCGTCGTGGCTCTCATATAGAGTTGGCGGTGGTGGGCCTCTAGAGTTCCGCTTTCTTCCCACCGCCGAAGCCAGAAGTAAACAGTTTTTTTCTGGAACGAAAAAAATAGCTATAGTTTATTTGCACATTATTACTTAATTACTATAGGCAACTTATTTATTCCCTACAATAATAGTTAAATTATAATAATTTATTTACACAAAAACATCGATAGCATTACATTACATTACCCAATACGATAGCGTGGTAACTAGATTCTGACTAAACTGGGCCCGAGAACACGCTTGACCCAGCAATGTTTCAACGGATAAAAAGAAAGTGCTTAATTGCTTAGGTATTTACTTTAAAATTCAAGCACTACCTACTGGATTAACTTTTGTTTAGAATGTTTGTTAACTAAATAGAATCAAAAACAATAGTTCATCGAATTCTGTTTACTTAGGTATTCTAACTCTGACTATAAGCTTTCACGGTTACTTTACTTGGAAAAGCGCGAGCGCTCAGCGTTAAAACTTACAATATCGGGAGCTCATTATGAAAGAACACAAAGATCACTAGTTACAATAACTCCACATAAAACGTTTAAATGGTTTATTTTAGTGTAAATACAGTAATTATAGTCACACTCTTTCTTGACTCAAAATAATACAATCCATAGTTCCACCTTTGAACCATCTCTCGACAAGCCGGAAAAAACCTTGCACCAAAAACTACAATACATTCCCTCTTTTTTTATTTAGCAAATACGAGTAACAACAATAAAAAATTGTATACAGAAAAAATACTTTTAGCATCGATATTTAAAACGATCCTTTTAAACGAAAATGTTATTAGCTGTATTAATAATTAATAGATATGGATTAATCTTTTCTATAACTATTTACAATATTTTACTATTTGGTGTAATCTTAATGCAAATCCTCATAAATATTACCAGCAGAAATAAACATTATTTAAACATAAATATTGCATTAAAAGGAAATCAGGTAAATATTATTTTACACAAGCGTTTTCACATACCTAACTACCTATCCCTTGTGTAAACTTATTTCGACAATTTTATAGAAAAACACTATTGACACATTTTTCATTATTAGCCTTTGTTTATTTTAATTTTTAATAAAACAATATTACTCACCGTTATTCCCGTCTGCCGACAAATGTCTATCACCCGGCATCCACTCAATCGTAGAGCTATGACGCGCTCTCTTTCGACTTGCGTCAACTGAGGCGCCATAATATTATATAAAATAACAGTTTTAAACAACTTTTATGAAATTCAATTTAAACAAGCACCGCACGACTATGCACACAGTACGACTCCCCGATTCCCGAATATTTAACGACTGCCGTAATGGATAAGATGTGCGAACTCGGGAGCGGTGACGTATGCGCAGGGGCGTGGCTTATTCCTAGTAAAACATGATAATTGGCTACCAAATATTGGTATGTGCAGCAATTGGGCAATTTTAGAAACGTTGAAAAATCCACCAATCCTGTCGAGGATACTTTCTTTCTAACACTGTATGACGCGTCGTAGTTATAGTTATGTATAGGGTTTAGCTTGACGTGCTGGCGACTGTACGAGAAGCTTGGATGAAATATTATCCGGGCCTGGCGCTTTTGATGTATCCAAATTGCGAAGCAAGTTGGCTATGTCTTCAATATTCACCGTGATACGACTAATATCGGACGATAGGTTTGAGGATTCAGCAAAAGAAGAGGAAGAGGAACTTGAGCTACCTCCATGAATAAGGTTGGGATCTGAAAATGTGGAGTGAAAATAAGTTGAAAATGCCTCACATATTGATTCCCCGGTACGCAGTGTTTCGTTGTTAAAATTGAACGTGCTCGGGATTGCATTAATATTATGACGTTTTTTAACATAGGTCCAAAATTGTTTCGGGTTATCTTTAATAGACGCTTCGGTAAGTTTCAAATAATTTGCGTAACACTGACTTTCTAATATTTTTACCCTATCTCGAAGAAGTTTAAATGTAAGTTCGTCAGTCTTATTGCCGTAGGTTTTAAGTTTTTTAAAGTATTTAAATTTCTCTTTTATTACTTTTATCAATGGGGTACTGTACCAGGTCGGATATGATTTATTACGCCAAAGTTTCTGAGGAATGTATTTCAATTGCAGATTATGGATAACGTTATTGAAAAAACCTATGGAATCATCAGCTGACCTTACTGAGAACTCACTTACCCAGGCAGTCTTACAAATGTCACGGTTAATGGATTCGTAATCACTCTTATCATATAAAAATTGTGTACGTGACGCACACTCAAGGGGAGGTGTTTCAACAAGATCCATTTTAATTATCAATGCCGGGTGATAATCATCGATTGGCACTAGTGGGGTTAAACTTTCAGTCACGTTGACTGCCTGGTTCGAGAGGACTAACTCAAGTATTTTACCGTATCTGTTAGTCACGCCATTATATTGACCAAAGTCAAGAGTACATAACTCATCTCCAAGTAGCACTTCATCACTACTCTTAAGATTTGATGGGACGAGTGATATATTGTCAGACGGGACCCAACTTATTCCGCTCATATTGAAATCGCCTATAATAAGAAATCTATCAGAACCATTACCATTACCGGATCGATTTAATGTCGAAAGAAAGTTCATCAACTGTGAAGAGAAGGAAAGACCCAGATTTTGTTTACATAAATAAATCCCACAGAGATGTAAGTTAAAATAGCTACGCGTATTCGAATCTTTCAAGCGTATGCTTATCCAGAGATCTTCAGCTGTAGAATTAAAATTTTGTTGACGTGTTACTGATAATTCTCGACGAGCAGCTATTAGAACTCCTCCACCACGTGACTGTCTAGTCAGAGCGTAATCCCGATCCCGACGCCATACGATATACCTTTCATCAAAAAATTCAGAGTCCAAAATACCATCCAATAACCAAGTCTCAGTGAGAACAATAACATCAAACGAGCTGGCCACCATTTGACGGTAGAAAGTATCGGTTTTGGTTCGTAGACCACGAACGTTCTGATAAAATATGTTTAAACCAGGTAAATTAATATTAACGTTAGTAGCCATCACACAAAAATTCAACAACAGAATATGAATCAGTTAAATAGACTACAATAACACATATGATAAAAATATAAACGAAAGCAGGGTGGTAGGAAAATAAACATACTCGAAGTAAACAAACGGCGACTAATAATATTTGTGTGCAAGAATTATTCGACATCAAGTGGTAAACAACTGTGTGAGCAGGTAGGCAGTAATGTATAGTATGTGCAAGCGCGAGCGAGCCAGGCATATTATTTTGTACTAGCACTTTAAAATGAACAGCGCGATAAGAAACAAAAGGGATTATTTTAACCGAACAAAAGAGAGGTGACGGACTCATTAGTACGGCAGAGGTGGTAAACAATTTGTAACATCTTAGTAAAACGACATGAAATCTAATAAAACGATAAAGCATATAAGACTTTATATGGTGTAGGTTGTACACTAGGCGATCTTGTTTAAATCCGATTCCTTTCTCACTATGAGAACTTTGGAGTTGGTGTTTTTGAGTACGTGAATTTTTCCGTGTTTCACCCAAATGAACTCGTAGTGCTTATCCTTGGCGATGGTTTTGACTTTGGTTAGTAGCTTCTTATATTCTACACTAAGGTGGTCATTAACAAACACACGCTGGGAAGTGCCTTGGAACCCGATATCAGAGGTGGATAAATTCTTTTCTGCTCGCGCTGCCGCTATAAAATCTTCTTTGACGTATCTGTTCATGAAACTCACTATAATAAGTTTATCGTTGGAGTTGAAAATGGGCACTCTTGAAACGTAGTTGATCAGTGTTTTGGGGCAGCTATAGTTTACTTTACGACCAATGGCTTCGACAATCGTGAATAAATTCTCGTCCTTTCTCAAAGGAACTCCCTCCTCTCCGACCCTGATGACCCCATCACTATTCTCCAAGAAAGCAGTAGGGCCACCAGTACAGCTCGCAAACAAAAACAACCGTCCTTCCGACCTCGCCGCCGAGGTCCTCGCGTCCCGCGAAGACCCCGAGTAAATGAAACCCCCCCCAACCGTCCCTTGCCCGCCGAAGTGCCAGCCCGCGCCGAAGCTGTGCGAGTAGAGTTAAAACTCCCATGATCTAATAATAAGAAAAATTATTTGATCCAGCCTGTCCCCACTTGCTGCCCTCCCGTAAAAGTGACTCCCTGAGCCGAGGCTCGTACCCCGCAGGGGGTGCCCTCAGTGCGCAGTTGCTGTAGGTTTAGTAATTAGTTTGTAAGCCCTGGCTGGAGGCTCTTAGCTTAAAAACTAAAAGTCACCGCAGGAAAGCCCGGTTAAGCAGTCACGGCCTCTCAAGGTCAACTGCGAGATGCCATACCCAAAAAAAAAAAAAAAAAAAAAAGGAACTCCCTTGATTTCCAGATTATTTAATCGAGACCGCTGGTCATTTGATGAGAGTTCGAATTTCACCTTTGATAGATCTGTCTGCAAGTCATTTATAGTCAACCGCATCTTCTCAAGTTCAGATACTTTAGCTTCAACTTCAGTAACCCTCACATCAAATTCATCGAGTTTGCCACTAGTACCTTGACAAGCCGACTTCAGCTCAGACAGCTCATCTTTAATTACCTTAATATCATCACTTAGTGTTGGTAAATTAAGCAACTGACGAAAGCAGCTTATGCAGCCCTTAATGTGTGATAATATTAGGAACTCTAACAATAAGTATTATTTACCTTGCACTTCCACAACCTGTTGTTCGGGATGTTCCTCGTGTATTGCTTCAAATTCTTCAAAACTAGGCCCAGGCTTAGGGTCAGTGAAAATTTTTTTTGCAGTAGGCACGGGAACTAGATTCTAAAATAAATAAATTTTCTTAAAGTACAGTTTTCACATGGGTTGCTGTGTTTTATCTATAAGTAATTTAATTGGGTATTTTATGCTTCGAAGGAATATTAATATAATCAAGATAAAATCCTGTGTATTTTATCTTGATCATAATAATATTTCTTCCATAATTGTTAGGAATCATGGAAAATTATAAAATGACTACGTAGAAGTAATGTAGTATGTGTTATGCTAGTAGTCCAGTGTTTGAATTTATCACAATTAAATGTTGAATAACCATGTAAGTTATTACCCATCTTTCTTAACCTTAGGATATCATTTTAATTGTACATTTCATACTTTGTAGGCAGATTACAGAGCACTTCCGACATAAATAATGTAAAATGTCTAAAATCAATCAATTTTAATTAAATGTTAAAAATGACATAAATAAGCAGTTTTATTTACCAATGCATCACTATCGTAGTCATTAACTTCAATGACAAAGTCGTGAGGAGCAATGCCCATTATTTCTAAGTCCTCAGGAGAAGGTGATGGTGGTTTTTCGCCACCGCCTGTCTTAGATTGTTCCCTCCTATGGGTAGATAAGTTGGATTTAGCGGTCAACTTCATTCTTTTCCAAGCCAACTTTAATTTTCCATCTGATCGATATTTACCTGTTATCTCATTAAATTTAAAAGTAATAATTATGATAGTTAATAGTACGTACCTACGCAATAATGTACTTGTATCCATAATAAAAGCAATATGTAGGTACTTACTTATTCTGTATATTCTTCCATTCTTTGGTTTTCTGCATGTTTGCCGATGTTCTTGTGGACTTATCTTGTATGATATGTGCTGATTGAGAAATGAGATGACGTAATATTTCCTATAATAATAAAAACATCCGTGTTACGTAGTCGAAATAAAATGATACAAAGCATTACTTACATAATAGTAATTAAAAATCCATGTTTTACTAACCCTTTTCTTCAAAACTCCAGTTTTCACCCTTTTTTCTTTTGTTGTTCCATTTTTCACTGTAGGTCACGATTTAACCAGACTCACGAACAAACCACAACAGTACCTACCAGTAACTAAGAACGATGAATAAAAATAAGAAGTGCATTTATTTAATAAAAAGGACGCAAAGTAAAGTAAACTTCCGTCTCAAATTACGAACCCTGCCGCCGAATTTAATGCATTCCAATTCACAGCAGAGGTGTTAAAAACATGACAACTTGAATACAAAAAGCGAGTCAAAAGTACAAGTGGGGCTTGTTCAATATATTGTAACCTAAACATAGAACAATTTATGACGTATTCCTGTATTGTTAAATAATTATTTGATAATTTCAAGTGTTATTCCAATTACAATATTTCGAGAAACAGAACTTTGTTTCAAACAAAGCCCGAATGAACGAATGAAAGAGTGCCATTTTTGTTTATTATCTGTAGATATAATTTGAACCATGGACTTTCTTTGGTACTAACTGATCCTCAGATAGTCTTCGTTTTGTAATAAAGACGCATGTTGATCCTGGTACTGACTTTAGTACCGTACCAATCCTAGACTTGGTTTAAACCAGTACTAAAGCATTTTTTTGTAATAAGACCGATTAAGTTCAATAATATTTATCAAAATAAAAAGTCAAACACTTACTGTCACACAACTATTTTTCAAAAACTCAAAACCCTTTGTTTATATAAAAAACAAAGTGACACAGTATGAATCTTACGAATTAATTTAGGTATATTTAATATAATGTATCATCTTCCTAAGAATTCCATTCCGAATCTTTTCAATTGCATTTCAACACAAATTCTAAAATTAATTATTAGGTAATATATTAGTAAGTAAGAGTAATTTACTACCTAGCTTTATTTTTAATATATTTTCAGTAATATGTTTGTTAAATATTGACAAAAGTATGTGAAGAACATTGAAATAAATACCCTTTTATTTAAAGTTCTAATTTTTATCTCAAAATTTTGCCAAATGCAATTCAGCTTTTTCCCTCTTAGCTCTATTGCAGTGAAGAAGTTCCTCTGCAGCATCCTTCTCGGCTTTAGCTTTATAGAAGTTCTGTTCTGCTGCTTTCACCATCCACTCTTTCTCAGCCATTTTCAATTTGTGTAGCTCCTCTTCTCTTTTTTGGGATCTGTCATAAGATCTTTAACGTATAGAGAATTCCTCTTGGATCACTCGAGACCGTATATTTCTAGACCCTGTAAAGTAACAAATAAAATCCATGTTACTAGGTACCTACATTGAACACTAGCTTTTGCCAGCGGCATCGCCCGTGTGGAGGTCGGAAAACGGGAAACATTAAAATTATCCCATGGAAAAACTGCAGGAATGACAAGTATCGTAGGACCTAGCCCCATAATCTACATGTCTGGCAAAATTTCATCCTAATCCTTTATGGCGTGATTAACTAACAAACACCCAAATTCACAAACTCACAAACATCCAAACTCAACATAAAATAAAAAACTAACTTAAAAACACCCAAATGTTTCCATATAGAATATCAGTAGGATTAACAATTCATTACCTTTTTTAAAGAATTAAGAATGTTTTGATATGTTGCGGTTTTTTGAATCCATTTAGATATATTCTAATTTCTATATACCTTGTTTATGTAGAACAAATCTAGATTGATTATATTTTGTAACTTAAAAAATATATTTACCTTGTGATGGAGCTACACTATTATCAGTCGGACAGGGCTCAGAAACATGAGGAGGAGTAGTCGTATTATGTTCTGTAAAAAAATGTGTATATTTTGTAAGTCTAATATAATTAAATATCAATCAATACCATTTTATAAAATGTTGGTGCCTGTATCTCTATCAGTCACAGACTCATTTAATGTTCTGCTCTCACTGGCAACATACAGAACTTGAGGTGTGTCTGGAAATACATCTGGGTCAATTTGCACCTCTGTAAAAAAACAGTACCTAATTTAAAAATCAGAGCCATTTCCTAATGCTATCGTCACTTGGCGCGTGGCGTGTACGATATTCCGCACGATAGAGACGTTGAGCAGTCACTATTGAATCACCATTACGATAATACGCTCGTACACAAAATGCGCGATGCGTCCCCGAGTACTGTTCCATCGTGACTAAAACTCCACAAAATGGCGGACGCCACGAACCCCTCCCCGCACCCTTTAGACGCCCCGTTTCGAATATGGCGCGAAAACAAATACCCGATACCCTTTCTGGACACCTTGTAAAACATTTACCTGCAATAGACGGTGTGTAAACAATATAAATAGCATCATCAGCAACAAACTGATGTGGAGTTGTTAAACTCCACATTAGTTTGTTCCAGGAGAGCATTTTCCAGTACACCTGGACTTGACTAGAGCTACTAGGCAAATTGGGGTTAAAAGATCCACCCCCTGTCCTCATCCTTTCCCTTTTCTCTTGTGCCAATATACCTTTACGTCGAGTTTTCATATTGTCCCAACATTTTTCAGTTGTGCTTCAGTTCTCTGATGAAAAAATGTTATATTGTATAAATAAAGTTTACTGAATTAATATTTATTGAATGTTACAACAAAATTTTTCGATCTGCACTACACTACTCGTACTTACTTTTGAATTTGTTTCGATAGTATTGTCTTCCTCCGTAAGGCGAGCCCACGCAGCTTTTTTAACTGCCGGGCTCCACATAGTTGTTACCACCGAGTTTACTTTATTATTCACGATCAACTCTTGAAGACAAATCTTTTCAGATTCAATAAAAACTGTCAGACTTTTGAATTTGTTTCGATAGTATTGTATTCCTCCGTAAGGCGAGCCCATGCAGCTTATTTAACTGCCGGGCTCCTCATAGTTCTTGCCGCCGAGTTTACTTTATATTTCACGATCAACTCTGGAAGACAAATCTTTTCAGATTCATTAAAAAACTGTCTTCCAGTTCCAAACATTTCCGCCAAGTAAGTGCAACAAACACACAATACGACGAACGACACAGCACTGATATTTTAGGAAACATTTAAAGAAGTATTTTTATGTTCCCAAGCAATTCAATTCTCAAGCATCACCTTATTTTTTGTCCAGGACTTGGTTTTTGGTTCAAGTGGATAAAATATTAGAGTTGGTATATTTTTATCGCTATACTTTAAATTGATAAAATGTGACACTTCAAGTTGAAAACCACAGATAACGCGTTCACAGAACGTTCTAAAAAAAAAAATAGCCAATTTAATAAACGGAATATTTCTCCAAACAATGACGTTTTTGTGACGTATCACCTCGACACACACTCATTCGAGGCACCTCATAATTTCCTTAGTTTTACGTCTATGAATACGGATTTTAAGGATCTTTCGAGGCACGCCTTGAGGTCTCCTCGACCGAGTTGTGAGTCGAGGAGCTTTTGAGGTTACGACATAGTATTTAGAACAAGTAATAATAAATAAGACTAGAACTACTGATTTGTACACGGTCAAAAATTGGACAAGGAGAATTACGAAATAAAAGCGCTCCTTTCGTGCTGGAGAGGGGAAAAACTAATTTATTTTATGATTCATATGGGGTTTTGACCATACGAATCAGGCACAGATGAATCACGATTTTGCCTACAATCATGCATAACTCATCATACATATAGACTTCATTATTATCATTTTTCTACACGAATCTAGAATAACCCAAAAGCATCACACGAAACTTAGATTGAAGTTTTAAAACAAAAAAATAAATTGTATAAAGTATGCATTGTAATCAGAATGCCACCTGAACTAAACACAGATGAATCAGATATTTACCTTCGTGACACCGGGATCTAAGCCAACCAGCCGCACGTCCGCCTTCTAGCTCGTCCGTTGCACGACTGACTTCCCCCCGCGCGGGAAGTCAACCTCTCATTATTATTACCCGACCAATTACGGTCAAGCGCAGCTTACGCCACATTAATCAGTATTATATGCCGGACACTTCTTATTTACTTATTTATAAACACACTAACGTAGTTATAACGAATACACATTTTTTTTGTATGAGGACAATTAATTTCCTTTCGATATAGTTATAATTTATATTGATGTATCAAAGGGAATATGCGACGTCGACCATTTTGTTCCGAAAAATGGCAAACGGACGCGTTATATGAATCAGAAGAACAAACTTCAAATATTATTACTTTACCTTTACTTTATTATTTTTGTACCTAGAGATTAATTATTTAAAAAATAGGCTTTCTCCCAGTAAGGGATAAAGCTAAACTGTCCAAAAAAAATTACATGCCGTTTGATAAGTTGGTTACAGAAATATACACAAAAATCGAAAATGTTGTCCCTGAAGAACACTACCGTGATGTCCTCACAACGATAAAATTATTTAAATATTTTGGGCGACAGTGGACTGAAATCGTGCATAACTAACCTTCCAAAAAATCACACACATTGGTATATATAAGTTAACAAAATACATTATGGTTACGTTATTTGACTGAAATAGGTAGTGGGACAGCGCTAAAATAGATACCTCTTACCAACATTTTTGAGAATTAAGGTAAAATGACAGTGATTGATTTTTGATTTTTCAAAGTCTTTATTGCTGGAAAGATTGTTACAAAGTTGTTTACAAATGATCTTATTCTATTTGTACACAAATCGTGTTTTATTTTGTTACATAGGCTATATTTCGCCTTTACAAACATTAAAACATGGTTTTATTACAGTAACTTACGTTGACATAAACAAAAACATAATGTACATCGTTTATAGATAGGTATGTGCAAGTCTCAGTTGGGACCCACATAATATTAGATGTTAAAGTTACAAAATGTACGCTTAATTAAAATAAGTTATAATAAAGTAAGTTTAGTAGCGGGTGGTCCCCGCAAAGATACATACGTACACGGCCGGTCAAGCGGCATCGGCTAGCAAGCAAGCTATCATCAAGATACGTCACGCAGGAAGTAGTGATGAGGCAGTCAGTATTGATTGTACGTAGCTTATTATAATAAGCTACGTACTTGCGATGCGACGATGCTGTCAGGTAGTGGTTGACACCCGTAACGTCGCAGAAATCACCCATGCCCGCTAGGTACGTGGCTGCTCCTGCCCCTAACACAACGTCGTATCCCTCGACGAAATGGATCAAACGATCCTGGTCGTGGGTTGCCTCGCCTCTTCGTTTGGCCATCAAGGCCACACGATACCACCACAAGGTGTGGTGATAATACGCAAATGCGCTAGGTGGGACTTCTTTTACGACGTGTTTATCACAATCTCCTATCGCTTGATATTCTCGCTCAACCAAAGCGACATACCCTGAAGCGTCTGCATTGAAGACACGTGTTCCTTCTGCGTTTGAAAGACCGCGTTCACCTTCTGTGATAAATGCCTGTTGCCAAAGCGGATCATTCGTTAGTGGTGTAGATGTTTTCGATAAATATTGCGGCTTCGGTGGCTCTCTTGAAGGGAGATTCGGCTTCTTTCGTTGAAAGGATTTCTTCTTAGCGACGGCTGGCGGCGCGTCTGCATCTGGTTGTTTAGTTGATTGTGTTGCCTCCATGGCTGTACACCTTCTCAGATTACTCTAATATATAATCAATACGTACTTATTGATTATAGCGTAAGATAATGTATTTAGTCTACTTTTACCAATTGCAGATATTAGTGCATTACAGTGTGATGGGTTTTTAAGCAAATAAAATTTGCGTGAAATTTCTAGTATAAAATCTTTTAAAAAGGATAATTTATACGCCTGTGAGTGTTTTAAGATTTGTCCGAAATGGTGTGTTATATGATAGTTTTAATGCTTTATTTTGGATTATTTGGAGTGGTTTTTTTATTATATTTGGTTTCTGCCAGACTGGACCAGGGGGCCGATTCTACTAATTTCCAACGTTACACATTCTATTGAGTTTCCACAACAGTTCGATTTCGATCGCCGTTCGATAGAGACCTATAAAGTGATTCTACTATTTCATAAGCAAAATGGAAACTAAACTTAAACTGAATCGCAACTGAACCGTAACTGGAACGTATCAGCGCCTTAGCTGTGTTACCAACATGCCAAATAGTATATTAAAAAAAAAAACAGAAAAAAAAATGTAATCTAAAAATGTTACTAAATACGAATAAGTGTCACTAAAAGTATATTCTACTACAAATAGATATCTAGACAGTATCTAAACATAATGTTCTCTTTCTTTTATTAAAACGGATACCACATTTCAACTTTTAAAACAATAAAAACTCAGAAGATCGTTTCATTTTACGTCTGTACGTACTGGCCAAACCATTGAAATGAAACGTAACAAACGGCGGGTAGCAAAAACTTTTAAGTGTCGAGTTCAAGTGGTTGATTTACTGTAAGTATTCATTTTAAAATATTACTTATTATTTATTCATCAAATCAAATATCGCACCATAGACTGTTACTGTTATTTTGTATTTAATGATAAGCGATTTTTTAAGTAGGTATAGTGTCTTAGTAAGTAGGTACCTATAGAATAACAAACTAAATTTAAAATAAACTCAAATTTGTTTAAATACTCATTCACGTATGTACATATGTTAACTACATTGTATTTATAAAAATAGGTTCCTAATTATACCTACTGTTTAAATTTTCAGGCAGACCTAGACTCCGACAGCCAAGACCAACACGCCCCCGTGAAAGAGGTCGCCCTCGCTTTGTCCATCAGAGTAAGTGGCTTTTGGCAGTCAGAACAAATTCTTTAGGTTTTTTTTTATTGATAACTAATACTAATGTGTTATTATAGGTAACACGGCAGCTCTTGATGAAGCAAGGGCAACCATAGCTCGCATTGAAGAGATGCGTACGCGAACGGAAGAGCTGGTGGCTACGGCAGCATTAAATATGTCCAATGCAATGACTGGCATCGCTTCGTCTATGACCAGCATCTCGAATGCTATAACCACCGTGGCAGAAAGTCTGCGTACCTTCGTAGCACATAGAGTAAATGTTTGTTATATATTTTGTTAGAGTAATGAGTAATTGATATGTTCACAGGTAATCACCAGTTTTAGATGCTATAGCATCTAAAACTGGTGATTCCATTTTACAACAATGGAAATATTATATTTGTTTCAGCCTGACGAGTGATTGTTGCCCCTAGTGGGTGACACTGGACAAAAATCAATTGTGACTAGTGAAATCGAAATAACATACCAAATTCTTATTCTTTATTAAATAATTTAATAATAAGATAAATTAAGTGTGTTTTATTTAAACCCAGAAAAACATTATTATTAAACTCAATGGAATCGTGCCAAATGCTTGAACTCAGAAAATTGAAGCTTGTTGCCTCTTCCAATGTGTGTACCTAGATTCCTATGAACTACAGAGAAGAAAGGGCAGCAAGAGTCCATCTGATGAAAATGTAAACAAACTCTATTCAGGTTAAATTCTTAACCAACCACCGCCTATAAAAAAAATTATGATTTTATATGATCTGTATTTAGAAGGTTTCCACTTTAAATCAAAATCAACATTTAAATCAAGTCATTTATTTAAAAAAAAAAAAAAGTTTCCGACGAATTGAGAACCTCCTCCTTTTTGAAGTCGGTTAAAAATAGGCTGAGAGTCAGCAGTTTTTGAACGTCAAAATTACATAAGACAGTCCCCCAAAACGTCCCGCCCTTCACCACTTCCTAGTGCTTTAGCTGGGAAGAAGAAGTGGCGCAACAAACTCCCCAGCAGCACAGCTGTCTGGTTTTTTTTTTTTTTTTTTTTTTTTTTAAAAACGTTGCCCCACACTAGGAATTTCTCCTGTATTGTGGGTGCGTTTACAAACATTTAAATACACATACACAAACAGCCAGACCCGGAACAACTACTTGTAGGTCATACAAATATTTGTTCCGTGCGGGAATCGAACCCGCTACACGCAGCACAGCAGTCAATCGCTTAACCACTGCGCCAACCGTGCTGTTATGTTAGAAGAACTTGATTCTATACAATAGTAAAGTAATTAACATTACGAAACACAAAACATTAAATTATTTGGCACGTCAGGTAGTGCACGCCAATAAAACCAAAAAATAATTGAAAATACTCAGCAGAAATTAATAATAAACAAGTAAACATAACTTAAAACCAATAATAAAAGCTTCCACACATGAAGGGCGTGCCCGGTTACGTATGCAATGCTGCATTATGTTCACCATTTTGTGTAACTTACCTTTATAAAAATTCAATGTATTTATTGCGTTGAAGCCCACAAGCGTTGCACCAAAGCTGCTTGATAATTCCGTCCTTGCTCTAAAAGGTAATTCGGATGCCGCCTTGTACCGCGATTTTCTGATGTGTCTGCATCATGACTTTCCTCACCCTCCTGTGTTATTATTTCAAGGTCCTCACTGTTCAGCTCCAGTCCTAATTGCAGCGAGATGTTGTGTAGTACACAACAAGCATTCGTTATCTTTGCTGCAATTTCTGGCTTATAGTGCAGCTTTCTATCTACTAATAAGCACCTGCGGAAAGAAAGTACGGTCATGTTAATGAAAATACATGAATATTACAATTTTTTTATTACTAAAACGGCCTGCTCTTGACCTAATATATTAGTTATATTACAAATAATGTTATAATTCTGCAACATTATAATATTGTAATAAGTACAATTATAATATTCTTGATTATTATTTCATAATCAAGCCAAGAGATACAATAAAATGCATACCGAAATCTTGCTTTTAAAATTCCTATACACCGTTCTACAACATTTCTAGTATTCATTTGCTTTTCAGTATAGTAAGCTTCAGGAGCGTTTGCAGCATGAAGTATTGGGGTCATCATAGCTCGTCTTAAAGGAAATCCAGAATCTCCTGAGAAAAAAACTTATGAAAGCGTCTATTTTATGGCATAGGGTATATTAGGTACACTATCATAATATGAAATATTATAAACAATATACACGGTTAATTTTAGGTCGTTCTGGAACCGAAAGCTATGAACTCAATCATCGAACTCGAATCGATTGGGACTATTTTTTTCAATAAATAACAATAAAAAAAATCACGAAATCTTAAATTTATTGATTTTTTTGTGAAATAATGAGAACTCGAAGTAACGCTTCCTTGCCTCCAATGAATTTATGCGTGCGTAATGTGTGTAAAAATAGGAAAAGCGAATTCAGACTTTATTTCTTAACAGTAAAGGGTAAAAATATAAATTACACCAAACTAGGTAAGTAGGTCCGCAGTTTACTAAAATTATTCTTAGAAACCTATTGTCTCGTGTTCGACCGGCCTTTACAAGAATGCACAACCGAATTTCGCGGTTAAAGTTATAATAATAAGATCTTAATTCGGTTCAATATTTTCATAGACAAGGGCTTCTCCAACTAATAATGAACTCTATGTTACAGCATTAACGATTCATTTTTCTGTTTGAATTGCCTGCCTTTGTGAAGCCGCCGCAAGCATTGTCGCATAAAAAATATTTTAGGCATATTTAGTTTTTATCATATGGTTGTTTTTTTTCGGGTTGGGAAATCATCAAATGACTTCTCTCCCGCTCTGGGTGGAGCGGTAGGACTGTCATAGGTAGGTATGTCAGACTTTTACTGACTAAAACCCACCCGTGTTCCCTCAGTTGTCTGTGTGCCAGGGGCCGCGGCATCTCTTTCGAACAACCCGCACCCCTGGCAGGCATCGGCACTTGCGGGCCCCATCTGGTGCTGCTGTCATCTCTTTGAGGCGCGCGTGGAACACAACGCGCCGTCGACCCGGGCTTGGTCCTTACCGGACAGCGAGCTACCCATTACTCGCCGTCCGCAAGCCCGCGCCTACGGTGGCCGGGAATCAGCCTGGGATTCCTAGCACCCAGGGCGTCTCCAGCGAAGGCTGCAGCCACGAGGGCACATGTACTGCCTCTCCCTCACGTGCGCCGCCTCCCTCTTTGCGAGCATCACTGCTTCGCTGAAGGAGGTGACGGCTAACCATGTACTCTCGCTCCGTACCATGGCCTGGACCAGGGCCGGACGCGAGAGATCGCCGCCGCCGATCGCCTCCACGAGGACAAGGCGGTGGTCCGCCCAAGCCGGGCAGACCTCGATCGTATGCTCCACCGTGTCCTCAGGGCCATCTTCGCAATGGAAACACCCGAGCGTTTCCTCCCGCCTTATGCGAAACAGGAACCTCCCGAAACAGCCGTGTCCGGTGAGGACCTGTGTCAGGCGGAAGGTTCCCGTGTTATGATGATTTCTGATAAAATTACGATGTTAATTTGCACGATATTTTGCTTGTTTCTTGTTGAATAGACAAGTACTTAATCTAACAGCAGTATTTTTTTGGGAATCCTACTGAACATTTGCATAATATTTAAACTCAAACTTCATATCGCGCGGAGGTCAAAGGCCGTTTTGTGCACTCGAACATTCAAAGATCTTTTAAAAACAGTTTTGTTGTGAAATATACCTTGAATTTTCTTTAATTATGAGTACGATTTCTGTACATACCATTAAATACGCCAGGATACACTTAAATCACTGTGAAACACTCAACACAATCAAACTTCACATAACAATGACGTCACTGAGCAACGGTTTGTTTACGTAACACTTTTTATCGAAAAAACAGTTTTTATGATGCTATTTGATGCAAATATTACCTAAAACAATGTAATAACTACTTATAAATGAATATTTATCCACTTCACGTCGAATATGCACAAAAAATAAGAAAAAACACTAAATAACTAGAGAGCCTAACAAGATAACGCTCTGTCGACGCGCGCGTTCGAAGCGTCACTGTCAACTATTTTTATAAATTTTGCCACAGAACTTTTACGCGTTTGAATGATGTAGTTCACGAAAGAGTGGCTATCGGCTCATAGAGTTAAATCATCGTAGACGAGATTAAACCTTATTTATATGAAGTATTAAGATAAAAACCGCTTGCTTCTGGGTGGTACGATATCGTACCAGCCGGGCTTGAAGGGTGCTCGACTTACTGGTACGATATCGTAGCAGCCGGACGATAGCGGTAAAATACAACTCCCAAGCCTACTCGTCGTGTCTAGTTGAATAGGTACGAGTACCTACTAGGTGATGCGAGAGTGGTGAATTAAATGTCAATTAATTTCTCACGTTTACGAGACGTGATAGTGGTAAACACCATGCCGTGCTTTCGATACGAGATGATGGAGGTAAATGAACTTACACCAACCTAAATCGTACCTGAAATGAAATACCTACTTGTAGGTACACATGGCTACACCTCAAGTTATAAATTTCCAGTATAAGCTGTTCTCACATTGTATAGGATTTCCGTACAGTGCAAGATCAGCGTAAACTGGAACTGTATAGCTTGATGTGTAGCCGTGCGTACTTAGTTGCAGCCGGATTATTCGTCCGACGTCCGTTGACCCACCGCGCGCGCTGAACTGACGCACACGCACAGCTGTGCCGCGCTACGTCATCACCGAGCAGATCGCGTACGATCTTGCGTTTATGAATGAAATAGTGGAAGCGCTACTAAAATTTAACTCGAATGACAGAAAAAAAGTGATAAATTTCTAACTTCTTTATTAGATGTCTTAAAACAAAAATAACAATGCCAATAGTGACTGTTACTCGTCTGGAGTTACTGTGTTTCGGCTCCAGAACGATGTAAAAATAAACGTGTATACAAGGTCACAAGCCATTCATAATGTCCTACATTACATTAATTATTTATGACATAGGTAGGTAAAATCTAGGATATATAAATATGATAGTGTGTAGGTAATAAAGAGATATTATTTAGTAGAGTGTTATGCAATAATTACCTAATAAATAAAAATCTTCACCGGTGCTAATCAGTTCATCCAGGACTGACTTGAGAGGATTATTACTCCATGCAGCACTGTCATGTGTTGATCCAAGTTTACTCGGATCAACACACAAGATTCGTGCATCTGAGTCGCATATCTGAATAAAATTTAAGTTTTGAAATAATAAATCAAACTGCTATCTCTATAAAAGTTCTATAGAAGAAACAACTCACGATTAAAGTATTCAATGAATGATATCCCTTTCGGTTAAAGTACCGCTCTTCATGAATTGAAGGGGAGACTATAGCGACATGAGTGCCATCAATGCACCCCAGAACTCCAGAAATGCCAAACTTTCTATAGAATCTGTAAATATAGCACATTATTTAAAAAGGTAAATTAGGATTTCTGAATCTAGGACTGCATAAAAATCGAAATGGCATTATTGCTATACTCACCCTCTTTTGATTTCATCACGATCTTGCCTGGAGCTTGGAAATTTGACATACTTCTTGAAAATATGTAGCATATTAAGGACCTCTGTCACTTGTTTTATGGCTCGAGAAACTGAGGGTTGTGACACGGCATGACATTGCGACTGGCCTACTAGTGTTTGGTACGAACCAGTTGCATAAAAAGCCAGTGCAACCATGATCTAAAACGAGAATAGAGAAAGAATACTTTACATGTCACATAGTAACACACTGGGGCATTTTAAAACGATACATAAGTAGGTTCTTACCTTTGTTTCCGTATCAATACCGTCAGAACGAAGGTAAGGTATATGAGGACTGATCTCCTCAATCAAAGCTCTTACTTGGTCTTTGGAGAGTCGGTACGTCTGACGATGCGTAAGGTCAAAAGCATTATTGCAATATCTTGACGCAAAATTTCTTCTTCTTACACTTCCAATGTCAACCGTATGGGCAAGTTGAACGAAATCCATATAAAACATCATTTTGTAGGGAAGAAAACGAGAGCAATCCTAGAGCGATCCGGGAAAAGCTACACTTTACCAACCTATGTATAACCGCGAATTTTGACAGATGAACGGTTACGGTTTGGCTTTGTTTCGATTCTAACAAATGTCAAAATACTAGTAGAATGAGACTAACGTCACGCTCAGGTTACGTTTATGTTCGACATTGATAGTAGAATAGGGTTTTGACATTGTTTGGATCGATCGTTGGCGTAAACTAAAACGTTACCGCAGTTGGATCGTTGTTTAATTAGTAGAATGAGAAAACGCTTAAAAGTTGTGATTCGGTTGCGGTTCTATTGCGATTTTTTTACAATTTTGTTAGTAGAATCGGCCCCCAGGCAGGTGCTGCGTAAGTTAAGCAAGGTCTTACTAAAGTAGAATAGATAAGCATTTTTGTTGAGGGACTGAGAATAGATTTGCGATATAAAATAGGTTTTAATGAATTTAGGGCTTTTGTGCCTTTCCTTGTAGTTAGTTCAGTGTAATTGTTCCAGTTAAGGAATTGAAAATGTCAGTGTTTTTAAAAGTAGCAACATTAAACAATACTGTTATAAACTGACCACGGATCCTAATTTTAACCGTTGTTTTTCTTAAAGGCAAATATTTTTCTTTAAAAAAATTACATAAGTTGTAGGACACGCCCGAAACTGAATGTACTTTTTGTGAAAATAACCCATACACATGTATTCGAAACTGCTGAGGAAACACTTTCTTCACTAATTACTTCATCTTGTCGCTGCACAATGCTTCTTGCTCGAACCCAACATGTATATCATAATAGGCTACCATCGAGTAGCTATAAAAATACTGTATTATTACTTTGCCTTTGTATACAATCAAGTATATCTAACTAAACAGACAGCTGTGCTGCTGGGGAGTTCTTTGCGCCACTTCTTTTTCTCAGCTAAAGCACTAGGAAGTGGTGAAGGGTGGGCGTTTTGGGGGACTGTCTTATGTATTTTGATGTTCGAAAAGTGCTGTTTGTTAGCCTAATTTGAATACATGACTTTTGATTTTGATTTCATTGTATGTAATTGAAATCCTTATTAAATGAAACTTCTTTTGTCTTTTTTACTCTCTTTTATTATTTATTAAACAATAATAAAATACAATTTATCTTTTAACTCTAAACTAGTACCTACTTAAAACCCTAAAGTACCTAATGATAGCTGAAATTACTGCCTATTTTGTCTCAGGGCATCACCAATGTTATTGAGGGCATTTGCCACAGTTTGAGAGCTTTCTGATATGGCTCTTGAGAGTCCCTCCATTTGTTCTATAGCACGAGATAAGGCCCTCGCTGTGACAGTTTCTGCTTCAACCCTCCATCTCTCTATCTCTGCGAATCTCTCCCGATGTTGATCCAACATTGTCCTTGATTGGATGGACTGTCCCGGGGGCAGGCTGCTCCTTCTAGGACTATGTTCTCATGGTGTCGTTACTGACAAATAAAATAACATTTATTTAAGTGTTATCATCATGAAACATGGCACACACAGTTTGAAAGAATTTACCTCTCTCAGTCTCCTCATTTTGCACAGAAGAAGCACGAGACTCCAATTCATTTGCATCCATATCAAAATCTTGGGTTGGAATGACAATTTCTAATTGGATGTCATTCTGGCTTTGGCTCTGCAATTATTTAACAAATTGTACTAGAAGTACTTCATTGTGACGGTGTTATTTTTCAAGTTTTTGAAAGTTTACAATTTAAGTATGTAAATTTTTATCTCAACTGACTTACTCGGGATGGAAACGGATTGGTAGCAACATGGCTATCTCCTGTAGTGAACTAAAGGCACCCCATCACTGCTAATAGGCAAAGTCAAAGTCAAAGCATTTATTTCAAATAGGCACTTAAAAGGCTCTTTTGAACGTCAACATTTACATTAAAATAGAACTGATTCTAGTCGCCCATTCCAAAATGTAGTTTCGTATGGAGAAGAATGGGCAAGAAACTCCACCGTTACTCTTTTAAAATAATTTAACTACAATATTTAACATACATTCATTGTATAATTATGTGTGAAAACGATGCATCCAGAATAAAATTACTATACCAAAATAGGTAAAAAGAATTAAATTGAAGCAATTACAGATAAATTAATTATATGATAGATACATGGTGGTCACATATTTACAAACATTGTAAAAGTAAATATACAATTTTCCTAGAATATTAACAAGTAGGTAATCAGTCAGTGTGTGAGTTAAAGTAATCACTGAGTGTAACCAATGTCATAAATATAATTAATTACATAACCCTTTGCAACCGGGAGCTACAAAACTCGCATAGATCGGCAAAAACTTAGTAAACGTTTTAAAACTGCTTAAGAGGTTCTGGAAAAATACTGAAAAAAATCTCATGAAAGCTGGTCTTCAGCAATCAGACCCTCACGTTCGTGAGGTTCAGGAATAATTTGCTAGTCGCACGATCGTGAACATGTGTAAACCATCAAATGATTTAGTTCGATAATTCACATAAATTAAAATAAAATATCAATATTTATGTTCTGTAATTACTTTAATCAGTCAGTATTATAAGAAAACTATAATTATTTAATAAAATCAGTTATACAAATGAGATCTTCTTAATTTCTACAATCAGAACAAAAATAAAACACAAATATAAACTATAATCACTTTAACAATCAATGAGATCAACAATCAATTAAATCAATATTTGTATTATTGTGTATGATAAGTCTTAAAACAATTTTTATCGCGAGATAAACATAAATACACGTTACATTTTTCACACCTAATTTTAGAACGACTGCTGCAGGTTTCCAACCTACAGGTCCTCGGCGCTTTTATGTCGTCGCTGGTGGGAAAATGCTCGTACCCATCATATCGTTTCTCTGCTGACGGTCTATTCGCTGGTCTATATATTTTATAGTCGCGACGAGGGACTAACAAGTGGTCATCATCTTCACTGTCCCTTCGAGCTCTATCTGGAGTGCAAGATAAGGCATCGGCCACATCCAAGCGGAAATCGAGTAAAGGCATCGTGTCTTTTCTGGGATAATTGTTACTCTTGCAGTCGTTTCTATACAGCCTCCAAGAGTTCACCAATGCGAGGTCTAAAAAGTGCGTTAACACTTTTAGGGTCCATTTTTTTGTTTTGATGAAGGTTCTGTAATATTCCATCTGTTGATCGAGTACATCGACTCCTCCCATGTATTGGTTATAATTTTTTACTATTTTTGGAGCATTAACATCGACGTACTGCCGAATGTTTTTATCCCACCTTTTCACAACTGTCGTCGCACCGGAACCAGTACAATTGGATGCAAGTAATACGGATTTATTATCTTTCCACTTTACTATTGTAATAGGTTCACAAACAAAATTTTGACTTTCACCACGAGCCATTTGAGGATCTGTTTTAAATTTTAGTGTAGCTCGGTCAGGGATACGATTTCGCATTATTGTGCCCGTAGAATGCAAATTCAACTTGTTCATTTCTTCAATCAAAGGAACGGTGGTGAAATATCGATCGTGGTAAACACAACTGCCAGGGGGAATACTCTTAGCCAAGTGTAAGATTACCGAAGGACCGAGACCGAGATTCGTGTCACCAAACATAGTTCTTGCACCTCTGTAAATATCAAAATCTAACATCAACCCTTCACTAGTGGTGAGGACGAAGTTTTTCAACCCCACAGGCCTGGGTTTGTTCTTCACAACCTGACGTAGTTGACAACGGCCTGTAAATGGTATCATCTGCTCGTCAATTGAATAAAATCCCGGCACCCTCTCTAGTTTATTACAGGCACGCTTAATTTGATCGATCATGGGTTGAACCTTCCATAGTGGATTACCGATTTCAGTCGCAGGTGGAGAATCGGAGTCAACTACGTGTAGTGCATTGCGAAGGGTCAGGAACCTGTCCCGTGACATTAAATTGCTGATGATTTCCAACCTAGTACCAGCCCTCCAATACATAGGCAGTCGGGGGTAATGAAGACATCCCATGAGTATTTGTATTGCAACGAGCTTTGCAATCTCATTGCTTGTACTTTTCAACTCACGGCCAGTAGTACGTAAGTAATATAAATTAGTACAGTGAGACATCTTTTCTGTAAACACGTTATCTAGGTATTCACGAAAGTTTTCGATGGGACGCCTTACTGGTTTTGTAGGCAAGGGAAGATAGTCATGCAGTTTATCTACGAATGGAGCCTGCTTCCAAATTCTTTTCCCATTACTTGGTGTTGAAGCAGATCTTCCTCGACTACATGGTGTTGAAGTCGATCTTTGTCCTCGAGTACTTGTGGTTGATATTGGTCGCTCAGACGATACATGTACTGACCTTTGTCGATGTGATGACCGACGTGACGTGGATGATAACGATGGGCAAGGCGGCTGCATAGTTGACGGAGACTGCGTCCTCGACGGAGTAGGTTGTTGCGCCATCAATGAAGCAGGAGGTTGCGGCGCCGATGAAGATGGAGGTTGCGTCGCTGGCGGACATGTCAATGGTATCGTATGGTTAATTATTTCTTCATCTTCGTTAGGATTGTCACCATCGGAGAGATCTTTACTAGCCAATTGAGCAAACAGGGTATTTGGTTCAAAATCCAATTCGTACTCGTCATCCTCAAAATCTTCAATCTCCGATAGATTTCCGTCCATCAATTGATCTAATATTGCATCATCCGTAATTCGAACCCCTAATAAAGAAGAAAAGGCCATTTTAACACACTATGGAACCAAAACAACAAATAAAACACAAAATAACAAAATGTAAAAACTTCACGTGTTACAACCGATGTTGCATGATCGTGCGTGTTCAATTTTGACAGAAAATTATTACGAAACTGATGGTCCAATTAGCAAAAATCTGATGACTATGTATGAAGAAGCACATATTTAACCAAATATTATCAAATAATATCAAATATTCTAATAGAATTACTAAAAATCGATCTACTTACGTGCGGAGGCGCGGGAATCTAAAAACGCAGCCATCCCTCACTCGGTTTTCGACGAACTGGCAGGACAAAACGTGCGCGCACAATGAAAAACTATTTTTTTACTCATTCTTACATAGACTCACGAACGATCGGGGTCGGTTGCGTTCGCAAAAGTTGTTTCAAATTTTGCCTAGAATTTAGTTAAGTCAAAACTCACGGTCATTTCAACTCGGGTGGAAAGGGATAAAAGAATGTCCAGGAACAGGGAAAACTAGCTCAACTTTAGTGATTTCTTTTGGGGCAACGGTGGTTAACCAATACGCACACATTGCTATCATCGTGCTATTTTTGTTCTGTGATCCACAGCCATCCGCCATAATCCGAAGTTTAGTTTTGCCCGTCAAGTTCGTTTGTGTCAACAAGTGATAAACTGCCGATGCTATCTCATTCGATGACTTAGCGTGAACGTTTTCGGTCCACGTGTAGATGCGTACATTTTGTTTAGGAAACTTATTTGTTCATGTTCCAATGACAATGGTAAAATTGTAGATATATAGCTGCCTACTGTAATAGGCAGCTTGATCTGCCACTTTTGGTAACGCCTGGTTCTTTTGACAATCAAAGGATACTGTGAAGGTTCTGTCGTCATACTCCCGCAACATTATGAAAAACATTTTAGCTTTCAGCTTGTGAATTCGTAACGCAGCCATGAGCTGGACTTTTGCAGCTTCATTTTTTTCGATTTTAAGTTTTTCCTTTAACTCCAAGCATTTCGAGCAGACATCTGTGCTTGGGGTTTTAAAACCGATATTGTAATGTTTTACAAATATGTTTCTAAAGTAACATTGTTTTACTTTAAGCGTCACATCTTCTTGCTTTTCCTCGTAAATCTCCCACATTTTTTTAATGTTTAAATCGGATGGGACATATTTTCTTGTAGAAGTTGCAGACCTACAGTAGTGTGATTCAATACATTGAAATGTCTCAATAAATCTCATTACGTTTTCTTTTTTCCTTAAATTTTTCCTCGATATCCTATCACCACCTCGATTTTCTTTTGGAAACTCCCCGGTTAGCAAAATTTTTTTTGAAATGTTTCTTAGTCTGTGCACACCAACGTTAAGAATATTTGCAAAAGTCTTTTGGGAAACTTGTAACAATTTGTATGGTTTTACGTATGTTCTTATATAAAACTTTGTATATGTTAAGGAGGCAGCACGTTGTCCCACTTTACGATGTCGCTGTACGGGTGAATGTATTTTCATATATTTTAACATAAAGTTATCCTGATAAACTTTATCAGGATTTGAATAAAAGGTTTGATGAAATTTTCGAATATCCTGTGGATTCAAATTATTACACTTCAGCTTATCGGAGTTATGTTTGCATGCCCTAATTTCATTAATATTTGGCGGTTTTAACGATGACTACCTGAAATGAAATAAAAAATATGAATTACCACTACACAATCTCGATAAGACACAGCTAAGAACCTTCTCAACAATGTGCTCAACAACACGCACTACCTACCTATGCTAAACTTATTTTTGACACCCTGTCGGAAATTAACGAACGAACACACTTTAACCGATTCGTTGCGATGCCTAATTTCACTAACTTCTAGCCGTGGCGTCGAACAAAAATAACGTGACACTGATCAGTGCCCAACGCCATACGATTAAATGACACTCATCTGTGTCTTCAGCCATGCGGAAAAGAAAACAGTGTTTTGACATTTTTTTACGTATTCAAAGCTCGAATACTTTTAGTTTACATGTGAAATCTAACGTGAACGGTCAGGCACGTTGTTTTAAGCGATAAAAAGTGGCGAAACAAGTGTATTTGTGGAAATGGAAGGTAAGTGACTTATTTAATACAGATGTGCTCAACCTTTTCAACTTATTTTGCATTTCCTAGTAATTTGATTGATTATGAGGTATTAAATTGGGTCTAAAAATTTTTGCATAACAAATTTCAATTGTTTATAATTAAACTACGCAAATAAAAACTGCTAAGTTAGATTAAATAGTAATAATAATGATAGTAGTACTAATATATAATTATTTTATATGATTATTTGATACTAGCCGATGCCCGCGGTTCCACCCGCGTAGAATTTGTTTCCCGTTGTCCCACAGGAACCTATAATCGGAATAAAAGGTAGCCTATGTGCTATTCCAGACCAAGACTTATCACCTGTGCTAAATTTCATTGAAATCCATTCAGTAGTTTTTGTGTGAAAAAACAAAAACATCCAAACATTCTCACGGATACACAACAAATGTGAAAATTATTATTGTCAGAAAAAAATAATATTTGGCAAGATACTGATAATGTTTATTTATTGTTTAAGAATTACAGCGAAAAAGAAAGTACATTCCCGATACAGAAAATGAAACTCAATGCGACGATGACGAAGAGATAGTACAGAATTCACAACGCTGGGAAGACTCAGAAAACTGGGAACAGGAATTTATACCAAACCAAAAAACATGTAAGGATACTTCAACGTACACAAAAAAAGAAATGGTGGACAGTGCAACATGCACAGAAAGAGATGATGGCCCGACTATATTGGACGTCCATGGATGTAAATATTTTGGCCAGTTGGTTTCAAATGAATTATTGCGCTTTAAACCATATGAAAGAAATATAAAGATGCAGAAAATATTAGATATAATAAAAAAGTAATTTTAATATCAAATAAAGACCGGACAAAAGTTAAATAAAACCAAATTTTAATTCAATTACAATTTTAATTTTAACCAAATTTTGACTTAGATGATAATATTTATTAAAAATCATTACATCAGATCCGATTAACTAACATAGAATTTCAATATTTGTGAAATTCTCTGAAACAATCATTAAGGCACAGGCCTGGGAATCCAGGGCAATCGGGACAGCCAGTTATAACAGATACCCTTTTTTTAGTTTTTGTGTAACAAACTCTGCATCTTTTTCTTAGGGTATTATTACTTCTCTTTGGTAAATTGGCGGGTAAATGTATTTTTGACTGTGATAGAGGACGAGAAAGTTCTGATACATTGGGCATTGGTAACAATTCTTGCATTACACTCTTTATAAATTTATATAATGAAGTTTTATTTGTAGTGTTTTTTGCGTTGAAAAGTAAATAACCATTCACCAAACATATTTGGATTATGTGTATTATGACTTTTTTGTACCAGCGCAGGGTCTTGTGCTCACAGCAATAATAGCTTAGCATCTGATCATGTCGATCTATTGCCCGCATATATTTATTATACTTTATTTGTACGGCCGGCTTATATTTTATTGTGCGTACACGGCGACTAGTAGTCCCTTTATAATTACTTTTGTGTTCAGTACTTATAAATAATACTTCCCGTTTATCTTGCCATTTGGTGACGACAATTTTTTTATTGTTTTGTAATATACACGATTCACCAGGCTTTAATTTGCACATTTTTAATTCTCTTGGATTTCCTATACGGTTTGGTCTTAGGGTACCAGTCACATACGTGTTTTTGCCTATTAACTCATCAGCCAACCCTACGCTGGTATAAAAATTGTCCAAATACAAAGCATGCCCTTTGTCAAAATATTTTTGCATGAGCAGATGCACCACTTTTTTAACGTGGTTTCTACCTCCTACTTGTACGTCTTGGGATCCTGCATACATGTGAATTTTTAAAATTATACCGTTGGCGTCGGCTAAAATGTACAGCTTAATGCCGTATCTATGGGCTTTGCCTTTGATATATTGACGAAAATATAGTCTCCCTTTCCACAAAATAAGAGATTCGTCAATTGTCAACTCTCTCAATGGGTAATATACGGCGTCAACTGTCTCATTGAACAAATCGATCAAAGATTTTATTTTAAATATACTCTCCGTCCTTTCGATATCTTGTACGTTCAAAGCTCTTAAAATTAAAAAAAACCTATCCCTAGACATAAATAGGCGTGGACTAAGACGGAAAAAATAATGAGTGGACCAATAGTCCACCATTCTGTTCAGCTTTATGGTGCCCATTAGTAATATTATGCCAATAAAAGTTTTTAATTCGGCGACACTTAGATCGGTCCACTTGCTAAAGCGAGAACGTGCAGTTGTCGCTTCTACTTTCAATTTGTTACCGTACTTGTTTGTACATTTTAATATTAAATTTAAAAAGCGGGCATTCATAAATAAAAAAAAATAATCCAAAGGACTTTGGACCTCTGCGTCATGTGGCTGCAATATACTACTTGTCCCCGTAAATGGTATCTGTAACATCTGACTGGGATTACCCGGAAACCAGCCAGTTGTTTCTTCTAAAGACTCTTCCTCTGGATCTTCGTTCTGTTCATTGGCGTGAGAATCGACAATGTTTGCATCCTCGTTCGCACTTGCATCGCTTAACTCATTTAAGAGTTCTTCGTTATTCCCGGTTAGAATTCCATACAGTTCTTCGTCTTCATATAACTGTAAGCCTGGAATGTCATATAACTGCTCACTTTCTTGAGGAGACATCATTCGTTCCAATTCCACGCTTACGGGATCTATGGCCGATGATGTACCCGGAATTGGCGAACTTGGAATATCCATATATGGATTCTGATGGTACATGCCAGATGATGGTCCAGGAACTGGCGCACTTAGAAAAGGATCTACGCTAAATAATGGTTCAGGTTCCGGAGAACTCGAAGAATGGTATTCCATTTTCTTCAAACTGCAAAAGAATGAAAATTCTATTGGAAACGAAAATAAAAGAGACACGTATTTTTAGTCGTGTTTTTCATTGTGTTGTCTATTTTAATTTGTAAAAAGTACACCAAAAGAGGTTTATGGAGGTTTTAACAGTTATTTTAATATTACAGACAGACACTCCAATGTTATTTATTTGTATAGAGTAATAGACGTATAGATTATATTTAGTAATAATACTTATTTAGTTACATAATATTTATCAGTAGATCTACAATAAAATGATTTGATTTGAAAAAACTCATCATTTTATGACTAGTACGATAAGCTTATGTTATGGGATCTAGACAACCGATAAATATACATATTTACTATTTTCTTTTATAAATATACAGCCTTGGCCAAAAGTATTGAGCACCTTACAAATTTCGCTCGTTCACGGAAAGTATGGGAGTAAATCAAATCTATTGTTGAAGAATTCTTTTGTCGGCCATCTACAAAGGTTTAAACAATGACCCACGCCGCACAGCTAGCAATAAAACACCTGGGTGCAATAAAATGTGTTTTTTACAATTTTTGTATTTATTTATCAGTTCGCTACCATCGCTCGTTGTGAACACATCCAGTGATCTAGTGCGCCTTTTGTATTTTATTTCAGAAGTTTTAAGTGTTATTGTTGCAATATGCCAAAACAAAACGAACTTTCTTTAGAAAAACGTGTGCAGATACAGCTTCTGTATGAGCAAGGGAAATCACAAGTAGAGATTTCTAAAACTGTGAAATGTTCGCGCCGATCCGTGCAATATGCTATTCAGCGATTCTCTACTACCGGATCACATGAAAATAGACCGAGAACCGGGCGCAAACGCATCACCACAGACCGTCAAGATCGTCAGTTACTGAGAGAGTCGTTAAGAAATAGGAAAAAAACATCTTCAGAGCTCGCTGCTGAGTTGTCGGAACAAATTAAGAAGCCAAAAAGAATTTCTGCCGTAATTAAGGCAAAGGGTGGACCCACAAAATATTAATTTTCTATTAATAAATAGTAAAATAAACCCATATAAAACGTTTTGTTTTATTTCTATTTGATACTCCGCATAAAACTGAAAGATATCATGGGTGCTCAATACTTTTGGCCAAGGCTGTATATATATTATAGATAATGACAGCCAGACACAGAATAAACAATTGTGCTCATCATACAAAGTTTGACCTGCATGGGAATCGAACCCACCTCACTAACTACTAGACCAACAGGCCCGTCAATTAGCAACAATAACTTATGTATAAAAAAGAATCTTACTTGAAGTTCACGGCAAGTAGAGATGTGTGCACAGGCTGAAGTCGCACGGAGTCCAGTTCAAAGCCACAATTGTCACAACGCAAAATCAGAGTCCACTTTACACAGCCAAAATCGTCACAAATGCAAAACCAAAATCGATAAAAACACGAGAGTCCAGTAAACAAGCGAAAGTCATCGGTAAGGTAAATAACAAGAAAAGTAAGCACGTCTGATAACTAAGGATAGTAAACCAGAAGTAATTCAAAAAACAAGATGCGCGAAAGAAAAAAATTTATACCACGTGTTGTTACAATAAACAATGGACGGTCCCGGCCGCTCCTAGACCGACCGTCCATTGTCTGTTTCCATTTTTTTGTAAGTCTATACAATTTTATCCAAAATAAACCTTTAATTTAGAGTGAATACAGTCCTTTTTCGAAGCGCTTTTGGCAAATGCAATTTTGTGTCGTAGCATCATGCATGAGCATGACATGACTCATATTAGCCACAACCATATTGATACGCGTAGTTTAAAATAGCGTGGTACGACGCACGGTGATATTTTTTATGTAAGTAGGTACCTACCATATTTCGAGACATAAAATTTACCCACTATCGATACCCAAATGTGATTACGACGTATATGCATATTTCTTTATAGATAAGGATTAGAGAGTTGTAATTAAAAGAGGAGAAGAAACATCTCTATATAAATACTTTTATTGTTTAAATTTTATCTTTATTTAGAGCGGGTGTAAAATTTTATAGAAGACAAGCTAAAGACAACCGCAGCAAAGTGATTTAGCTGCTTTACTGTAATACATTTATAATTTATTATCATATGATGATTTAATATCAAATACTTCAACTTCCAAAAAGGTTGGTGCCCCCTATTTTTTTAAAAATATTACAGTATCCAGAAACGAAGGGTACGAGCTTAATATACGTGAAAAATGAAGATAGTTTGGTTTCAGGTAAAACTTCCATAAAACTTAATTGAAGGAGTTATCATCGATTTCAAAATGACACATATCCGTGCCTGACGCCACACTTAAAAAGAAGTGATGGCACTGAAACGTGCCATCCGCAACGAATCGGTTAAAAATCATGTATTACATACCTACAAAGTAAAATGTGATCGTTCTAAAGGTAATTCACTATAGGTAATGATTGTTTACTGTTGGCAACACAACATTTAGTTCAACTTGCTTTAAGGTACAAAGGCCTAGAGGCCATGTCAAAATACATATATCATTTTAATGTCACTGTAATAATATGTTATCTGTGTACTGTACCAATCAACGAGCAACGAAGTACACGGCTTTTTCCTATAATCTGAGTTTTATTTTATTAATCAAGCAAGTTAACTCAACATGGTCCTTCGAACTACAAGCAATATAGTGAATCCAGCGTGAGAACAGTGAATTTTCTTCTAAAAATCTAACTTCGGTTCGTGCAGCAGGCAGAAGCTAACTTCCGGGGACGCCAGGGCAGGTTCAATCTGATTGGCTTACGAACATCGCGTCATTGCGCAACATCCACGAGCCAACCAGCGACGGGCGAGTCCATTTTTGTGCCCAATAAGCACGCTCCGCCAAGCCGCAGCACGCCGCCCGGAAGCCAATCAAATCGCCACGCGCCGCAACCGTCTAGTTTAGTGCAGACTTGCAGACAGAATCGAGATTTACAGGAAAACTAACCCACTGACCGAAAAAGTGCTTCAAAAGTTCTTGTGCAGTCAATATAGTCGAAATTAATTGTTGTAGCAAGTCTACTTTGAACGGAAAACAATGGAAGGTGAAAAAATTTAAATACTCATTAGAAAACGTGCCGCGATCAAAGGCACTATTACGAAGATTGAAAATGTATTCAAAAACCAAGAAACCTACAAGGATTTCTCAAAACAAGCATTGATGCTAAAAGAGGAGCGTCTTCGGAAGGCATTCCAAAATTACGAAGAATACTCGTTGGAGTTATGCGCCATGCAACCCGACCTGGATGCTGACGATGATGTAGAAGACAAATACATAAACACACTCACCATCATCAGGGAATTATTAGACAAAATTCAATGTGAAGACGATTGTAATAAAAGTAGTGCTACGAAAAATTTCAACAACACAAAGTTACCTACCATAAGCATACCTACGTACTCTGGTAAGTACTCAGAATTTAGGCCGTTCATACAACTTTTTGACTCGCTCATAAACAACAATCAAGATTTGGACGACGTGCAAAAGTTTTTCTATTTACGTAGTTTTCTGCAAGAGGAACCTCACGATCTGGTTAAAAATCTCACCTTGTCTACTGAGAGTTACCATGAGGCCAGGAAAATCCTATTCGATAGATACGACAATAAATATAAAATTACAAACGAACATATACATATTTTGTTAGACATTGTACCTATAAGTAAGTCGACAGCAAGTAATTTAAGAAGTTTTGTATCCATTGTAAAGCAACAATTAGCTGCCTTAAAAAACCTAGGGCATTCAGTTGACCAATGGGATTCAATAGTGCTATGCATTCTGACCAGAAAGTTGGATTTATTATGTAGTAGGGAATTTCAGTTGACTCGAGGACGAGATCCCACGGTTGCACATCTTATTGAGTTTCTAGATAAGCGCGCACTTGCACTTGAGAATGCAGAACGGACACCAGAGAGATCCCAGCCATCTGTGAAGGTAGCTCATGTTGCAACTGTCAAGGAAGCTGATCCAGGTGCAGGTGCTTCTGCGAAATTGGTAGGAACAAGAGGCTGGTGGCTGGTGGTGGCTGGTTCTGTTGTGTTCTGGTGTGCGTGTTGGTGTGTTCTGTTGATTCGTTCAAAACATAAAAAGTACCTATTTTATATCTTGGTTATGTTCTGTATTATTGATTCATTCACAGCTCAATACAGGGCATTAGAAACATACCTCTCACGCTTTTTCACATTGCTTTTCCATTGCGATTTGTTACGGATCCTCTTCCTTGCTGCATTACCTTCGACAGGGGCAATATTAATTTCCATTTTCACACTTTTTTCCACACACAATTAAATTAAAACTAACACGCAGTTCACAAAAACAATAGCCGGGCGCCATTAAATCTCTCAACAACATGCTAAGCTGTCATTGGTCGAGCTTCGACAGTGTCGCTTTTGCATCCAATGTTTTGAATAGAGTCGGTTTTGCACTTAAGCAAGTATTTCAAGGGACTTTTTGTATAGGATAGAGGCGACTTTGCTCACTTCTGTTTTAGTACAATGCAAAATGAAATAATAAAGAATGTTGCCACATGAAAACATCGCATGACGATAATTTGTGACAGAGGCGGTTTTGAATCTAGACCCCTCGAATATATTATTATACTTACAAACATTATGTTTAGAATAACTTTATTTAAAACATAATCAAAGTTATTCTAAACATAATGTTTTGTAAGTATAATAATATATTCTCACTATGACAAGTTGTCTTATTAATAATTGCTTAATCTACTAAAGGCACAAGATATCAGCTAGTAAAAAAATCAAGATCAACAGTAAAATCCAAATAAAAAACGTAATAGCGGGCGGAATCAAAATTCAGTCTTAGAAAGTTATTTTGGCTGGCTATGCCATTCTTCGAAACAAACCACACATATACTGGTTTTTCCTCACAACCCTTACATCTAAGAGTAGTCTCTCTCCTAATCTTCTTTTTGGAACACATCTTACATTCCATACAAAAGGTAGTTTTTTTAGAGTTTTGCCTTGGTGGAATCGTTTCAGGCCAGTGTCCATTATTTTCAACATTTTCATTAACTGATTTTACAAAATTACTTCTTCCTTTTAGACGGTTGTCAAATTTATTATTTCTCACCATCATCTCGGGTTTCAGATTTGGAGGCAATTTTTTTAATCCTTTTATCAGGTCTTTTCGAATAGTTTTGAATTCGTAAGCTTTGTTGCCATTTTTGAAGTGTTTTTTGTAAAGATAGAAACTGTTCCATACGGCAAGGTCGAGTACGTGGAAAAACACCTTTTTATACCACCTAAGTGTCTTTCTAGGTGTGGAATAATAGGATAAGAGACCATCTGATCTGCTCTGTCTATCCCCGACATAGATTGGTTGTATATTGAAACTTCTTTCGGCTTAATACGTTTCTGTCCACGTTTGTTGGAAACTTCTATAATTTTGGGATGATTTCCAGTCGTCACCATGAGAACCGATCTCTTGTCTTGCTATTTAGTTACGTACACTTTATTTTTGCGTACCCAAAAATGTTCATCCTTCTTTATAGCTGCACACACAGTAACAATCTGGCCACGCTCCCCTGACGTTACTTTGGATACCTGCTTAAGACCTCTGCATGCAACTATTTTTTTCGGTTTGTGGACTGCGGTAATGCCCGTTTCGTCAATATTCCAAATTTGATCTGGACGAAAATTATACCTGTCGTACAAACTTTTTAAATTAAAAAAAAACTGGCCAACATTGTGTTTATTGAATGCTGCGCCCGAGACAAGCTCGTGGCTTCAGGAATGTTAGTACGCAGGGATAGTTCCTGATGGCGATTCATGAACCCATAAAACCAATCATACGTGGCTGCTTCATGTTCTGCTCACTTTGGTGGAAACTTTTTTTGATTTTTATAAGCATATTGCTAGGCAAGTTCTCGAACAGTCTTTGGTGTCAATCCGTGATAGAGTTTGCTAGCCATAATTAAATACTCCACTAACTCATTTTCCTCCACGTTTGTAAACACCTGTGAGTGTCTATAGTTTGGAGCATATTCAATTTATTCATCCTCTGTAGCATTACTTGTTTTTCGAACATCATGTTCAGGTCATGACATGTGTCAGTCATGACTGCTATACCGTGAGCTTTTGCAGTTCCACGAATATTTAGGCCGCCCAAAACTTCTTGTACGGCAGACTCCAAGTTTTCCTTATTTAGAGGTATTCTCTTTCGAGCACCTTCTCTGGTTTTATACTTCCTCGGCATAATGAAATCTGAAAGGAAAAGAATCACTTAACTTGATCCGGGGTGATCAATTCTCCTATATGAATGTGTATCAAGTGTCCCCTAACCATTACACGTTTCTGTCGTGTGGTCGAGGCCTGCTTGATTGACAGGGCCGTCATCTACCCCGGTCACCAAGGAGAGTGGAATCGGCGAGAGATGTCGTGCGGTGTCCCACCGGGTTCGGTCCTGGGGCCGCATCTGTGGGACATCGGGTATGGCCCACTCCCGCACATACTTCATTCACTCTTCTTTCTTCGTCCAATCTATCTGTGGAATGCTCTCCCCCAAGAAATCAGGATGGCAACCAACCAATTGACCTTTAAAATCAAATTTTTCGAGCACATTCGCAAGAAGTTGGCAGTATCGTTACAACGGTAATGTTTTCTCATTGTTTGTCTCATTTGTTTTTAGTAAATTCGTTTATATATGTATATTTATTTGTGCTTATATTTATATGTAGTTAGGTATATAAGCGCGAAAGACTCTGCGGCGTCCACTGAATGTAGTGAGATTTTTAATGTTTTCAATGCGTATGTAAGATGTTTTAATCAGTATCATATCAGTAGTCGACGTCAAATTTCATTTAAACGTTAAATGGTGATATTCAAATTAAATATTACTAGCTGAATTTGTGCGTCCGTTCACTCTTAAATCTTTCTTGCACACTGAATACCTCCGTATACGTTCAAAACTCTGCATGCACATTCCCGCCTCCACCCAACTGTATGTTTAAATCAATTCCGTATAATCATAATGATTATAATAACTAAATGACATCCATCTACTATTGAATTCAGATTGGTTCCGAATACTGTTTTTGAATGATTGTATCCAGCTTCTTAGCCAAGAGGCTTCCACCTATATAAGGGCTTATAATGACTCCAGGCACAGATAATAAACATTTAATGTTTTATTTTAAATTTTACAAAAAATGTGTATCTAAACATAAAAACTTTTCAATCAACAAATCAATGCAATTTAACATTGACATAATAATAAACATAAATTTGCTCTGCCTTGCCTAGTAACGAAATAAACTGAATTATGAACATCAATCAGTCTTCATTACAATGGAACATGTATTTTTATATTATAATTAAAATAAATCAGTGGCTACAACTAAAAGTCTCATGCCCGTTTTCTGAGGTGCTGTTAGATATCTCTTCACTAATTATTAATTCGATAAACAGACAACTTTTTTAATTCTTTATTAAGTCCTTTGTTTAAAAATGCTTTTAAAGGCATTTGCTTATGTAATTGCAGTTATGTCTATAAAATCATTTTTAAACAAAGTTTAATGACAGCTAAACATCAGATAAAGTTATGGAATAAATAAACAGCTGATACGGACCTCAGAAACCGGGTATTAATCATCAATTCAAACATAATTATAAGTATCTTAATCATTGGTATGCATTAACAAAGTAAAAATATTTGAAACAAAACATACTATTTTAAAACATAAATTTTCTTCTCTCATTTCTTAGCCTAAGAGTAAATATTTTGGACGAATACCTTTATTTTTAGCCAGTCTTTATTCTTAAGTAAATCTACATGTTGTTCTTTTAGTTTCTCACATTCATTTCTTTTAGGCGGTTGGTGATTTTTTTATGTGAAAGGACATAATCTTTTTTGGTCCAAATATAAAAGTCGGCCAATAAAAAAATATGCTGTATTCCGTTAGAACTTGTCCCCTGGGTCGTCGTCTGGTACAACAATAATGTTCTCCAATCCATAAGCTGGAGCGGTTATTGCTGGCAAATGTCGTGCATGGCTCATGTACCATATAATGTACATAATATGGGAGCAGCATCCAATTGTTCGTTTTCCTATGATGCACGAACAATAATAGTGAGCGATTGCTTGTCGGCCTGATAAGGACCTATCGATTATAATGTAGACATAATACTGTCTTGCTCTAACATGCCGCGATTGCAGTTGGCCTCTTATCATCCATAAATCATTGCCCTGCAATTCCGCCAAGTCTTCATTTGATAACTCATTGCTGAGCTCAATTGTGAAAGCTCCATTGTCAAGGACGTGCTCACCGTAATAGCTTTTGGCCTGTTTTAGTTGGTAAAAGCCCAGAGCGAATAAAAATAATTCGTTCTCATCCATTCTTGGAAAATCTACGAACTCTGGCGTATTACAAGATCTGCCAATCTATTTGGCATATTAATTCTTTGGTGGATAATCTCTAAAATCGCAGCAGCATTTGGATTATCTTCAATCAAAACATGAAAACGATTTATGATCGCCGCTGCTATCTTGAAATAGTCGAACATGCTGGGAAGGGCTCTGTTATTATATACATTTCGCAACAGGCGAAAATCTCTTTTGAACCTGCCGTTGACCACTTCAACCACCCAACGATAGATTGTTATCAGTCTGGACTTATTGACCTGATCCGTGGTTAGCTGTGTCTCATTTGGATACTTTGTTTCAGGCATATGTTGTACGTATCCGCAAGATTCCAGATTTCTTGCTGAGTCTCGAAAACCACGGTCCAGAATAAAAACATCTCCACGCCTATAAAACCAGTGGAAGGCACTGTCAGCATTATTAAGGATGTCATTCATTATATCTGCGTCAGACGTGGTGGCAGCATATGGTCCGTTAACTTCGATAATATGTCCATCACAAGAAACCAAGAGGAACGGTTTTAGGAGGTTTCTGTATTTGTGATGGCTGTAAGACTTGCGTTGGAAAAAATAATTTCCACTTTTTTGCAGATAGATATACGTGCCATCACAAATCGTGATCGCTTTCCTTTCATCTTCTGGGCTCGATGGGTTCCCAAACAGATTGTTGGGTAGAAAAAGGTTCCTGTGTGCTACATCCTCACGGGAAATATGGCCAAACCCAACATTTAAGGGCACAAAATCTTCTAACAGAGCGTTGCGTCCGATTTTTAACCACGTATGGAACGTTGTTTCGCTACATTTAAAAATATTAGCAAGCCGCGCGTTCGAGTCACCTGTTCTTAACTTGACTAATACTGCCGCCAGTACGGTTCTTTTATTCTTTTTAGTTCTCAGACTTGGTAGGTAAACTGTCTAATAATTCAGTAAACTGATCTTGAGTTAGTCCTGTCCAAGTATGTAACTCGGCCAGTGCTATATTTTCATACTGCTCAAAATCAAGTATTTCTTCCGTAATATGTCTTTGTAACATCGAAACGATAGTCATTATTTGAGCTGCAGTGAATTCCTCAGAAGAGTTGTCTTGTACAGGAAGTAAATGCCACAGATTTTGCTCCACGTGTTCATTACAGACACGCGCGCTTTCTGGCACGAAATAGCTGTAGCGGCATACCATGCGAAAAATTATGTTCTCTGGAACACGACGGCGAGATTCATTCGTACAATGTTGGAAAATGCAACTATTTGCGGTGTTTGGAGCACGAAGAAGACCTGGCAAAATCAGCGAAATTGGTCTTGGATTTGGAACTTCCGATGGATCACGGTCTTGATCAGCTTGCTGTTCAGCCTCCCGAATAAGTCGCTGGTGCGTTCGTTCCGTTCTTTGCCAACAAGGTCGACAAATGAACGCAGTAGGCTCCAACTGTCGAGCTACTATATCTTCTATCACTATTTGGACGATATCAAGATGTTGCATTTCTCTGGAAACCCAATCATATCTTCGCCGATTCTCTGTCGATGCACGGCACGAGATACACAACTCTGCCATGACTCGTAGCAATGTTCAAACTTAACAACGGAGATAACAAAAACAAAACAAATCAAAGCACAAGAACTAGTGGGCATCACACGGACATACACGGCAGCGTTGCTTTCGGTACTAAACAATACACGCGAATGCGAGCAAACGAATGAGCATGGCGCGATGGCGGTGGTGCGCGGGAAAGAGAGGGGCATCTGCTCGCTGCACCGTATTCCATTGTTCGCGTGAGTGTTTACCTGCGCGGCCATTGTTATTGCCATTTTTTAGGAAAAAGTCCCGGCATCCCAGCCGATTATGCAGTAACATTAGTGGTTTAAATGAGATATATGTTATCTTGTCAGAAATAGGTCAAGAACCAATATATCTTACTAAACGATGTTCAAAATAAAAATATGGTAGAACAAATCATTTGTTTTCGTTTATTAAATTCACTGAAAATGTATGAAGATGTTGAATTTTTGAACTTCATTAAAACCAAGGACAATGACCCTACAGCTTTGGTGTCATAATGATAAATACTCAGGGGGACAAGTTCTAACGGAATACAGCATATTTTTTTATTGGTCGACTTTCATATTTGGACCAAAAATGTATGAAATCCCGATGATGTCCTTTAAAGTATTTTGTAACTACGTCCTTTTGTTCCTTTGTCCAAGGTACCAACGTCCTTTTTTTTCCTTTTCGTATTTTGTTTTCGTTACCTAATTGAGGCACGGGGTCATTAATAAGTTGTTGAGAATCATTTTGCATAGCAGATGGTCCAGCCTGAGATAAGTCATTTAAATTGTAATATGTTTGTACGTAATCAGAATTAGCATCTAAAGTAGGTTCAGGTTCAGGTTTATAGTCTATAATTTCGTTGTTGTCCACGGGCTCTTCAATTAGCTCCTCATTCAAATCTAAATCAATCTCTTCAAGAGATTTTCCTTTGTAAGCATCTGCTTTTCCATCTTCCATAAGAATGAGAAGCTTTGATATCTTAGCAGTTTGGTATACGTCATCTGGCAAACTGTAAGACTTTTTATGTACTTCATTAGTATGGCCCATGAATGTAGCCAGCTGCTCCATATCATTTTCAGACATGCTAAAAATTTGTGATAAGGTGGCTAAATGTTTTCTTAGCCTTGTAGAGGATATTGCTTTCGGCTGTTTCGCCCCTAATAATTTGGCATGCTTTTCCAAAACGTTGTAGCCATAAATTGTATTGTTATAACCGGGATTACCAAACAAAAATTGATTTGGTGTCGAAGCAAAAAAAAAATGCCTAATCGATAATAATAATTTAATATCATCTTGAACTTCTTTATTAAACAGAACTGGTACTCCGCGGCCGCGTTTACCTCTCATCACAACACGTTTAAATTTCTTTACCAGAATCCTTTCTGAGGCAGTAAGCGCACGATCAAACTCTTCATACTTATTATTGTCATTATTGTCGCTTTCTAAATAATCGTGCACTGTAATTCTTTGAAGTTCTCCAGGCCTGCGCCTATTTATACACAGTCTCTAAAAGTTGTGTATATGTTTCAGTAGTTTGTAAGCCTTCTTTAATTTTTATAGCAGCATCCAAGGATTTTTTATTTAGGTATTCTTTAAGAATTTTTAAATCATTTGCTAAAGGCACAATAGTTATCTTGTTCCACTTTTTCTTGTTTAAACCTGTTGCAGCTTGTGTAGACAGATCATATTTCCAATTTGATTCAATAAGTTGAATCAAAGTTTTTAAGTCGGCTTCTATTTTGCCAGTATCTACTTCCGTGTAAGGCCCTTGCTTTTTTAATGCACACATTATTGCAATATTGCAGCATTGTTTCAAGGTGGTGGACAGATTCATTGCGAACGTAGGTGTCTCATACCTATCTTTTTCTATGTCATAATTTCCCAGTATTTTGGTTGCTTGTACAATGATATCATAATGAATTGGTCTTAAGGCAGAAAAGAAGTCATTAATGGATGGATCAATCTTTTTTAATTCTAGTAATAATTTTGCAAGCTCTATCATTTTTCTAGACACTACGTTAACGAAATGTTTTTCTCGGTGAGTTTTTAAATATTGAAATCCGAAAGCACATATAAGGTTATCTTTTTTTGCAATAAGTGATATTTTGTCTGCCCGCATTCTGGGAAATACAGTTTCCTTAAGTTTTTCGTCGATTTTAAGATGACGTATACTGATACGTAAGTAAAAACATTCAATTTGAGGCTCAAAATCTACTGAGATTTTGAGCCTCAAATTGAATGTTTTTACTTCCTGATTTACCACTACATTTCTTTTTATGTTTCCACAATAGTTTTTTAGAATAGAATCCCAGACACTCTGTACACGGCAAATAATGAGTAAATTTGAATTTTCGCATCGGTTTAGTGACCTCTTTTGAATTTACAAGGTAGTTTCCTTTTTTACGTAGAGCTGCAATTAATTGTTTTCTATCAAGACTTTTTTTAGGTTTTGACACAATTTTTTGGACTTCAGTTTCATAGATATGGTGTCGGAGTAAATGACGAGCAAAATTTAAAACAAATGACTCACAGTAAAAGCAATAATCTTTATCTCGAACCTTTGAACTTTTAGGTTTTTGCCTTTGGATAATTGTTATATTATCAGAATTATCTTCTATTTGAGATTCACTATTAATATCGTAAATAATCTCTTCATTTGGTTCTGATTCATTGCAAGGCTGTGGAAATTCCCTACTTACAATTACATTGCAAGGAGAACTGCTTTTACAACTAACTTCACTTAAACTTATGTTATTAGGTGGCTTGAAAGATACATTAGACAAGGAATTATTAACATCGAGAGGTATTCCTTGATTTGGTACGAATTCATCTGCTTTATAAGGTTGAAGAAGTTTCCTTTCTACAAATACACTACATGGAGAACCGCTTATGTGACTAATTTCGCTATAAAGATTAATAGGCTCCTTGACCGATGAATCGTAGTTCAAAACACATTCTAATGGCGTTAAATTATTCAAAGTTCCAAATTCATTGCGAAAAGAATCATCAGAACTGGTCTGCAACAAAAAAAAAAGATTATTATATTTTGTTGCACTTTACTATTGTTGCTTCGTTAATGTGAAGGTTGACAATCCCTTGCTGAACATCTAAATTACCTATCCCCGATCTCAATCCTGAATTGGCGCTCGCAGATATTTTTAAGCCACCTAGAAGGTTTCTGACATGGCTTAAGGACTGCTTCGGCTTAGAGTGCTACCGCTTTTGGGATAACAGCCGTTAGCATATTATTATTAATGACTTAATGAAATATTTTAGTTAAACTTACTTCGTGTCTCGGTGGAGTGTAATTAGAACATGTCGGAGAAAAGTCAGATATTGAAAAAGATTTTGAATCAGATAATTCCTGTAAACAGAGATACATACAATAAAATAAATGATTAACAACACTAAAAGAAGAAATTGAAGATGAACGAGACATCATAGGTACTTTTTTCTTTTTTTAAGAGCGACTAATGTAAAGTTAAAGAATAGACAGCAGTAGCTATTTGGTATTCAGCTGGAAAAATCTCGAACCTACACAGGCTGATGTGAACAGGTAAATTCAGAATTGGATAGGTAAGTACGTCTACATAGGTAAATCAGAGACGGATTGGTAAGTATGTATAAACAGGTAAGCTCAGAGACGGATTGGTAAGTATGTATAAACAGGTAAGGTCAGAGGCATAGGCTGGTGTGAACAGGTAAGTCCGGAGTTGGACAGGTAAGTATGTATAAAAAAATGTGTGTACGTAAGTCGTGTTTTATCTAAGTTAAAACATACGTACCTCATGTAAGGTTTCTGGTTGGTTTTCTTTTTCTTTCTGTCTCTCTGAAAACAAAACAGATATATTTGTATTATTATAAAACAATAAAAAATTTAAATACCCTCGACCCAAAAGCAAACAAAAACAAGAAAACCTATAAAAAGTAAGACATACACTCAGGTACGCACGCACGCACGCACTCACGCATACACACACAAACACGTCAAACTTATAACACCTCTCTTTTTGCGTCAGGGGTTAAAAAGATTTTATATACCTAACTGTAATGACGTTGTCTGATGTAATGTAACTCCATACCAAATTTCATCCAAATCCGTTCAGCCGTTTTTGCGTGAAAGAGTAACAAGTATCCATCCATCCATCCATACTCACAAACACCATACCTAAACTTCGAGGCACAGTGGCTAACGCACTCGCCCTGAGAACTGTGTGAAGTTGCAAAAAAGCCTCTGGCTACCCCTTCTGGGATAACAGCCGTGTGTGCATACAAACTTTCGCGTTTATAATAGGTATTAGTACGAAGTAGGATGATATTACGATATAAGAATCAAATAGGTAGGTAAGTAATATAGAAGCATGTACCTTTTGATTATTACTGGTTATTACAAAAACATTCGTCTTCTGGCAAATGATCATAAATAGCATATTCGCAAAATTTACACCACATGAAAGAAGAGTTATAAAGCCTTTTAAAGCCATCGAAATTCATGGGTAGTACAAAGTGTTCAACTACTGAATTAGTATTATTAATACTCGTATCACAATGTATGCACCAATTTTGCAAAATGAAATGCGTTGAATCCCAAGGCCATTGCAGTTTAGCTTTATAAAAATGTATAAAATCATTTCTTTAAAAAAAAGTATCCACATCAATCACAACAACCATTTTTGCAGACTACACACGTTCATTCACAGACAATTTAACGCAAACTAAGCTCATCATTATAAACAGACAACATGTTTAAATGTAAGTAGGTACTTACTAGCTAGATGTTATAGGTATTATAATAAGATAAATCGTGTTATAATTTTGATTTAAAGTTTCGCAAGATCATGTCATGAAGATCATGTATGACAAAATTATTCTCCTTTAAAAGTTCTAAAAAAAGTCCACGACAGCATACGTCTATCTTTCAAGGTTGGCTCACTATAACCTTTTTTATGCTAACCAAATTTGTTCTAAAATAATGCATTATTTGTGAAGGTGTTTTTATAAACATGATATTTATCCTTGTCCCAATAAATACATTATTCATCACAAGTATTTAATTTAAAACAAAATTGCCTTTGACATCATTCGATTTCAATGAATATCTTTGTGCAGCGGTGGTGCCGAGGAAAATAAATGAAAGGCGGACTATTTTATGTTCACATGTGTATTGGACCAGTGTCACAGTTGGAAAGAGAGTGTTGCCACAGATCACATATGAATTTACATGTTAATTTTGGTATTGCATTCTTAATTACTAAAATACCCAACAATCTTAGGAGATATCGCAGTTTTAAAATAACATCGCAGCAAAATAATGTGATATTATAAAGCTGAAGAGCTTGTTTGTTTTTTTGGTTGAATGCGCTAATCTCGGTTCGAATTAGAATATTCTTTCAGTGTTAGATATTCCATTTATCGAGAAAGGCTATAGACCATATAACATCACGCTAAGACCCTTAGGAGTCGAGCAAAGAGAAAAATGTCACGAGTACGAAGTACTCGAACGGGCAGGCAAGGCGAGCGACGGGGTGGGTCGGGGAGCAAGAAATTTAACGCGAAAGAAGTCGCGGGTAGAAGCTAGTTTATTATCATCGTAAAAGCATTTTTTTTAATGAATCGTATTAGACAGCAGGAGTTCTAAAGCATCTCAATTGTAAAGACTTTAACCAAACGTATTAATCATATTATCGCATGCCCGCTTAAATTGTTCGGGTTACGTGCGTTGATTCTGATCCATTTGTCGGAGACGCTATTGTTTTTAATTTTTAATTATCAAATAATGATTGTTTTTTTAATGAGAGTACTTCGCTGTTTCTATCAATATTATACTAACATTTTATAGATTTAATTTTGACTAAGTGCATGTAATAAAATTAAAGATGTGAGTTTTTTTTAGTTTTCCTTGAGATCCAATGAGGCGTGGACAATGGATATGAGTTATAGCACGTCAAAGTCCGAAGAATTCTTCAATCCGACCGTATGTTCGAAGCATTTTTTAGAAAGTGACATTTCATATTAGCGATTTTTCATATTTCCATACACTATTGCCAAATTAATCGAAACAGGTAAATATTTAACAGCTATTTGCGGCGATGCCTGTAAGTTATAGTTTATTTGCTAACCCGTGCCCACTTCGTTGGGCGGTAAACATTTTTATACCACTCAATAGATTGCAACACGGTTGCGGTTCCATACCTATGTCGTATTATCTCTTTAACCATTCGTCCAAATTAGACGCAATAAAAGGGAAAAGTCTTTTGTTTTGAACACTTGAGATAAATTTAGTTATTTTGATAATAATTCATAATTGTTGATAATGTAACCAATAAACATAACCTAACGATTTATAATTTAAATCTTTTTTAATTAGAAAAAAAACTCTGCAACTTTTCTCTAGAACTCAAGTTCGTAAGAAACGTTTTCGTTCTACCGTTTTTTCTCCGACTTAATTTGCAAATTCGACTGCCACGAAAAAGTCTTTTCATCTTTCAGGTTAATATATACACTCACAAATTACGTGGCTTTCGATTGGTAAAAGATCCAGAGATTACTCCCTACCACCTCAAAAACTTACGAACTTTACCTCTTTATAATATTAGTATAAAAATCGGTTCAGTAGATCCAGAGATTACTTTCAAAGATAAGTATTTTCATTTAAAAATTTGAGGAGTTTAAATTAGAGTTCAATCGGAAATTATTGATGGTTATGCAAGAATTAAATACAAAAAATGTTATCGCTAAATTGTACATGTACTTTTGCAATTTATTTTCATGTCTATCACAATTTAAACGTTAAAAATCCGCTGAAATAATAATAAAGTTTTTATATATTCTCCAACATTCTTAATTTCTACATTTTCTTTAAATTCATCTGTAATGATTTCCTGGAAAGCAGAAACAGGAGCAATCACTGACTTAGTAGGACTGCAAAGCCAACGTTTCTTTGAGTATTCTCTATACCGTATGTTTTCTAACTCGTTTTCGTCAATTAAATCTTCTTTGTATTTGGAGCAATTTTTATAATTTTTTTATTTTATTTATAAATATCTGACTTTAAACTAACTAACTAAAAAAATAAATACAAAAACAATCCGCATCGCTGTCATCAGGAAACGTGCCCAGAAGACTGGCAGCATTGCCACGTTGAATGGCATCCCATGAGCTGACCGTTTCGACCCCAAACAGCTCAAAACTGTAGTTACCCATAAGGTTACAGTATTTACGCTGCTTGAGGGTCTCAGCAGCCGCAGCAGCGGCACTAGCACGGCCCACCGTGCTAGGAACATGTGATGGCGTAAGGGTGTCGACAAAGGTTGCATCCCATACCAGAGGTCTACCCACCTTCCAAGGCAATAACGTCATACCGTCTGGTCTCTTCCCATCATCACTTACCAAGTCGTTTGGTTCTAATACCGCTGGTATGCGGTGACAAGGGCTCGACGAATAATATCGTTGATGCTGGCGTGGGTTCTATGCGACCTGCGCTCCTGCAGCAGGACATGCCATGGTACCCGAAAATGTCGACAGGTTCACCGCAGTGACACCGATGCAGAGCAACACAAGTTGCGCCCAAGCGGAGACATGTAGCGAGCCGAAACAATGAGTCATCCATCAATGAGTCATCATCTATGTTGGATGACGGAAGCGCCTGAAGCCACAAGCCTGACTCCCATTCTGCCACAGCCAGCAAATGGGCACGCTCAACAGTATTAGGTGACGTATTTATCAAGGTATTCCATATAATACTGCAGAGTGGCACGTCCCACCGTCTCTGGGAGGATGGGTTGTCAGGTAAAACCGTATTAGGACAAGCCATTTTCAAAACGTTCAACGCATCAGTCAAACACGGCACTTCAAAATCGACCAGTGAGGAAGATAAAATGTTCCTGGTTAATTAATTCGTGCTGTGGACCGAGGAGAGGAAGGCCGGTAAGCTTATACTTGAAATTTTGCGGACGCCGAGACCACCCAGGCGAATGAGAAGTGTGGCTTGCTGCCATGCTCGGTCGTCTAGGGCCACATTTAGGACTGAAGTTAGTGTAGTGGAACTAACGAGGGTGACAAAGTACTGATAAAAAACACAACTTCATAAGATATCCAAGAAATTAATTAAGATTTAGAATAAATCTCTTAGAAACTAATAATGGCAGATATTTTGAGTGTCACTTTTAATCTTAATTCATTTAAGTAACAATTAAAAAAATATTTATTTACGTAATACTGTGAGTAACAACTTTCTCCACCACCTTTTAAGTAGCTTTTTACTAACTTTATCTTACTTAGCTACTTCGAGGTAGGTTAACTTAACAATATACATCTTCTAAAAATTGTACTTTAACTTTGACGTTATGTTTTTTTGGCTGGTTATATCCTGCTTTTTTAAGTCACTGCTTTGTTTGGTATTCTCCATAATTTGTATTTGTCTACCACATTTCCGGATATAGCTTGTTTGAACTTTCTTCTATCTTCAAGACTATTTTAGTGTAGTTTTCCTCTAATTGAATTTTGATAAGTTCTCCGAAAAGGGCCTTCTTCACGAATTCCTTATTTTTAGTTATATCTTCGCTCATTTCTTCAATTCTGGTTTTCGTAGTTATTTCCACAGATTTTACAACTTTCTTCAACTGCCTTTTGACTCTTCTATATTTTTGACGCTGATTGTTTAGTTTTTAGTTTTGAAACCATTGCTTCTCAATCTCTTTTAATTGCTTATTTCCGAATTTCTCTGTCTTTCACTTTTCCTTTTTGCTTCATTTGCTCTTTGGTCTTCGTTCACAATGTGCCGTATTAGTTCACCAACTATTGGTTGTGCTTTATGGTCAGTAGTTGAAGGAGTATTGTGGCGTACAAAATTATCAGTATTATTTTTCAAAAGTTGTCTTTGTTCCCCGTACTTTGATAAATATTTTTTCCATTCTTTTCCAGTTCATCGTTGCTCCCGAGGCGTCATGTCTTTAATATTTTTTCTCGGTCCCTTTTCTTTCTTCGTTAAGTATTGCAACCTTTGTTTCTCTTTGTATTCAGCTAATTTAATGGTGTCGCTTTTAATTCTAGCTAAGCGAGCCTTTTCGGCTTCTCTTTTCTTTTTCAACATATCTTCTATATCCTTAGACATGTTTTGTTTTTCTTTTAGAAGCCATGATGTTTTTTAACTCAAATAAGTAAAAAAAATGCTTAGACACGCTCAAAAAGTCAGGACCCTGGAAACACGTCAGTCCTTTGGCGCAATATTAGACAACGGACTGACGCCAACGGACTGACGAAACAAAGATTAATTTGAGATCTTTCGAATATCAAGAAGCTACATTTTAACAAATTAAAGTTAACTATGTATAAATTAAAATATAACACAGATTTTTTCTGGAACGGTACGTGTTTACACGACAAACACAACTCTAGCACTGGCACAGTAATGGCGGCCGAACAATGGCGTGGTCTGCTGCTAACTTTAGCACCAACCTTGAAATTTACCGCGGATTTGAATTTGAGTTGCCGGTATTTAGCGGGAAATTCAAATTGGAACGACACACAACGGACTGACGAATAAAACTGAACACAGTTTCTTATTATTTTTACAACAACGGTGAGAATATTATATCATGAAAGTTGTGATTATATGTATATTATCAAATACATCACAGATTAAAGTGGAATAGTAAGTTTTATTATATTAAAGGGAATATTTAATACACAGCTATTTGATTGCGCGCTTTTGAGCTTGTGACACGCCAAAGTACTGACTTTTTGAGAATATAATTATTGTGAAGTTTTACAAATTTATATTTAAAATGAATAGCTGAAATTGGGTGACCAAATAAAAGGCTTTTAATTGTTTTAAAATTAATCATAAAATATAAACAAAATAATAGGTTGGGGAAAAAGTTTCTTCGCATGTTTTAAGAAAATTCAAAACATTTTTTAATAAAGTTTATTTACATTTAACTAAAGTATGTAGGTACCATTTTGTTCGATAACTTTTTGCCATCTTGTAGGTAGGGACATGATCCCATTGCTATGGAAATTTTGGGACTTCTGGTCAAAATACCGCGACAAGTGGTTTTGGCAGTCCTCTCGTGATGTTGACCGAAACAGGTCAACCGGGAAATCTGAAGGTGCAAGGTCAGGACTATACGGCGGATGCATTAACACCTCCCAGCCAAACTCTCTTAATTTTTGTTGGGTGGCTAAAGATGTGTGAGGTCTAGCGTTATCATGATGAAAAACCACACCCCTTCTGTTGATTAATTCCGGCCGCTTTCTCTCAACTTCTTGCTTTAATCTCATCAGTTGTTCGCAGTAGAGTTCAGAATCGATGGTCCTGCCTGGTGGTAACAACTCATAATGAATAATGCCCTTCCAATCCCACCACACACACAGCATCACCTTGTTGCGAGTTAACCCGGGTTTCGCCACAGTCTGTGAAGCCTGACCGGCCTTTGACCACGACCTTTTTCGCACGTTCTTGTCATACGTGATCCACTTTTCATCACCAGTTATCAGCTTCTTCAAAAATGGTTCGGTTTCATTACGTCGTAATAAAGAATCACAAATGAGTACACGGTTCATTAGGTTTCTTTCAGTGAGCTCGTGAGGTACCCAAATGTCGAGCTTTTTTGTGTACCCAGTTTTTTTTAAATGCGCCAAAACTGTTTTGTGGTCAATTTCCAGTTCTTCAGCTACGTCGTAACTACTGGTAGTATGGATCTTGCTCCACTTTTTCAAAAATGGCATCCATTTTATCCGTAATAGGGCGACCAGAGCGACGTGCATCTTTGACATCAAAATTTCCGGATTGAAAACGCTTAAACCAAATTTGTGCTACTCTCACAGACACTACACTAGGTCCATAAACATCGCAAATTTTTTGCGCGGCTTGCGTTGCATTTTTACCTTTTTTGTAGTAAAATTTTAAAATGTATCGAATTTCTTCATTAGATTCACTCATCTTGACGGTACGAAAAACAAATGAAAATCACACATTTTCCTAATTTGAATTTGGAATTATGTTCTTTAAAATTTAAACTTTCAATGATACCAAAACCAGCCAGATACAAATAGTATAGCCAAAGAGATTTTATTACAAGTTCATACATACTATAATGCGAAAAGACTTTTTCCCCAACCTAATATAATTATAGGTACATCGTTCACTGATTACATCGAGTTGCCCATTTCTTGTATAAACACCCATTTGTATTCTTGTGTACTTACCATTCGGGGAACAACCCATCCACGTATAATAGATAAGACGGATTCTTCGTTTAATGCTCGTCTTCCCGTTATATTGCAGCGAGAAGTTGCAATACCGCAATCAATGCAGTTGTCCATCACGGTAGATGCTAACGAAGTCGGAAATAACAAGCCCTAGTCAATCAAAGTAGCGGATACAAAGTCCGTTTTCGCGATGAGGTAGTTCGTGAAAGCAAGATTCGTCAGATTCCGTGAAGCAGCCAAAGTCGTTGGATAAATCGCCGAAAACACAAATATCGCAACGCAAAACATTCACTTGCGCGTAAACACAGAGCGAAGGAGATAATGTTTTTTTTTCATTTAATGTAATTTTTATCTGACACTGACAATTGTTTAAAGACTTGACTCATTGCCTTTTTAGTAATTTCACGACGGAACGAGTGATCTCAATAAATAACACAAAAATTTCAAAAATATTTTTCTATATTTAGCAACTGTCAATTAAAATTATTTCTTATGATTTTGGTTTATCATAAAATAAAGTATTTTTCCACATTTTTTTTTTCTTTAACACGTGGGCCCAAAATTGGGCGATATCCTTTAAGCACTCATTCTTTCTGTAATTGGATCTTTTCATTAACTATAATTGTGTTCCAGTTCACTCATCATCTATTCAGAGAAATATTTAATAAAATGTATACAAACATGCTAAGAATCCCATATTTGACGCCACTGTCTGACTACTTACCTGAGCTGCATATTTTACTTTCATTTTGCCTATTTGTTCCCATCCAAATGATTTTCCGTTAGTTTCGGAACCAGGATACCTTTATAGGCTGAATTCTCTTTCATCAAAAATTCCAGGTGATGCCACTTTGCGGTTTTACGGTCACCATTTATCTCAAACTTTTAACTTTTAGTTAACAAGTTATTTCGTATGCCCTTCAACATATGTGGCTATGTGGCAAATGTGGATCGTATAGTGGGATTATTTCTTTTTCATTTATTTTAATTGTATTTTAATCATCCTCAGGGATTTCTCCTCTTTGTAAACATTTCCCTTTTACTTCATCTGTTAAAAAATTAATGGCACCTCTGTTGTTGCCCCCCTGATCATAAACAGTAGCCAACACTATAAATCCAGCGTCTTGTAATTCCTTTATTACTGTTTTAATTTGTTTTTCCAGTTCTGGACCCTTAGTTGCTCCTGATGAAAATGTATGAGCAACTGGCTGCTTATAATTTCTAATAATAACGTATCATGAAAACTTGACCATGATCTACAAAAATTGGGCGCTTTTCTTCTCCGTCCGTAACAAAGCCCGTTACGGTATCTTTTCTTGTGTTAAAAGTGAGACTGGGTTATAGAGATATGTGATCAAATAAAAATACGCATAGTCGGTCTTCGGTTGTCATTTTAGCAGTTCTTGTCTGTAATTGGTCAAACACATTCATATTTATACATGGATCAATATTTGCTTGGTCAAATTAAGTTGTGGAGAAGACAGAATACATATTTTACTCCAAAATCTGTACGACTTTGGGCTTTGTTTAAAAATTGACAATGAGACAATTTTCCCTTTATTGATGTAGGTATGGCAGGTGTGTGTGAAGGGTGAAGAGGTTTGAAGAAATAAGTCCGAAGTAGGTATAGATGAAGATAGAAAGAAAAGTTTATTGCACAGACACAGGTTACAGTTCACAACACACGAGAGTTACACTAAGAAGAAGGAGTGGTAGAAATGTATGGATAGCAAAGAACAGAATAAAAGCACAGTTAAATACAAGATAAAAATAAGCCCTGGAAGTTAGGAGATGACCAGTCTCAACCGACAGCGCCCGTTCACGAACTTGACGCGTGGATCAGCACCATCCAGCTCAACCATTTTGTAGGGAACCGAATGATCCAACATACGCGCCACCATCAGTGAGACATTTATGTGAGCATGACATACTCTCAACTGCCATGCTTTTTCAAGTCAACGTACATCATAATAACACAGTGAACGGATGCATGGTACTCACATTTACAAAATTTAAACAAAATGCTTCTAAATTATACAAAACTATAGTTTGCAATCTATTTGAAATATTAATAAAATTTGATTTCCTAAAAGAAAGAAAAAACATTTAATATATATAGAAGTATATAGTAACTAACACTTGGTTCAGCAAAAATAAAACATTCGTAATGTCATAAAAAAAGGGAAGCTTCTCTTTCAAATATTAAAATTGTAACTAGTATGCCCAGGTGGCATTACTGCGGCACTAGCAACTTTCCTTGGTATTGTCAATATTTTATTATAATATAAATGGTGTTCCTTTCTAGGATTGTTTCTCTTGTTTCAGAATAACCAGTTGTTTCAGAGTAACCACACTCCTCTTTTTTTTTTTTTTTTTTTTTTGATAAGGGCATCTCGTAGTTGACCTTGAGAGGCCGTAACTACTTAACCGGGCTTTCCTGTGGGGACTAAAAGTTTTTAGGCTAAGAGCCTCCAGCCAGGGCTTACAAACTAAAATTAAAACCTACAGCAACTGCGCACTGAGGGCACCCCCTGCGGGGTACGAGCCTCGGATCAGGGAGTCACTTTCAGGGAGGGCAGCAAGTGGGGACAGGCTGGATCAATAATTTCTTTATTATTAATCATGGGGATTTTAACTCTACTTGCTCAGCTTCGGCGCGGGCTGGCACTTCTGCGGGCAAGGGACGGTTGGGGGAGGATTCGTTTACTCGGGGTCTTCGCGAGGCGCGAGGACCTCGGCGGCGAGGTCGGAAACACGGTCTGTTTTTGTGTGCTGTGCTGGTGGCCCTACTGCTTTCTTGAAGAAGAGTGATGGGGTCATCAGGGTCGGAGAGGACATGTCGCGGCCGGCGAATACGACTGATTCTACTGGGGACATAACTAGCGGCCTTCGCAATCAATGGATTGCAGTGTTGCGCGGCGGATTCAAAGAAACGCTTTGAATTTCGTTTTAAGAATTGGGCTATAGTGGGGATTTTAAGGTCGAGATGGAGGATCTCGTTCCTAACATACCAGCAGTGCTATTCTCTAAAAGACAATTTCGTGGCTGTAAGCTGCGTCGAGCTCGTCGTCGAGGCAGCCTTGAGATCGATCGAGCGTGTAGCGCTGATTCAAACGGTATTCACTAGCATGGTTGTGGTCGTCGACGAACTCTAGGCTGTAGCCTCCCGTCGCTGTTTCGTAGACGAACGAAGGGCTTGAAACAAATTCTTTAAATCATAATCGATAAATCTCGACTGAGAGTTTTATGGGTTTAAATATATAAATAAAGTATATCTTTAAGTATTTTACGGAATAGAGTAAAACTTTAAGCAAATTTCATAAATAAAAGAGTTTATTTCTTAATTAATAATGCATTGTAAGATTGAATGACGATTCCTTTGCCTATTTCGAGCAAAAAAAATGCGTGCGGCGATGAATAAAAAAACATTCAACAGTGACAACCGACGCGGCGACGCGGCGACGCTACCAAATCCACTTGAGTTTCTAGTTTGAAAACTTTTACGTGCAAACGATCATTATTATTTGTATCAGCGATTGCTTTGAACATAGGTAGTTTGGTCTGTGACGAAGAAGATAAATATACCTACTGAAATGTAAGTAGTATGATATATTTCCACTGATATTATATGGATATGTAATATTAATGGGTCACTAATATTGTAATGATCCACGACTTATTTATTATAATTCTATGTAAATTACCTACCTAACTATTGTTTTTTATTATTATCTAGGGATGTTTACTTAGAACTATATTGTTGTAACGTAACATTTTCTATTTCAAGCATGCCAAGAAGTGTAGTCCCATCCCGTACACAAGTAGAGATGCTGTTAGAGAGTTTGGAAGAGCGTCGTTGGCTTGCCACAGGGCACCCACGGACATCACATGCTCGGGATCGCACACAAGCGGCATGGCAAGAAGTAGCTGTCAACCTAAACAGTGATGGAAGTGGTTGCATTAAAACTTGGAAGCAATGGTCAAAGGTTTGTTGCATTGCATTACAGCTTCGTCAGCTTTTATGGGTGTGAATTCGTACTTTGACTGTTTCATAAAAACAAAGTTCCAGTTCAGAGTTTCTTAAGTTCAAGAATCCAGTACCTATGTACATTGGCTCTAAATAAAACTTATGATACAATTATTAAGTTATGAAAATGTGAAATCTTGATATTTAGACATTGGTTTTTTTTTAGTACTGGAAGGATAAGAAGTCAGCGGTACGAAAAAAAGCTAGTCAAATACGAATGGCTAGGCTACGAACAGGTGGTGGTGAACTAGAGGAAGGGTTTCTTTCTGCAATTGAAGAACGAATAATTGCATTAATGGGTGGCCAAACCTTTGTTACTGGTGATAGGGAGCTAGAAATTGACCTTCAAGTTAATATTTTTTTAGTTTTATTTTAAATACACTCAGCGGCACGGAATCTTGGCCAAGCGCTTATCTCGCGATAGCAAAAGTTTTAAGTGTTTCTGATGAATGTTTGTTGTGCAGGTATGTCAAAAAATGTTTACTTTTAGTTCAAAAGGGTAATCCATTATGTTTAAGTGCACTACGCCGAAACTTTTAATGTACAGTTGAATCGGGTCATTTGAGCGACTAAGTTCACGTTTTAAATTTGTGTGTTGTGAAAAGTTTACTGTTCGGTTTTTGAATTATTGTGATTTTGTGCTTTTAATTCAATAAGTAAAGGTGCTTTAAAAGCAATAAAAATGCCTCTAACACCAGCACAGGTTTCACAAGCCGTTGCGTTAATTAACCAAGGGGTGACACAGCGTGAAGTTGTTATTGCTCTTAACGTACCACGGTCATCAATGCAGTATGCCCTTAAAAGATACCAGGAGACAGGCCAGTACACCCGCAGGCCAGGCAGTGGAGGCGTAAGGTGCACATCGGCCCGAGACGACCGCTTTATTGTCCTGGAGATTTTGAGAAACCGCTACCTGACCGCTGTTGAAATACGCCAGCGGCTTCAAATTGTGAGAGGCGTTAATTTTAGTGAGCGTACGGTGAGAAGACGAATGGAGGAAGTCAATTTAAAAGCTTGTAGACCAGCACGAGGTCCAGAACTTCTCAGACAGCACCGAGTAGCTCGACTTCACTTCGCACGAGAACACGTTAACTGGACCCACGAGCAATAGGCTAGAGTACTGTTCACAGACGAGTGTCGAATAGCTTTACGTTCACCAGATGGTCGAGAACGAGTGTGGCGAAGAAGAGGAGAGCGGTTTTTACCCATTACTACCACTCAAACAGTGAGTTTCCATGGAGGCTCAATAATGGTATGGGGAGGTATAAGTTCCGACGCACGTACAGAGTTGGTTATCGTCGATAATCGGCTAACAGCTGTTCGATACATCGAGGAAGTTCTTCAGGAACACGTAATGCCATATTAGTGGTTCATTGGACACGACCAATTCCTCCTAATGCACGATAATGCAAGCCCACACGTTGCACATTGCGTTGAAGAATATCTGGAAGAGGTTGGCATACAAAAACTGCAATGGCCAGCTCGTAGTCCAGACTTAAACCCAATTGAGCATATCTGGGACATGCTCAAAAGAAAGATTAAGTCCAGCTCCAACCCGCCGGAAACTCTAAACCAGCTCCGAACTGCAGCGCTGGCCGCTTGGCGCAGTATACTGCAAGTTGATGTCCAAAACATCATCCAAAGTATGCCAGATCAAATGCAGGCAGTTATCAGGGCTAGAGGAGGAAACACCCGATATTAAAACGTATAGACAATAACGAAAAAGACCTTATTTTTTATTTTGTAGTGTTTTTAAATTTATAGTGAATAATTCCTAATTTCAGTGAAAGTGCGTGATTTTAAAAACTGATTTATTGGTGAGGTAATCTTTTAATTTCTAGGTTCTTAAAGCATAAGAGACACGTATTAAAGCTACTTTACCCTTAATTTATTGTCATAAATGCAAATGCAAATTTTTTTATGCAAATAATCAGCAAAATCACGAGTGGCCAAGTTTCCGTGCCGGTGAGTGTATATTAATGAAAACTTTATTAAAGTACATAAAATATGTAAGTAATTAAAAAGCAAGCCTGAATTATCCATCTAATTTTTAATCATTTAATTTTTAGCCTGCTCATGAAACTGGGCCAAGTTTTTATTTGACTCCTGACATGCCGAATGCTGAAGTATCAGATGATGTGCTCTTGGTATGTTTATAGAAATATTATTCAACACATAAGTACCCTATTTTACTTCCCAAAGCATTGTTAAGTCAAAATCTGTTTGCAGAGTATACAAGATGTTACAGAGGAGACACATGCAACTCCAGTGTCAGAGAACATACTTCAGGTATATTACTATATTTAAATTACTTCATTACTTAATATGAAAACTGTATACTGTGACGTTATAATGTTCAAATTTAATTTTGTAGAGTCATGTGGAATTACTCCCTGCAGAACATACTACTGCAGGCCAGACCGAACAGTCCACACCTTCAATACCAGTAAGTTAATTGTAATCCTACTATATAATATTATAAATGTGAAAGTTTGGTTAGATGTTCGTTACGCAATCAGCAAAACGGTTTAATGGTTTTGGATGAAATTTGGCACAAAGATAGATTATAACGACATAGGATGTTTTTATCCCGGTTGTATTATCCCGTAGTATAACTTTGGACACACACAAGCGAAGGCCCTGGCAAAAGCTAGTAAAATATAATATTGTGATGTGAAATTCTAAATTAGCCTGATTATGCTGATTATAATATAAAATATATTTGCAGGATGTACAACCAGGCCCATCTTGGCATAGGGACCCTATGCCAATGGAAAGCCAGGCTAATACAGAACAAATGGTGAGGTTTTAAATAAGTTTTACAATGTTATTTGGACTTTTAGATTTAAAACAAATATTGTTTTACAGTTTGAAGCTAGATCACCACCTGCAGTGCCTCATAGGAGTAATGCCCCAATTTCCTCTCCATGTAAGGATAACTTAATTATAATTTGGTTAGTTATTAGTTTAGTGTAAAACGCACTTTGATCGTGATCTTTTGATTCCCAGGTTGGGGCTAGTTGTTGGGATTTTCTGTAGGTTTTGCCAACAGCAGCCCAAATACTTATTCAATCAACATGCCATATTATATGGATAGTACATTGTATTATCTATTCTTCAGAGAGTTATGTGATGCTGTTATACCTACATAATGGCCTTTATGTTTGTTTACCTCTAGTTACTTAGTAATTTGTTGCATTTTTATGTTCATAGCACCTCGTAGGCGTCGAACGGTACGACGGCGTCTGATCCAACGCTCACCACCTTCTCAAAGACGGTCACAAATGGCGAGTCTGACTGAACGTTTTGTCGCCATTGAAGAGAGACGTTTGGAAAACGAAAGACTCATTATTGAGACTTTTAAGGAGATAAGTGAGTCATGGTCAAGGCAAACCCAAGCACTGCTGGATTTATGTGCATCCATCAGACGAGGGAGCTGAATGCAGTAGTATGTCATAATCATTTCTTATTATAAAAATGTTGTTGTATATGTTATATTATTGTTAGTATTGCTAATGTTTTAAACCATATAAATGGAATATTCATGTATTCCTGATATTGTTATTGTGTTGTAATAATTGTGAGTTCTCTTGGACAATGGTCCAAGAGTTGAAATCAAATGTATGTAGGTTAATGATAATTCATAGCAATGTGAGAGATGTGTTTATGGAATACTTCAATACTGTTTCCATGGAGTTTCTTGTCCTTCTTCTCCATGAAGACCTAGTTTTGGAACGGACAACTAGCTTTCTGAATAAATACTGACAGCCTAATTGAAATAAACGTCTGGTCTTGTCTTTCTGTGCTTTACTTAATTAAATCCTTTCCCTACAAACCATGTTCATGAGAACTTTCATAAACAGTAAAAAAGCAGTAACCATTCTGATATTCAAAGATTGATATTTGTTTTAAACATACATACTTATAAATTTATATATTCTCATATTCTGATCCAAATTTAAGTGTGTACTGTTTTTTGTAGTAAATGTTATTGTTTGTAATGGTAAATTAAAAGAAAACTTAACAGGTGATAACTATTATAATTTCTCATGCGCCCCACTGCCCCCCTAATGCACATTTAATTTTTGTAAAATTAGAGACAAGGGTTTAGATACATAGGTAGAGATTAACTAATTACTAATTTAAAAATGCACACTCCACCACTGCTTGTTGCATACAAATTTCAAATCCTTGTATAGAAATTGTAGTTGAGGGGCATGCAGTTTTATGTTAGGTAGTTGATTTCTAATTAAAATCAAAATTAAATACTCAAGTCATTTATTCAAACTAGGCTGAGAGTCAGCACTTTACGAACGTCAATACATGAGACAGTCCCCCCAAAACGCCCCCCCTTCACCACTTCCTAGTGCTTTAGCTGGGAAGAAGAAGTGGTGCAACAAACTCTCCAGCAGCACAGCTGTCTGTTAAGTTGGAAGAACTTGATTCTATACAATAGTAATTAACATTCAACAATAAATGAAAATATCATTAATAACTAAAATAAAAAATGGTTTATACAGTTAAATAAAATAAACAATGTTAGGAAGCAACTCATATGACCTGTCAGTAGGTAAGCTAATTCTGGTGAGAGAACACAAACATTGTCTTGAGTTAATCACAGCGACCAACAATTCTTAACTTAGTCTAATAATCTTTCATAATATACCTATAATATAATTTGACACCTTAAAATGACATAAAAGTATATGTGTCTAAATATAAAGAAGCTAATACTAATTAATCTAGTATACAATTTTAACTAAATTAACATGTACAACTTTTTCATTCAACTATCATTAAAAATACTTAGTGTTAACATGATTGTCTATAATCAATTATGGTGACTACATCTAAATCTAAACACTAAGGAAATCATATTTAGAATTTTAGATATGTCGTGCTCGCCATAATTGATTAACTAAATCTCGCCTACTTATCTGCCCACTCACTAAGTCATCATGCGTTGCAGCCTGATTTCTCAGGTATCCAAGTAACCTAGATTCATCATCTATGTCAGATTCGTCTAACTTAGGAGCTGGTAGCCCGGCTCGATTACACATGTTGTGTAAAACAGCAAGCTATCACAATTTTTCCCACCATGATGGGATCATAATGCAATACCCTGTGAACTAATAAACATCTGAACCGGCCTTTCAGTATTCCTATAGTTCTCTCCACACTGTTCCGTGCGCTGCTGTGCAAATTGTTGTAATGGCTCTCTGGAGTCCCAGTTTCTGGATTACTAAAGGGAACCATTAAATAAGGCCTTTGAGGATATCCTGAGTCACCTGAAATCAATGAATGATGCTGGAAGTAAGTGCAATCTTGACTTGTTTAAGTTATCATTGTATTATAAATAATAGCATAACTTACCAAGCAAATACACTTTTTCTCCATTAGAGTTTAAACTTTCCAAATGCTCTTTTACTCTAGTGTTTGAAAAAACAAAACTATCACGTGTTGCACCCCCAAAAGTCACATCCACATGCAAGATATTCAAATCAGCATCATTAATCTGAAATAGTATAATAATTATAGAATCACATTGTTATGGGTTCTTTATAATTTTACAATAGACTAAATGAAAGACCAACAGTGTACCTACAATTAAAACGTTCCTGGCATGGTAGCCTTTTCGGCAATAATATCTCTCCTCATGTTCCTGAGGACGTATCATGGAAATCAGGGTGCCATCAACACAACCTAGCACCCCTGGAATTTTGAATTTCTCATAAAACCTGTAATCAGCATTCAAATATTGGCTCTTGTTTTAACAATACTCGAAGGACTATCACGAAAATGTAAACATTTCTGATACTTGCCTCGACTTGTGCACTTGTCGATCGTTGTGGTTTTGCGGAAATCTAATGTATTTGCTTATAATATTTTTATTATTTAGAGCATCAACAACTTCGTGGATTGTCCTAGAGGCAGAACTCTGAGATATATAAGTGTCTACATTCTTGCCAATTATTTTTTGGTAACTTCCATTAGCCAGAAATGATAGAGTGCATAATATCTGAAACATCAGGAATTCATTAGACTTTTGTTGGTGTGAGGTTCTGGTTACCCATGATAATTCAAGAAACCTAGGTGTAGCTCAATGTAAACAAACCTTTAGCCTCTTTGTTAAACCACTGGAACGAACTCGCGGATGCATATATGGAGTTATGTCATTTTCCAATATATTAATTAAATCCTCAGAAAGTCTGTAAACATGGATAAACTGTATCACGGGATATCGTTTTAAAATTTCTTAGTTGTTTTGCCTGTCGAGCTTTCTTCAAATCATCACTTTTCTTAGCTTCTTCTAATAGATGTAGCTTTATAAATAACCGAGCTGCCATTTTTCAAATAAGTTTTTAAAAGAATCGAAATTATTTAATTTAATATAAGTACATTCTAATATTTTTGTCAAGAGTCCTCGCGAATATTGTAGCTTTTGGATTTGACAGTTCTAGGCGAGGCTGTGGGCGAGGCTGTAAGCGTCTTCGTCGCTGTTTTTTTTAGCGAATACCAAAATGTATGAAGAACTGTCAATTTGCCCTCTTTATCCTCCGTTGGGTAGTTTTAACTCACAGCCGTCACAGCCTTGAGCGCTAGTGTAGCTTTTCTCAACTTAGTGAATACTAAACTGAGTTTCACCGCTGTGGCAGCGCTGCACCGCAAGGCTGTATCCTTAGAGAATAGCATTGCAGGGCGAGCCTGTGGCTTGACGGAGGAAACGGTTTTGCAGTGTCTGCATCCTATGGATGTATCGGGGCTTCGTGTGTGCAAAGACTGCACTAGCGTAAGTCATGATTGGCCTTATGCACGCCGTGTATATTCGCAACTTGCACTTGAGTGACAACTTGCTACGTGCGTTCAGAACAGAATGCAGCCTTCCAAGAGCGAAGGCGGCGCGTGAGCGCGCCATCATAATGTGCTTATAGAAGGAGAGGTGCTGATCCATGATCACTCCTAGATATTTGGCTTGCTTCTCCCAAGGGATAGGCTTGCCAAATATGGAGATGGGCCGGGGGGGGTCGGGTCTGTGTCGCGGTTTCGAGAAGGGAACCGCTTGACTTTTGTCTGGGTTTACTTCGATCCTCCATTTTCTAAACCACGCGCCAAGAACATTGACTGCGGTCTGGAGTCTGGTGGATATCGCATCCTGACTGACCCCAGCGTAGTAAATGGCTGTGTCGTCTGCGAACAGTGCCAACTTTGCCAGTCTACGCTTGGGGATATCGCTAGTAAATAGCGTGAAAATGAGAGGGGATAGCACGGCGCCTTGAGGGACGCCGGCGCGTATGGGGTGGGGGGAGGAAATCGCTCCCTCTATGCGATAGCGAAAGGTGCGGTTCGACAAAAAGTCTCGAAGGATGAGTACGAGACGGTCAGGCACGCCGAGTTTGTACAGCTTATATAATAAGCCGTTGTGCCAGACTTTGTCGAAAGCTTTCGCTATATCGAAGAATACTGCACCGGTAATAGAGCCGCGCTGGAAACCAGCGCTTATGTCTTCTACGATGCGGTGGACCTGTTGCACGCACGAGTGTTGGGTTCTAAAACCAAACTGCTCGTCGGGAATGAGGCCTTTAGTCTCGGCAAAATTTCTGAGTCGCTTATAAATAAGTCTCTCGTAGATTTTACCGAGCGAATTCAGTAAACTGATGGGGCGGTAGCTCGTGGGCTCGGACTTGGGTTTACCAAGTTTTGGAATGCCGATGACCGTGGCTTGCTTCCACGCCTGCGGGAAGATGTTGTTGCTCAGGGCACCATTGAAGATGGTGGTCAAGAGCATGATCATGTGGGCGGGCAGCATCTGGAGCACCCTATTGGTGATTCCGTCAGCGCCGGGGGCCTTTCGGGGTTTCAGACCTTTGATGATCTCGTGAACTTCGTCCGGGGTGACGAGAGGTATTGGATCATCAGGGTCTTCGACGGGCGGGAGGGAGTCTCTGCGTTCGACTTCGGCGTCCACCTCATCGAGGTGTGCCTGGTCTACTGGCAGAGAACTGGCCCACACTCCTCCTCCAAATCCTCATATATATCATCCTAGCCTATCCCCTCCACCAGTAACACTTTCACACACACCCACACCTTCTTCACGCTGCGGTTCCACCCAAGTAGCCTTGCCAGTGATTCGTCGTCGAATTGCTGCTTCGTAATGTGTGAGTCACTACTATTAGGTCCCCACCTATGAAATTACCGTTTTGTATGGAGAATTTTAAAGAAGTTGCATTTTTCATACTAACATTTTCTTAATTTATTTAACAACCTAAAATAACGTATGCCACTTAGATTAAGCGACAAAAATAAGTTTGTCAAGCAATTGTTGAATATTTTAAATCATAGAAGTGACGAGGTTCTCTATTTGCGAGAAAGAAACGCCAATTTCATAGGTGGGAACCCAAAATTATGTGGTTTGCTCATGCTCTAACATATGGAAGTGTTTACGGCTGCGTGTTATGCCAAAACCAGCTGAGCTATGGACCAAACTAGCGAAAGAATTTGAAATTCAATGGAATTTTCCTAACTGTATAGGAGCCATAGATGGCAAACATGTTAATATAAGAGCACCTTGGGACAGCGGCAGTCAATTTTATAACTTCAAAAAAAAATTCAGAGTAGTTTTGTTAGCCATAGCTGATGAAAATTACCGATTCGTTGTAGTCGATATTGGAGCATACGGTCGCAATGGTGATAGTGGCATTTTAAGCAGCTTCAGATTAGAACAATCATTGAATAATAATACACTCGATTTACCACCTAATAAATGTTTGCCAGGTACGATAGAAGCATTGCCACATGTTTTTGTTGGAGATGAGGCTTTCCCGTTATATGAACACATAATGAGACCTTTTCCTGGAAGCCAAGTGTCGATAGACGGCGAGAAGAAAATATTTAATTATTGCCTAAGCCGTGCAAGACGTATTGTAGAGAGCAGTTTCGGAATACTAACACAAAAATTTGAGGTTTTTCAAAAGAGAATTAGAATGCAACCCAAATACCTGGACATTATGATACTAGCGTGCACTTGTTTACATAATTATCTAAGAAATTATGAAATATTTTAAACATAATTGAAACAGTGCCAATAAATAGTATATTACAAAATCTTCAAGCGGATTCTGTTTCCCGAGAAAATGCTATGTGTATAAGAGATAAATTTAAGACTTATTTTAACAACAAAATGGTGTGAAGTTTTACAAAAGGCTGTGCCGTACTAACAAGTTCTACAATTAGCTGACGACATCGCAACAATTTAAAGATTATTTTAATTTTAATTAAAATTCTATTTATCATGTGTTTATTCGTTATTTTTCATGTGTTTATCGCTGTAATGCCTTGATTTGATATTGTATAGGCAGTCGTACATTTGCACCAAATAAATAAGCTTTTCTTCATCCATTTTCATCACTTCTGTATTCGTTGCACTGCAAGGAATGAATGCGAATGCTCGCGCGCAACAGACGCGCGCGGGGAGCGGGCGCGAGGGGGGATATTGCCAGCAGCCGCTCGCGACTTCTCGAGCATTCTCGGGACTTCCCGCGACTTCTCGCGCAGTCGCATGGCTCCGTTTATGGAATTCGCCGGAATTCCCGCGGCGGTTCGAGTTTCTCATGCGATAATAAGTATTATAGTAACGAGAATAAAGTTAAAATTCATATGACACTGAAACTGCGCTCCGCTTCGCTGCGCTTCGACGCTCTTTTGGTGTGAGTTGAGCCTTACGCCCACATTACAAGATCAGGCAGAACATCAAAACCACCTGTGCGCTTCGCTGGCGGGGAGTAATGTAGTACCTACATAATAAGAGTATACGAGCGGCCGCGACGAGGCACAGCCACGCACTGATGTGCAGACCACAGGATCGTGGTACTTACGTGCGCACACGCCAGCCACATCAGAGCGCCAACAAAATACCGACCTCGCAAGCAAATGTGTACTGAGGCGCTGCGTTTTTTTTTTTTTTGATAAGGGCATCTCGTAGTTGACCTTGAGAGGCCGTAACTACTTAACCGGGCTTTCCTGTGGGGACTAATAGTTTTTAGGCTAAGAGCCTCCAGCCAGGGCTTACAAACTAAAATTAAAAACCTACAGCAACTGCGCACTGAGGGCACCCCCTGCGGGGTACGAGCCTCGGCTCAGGGAGTCACTTTCAGGGAGGGCAGCAAGTGGGGACAGGCTGGATCAATAATTTCTTTATTATTAATCATGGGGATTTTAACGCTACTTGCTCAGCTTCGGCGCGGGCTGGCACTTCTGCGGGCAAGGGACGGTTGGGGGAGGATTCGTTTACTCGGGGTCTTCGCGAGGCGCGAGGACCTCGGCGGCGAGGTCGGAAACACGGTCTGTTTTTGTGTGCTGTGCTGGTGGCCCTACTGCTTTCTTGAAGAAGAGTGATGGAGTCATCAGGGTCGGAGAGGACATGTCGCGGCCGGCGAATACGACTGATTCTACTGGGGACATAACTAGCGGCCTTCGCAATCAGTGGATTGCACCTACAGTGGGTTGCCAAATTATTAGGGGCAGTCACATAAATGGTACATGTAAAGTAACGATAAATTAATTATGACGTGAACGCCATAGCCTATTTACTATGTTTCGCCTACGTAATTGCCCTAGAGCTAAATCGGCGTTAGATGGCAAATCCCTAGTTTGCCTCCTTTGAACTTCAGCAATTGTTTGGAGCTCTTCTAGTCTCTCTTCTTCTGAAATTGTGAATGCCGCGGCATTCCTGCGCGTTTGCACATGTTGTGCAAAACACAACATGCAATATCATTTTTTTTGCAACTATGTCTGAATGATAATTGAGCACTCTGTGTACTGACACGCACCTAAATCGTCCTTTTAGGAGACCAATTGTTCTCTCTACTGAATTGCGAGCAGTTAAGTGATGGTCATTGTAGAAAGCTTCTGGGGAATTATCTTCAGCACCACTAATTGGCGTCATAAGGTAGGCGCGCTGAGCATATCGGAATCACCTGAAAAAAATAATAAGTATCAAATAATTAGATAGTTTTATACCTAATTAGGCTTATATTCTGAAGTAGGGGTAGGAAGAGATTAACTAACCGAGCAAAACAACTTCTTCACCAGCATTTGTTAATGCCTCTAAGTGGGCTTTTATAACACCATAGTTAAAAATGAAGCTATCATGAGTAGCTTCACCATATGTTGGATCTACATTTAAAATATTTAGATCTGCATCTGTTATCGAAAAAAAAAAGAAATATTAAGAAGACTAATTGAATACCTAATAGTAATAGATCACTACAATGAAATCCATTTTACCAATTGCACATTTCTTGCATGGTAACCTTTGCGGCAGTAAAAACGTTCTTCATTCTCTACTGGTTTTTTCAATGCCACCAGAGTGCCATCAACACACCCAAGAGCTGCTGGAAAGCCAAACTTTTTGTAGAAACTGTAATTTAAAGTAACCACTAACTTGAATAACTATCACAAAAATGTAAAAATCAAAAAAGGGTCACTTTAATTATAATATACCTACTAACCTTTCTTTTAACATTTGTCTTTCTTGCATATTTTGAGGGAACCTTATATATTATTTTACTATTGCTGGATTATTAAGAGCTTCCACTACTTCATTTATGCAACGAGATGTTGAGGGTTGCTGGGGTGCTGTTTTTGTAGCTCCAACGCCATAAAAATAGTGCTTGGCGTGTCGGGTCACCCCGCAGATTCCAAGGTTTTGTTTCGTCTTTTATTGGGCCCATCTCATCTTTCACATTCACTCATAAACACTTAAAACACTGACCTACGGCACTGACACACAACTATTACATAATATTATCACATTATATCATTGGCCATTTTGTAATTTCTTACATCATTTTTAAGTCGCACACGCACATTTTGTCTATGGATGACGCTTCGAAATGTTGCCACTACAAGAGTAAAATGTTTATTGAGGATGATATTCTCGTAGCACTTTTGTCTATTTCCTTTTTATATTTATTTTTTTCTTTATATTCTTGTATAATTTCTATCACATTCACATTAATTATATTAATTTTCTATAAGTGCGATGTAAATTGTTTGATGCACCGAGCGACGTCATTACGTCAAAGCCGGTTGTCGCTGAAAACCAGCGCTGGGGCTCTGTCTTGCATAGAGTTGCAGCAAAATGCTGAGCGATAGCCGTTTTGTGTGGATGTGACGCATGTTTCCCTCAATCTTTTTTTTATAATTTTTTTGTGTTCCTGGTTTTTGCGTCATGTTTACCGAAAATAAACGTTTTTTCTTTCTTTCGATAAATATGTTCTTATATTTTCTTTTATTATTTTCTGATAACTGCCACTAGCCAAGAATGATAAGGTGCATAATAACTGTGAAACAATAGGTAAATCAATAAAAAAAAAATGTAATCTAGATCTAGTCAAAACAAAATAGGGACCGATTTGGTTATTTACATGCATAGTAATAATACCAAGTACCTATATTATAACTATGCATATAGGGACCTTAGACTAACATGAAAACAGCTAGCAGTGAAACAACCTAAAGGGAATACTCCTTAATATGAAGTGTTTTCATAAGTTTTAAGCGATAAATTATGTTGGTGTGCTTGGTTACAAATCTATCAGCTAGAAACTGTGTAAATACTTACTAAAGTAACTTTATACTTAGTAAAATGAAGCACTTACTTTTACGCGAGTTGAAAGTCCTTTGCCTCGACGTTTTGTAGGCTTTATCAGAGGCAGTAACTCATACTCTAGTTGGTCAATTGGTTCCTTTGACAATCTAAATACGCTCACATAGTCGTCATCTCGGGTTAATAAAGATAAACTTCGTATTTGGTTAGATTGTCGACGCTTTTCTAGTTTATCCAAAGCATGAGCCTCTTCTAATAAAGATTTAAACAAAAACATTCTTGCCATCGTTATCGCTTAAGTATTCACTTTACACAAACGCCCAAAAAGTAGTTTATAACACAAGTTATATAGTTATTGTACAAATTTTTAACACTGCGACATAAACAATATTATTTTAACACTATACAAATAGGATTTCTTCTATTTTCACTCGTAAAGTAGATGCTTTTTATTTGACACTTTGAATCGTGTTCGAGTGCGAAGTGAGCGTCGAAGTGATGGGGGAATTACCTTACTGAATACCACTTCTTACGTCATCTCATACTTTATCTGTCAAAATCTCACGGTCAATTTAGTTCAACTCGCTGACACGTTCGCAAGGGTAGCGCTAGTGTAAATTCGAGTTATCAACCGAGTTTTTACAATGCCAGTCATGAAACTCACAGCGGATTCAGATTCGAAGTTTAGAGTGAGATCTTACAGAATCACGCTGCTGATCGACTAGCCTTCGTCCGTTCAAACCAATTAGCAACTTATGATTAGCTAAGAAGACAGCACCTAATATTGGTTGCTGTACGTCCGCTATCGTAAATAACCAACGGAATACTCGCCTAAGACTTAAATCTAGTTCTAAAATGTGCGTACCGAACGTATTAATCTCGGTACCATTCGCAGCGTACAACTTATAACAAGCACTAAATGCATTATCTTTCTTAAAAAACAACTCTACGCGGTAGAACACTCACATTTGCACCACTATCCACTAAAAACTTCAAACCTGAATTCCTGTCCTTGACACATAGACGGTGATGGCCCTGCTCGTGGTCGCAGCCTCCCGTCACTGACTGCACCGTTTCTAGTTTTCCGACGGCTTGGCATCTCTTTTCTTCCAGTTGCACGGTTTAGCACACTTATTCGCCTTGTTGCGGTATCTCAAGTGGTAAAACATAACCAGTTTGGGTCATCTTCAGGTGCCTTCGCCTGTCTTGTAGGCCTGGAGTCCGATCTTGTTCTGGCTCGGAATCGTCTAGGTCTACCATCACGCGGACGACCTCTGGAACTATTCTCGATGTTGCGTAATCTGTCGTTTAATTTATTGATCTTGGCTATCACCAAATCATCCTTGCCTTGAGCTCCTGGTTTTTCGTTTACCCCGGCGATGCTGTGTATTGGGATGATAGTTTCAGCGACCTTGTCTGCAATCGACGCCAATTTTTCCAAACTTTCTTCATCAGTCACTGCCAAAACTCCACGTACTGATGGTGGTTAATGATTTTTCCACATTACCTTGAGTGTGTCATCGGTTACTTTTCCTATGGCCAGGTCACGCATTTTACGAAGGACGTGCGATGGCTGTCGATCGCCTAGCTCTATTTCTCCAATCAACTTCTTAATTTGTCGTTCCGCTGACTCTTTGTATACCAAAATTAATCTTCGCTTCAAGGTCATATTTCTTCTCTTTGGGCGAGTCCGCAACTTGTTCTGTGACCTCGAAGTTTAATTTTTGAAAGGATAATCCGATACTTGGAATCGTCGGACGTTTTCTGTAGATTTAATATCGCCTCTGCTTTTAAGAACCATAATTCCGGTGCCGTCGTCCAAAAATCTTCAAGCTTGTCAGTTATGGAGACGGGTGAGAGGAAACATTCGTCAGGGATCTTCTCATCGGCGACCGGTTTTCCTTCATTTGCCATTTTACACTGCTGCGTTTGTATTTACGACGTAACACGATAGTTCCTCACTATAGAACGCGATTGATTGAGTTGCCCGTTCTCGATCACGTACACACACTGTTTCAAATATTTGTAAATTAAATCGTCACTTTGATCACGTCGGTGTCTCCAATTTAGTGTTTGCGTGTATTATTCCAAGTGTGAGGTGTGTGTACGGAGAGAAGTAAAACAACGTTAGAACTTGGATGTTAGTTTTATTTACGTTACGTTATTACACAGTGTGCTTATAAGGTTATATGGTAATTGCGTCTATAGCGGGCGATGGTTGCGGGCGAACTGGCGTCCGATCGCTGCACATACCAAATGAATACAAAATGAATGTGTCAGCGTTCCTACAAGCTGATTATTATAATGACACAAAACGTTTGGGACATTTATCATTTGTCAAACATTTCACTAGGCCACACAACTATTAGACGAATGACGTTTTGTCAGTGTAACAGTTCCCTTTTCATACATTGATATACTGATAAAAAATAAATAAGTTTTAGATAGGATAAGGAAAGGTATATTGGTGGTAAAATTGAAAAAATATATCTTTGTAGGATTTGGTAATTAAGTAAAAAATCATTTTTGTTTTATGACATTATTTATTATCTGAAGTAAATACTGAGAATAATTTACGTAATGAAAATCAAATAATTTTGAGAATAAATGTCAGTTGAATGCACAAGAAATCTAGGGTAAGTTGGCGACATGGTCCGGTAGATTGGTGATAGTAGGATGGCAATTTGGTGATAGAATTGAAGAAGTGTTTGTATCATCGCTAGATAAAGTACTACTAACGTTATCAGCCTTTGAACACATTATTGTAATGGGGGACATAAATATTGACATAAACCCTAGCAAAATCAATATGGGCGGGGAGCGCTATTTAACACTAGCAGCCTTGCATGGTCTTTTACCAGCACATACTCTAATTACACGAAGTGAAAGTGATACATGTTTGGATCATGCCCTAATAAAAACAAACTACCCTATCACCACTGTAGTCCCACACACAACATTAACAGATCACTACCCAGTCCTAGTGAGCATGAATCTTAAGAAAACGCGCAAACTGGCAGCAACTTCAATAACTAAAGTGGACAACATAGGTTTGGAACAAGACCTGCTAAAAATCGATTTTAGCCCAATTCACCACACAGCAGATCCAAATGTATCCATAAATTACCTTACTCAACATTTACAATTCGCAATTGTTAATAACACCAAACAAACTACTCTTCCTAAACGCCATAGAACAATAAAATCCTGGATAACACAAGGTTTGCTACGGTGTATTAGAAACAGAGACAAGTTACATAAAAATTTAAACATGCCATGCCATTATATATTTTAATAAATTGAGATGTTACATGCATAATTCCGTCATAGATGTAATGATGCTTTTAGACTAAGAGCCTCCAGCCAGGGCTTAAAAACTAACACTTAAACCTATAGCGACTGCGCACTGAGGGCACCCCCTGCGGGGTACGAGCCTCGGCTCAGGGAGTCACTGTTAGGGAGGGCAGCAAGTGGGGACAGGCTGGATCAAATAATTTCTTTATTATTAGATCATGGGGATTTTAACTCTACTTGCTCAACTTCGGCGCGGGCTGGCACTTCTGCGGGCAAGGGACGGTTGGGGGGGATTTCGTTTACTCGGGGTCTTCGCGGGGCGCGAGGACCTCGGCGGCGAGGTCGGAAACACGGTCTGTATTTGTGTGCTGTGCTGGTGGCTCTACTGCTTTCTTGAATGAGAGTAATGGGGTCATCAGGGTCGGAGAGGACATGTCTCGGCCGGCGGATTCTACTGACCCTACTGGGGACATAACTAAAGGCCTTCGCAATTAATGGATTGCGGTGTTGCGCGGCGACTCGAAGAAACGCTTTGAGTTGCGTTTAAGGAACTGAGCTATCGTGGGGATTCTAAGGTCGAGATGGAGGATCTCGTTCCTAACATACCAGGGCGAGCCTGTAGCTTGACGAAGGAAACGGTTTTGAAGGGTCTGCATCCTATGGATGTATCGGGGCTTAGTGTGTGCAAAGACTGCACTAGCATAGGTCATGATTGGCCTTATGCACGCCGTGTATATTCGCAACTTGCACTTGAGTGACAACTTGCTGCGTGCGTTCAGAACAGAATGCAACCTTCCTAGAGCGAAGGCGGCGCGTGAGCGCGCCTTCTTGATGTGCTCAGAGAAGGAGAGGTGCTGACCACTTCTAAGTATTTGGCTTGCTTCTCCCAAGGGATAGGCTTGCCAAACATGGAGATGGGCCGGGCTAAAGGATCGAGCGCCGGCACCTATATTTATAACTTCAGCGTTTAAATGGTTAGTTGGACTGTTGGCAGAGGGCGCGCACCGCGCGCAGATTATTGTAGTAATATTTTAACTGTGTTCTGATTGGCTGTTTAATAAATACTACCTTTTAAGTAAAGCCCGTGTTTGTGTTTAGGTAATTTTGTACATAGTTAGTGTATTAAAAAAATTATATTCATTCCTTCTTACAACAAACAAAGCTTTTATTTCTACCAACTGAAGACGTCGCTAAAACTACAAATAAAGTAGAAAAAGATAAAATAGACTTGTTCCTCTCACAGCCCAGACGTACAGTGCCAAATAGAGAACATTTTAAAACAATGATTTTTGAGAATTGTCTTGGTAGCTTTATAAAAATAACAAAACTTAACATAACGACGCAATTAGGCCCGAGGCGTTGGCCCGCCTCCCGCGCTCGCCGAAATAACTGACGGTTCGGTTTCGTTAAGCGTTCATTTAGGTACTACCTACTTGATGGCCCGGAAATTCAGAGATCCGCGGTATTCGCCCCGCGCCGTACCCGTGCGCCTCGTATCAGCTCGTCACGTAAGTCCATAGACTCTTCCAACCTGCAAACCTCCGCTGGCCACCTTGCCCTTAACCCATGTATTTTTACAACTTGGGCAGACCCAGGTGGGTTTAATGAAAACCGACAGCGGCAAGAAAGCACACGCTCGATGGAAAAGAGCGTTGCAAGTACAACACCTAGCGGCCTCTAGTGGTGAAATAAATTTCGCGCAACCACCGCACTTCGCTGCGGGCATGATGTTACGTTAGTTAATCAGTCTGCGCAATTACCAACGGTCGATCTTGTTGTTTTGGTACCCCGGAACGTCAATAGATGGCGCTGTATCAACAAATTGTGTTTATGATGGGTAAAGTTATGGGAAGTCTAATGGGGTGACAACACGATATAGCACTGCACTGCCGTCGACACCCGGGCTTTTCTAATATTTGTGTAGAAAACGCTATTATAGTCACTTTTTGCAGTAGAAGGTAGTTTTTTGCACTTTAATTTTAAAGTTTATTGTTTTGCACTTTTCTTGCCTCCTTAAAACACTGTTTCACGATTTAACAGACTTTAAAGTTTATGACTGTATATGTAAACACTTGAAGACATTAAATACTTTTAATGGACCAACTTGTTTATTTTTAAAAGCAAAGAATAACAGAAACAGCTTATACCAGCTTGACGTTCGTGCGTCATCCATAAATGTCATCCATGAATTTTCAGGCACACGTAAGCATAAATTATATCTACTTTTAAAGCTATTCCACCACCATTTGCTTGCAATGCGATTAGCTGATGGCAAGAAATTCTCCCGACCACTTTAGCAAGATCATAAGCATATTTTCTAATTTGATATACTGTTAGTCCAAAACCCAATTCCTGCATTTCTATAGTATAATTATAAAGCCTTAACTCTAAATCACAAGACATAACGTCTCCCCATTTTTCTTATAGATTCCTCTTCATTCTCCAGGTATCGCTTTAATGTGCTCGTCGACGATCAGATTGTAGTAAACTAGAAAGTCGACTCCGATTATAGGCTTGGTGACATCGGCTACTATGAATCTCCACGTGAATGCGCGGCGAAGTCCCAGGTCTAGTGTGAGTGGATGAAAGCCGTATGTTTTGATGACTGATCCGTTTGCCGCAAACAACTCGTATTTTGTCTTCGTGCGTGGCTCCCGTACAGCGGATCGTGGAAAGACACACAGGTCTGAACCCGTATCTATGAGATATTGTATCTTGGTGTGGCGATCCGTAATGAACAGGCGGCTTGATATTGCATGGCAGTCGTAACTTGCCCTTACTGGCTGCTTTGGCTGTTTTACGGCTTCTTCGTATAAGAGTATGGTTGTGTGCATCTGCGGGTGTTATCTCCAAATCGGTGGTGGTAAAAACAGTACCGGTTGTCCCTGGAGCGGGATTGCGATCGGCGACGGTTCTGGTTGTATCTGCCTCTGGACCGGGTACGTGACGACCTATGGCGAAGCTGCGCGTTTACTTAAACTTCTTGACCACTTTATTATGAAAATCTTGTAAGTTTCCATGAATAAGTTTTCTGTGCACACTCATCATGGCCAGACCATTGAGGCGATTTTCACCCATTGTGCTTCTTAGCGAGGTGTTTAATCTCCTGAGGTATTTTGTCGTACATTTGTAGTTATAAAAAGATGAAGTTTATTGTGCTTTTTAAAATATTTATGATTGCTTGCCTTATTTTTAATTTATGTGCATTGTTATCCAAATAATTATTTATTTCAGTGGCACATGCTTCACACAGAGCACTAAGTTTTGATGAGGGTAGGTTAAGGATTCTTTTACATTGCTATATTCTTTTAATTCTATGAAATTATGAATAGATGTGTGGTCTTCAGAAGTCAGGATCAATGTGCACTTCTCGCAGTCATTTTTATATTTTACTATTATAAAGCCACAAACATAGGCACATGCTTGTATTTCGCTGGTTTCATCTAATAATATTTTTTCAGCACACTCGAATTCCTGATTCCCACTGGATGATGCAACTGTTCCTTCAGATGGGCCTTCATCTAAAGTAATCATTTCATCTGCAGTGCTGTCCTTACTTTCGGTATTTCAAAATAATTTAAAATTATTGATTATGACACTATTATTATCTAGTTCACAATTTCCAACACCTATGTGGGACAGGTTGCTCAGCAATGTCGTTTTTAGGGCTCCAATAAACTGTCCCGTGGTAGGGTTGCAATTTGCTCCACATTTGGCTCGGATGCACCCAAATAAATTTTCAGTGGTGACATAATTATCATCCATGCAGTACTAGAATTGGCACATACATTATGCATGAGACCTTTTACAATTGCTATTTCAAACTCAAACTCAAACTCAAAGCATTTATTTCAATTAAACCATTTACAGGCACTTTTGAATTGTCAAAAAGTCGATCAGTTGGAAAGTTGAAGCTAGTTGCCCATTCCAAATCGTAGATCTCTATGGAGAAGAACGGGCAAGAAACTCCACGGACACTCTTTTAAAATCAAGTTGAAATATTACAAAATCTTGGGAACATTATTCTTGTTGCTTCTGTATGTGAGAACAATGTAAAAAAATGTAATTATAAACAATTCTAAATACAAGATAAAAATAAGCCCTGGAAGTTAGGAGATGACCAGTCTCAACCGACAGCGCCCGTTCACGAACTTGACACGTGGATCAGCACCATCCAGCTCAACCATTTTGTAGGGAACCGAATGATCCAACACACGCGCCACCATCAGTGAGACATTTATGTGAGCATGACATACTCTCAACTGCCATGCTTTTTCAAGTCAACGTACATTATAACAACACAATAAACGGATGCATGGTACTCACATTTACAAAATTCAAACAAAATGCTTCTAAATTATACAAAACTATAGTTTGCAATCTATTTGAAATATTAATAAAATTTGATTTCCTAAAAGAAACACCACTTGAAAGAACTAACACTTGGTTCAGCAAAAATAAAACATTCGTAATGTCACAAAAATTATAATATTATGAACAAAAATGTTCGTAATGTCAGAAAAAATAAAAAAGGGAAGCTTCTCTTTCAAATATTAAAATTTTAACTAGTATGCCCAGGTGGCTGTGGAGCAGGACCAGCATTAAGCCAAGCATTTTTATCGACGATATAATCATCTAACTTATAATAAGCTTGTCTACATAGTGTGCGTTTAATGCATGATTTAAATTTCTTTTCATTTAGTTCAAGAATATCGACTGGTATTTTATTATAACATATATTATTATTATATATGTCGCCGCGAAAGCGCCTATCTGTCAAGATTACAACGTAATCTTATGCGTAACTATTTAATTTAATTGCGATAACGCCATTAAGCCGGTGCTCCTGTCCTCTGGAATACTATTATAAGCATTTGCATGCATCAGTGAAGTGTCTATTGGTTTCCTTGAGAGCAACGCCATCTATTGGCCAGGTTGTAATACAAAACTCGTAGAGTACTGCTGGTTTGTTAAACTAGATAAATAACTAAGAAACTAATTATGATGTCTTAGTTAAAACAGCTACAATTAAAAGGGAATAATTGTTTTATTGTCTTTGGGCTTTTAGTCATTAAACCTTTTGGTCATTTGACACAGTACATTTGTTTATGATACATTGCTACCTACTGTGCCGAAAATGGCGCGGATTGCGAGTTTTATGATCAATAACTGACTGTTATATTTTAATACGAGAACAAAATCAGTTTCAGTCAAAATTTACAACTGATAAAGTAACAAGATTAATTTACACACACATTTATTTGTGAATTCCTGTTGTTTGATTAAATTCCTTGAAAATCCGGAAATGTTGTAAGGTAGTGATTTTTGTGATATAAAATGTAATGACTACTAATTAAACTTTCACCTTAAAACGCCATTGGATTTGTGAAAGCTAGCTTGTTTAATTATTAAAGTATTAACTGATAGCATTTGACCATTGTTAGTAAATTTTATAACACTTACTAAGAAATAAAATTCAGTACTGCTTTCTGTGCGACACGCAGTACATCCGCCCGCTTATGAGATGAAAAAGAATGGCGGTCGGACAGTATCGCTATGAAAGTGTGTACAAGGACAAGAATTGTAAATTGTGGATTATGAAATCTCTGTAACATAATGTTTTGATTTAAAAGAGTGTCCGTGGAGTTTCTTGCCCGTTCTTCTCCATATGAGACCTACCTTAGTTTTGGAATGGGCGCCTAGATTCCTTTCGTAACTCAAACTATCTGATTCACTGTTAAATGAAAAATGCAAAGTGCCTGTAAAAGATTTAAGTGAAAATAAATGGTTTGAGTTAAGTGTTGTGTGTGATTGAAAACCAACTACCTATTTACCTACGAAGAATTACACCAGAAACATCAGAGACGGCGTGCATTGGGTTTCCCGCCGTCTTATCAGAAGTGGGATCGCCCAAGCGATCCCCTTCCGCTCATGCTTATGCCGGACATCCAAATCGCCCAGCCACAGCCAAGACCACACATATTTCTGACTTTCAAAGTACAAGCCTGATGGAAACTTGATATCTGCTCATAATAATAATAATAATGATTGCCACGGGTGTTGGCAGTGGCAATGGAAACATGATATGGAAGACTCAAGAAAGAACGATTTTCCGCGCAGACGCACATAATGAACTTAAGGTCTGATGCATAAGTAATAAGCCAGTAGCCTATAAAGTTGTGTGCATTTTCATCTACTTGGCTGGTAGACGGCAACATGCTGTGGCCTACTGCAATATGATCACAACTGACGCTAAGAACATAATATGGCAAAACCTGTTAAATCAGCAGTATTCTTAGAAGAGAAACAGTCAATGACAGAGAAACAAATGAAGAAATTTTGGTTGAGCCTCATGGTGCATTCAAACAGAACAGCATGCTCAGCACAGAATGACCGAAGCAGCAGAATAAACAAAGGTTTGCCACCAGAAAAGCAAACATAATAAACGGACCATTGATGCATTGCATCATCATTCCCGGGAAGTATTTTGTTTTATTATTTTACTTTTTGTTGTTGTACAATATATTTGATAATAGTCCTGTGGCAAGGTTAAAAGCTACTGTCACCATTTGCTTGACACTTGTGGGAGTAAAGTTAAATGATTATAAGATAAGCTTCTTTTATGAAATGTATTTCAAACTTGTTTTGTTGAATTTGTTCTTGCAACATTTAACTAAGTGCTTTTTGACAATTTCAAGATTTTTTTGTTGCCTGCATTCGCACTTACTAGAAAAATATTCAGTAGACATGATTGATTACAGACTTGTCATAACTTAAATTTGCACCATTGTTGTGCAAATTGCCTATAGCTTGTTTTTAGTGCAAAGTTCAGGACCTTATACACCATTTCCAGGTTATGCATTGATTAGTTACTTTCCTATAACAAAGCTAACTTGTTTTTCCAATTCACTTTCATCATTAGCAGAATGATCGACATTGGCTGTGCCTAACCCTACAAAAAATAGAATAGAACGCTTCGAGTAAGCTTACTGAATAGTGAATGACATAACAAATCTTATTTTACAATTGTTCAATATCACGTCAATGTCACTATTCAAATATTATTGGAGTTGTTATGTGTTATTGCGTTTTGCTAAATTGTCTGGAATATAATCGCATGCGATTTCTATTTTAGTGCCACTTGAAGGTAAAATCAATTGATTGATCGTAATTTCATAAAATTCATATTCATGAGAACTTGACTGATGGTTAGATTTTCCAAATAACTCTGTTAAACTTGAAACATATAGTGGATGGATTGCAACATTCATACAGAAATATTTAGTTATGAAATCGGTTTGTAAAAATATATCAAGAGATAGAAAATATATCAACAATGAAACATAAAACAAAAATTAACAATGTAAACACAGTTTGATACATTGGAGGAAAGCATAGTTTACAACATGTTTTTATGCATACACAGCAAAAACAAACAAAGCACTGTTTTTTATAACACTTTCTTTCTGTTTAACTTTCTCTTGTAATTCCAATTAACTTCATCTACCAAAAACAAATAAAATAATAGATTTAATTAATTTATAACTACTACGAGTAGCTTCTACTAAAATAGTAGGAACATATTTTCCTGCACTATTATTTATCTGCCTTACTTTTCACATTGCAGGTGATTGTTATATCAAAGAGAAAATGACAACCAACCAATCTATAAGGATATCATAACAAAATTACTATGGGCAACCATAGAGAAATTTGAGTCTTCTATAGTTGTATGCTGCACCCAGCTACTTCAGGAATGAGATGAAATCAAGTTGGAAGTCATGATCATCATCAACAAGACTGCCTTCCTCAAGAAAAAGCTGGCTGACCCAGACTTATATACAGGGTTTTAGCTGACTAATATATTCAACTTGCAGAAACAAGGCGGCCAGTTCCTCAGATACAAAGATATTGAGAAAAGACATATGAAGAGATGCAACATAGATCCCTCTCGTTGGGAGGAGTTGGCACAGAATGCGCTTGTTTGGAGCCATTTGGTACAACAAAATATTTATGACTTTGAAGACCAGCGGACGAGAGATCTTGACAGCAAGCGAGAACACTTCAAGAATAAACCACCCTCCAACTTACAATATCATTACCACAATAGCATTCTAACGTGTCTGCACTGTGCACGTACCTCTACAGTCAAGATAGGTTACATTAGCCACATAAGAGCACATGCTTGTTACCTACAGTTGTTGAAAACAAAAACAGTCACCGTAGCCAAAATCGGCATGGGATGGATTGGTTCATTGACATTCAACTTGAATATAAAGAATCAACATTAAAAGGGTGCATTTATACATTTGGCACCCTTAGACTGGCTTTGAAGCATTTTTCAGATATTCAACATGAATTGTGTACCGGGTGGTACCCAAACTCCTCTAAGAATCTGTCAAGGGCATTTAAAAATGACTGCTACCCTACCTCATCAAGCCGATTGTTGATCAAGGTCGCATTAAAAGGCAACTCTGCTGCAGCGTGTTGAACAAATGACCGTGTCGCCGGCTCAGGCGCAACCAACTGCAGACCAGCTTGCTATTCAACACAACATGGCTAAAATAAAAGGTGAGAAGTTTTCAAAATACTTTCCACTCACTTTGCTAACACTGCTACTTTGCTGTGACAAAAGCTCAATACAATAGCCAAGTTAGTAGTACCTGCCTACATGATGCTCACATGTTATGCACCAAAGTACTTTTTGAATTATATTTACCATCTTTATATTTTTGCAATTCTGCCTGTAACAGTTAATCCTTGTCTATTTTACAATAGGCTAGATTTAATTATTATTGTACTATTAGTATCTGTGGGGCAACTGATAAATAACTCAAAAAGTAATACTCCCAACAAAGTATTAGTCTTCATCGATGTTCACTAAGAATGATCACAATAGATAATTATCTATTAGTAAGCCCTTGAGGTAACTAACCATGAAAAAAATAAAGAAAACAAAAATAAACTATTAGTAAGCCCTTGAGGTAACTAATAATGAAATAAACTATAAATAAGACCGGAGAACTTGACCGGCAATTCTCTCATGTTATCCCGCTGGGTCCACGGTGTACAAGACCGCCCGGAGCCTGGTTCCTAATATCCTGTCAAATACAAGACTTCGTGCCTGCCACGGAGCAATGGTCCTAAACTCCTTACCCTTTAATCCTATCAAATCAAAGACTTTGTGCCAGCACAGAGCGGTGTTCCTGATCCCATCCTAATATCCTGTCAAATCCAAGACTTTGTGAGACTACCACAGAGCATTACCTTCCCATGAGAATGAAACTATCCAGCTGACAGCTGATGATACTACACACTATACTAAATAAGTGTGCTTATGAAAAGTGCAATATTAATGCATTCCAATACAAGACTCTGTGTCACAGAGCATTACCTTCTAATGAAGATGAAACTATTCAGCTTACAGCTGATCATACTACACACTATACTAAACAAGTGTGCTTATGAAAAGTGCAATATTAATACATGCAAATACAAGACTCTGTATCACAGAACATTACCTTCTAATGAAGATGAAACTATTTAGCTAACAGCTGATCATACTACACACTATTCTAAACAAGTGTGCTTATGAAAAGTGCAATTCTATTAGCATGCCACCTTATAATTGTAATTTCTTGTTTGTCTTGATTTTGTATGCCATTTATTGGCAAAACAGTGCATATATTTTAGACAATATGCTATCCGTAACCATACCTATGTTTAACAAAATAAATCATTGATTAATTGATAAACTATTCAGCTAACAGCTGATCATACTATACCTATTACTACACACTAAACTTAACAAGTGTGCAATATGTAAGGTGCCATATCAATTTATTCAAATACAAGACTGTCTACCACAGAGCATTACCCTCTAATGAGAATGAAACCATTCAGCCATCAGCTGATTATGAAATGCCTACTACTACTACACACTAAACTTGTTAAGTGTGCTTATGTAAGGTGCTATATCAATTTGTCTACCATGGAGCATTACCCTCTAATGAGGATGAAACCATTCAGCCATCAGCTGATCATGCAATGCCTACTACTACTACACAGTAAACTTGTTAAGTGTGCTTATGTAAGGTGCCATATCAATTTATTCAAATACAAGACTCTGTCTATCACAAAGCATTACCTGCTAATGAGGATGAAACTATTCAGCTATCAGCTTATCATACAATACCTACTACTACACACTTAACTTAACAAGTGTGGTTATGTAACATGTCATATCAATTTATTCAAATACAAGACTGTCTATCACAGAGCTTTACCCTATAATGAGGATGAAACCATTCAGCTCTCAGCTGACCATGCAATGCTTACTACTACACACTAAACTTGTTAAGTGTGCTGTAAGGTGCCATATCAATTTATTCAAATACAAGACTGTCTATCACAGAGCATTACCTGCTAATGAAGATGAAACTATTCAGCTGAAAGCTGATCATACAATGCCTGCTACTACTACACACTAAACTTGATAAGTGTGCTTATGTAAATGCCATTGCATTTGAGGCTTCAAATAAAGACAAATTAAGTAGATGGTAGATCTACAACAAGCTGTCAATGTAAGCTCAAACTGTTAACTACCGAGTCCTACAATTCAATGCATGTTGTAGGACAATAAAAGCGACAATAATCTGCCGACAAAATTTATCTCCACTATTTCAGATAACTACCAACTCAACTCTACAATGAGGGCAACGGCAGGTGCAGAGCGCGCACCGCCGATCAGAAAGGCCGTGTCGCCGCGAAAGCGCCTATCTGTCAAGATTACAACGTAATCTTATGCGTAACTATTTAATTTAATTGCGATAACGCCATTAAGCCGGTGCTCCTGTCCTCTGGAATACTATTATAAGCATTTGCATGCATCAGTGAAGTGTCTATTGGTTTCCTTGAGAGCAACGCCATCTATTGGCCAGGTTGTAATACAAAACTCGTAGAGTACTGCTGGTTTGTTAAACTAGATAAATAACTAAGAAACTAATTATGATGTCTTAGTTAAAACAGCTACAATTAAAAGGGAATAATTGTTTTATTGTCTTTGGGCTTTTAGTCATTAAACCTTTTGGTCATTTGACACAGTACATTTGTTTATGATACATTGCTACCTACTGTGCCGAAAATGGCGCGGATTGCGAGTTTTATGATCAATAACTGACTGTTATATTTTAATACGAGAACAAAATCAGTTTCAGTCAAAATTTACAACTGATAAAGTAACAAGATTAATTTACACACACATTTATTTGTGAATTCCTGTTGTTTGATTAAATTCCTTGAAAATCCGGAAATGTTGTAAGGTAGTGATTTTTGTGATATAAAATGTAATGACTACTAATTAAACTTTCACCTTAAAACGCCATTGGATTTGTGAAAGCTAGCTTGTTTAATTATTAAAGTATTAACTGATAGCATTTGACCATTGTTAGTAAATTTTATAACACTTACTAAGAAATAAGATTCAGTACTGCTTTCTGTGCGACACGCAGTACTTCCGCCCGCTTATGAGATGAAAAAGAATGGCGGTCGGACAGTATCGCTATGAAAGTGTGTACAAGGACAAGAATTGTAAATTGTGGATTATGAAATCTCTGTAACATAATGTTTTGATTTAAAAGAGTGTCCGTGGAGTTTCTTGCCCGTTCTTCTCCATATGAGACCTACCTTAGTTTTGGAATGGGCGCCTAGATTCCTTTCGTAACTCAAACTATCTGATTCACTGTTAAATGAAAAATGCAAAGTGCCTGTAAAAGATTTAAGTGAAAATAAATGGTTTGAGTTAAGTGTTGTGTGTGATTGAAAACCAACTACCTATTTACCTACGAAGAATTACACCAGAAACATCAGAGACGGCGTGCATTGGGTTTCCCGCCGTCTTATATATATTATTTATTTTATATATATTATTTGTTTAAGCGATAGTCAATTAATTATTAAAACAAATTACCTTTTCCAATTTTAGCATACATGGCAGAAAAAACAGTGTGACTTAACCTGAACTGCCAGCTTCACTTTCATTTTTTGTTTAGTGTTAAGGTTCAGGTGGTCCGGTTTCAGCAAAGGTACCGAAGCAAAATTTGGATTTGCATTGTCTAATTTATGAAATTGGACTATTTGACTCCACTTGGCTATACCTGCAACAATATTGATTAATTTAATTAAAACTTATATTCCTTTAGAAACTTTCAATTAATTTCATTTGGGCATTCAGTTTAGTTGATGTTTTGCCTGTTCCAGTTCTTCCATCGGATGATATATCTGTTGGGCATTAAATATCATACTTCAGAAATAAATTTCTGAAGCACCTTAATAAATGTGGAGGATCAAAAAATGCAATTACTTCATGATCATTGGCTTTAAAATATGGACTGCTAGCGGTTGCCCATAATATACTTAAAGCCCTTCTATTTACACCATCCATGTCACACACTGTATCGGCTATATTGACTCCATATTTCTGACACTGTTCAAGCACCTAAAAGATTAATTCATTTTTTAATTCATTCAATATTTATTGTACGGTCACAAAAAGATAGATAAGTAACCAGGGTCTTTGGATATAGTTAGGGAGCTGGAGGGGACCCAGCAACTGTTTATATTTGACAATAGTGCACAAAACAAACTTCAAAGCACATTTAGCGCAAGCACCTGCAGTCGCAACGGGGACGCACGAATAAATGACAGAGAGATGTTGCTTCCCCATTCACCCGCTTTAACAATAGCATAGAGAAGAGCGTAGTTACGGAATATTAGGAATGGAATTGGTGAATTCATTCGAGTTGCGACGTACGGGAATGATCGATCAAGCAAGTCAAGTCAAAGACTTTGGTTGCTGTACATTTGCTAACTTTTTTAGAATATCTAGGGGGTGGAGCAGCTGCCCCTTCCTTGGCGACGCCCTTGGTCCGCGGTAATATTGGACAGGATGAATTGACCTTCCAGCTGCGCGAACCATTATTGCGGGTCATCAGCGTTGAAAGCTGGAGCCTTGATCCCCACTCGGTACGTCCCGAGGGATTCACTGTGCTCTGGTTTGTTGGTCGTCATGACTTGATGCTGTAGGCTTATTTGAATCAAATTAGTTTATTTTCATTTGATTTAATTTATTTGACTTAATTTAGTTTATTTTGATTTAGTTGAGTTTGAGTTTAATTTAATTTAATTTGATTTTCATTGAATTTATTTTATTTGACATTACTTGTTTTATTTTAGTTTCTTTTGATTTAATTTAATTTGATTTTTGTTGATTTTATTTTATTTGACATTACTTATTTTATTTTAATTTATTTGGTTTAATTAATGACATTTGATGTAATTGTTTAGTTTGTATCTGTAAAATTTGTATTAATTATGTGTGGCAATGGGTGTTATTTATCTGAAATAAATAAATGAATTTGAAAATTCAGGTTTCCGATCTTCAATCCGGTATGAATGTCGGTGGTCACCAGTGAAGTGGTATAGTACTCCGTTACTTAGTTAATTATATCACTTGCAATACTATATAAATATAGCAGAGTAAATACTGAAGAACGTGACAAATAGGCGGTGAAATTAAATTCTCAGCGATAAGCGACAGCGTTGTATTCAGTTAGCAAGTATAAGCAGTAATGAATCGGCATACTTTTTTTTTTGGAAATGACATCTCACAGTTGACCTTGAGAGGCCGTAACTGCTCAACGGCGCTTTCCTGTGGGGACTTTTAGTTTTTAGACTAAGAGCCTCCAGCCAGGGCTTACAAAACCTACTTATAAACTATAGCAACTGCTCGCTGAGGGCACCCCCTGCGGGGTACGGGCCTCGGCTCAGGGCGTCACTGTTGGGAGGACAGCAAGTGGGGACAGGCTGGATCAATTCGGTTTCATTATTATTAGATCTTGGGGATTTGAAATCTACTTGCTCAGTTTCGGCGCGGGCTGACGCTTCTACGGGCAAGGGACGGTTGGAGGGCATTTCGTTAACTCGGGGTCTTCGCGGGACGCGAAGTCATGATTGGCCTAATGCACGCCGTGTATATTCGCAAATATTATATATGATATTATACTATATATAATATGATAACGTGAATTAGAGATTCAGGTTATAACTGTGGTGATGATGATAGTTGATGTATTACCAGATATCTTAAGGTGATTGAGAAATTTGCGCCAAAAAGTAGTATTTTTTGTTTTAAGACTACAAAATTGATAGGTACTATTTATGCTTAAGGGAGACATACCTGCCAGACATCCACGTGTCACACCAACAGACATGCTAAATACTTGTGTGCAATACTTAACCCTCATCTTCGGTATCATTGAGGGCACCACATGTTGAGCTGTCAGCTTATGGGCTAACTTTACACCCCGGAATGAAGGACTTCTTTGGAATAGGTTTTCCATATGACACCATTTAGCCATGCGTACCTTACCATCCATGACATATTTTAAATTTTTATTTAACAAATTGTTGCGTACACCCTTCATTAGATGAGGTGGATCGTAAATGGGCACAATTTTGACACTGCACTTCAAAAAATCCACTTCTGTAATCCTCATTTTTTCTAATGTATTTTTCTCTTGTTTTCTGGTCACATACTGTAGCCACATCTTTAAGACCTGTGCTTTCGACTTTTTCTATAATATTTCTCAACTCAGATTTCAAGTCTTTCGTCTTTGTTGTACTTGAGCAAAAACTATAGGCTATTATTGGCTGCTTATGTTTTTTCACTATGCCTCTCACCATAAAAACAAGCACGTGATCAGGGATTATTTGGTCTCTTTTGCTGCCATTGTCAACAAAACCATTTATATTGTCGTGTGCCTTGTCTTAACTAAAATTTTTTGCAATCGACATTTCGTCAAAAAGTATGCAACAAAACTTTTTCTTTAGGTGATCAATTTTTTTCTTGGTTAATGGCAGGTTTTAGATCTACTTTGTAGAATGTTTTGAAGTGTTCTTCGGCTTGGCAAAACACAAAGCTGGCTTAGCAAACGATATGCTTTCGGTGATGGTTTATATAGTGATAATGCTAAGATTTTTTCATCAAGCGTGAAACGCCTTCCTCGAGGTGTTTTACCACTTCCTTTTACTTGCATGTAAAATAACGACAGCTGCCGATGACACCTTTTTGGTCACAATTCGGTGTTCTACTGTATCGGTGGGTGAGTTTTTTGATCCATATTAGAAGCGTTTATGTCACTGGCATCTTCGTTCTCATTCTCTTCAGTGTATGGGTTATCACCAGCAGTTGACACGCTAGCACCTGGTTCCACATTTAACCGTGTTCTTTTTCTTGGAGCAGCTGACTGACCACCATATCGCTGTTCTTTGAGATAGTTGGTCAAACTGTTTTCAATTTCATTAGTAGGGTCGTCACTTTTTACAACAGGCAGTCTTTTCAACACTTGAACTCTCGATAAGGGAAATATGCCAGTGGCTTTAAAGGCGCTCAGTAAATTTCTTTTTACTCCTTGTGTGACATTCGCAAAAGGTGAGTTGGGTTTACCTTGGACTGAATCTATTTTTTCTAGCGCCTTTTGGAGCAAGCGCGGAAAAGTATCTTTTGGAACAGTCGACAAACGAGGATTTTGCAGTTTCCAGTTAGTTAAAACGTGTCTCCAAGCGCCTTTCATTGGCCTGAAGAATGCTACATCTAATGGCTGGCACAGATGTGTAGAATTTGGCACCAGACAGACAAAACCAATGTTATTCTGTTCACATTCATTGAGGACATCAACATCCATGTGTGAGGACAGGTTGTCCCCAATCAGAACTTTTCTACCTGCCAATGCTTTAGCGTGCGACAAGAAAGAGGTCCTAAACCAATCACGGAAGGTAATGCTGTCAATCCAGCCGCTGTTGGTTCTGTTAAATCGGGATCCACTAGACCAGGATGTCTTCTGACAACACGGTGTACCCTGTGGTCCGCCTTCTTTCCATGTATTATAAAGATGACCACTTTTATAGATCACATAGGGCGGTAAGAGAACACCGTCTGCAGACCCGCACACCATCACTGTAGTGGCACTTTTGGAGAAATTCATAATTTTCTCTGAATATTTGACCCCACGCCTGTAAATGCCTTGCTTTTTTCCCGGATCGTCGCTCATGTTTGTCTCGTCATAATTAAATATGTTGGACGGCGGCAACCTTTAATAACTGGTGTAAGGTTGTCAAAGTATTTATTTATACTGTCATGAGATACTTTTGCCCTCGCTTTTTTGATATTCGATGACACCCTTTGAGAGTATTCGTCTTTATGGCGACGTAAAAGGGAATATGCCCACTCAACTCCAGGAAGATTATTTTTGAACTTGCGAACCACTCGCCCTTGTTTATCCAGAAAAGCTTTTGCGAAAAATCTCAAATCCAGTAATGTTAGAGGATACCCCCAATCGGAACACTGCAGCTGATTTCAGGATAGCTTTTTCCTCAGATTCTGAGAAAACTGTCTGAGCGCCAGATTTTCTCATGTGCATTCCTTTATATCTTTTATAAATAGTTCCATAACCCTTTATAAGGCAGAAGAAACTGCTGAAGGTACAGAAATGAAACTTAGTGGTTTACATCACATATGCACTTTATTGAAATTTCGGGAAAAAAAGTAGGTATATATATATAAAACGGTACATGGAGTCCATTATTTGGACAGAGCCGTACTACGGCTTGTGGAAGTCGGCAAAACATGGAACAATACATAGGGCTACCTGGCATCGTATGCATTGTATCTTCGATTTTTTGCTGTTAGCATTGTTGCTGCAAGCCCTGCATCGTCTGTAAGAGTCTAGTGGACCGGGGAGGTGGATCCAACGTCTGAAAGCCGTAGATCATCTGGAAGACCATACTTTGCCTTCTGCCGGATACAAAAGATGGCAAGTTCGATACCCTCTTCCTTCTGCTCGTAAAAGTGCCAATCAAGTTTCTTCCTAGAAGTGTACGAAACTGTAAAGTAGACATTGGGTAACGCACTTTTTGAGCATACAAAATGTATGCATTCGTAATTGCTGCATCCACCATAAAATAAAATAGTCTCATCCACCACCTCCTGCACCTCCTAGCTACAGGATAGGTGCCTCGCTTTTGATCAAAGCGATCGACACCCCCCATCCTTTTGGTATACTCCACAACACCCAGAGGGCAAGGCACTTCTTGTTTCCTTCCGTCTTTTTGCGTTCTCATGCATGTTACTTTTTCCTTAGGATGAAAGGCGGTACTAAGAATGCTGACTAATTTTGTGTCCATCCATGTAAAGCATGCTACATTTCGGTTAACCCGCCACTTATATTGACCCCTAGAAAGTTTAGGTTTACCTTTCTTGGCCATCAGATTTTTCAGTGTCCGGGGTAAGTTATTTCTATTGGATCTAACTGTTGCTGTAGAATAGATATTATTCTCATACAAGCTTTGCATTAGTTGGGTGGAAGCAAAGAAATTATTAAATGTTACATGTGCATTTTCTATCTTTTCTTCAATAAGTACTTTGCAAAGACTATTTACCACAGCTGCTCGTAAACCGAATTCAGTATCATTGTCTTTTTTTCCCGTATACCTCAAATTCAAATAAATAACCCGTGCTACTGTTTTTTTTTTTCTGGGTGGGAAATCATCAAATAACTTCTCCCGCTCTGGGTGGAGCGGGAGGGCGTGTCAGACTTTTACTGACTAAAACCCACCCGTGTTCCCTCAGTTGCCTGTGTGCCAGGGGCGGCGGTATCTCTTTCGAACAACCCGCACCCCTGGCAGGCATCGGCCCTTGCGGTCCCTATCTGTTGCTGCTGACATCTCTTTGAGGCGCGCGTGGAACACAACGCGCCGTCGACCCGGGCTTGGTCCTTACCGGACAGCGAGCTACCCATAACTCGCCATCCGCAAGCCCGCGCCTACGGTGGCCGGGAATCAGCCTGGGATTCCCGACGCCCAGGGCGTCTCCTGCGAAGGCCACGGCTGTGAGGGCGCATGTACTGCATCTCCCTCACGTGCGCCGCCTCCCTCTTTGCGAGCATAACTGCTTCGCTGAAGGAGGCGACTGCCAGTCATGCCCTCTCGCTCCGTACCATGGCCTGGACCAGGGTCGGACGCGAGAGATCGCCGCCGCCGAACCCGTGCTACTGTCACATCTCGCCCATATCTTGAAGCCTCTTTTTATCGGCTTGTTTGGTAAATATTGCTTCAATGTACTGCGCCCTTTGAATTTTACCATACATTCGTCAACACTTTGAGATGACGAATTCCTAGCTTCCTTTTGAAAAGCAGTGTTCATTGAGGTTATAAAGGGCCGAATCTTATAGAGTTTATCATATTCAGGCTCTCCTCTTTGAGGCATTTTCGTGTTGTCGTTTAGATGTGGATTTTTCATTATCATTTTTTTTTTACAGTCATTACGTCTGCTATTTCTCTCACACAAAAAATGGATCTGTTGACCAATACAAGTCAATATTGGGTAGAGGGTTGCACCCCCATCAAAACCAACATTCCTAAAAAAACTTGTATTTCCTCATTTGAGACATCTACCCAGTTTTTTTGTTTATTTTGGGCAGCATATACATTTTTCTGCTCTGCAATTAGAGATAAAACTTCGTCAGTGAAAAAAAAATGAAAATAAACATGAGGTCCACTTTTGTTGGGAATATTCTGGTGAGACTTTAGAGGAATATCATCAAACTTGTTTCTTGGTACATCGTGAGGGAAAAGTACTTTCTTCCAATCTTCATCTTCAGAAGAATCATCTTCAGAATCAGAAATGGATAACATCGGACACCGGACTATTGTTTATCAGCACATTGATGTTTGGACCATCAGCTGTTTCCGATTGATTTCGTCCTATAGAAATTCCGCTTACTGAAGGGATTACGGAATCCTCTGGTTCAAAATTGGCAGCATTCCCGTTATTTGAAGATCACGGAGAAGCTAGAATATACTCAAGGTCCGATGAATTTCGTGGCAAGAATATGGCCTCACTCTCCCTTTCATCACCTTCGTGACCATCTTCAGACTCCTCGCCATCCGATAACGCAAAAAGACTGTCTAAACTTTCCTCAATTTTATCTAAAGGAATCACTTTTCTCTGTAACCAAAAAAAAATTAGAAAAAATGTTAGACTCAGACGGGCTCTGGGCAATATATTGACTTCATAACAAAACTCCAAATTAGTATCAAAAAGATTCGTATCCGCAAAAATATACTGTATTACTTCAAATTTAGAATATATCTAACAAATTTCAATTCAAATCTTACCTGTCCACTCATTTTTTTCGAAGATTTTTGTAGATTTATGTAGCACTACTATAACCGACACAATTTTGACATATGACATCAAACATCTGTTTGAACTAACTTGGCGCCATATTTTTGTTTCTCTATGTTCCGTTTCTCAAAATATTCAAGAATAAATCACTGCTAACGACAAACTGTGTTGCCAAAGTATTTTTTAAGATATTTGACATCAGGCCATGGCCATATATTGGACATCAGGTATATTATACTGCTCTGATGCACCTCTGATGGACAACTTCCCGTCCACTACTTGACTTAAAGCCTCGTTAACTCTCGCTTCAGAGTAGTTTCTGTATTCCCGGGTACCCAGCTTCTTTTTAGTTAGGTAACAATAATAATTTTATTTAAAAGAACTAACAGTTACAATGTTCCAATTTCCTTTTTAGATTTTTAATTAATACTTAAATAAAATATACCTTAAAATTAACTATACTGAATTTATTACGATTTTATAATGTAATGCAAAATCACTTATTTATTTATTGCACTGATTCGTGTTTCCGTTACGTCATCAGCCATTATGACGTTTGTTTTCGTCTATGGTACTGTTTTTATTTGCCGGCTCTATTATGACTATACTCACGAATGGGCCTTGCTAGGGTCAGCGAATCTCTCTGAAAAACACAGATTACTTTTTTTTAAATTCTTTATTAGTAAGGGGGTTTTTATCCACACGGATACGTCAACCCCATTGTACCTTATACTCTATTTACACACAACTATAAACCTATAATTATACTTATTTTACTACGCTACTATATACCACCACTATACATATATACTAACAAATAGAAAAGGGAATCATTGCCTTGACTTCTGAATTAAGCCACAAATTATGAGTTTAGTCCTTTCTGATTTAGGGTATGCCAAAATATTTTGAATAAGTCCGACATCCCACTTATTTAATTTAAACTCCCTAGCTAAAAATTCCCTTTCATCTTTGTCTTTAACACATTCCATCAGCAAATGTTGCGCATCTTCAATGTTATTGCATGTCTCACAATCAGGCGATGCAGCCTTACGCATTAAGAAAGCAAACTTTACCGATGGAAAGTGGCCAGAACGAAGCCTTAGAGCTAACTTAACATAACTCCTAGTTAAACATTTATCATCAAACCAGGTCTCACAAGGAGGTTCGTTTTGAATCACTTTATACCAAATGCCTTTTTCTTGGGATATTTCATTGAAATATTATTTCCACTTGTCAAAACACACACTCTTAAACCTGGAGAAATATTCCCAGTAATCGGACATATATGACGTAGTAATGCCAGTCTCAACTGCAATTTTGACAGTCTGTCAGCCTCCTCGTTGCCCCGTAACCCTATGTGCGCTGGAACCCATTGCGAGATAATCGTAATGTCATCTTTGTTGTAGCAATGATCTGCTTATGCACTCTTTCAGTTATCAAAAAAGCTAAATAAAGGTACGTTACTGGTAACATATTATGGAATTGCAGCTTCTGTGTTGCGATATGGCGTAATTTTTTGGGGGCAGTCGACTGATCGTAAGCTTATATTTAGGATGCAAAAAAGATGTGTCAGAGCAATGTGTGATTTAAAAACAACGGACAGCTGTAGACCCTATTTTAAGTCTTTAAAAATACTGACCCTTCCAGCATTATACACTTTGGAAACTGCGTTGTTTGTGAAAAGAAACACTCAATTATTTGAAAAAATGTCTTCCACTAGACAAACTCCAATGCGTGCCCAATATGTAAATAAAGTATGTAATTTAAAATGTAAGACCGCATTGATGCGAAAAAGTTTTTTCGGTATGGCACCTAGTGTTTAATAAAATTCCTGATGACATAAAAAACATGACATTACATAAGTTTAAAAAAGCACTTACTAAATTATTAATTGACAAATGTTATTATACTGTAGACGAATTTTTGAACAATCAATTATTATAATGATGCATGTTTTTACCATTTGATAATATTTTATTTTTTTATTTTTATTACTATGACTATTTATTATTCATTAAGGAAGATGCGATCAAACGACAACAAATGCTGGCATCACCTTGCGATAAAACCCCGAAACTGCACTTCTTCCAAAAGCACTACCACGTGGAACTCACCGAAGAACAGAATGATCACTCAGGCTCGGAAGAGCTAAGAGTCTACACAGATGGATCAAAGACTGACTCCGGAACCGGAGTCGGAGTTTTCTCACACGATCTTAACATAAATATATCCAGCCCGCTGGGAATGTTCAACACAGTCTACCAGGCGGAATGTGTGGGCATTATACAAGCTGCATACGCGATAGAAGCCAGGAGAGTCACAGACACCCACATACGTATACTCTCCGACAGTGCTTCAGTACTCCAATCCCTAGGAAAAAAATACATAACATCGAGCTTAATACTAGAATGTCACAATGCATTAGAACGAATAACAGTTTCTAACCGCAACACTGTGACACTGCAATGGATAAAAGGACACAGCGGATCACTAGGTAACGATGCTGCTGACGAACTGGCCAGAAGGGCATCCAGCGCGCCGGCCTATGGACCCGAGCCCATCATGCCCATCCCATTCAACCAGATACGCAGGTGGATTCAGGACCACACCCACACACAAGCGGAGAGCTGGTGGACCTCGACACCAGGCTGCAGGCAGTCTAGGGAAGCAATGCCGTTTTTAAATGGCAGGCTAACCAGACGTCTGTTACGCCTGGACAGAAAGGATCTGCGTCTGGTGACGGGGACCATCACGGGACACTGCTCACTAAACAAACACTTCCACACAATAGGCATAACGGACAGCCCCCTGTGCAGGGCCTGCATGGAGGCTGAAGAAACCGTTGCGCATGTGCTTTTCGAATGCACAGGCGTAGCCCAGACTAGAACAGAAACCCTCGGAGCGCCCAAATTTTACACGGATGTTCTCAATAGACCAGGAGAAATAGCTAACTTCTGGAGGGAGGTGGGCTGGCTGGAATAACCACCGATGGCCGCCATGGCTCACGCACAATGGTCCACTTAAAGGACTAAGTGCGGAAACCAAACCCAATAACATAGAACATGACTATTTATTAATTATATTGGATTTGATGTTTCTTTTTTCTCTTTTGATGTATTTAATTAATTCAAAATATTATTTTTGTAAGTCACATAACCTAATGACACCTAATGGGTCACATAGAATTTGTATGTAAGCGTTTTCACAAAAAAGTGTACCATGACCGAATTTATTGTCAGATTTTAAATGTGATATTTTGATGTTTTTTTTATTAGAATATAACTTAGATGTATTGTAATTTATGAAATGATATGTATTTTCTTCATTATTAAGCTATTTTACGAGAAATCGTAAAATTAAACTGACTTTGTGGAAAAAAAAATGTCAGTTTTGCGACTATCTTAAAAGCTAAATATCTTACAACTTTGAAAAAACACACAAATTCTAATAATTGGATTTTAAAGATAATAATATATATATTTTTAAAACACGACATAATAGTGAAAAGCTTAATAACATGTGAATGTCAAGCTAATGTTAAGTTCGTTTTTGCCACAACTGATGTTAGTAACCGTTATTTTTTCGATATTGTAATGGTTAAGTAGTTTCACCGGGACACTACATTATTGCTTTCGAAATATACATTGCTATTTTAAATATTGAAATTAAATAATTTGTACCCTTTCATATTAAGAATTAACAAAAACTAAGAAATCCTTCGTCGTAAAACACAGGATAATCGCAAAACTGACAGTCCATTTTTTGTAAGGCTGAGCTTACATGAATACATTTTTGAGAGAAATTTAATGCGATAGAATAAAATAAAACCGAAATATATTTTAAATGTTTTATAATACTTATACTTATTTCACAAATCAGATCAAATTTCAATTATCAAAATAATCACAAATTGAATTAATTGTTACTTTTACAACTCACGTAATACCTAAAGAATTTTAACAGCCATTGTTTATTTCTTAATTCCTATAAAATTAACAAACTTAAGAAGTATAAATTGTGTTATTCTAAAAACTTGAGATCAAGGTTAAATCTGAGATCTTCTACATAATTTGTCAATCGTTAAATATTATACTTGTAATAAAAAATAATATAAAAATAGGTGACTGTGACAGTTACTAAATAATAAAGGCTATAATTGAACCTACTATAAATGAAACCACAAATAGTAACAAAAAAAGAACAGAAAGGTATTTTGTACCTAAAATAATATTTAAGAGTTATCATAATGAATTGACTAATATATTCAATTAATGTTTTACAGAATTTGCTAACAATAAACAATAAATCAAAACTGGCACTCGTCATGGGCACCATGTATTATTATGCGGACACAAAAAAATAACATGATTTCGAATCTTAAACCAAATTATAAATCAGAAAACTAAGATGAAAATAAAAAAGAGTCACTAATTCCAACAAATTACACATTCTTCAGCAGGAAAATGATCGTAAACACATAGTTGGCAATCATTGCACCAAAACTATGAAGTTTGCAATAAGTAAAAAATATCAGTTCTAGTCATGGCTAGCATTAAATGCGTCGGTATTTGTGCATTATTCGTATGTAGCTCCTCTCGACATCCATAGCAATATTCAGTTCTGACAAAGTGAGTTACAGGCCAAGGCCATTTAATATGATTGTAGTAACACTGTACAAAATCATATCTTGCTAGAATTTCATCAACATCGTAATAAATAACCATGCTGCTTATGTAGGAGTACAATCTGAAAAAAAAAAAAATGATTAAAGTCAGTTAAGGTGCAACAAATATTACGCTATCAAACCTTGTATTAAATCGGTACCACATTAGAATATAGGGAACTGCAAAGATGCTTAAAATTTTGATAGGATTGCTTTAGAATTGAGAAAAATCGGAAAAATCTACATCTTTTTAGTAAGATAAGTGATAGGCACAATTTTAACACTAGAAATAGGAACAAATTAGATCAACCACGTTTCAGATTGTCTAAAGTACACACTTCTTTTATGGGGTACTGTGTGAAATGTTATAATAAAATACCAGTCGATATTCTTGAACTAAACGAAAAGAAATTTAAATCATGCATTAAACGCACACTATGTAGACAAGCATATTATAAGTTAGATGATTATATCGTCGATAAAAATGCTTGGCTTAATGCTGGTCCTGCTCCACAGCCACCTGGGCATACTAGTTAAAATTTTAATATTTGAAAGAGAAGCTTCCCTTTTTTATTTTTTCTGACATTACGAACATTTTTGTTCATAATATTATAATTTTTGTGACATTACGAATTTTTTATTTTTGCTGAACCAAGTGTTAGTTACTTTATATACGTCAATATATATTAAATGTTTTTTCTTTCTTTTAGGAAATCAAATTTTATTAATATTTCAAATAGATTGCAAACTATAGTTTTGTATAATTTAGAAGCATTTTGTTTGAATTTTGTAAATGTGAGTACCATGCATCCATTTATTGTGTTGTTATAATGTACGTTGACTTGAAAAAGCATGGCAGTTGAGAGTATGTCATGCTCACATAAATGTCTCACTGATGGTGGCGCGTGTGTTGGATCATTCGGCTCCCTACAAAATGGTTGAGCTGGATGGTGCTGATCCACGTATCAAGTTCGTGAACGGGCGCTGTCGGTTGAGACTGGTCATCTCCTAACTTCCAGGGCTTATTTTTATCTTGTATTTAGAATTGTTTATAATTACATTTTTTTACATTGTTCTCACATACAGTAGCAACAAGAATAATGTTCCCAAGATTTTGTAATATTTCAACTTGATTTTAAAAGAGTGTCCGTGGAGTTTCTTGCCCGTTCTTCTCCATAGAGATCTACGTTTTGGAATGGGCAACTAGCTTCAACTTTCCAACTGATCGACTTTTTGACAATTCAAAAGTGCCTGTAAATGGTTTAATTGAAATAAATGCTTTGAGTTTTTTTTTTGAGTTTTTTAGAAAGAAATTATCATGGAAGTAATTTCATACTAGGCACTGAAGAAATTAATACCTACATTATTTTTTAGCTTTCTAGACATGAATCGCATATAAAATCAGGATATATTTGCTGACCAATACATTCGCTACAATATTTGTTTTTGCAAACCATACATGTCTCTTTTCGTCCCGAGATGGTCTTAAGACATTTTTGACATTGTTCCCTTTGTTTGAATTTTGCAACATTGAGTGCTTGGAACGATATTGTCGACGGAATTATGATAAATTTCAGTTCAGACCTTTTTTGATTTTGGAAAGAACCTCCTCTCTTCTAATATCTTTATTTTAGGTTCATTTGTGGAACTACTCTCATTTGTAGGTAAATATTCTTCCAATTGTTATACGCTAATTATTGGAAGCTCCATCGTATCAATTATTTCAACAGTATCAATTATTTCATTGATAGATGACGAGCAGTTAGATCCAATTTCTGCTGTCGCTTGCTCGTCATTAATACGAGTATCTACAGGTTGATCAAAGGGTAGATTCATCACAGCTGAAGACAACAAAAAAGAATCAACTGGATTTATAGCATCCATACCATCAAGAGTTATTCTAGGATCTATAACAATGAGGTTTTGGAGAAAAACACTCACACTGTCCTCTTTGTTCTCCACAAAAGCAGCTTACATCTCTATATGCTATTTTGAATTTGTCATTTTTGTCTGTTGTTATCTGATGCAATTGCATAGTTCCTTTGAGAACTGGAACTTTAGCTGGCAATATTTTTGATATGTTGTCAATATCGCTTTTTAAGATAAGGAACACTTTGGTTTTTTCAAACACTCTTTGCACACTTCATAAGTATCTTTTGCATCTACTGTATCGGTTCCAAGACATAATTTTTTGTCTAGACTCCGTTTCATGCTGCCACCGATTCCGTCAGCTACACTTTTGCCATGATGCGCTTCAAAAAACGACCAAGTCGAAAACTTGAACCAACAAGTTTTTTTTAAATTCTCATATTACTGAATAGATAAGGTCTCTAATAGAGTAATTAATTTGACACCGGCTGCTTTCGGCAACAACGAAAACTCCAATTGAAATTAACAAAAACTAAATTTTCTTTACTTCACTAAAAAAATATTAAAAAATTAAATAAAAATATTTTTTTTACAAAAACTGAACGTGTATATTCTAAGCTATCTAATGATGTATAACACTGATATGTTTCCTTGGAAAGCTTCCGAATAATTTTGTGTTGAACTTCTTTAACGGTAATTTAATTGGCATGAAAATATTTATGCCCAATGTTTGAGGTTCATTTTATAAAAGTAAAACTTTTTATTTTTTATATTTTGTTATTCGTAAGTTCCATCTTTTGAGAGTATAAAACCATAAAACAGTCTATGGAACTTTCGAAAAAACCATTTTTGAGATGGAAAATAGTGCGCCGCACTGCCTGCTTGCTTGCTACTTTGCTAGTTTGCTACTTGCGCTTGCGATGTGCGACGGACAGAGACAGTGAGTGCGATGTAAAGCAAAAAGCAAATAACAACAAGTGAGAGCCACGATAGAATTGCTATATGTTATATATGATAAGCACGGTGTTTTATTTTGCTATATGCTATATTTTTTAACCACCACTACTACAAATCCAGCCATATAAACTATAACTGGCATACTTATGTCTGAGATATTTTGTGCAATCTCTACAATTTCTTCATCGAACAAAGCTTGCTCATATAAATCATCTAAATCGTCTGATTAATCATCCCAACGCTTTTTTTGTTCAGAAGTAATATTATTTTTTTCAATTGCAGACTGGCAACACAAAATTGAAATATTTTCTAAAGATTTGCAGTTTCCGCTATCGAAATCACCATGAATCACCATGAATTGGCGCGCTGTAGGATTAGTGTAACAACCACCGTGTGCTCTAACATGCCCAAACATTAACTCCAGATGATCTTGAGACAGTCTGTATGCAGGTAAAAACTGCAGCTCTTTTTTCTCTCTTCACAAGCTTGTTATACAAACCTTTTAAACTTTGGATACAAACTATGAATCCTAGGAAACCCGTTTTTCTGCCAGACTTGACGAGTTTGGGTCAGCGCAGACAGAGAAGAATATTCCCCGCGCGGTCTCGGGCATTTTCTTTACGGATCGCGTATGCTCGAGCTTGCGCGCGACCTCGCGAGCCTGCGCGAGTAAACCGTTCTGGGTTACCACTCTACAGTAAACATGCCAGTTTGTCGCGAAAGTTCGTCAACGATGGTGGACTGGGATATGATTATAATTGTGCTTTTGGCGGAAGAAGAAGAAATGAAAGAAGATGTTAATAAAATAAGGTGTCAGAAAGACAGACGAAGAATATGGGTCGAGGAATGTTGGCAAGAAAGGTGTAGTTTTGTTGAATTTAATACACTGTGTACGACTTTACCATCGAAAGGAGTTTTGTTTTACGATTACTATAAAATGGAATATGAAAAATTTCGAATGCTTGTATGTTACGTCCATATATTCAAAACAAGACCACTAATTATCGTTCCTCCATTTCTGTTGAGGAATGCTTAACCATATGTTTAAGGTAAGTTAAATATCAAATATAAGGTAATTTCTTTTTTATTTATTGAATTATTTAAAAATCAGAACATTTTTAAGATACGAGAGATTTCTCATGTTGGGAAAGAAATTACTAATATATTTTCAGATAGAAGGGGTACGGTGATGTTTGGTAAAGTTTCTATAGACACAATGGTGATAAAATAGCGTTATTGTTAACTCTTTCAACGCCACAATCTTATATATTAGACAAAAAAATTGGTAAGAAAGAATTATTTTTCTTTAAGTTCTCGTACCCTTTATATCTGGAAAATGGTAATACTTTGTTAAAACTAAAAACATAACGGGATTAAACGCGAACTATTTTTAGTTTTAACAATGTGTTCAAACCGTGAAAGTTTAAGGGCTGGTTTTTTGATCCGTAGTTAACTCTACCAATGGTTAAAAATACTAATGGTTATATTTCGGAAAAGTATGTTTTTCAATCAGTTGTTAGTTGAACCAATGGTCAAATAAGTAACTATTAGTTACAATATTTAACAACCCAATGTTGGAGGGTTAAACAATATGGCGGATGGTTAACTCAAGCATAACAGATGTTTTGTACTTGAAAGATTTCATGTTGTCAACGTCGTAATTTTTTAATATTCTCAGTATTGTCGTACATGGATTTAGACATAGTTAGATATTATGATATTATGTCGGAAAGTTCATCAGACGATGATATTTTTGCGGAGTACGTGTTAATGAGAAGGCCGAAAATTTTAAGACCACGCAACCCACCCTTGGAAGCCTGGGATAGTGTAGACTTTTGTCAACGGTATCGGTTATCAAAGGAAACAGTTATGTGGTTAGTAGGTGAAATTGGGATCGATCTAAAAACTCCCACCACAAGGTAGGTAATGTACCAACGTACCTATTCAAGTTTAAATGATTGCATCTTTATTGGCAAACTCATCTTCACAGCAACATACCTAATCATATCAAATTATTTCTTGCGTTTTAGGGATCAAGCCATAACGCCTCTTGAGCAAATATTGCTTACATTGCGATTTTACGCCACCGGCACCATGCAACCATGCTCTGGACATTTCTTTGGGATATCGAAATCATCCGCATGAAAAGTTATCCATGCGCTCTCTAGAACTATTTGCAATAAATTAAATCATTTTATTGAAATGCCGCACACCACAGAGGAAATAAGAGAAGTAGTGGCGAAGTTCTACTCAATTGCCAAATTTCCAAGTGTAATTGGAGCGATAGACTGCACTCATATACATATTTTAAGCCCAGGCAAGTATATATCTACCATAAAAAAAAAAAATTAACTGCTCATGTATTATTTTTAAAACTAAAACATACTAAACTTAATTTCATTTTAGGGGGTGATAATGCGGAGCTTTATAGAAATAGAAAGGATGTATTTTCTATAAACACCCAGGTAGTAGCAGATGCTGACCTAAAAATAAGGGATATAGTTGCAAGATGGCCAGGCTCTCTGTACACGACAGCACTATCTTCAACAATAGTAGAGTTCAAAATCTAATGAACTCCCAACAACTAGGCAAGTGCTGTCTTTTGGGAGATCGTGGCTATGCCTTAAAGACATACTTATTAACACCACTGTCAGATCCCCAAAACGCAGCTGAAAAGCTCTACAATGATAACCAAATCAGAACTAGGAATGTAGTGGAAAGAACATTTGGTGTTTGGAAGAGTAGATTTCCATGTACAGGCTCTCAATTAAGAGTGAAATTAGATAATGTGCAGGCTATTATTGTCAGCACTGCAATACTGCATAATCTATGCATTAGAAATAGAGAAGATTTACCCAGCGGTGGAAGTGTTTTAATAGAGTATGAGCAAGAAAATATTACCTTCCCAGTGACAGCAAATGATCAGCAATACAGAAGAGATCTCATAACAACATACTTTTCCTCATTACTGAACTCCGAAGGTGCTCAGTAACCGTAATTATAATTTTATTAATAATGCTGGATTTTGATTTTCCTACTGATTAACACTTGACTAAATAAAACTTGATTTAGTTTTTTCTAAGAAGTATTTGCTTTATTCAAATCTATTTTTGCCTTTTCAGTCTCATATTCACATTTTTGTAATACTATCTGATACATTTTTTTCTTAAATTGTAACTCCAGTTCGTGTAATTCTTCCTTGTGTTTCATGTTTCGTTCATGTTCTTCCTTGGCATACTGGGACAGTTCTTTCTCTCGCTGCTGCTTTTGTGTCAAAAAATCAATTTTGCGATCAGTATGCATAATGATGCGTTTTCTGGTTTCCAAGGGAGTGAATGCAGTGTTTCTTTTCTTTTTGTTGAAAGCTGAAACATAAGATAACATAATAAATAAAGAACAAATGGCTTTATGTACATTTTTCAAAATCATGCATGCATTGCATTTAACTTACACAGCTCTTTCGACACTGGTTTTTGCAGCATAGACTTTGGTGTAGACGAGTCAAATTCATTTAATTTTAATATTCCTGCAACAAGTTTAAAGTTGTAAAACCATTTTCTTGAACCAAAATAATATGCATCAATTAAATAATAATACTTACCAATATTGTTGGGTACATTTTCCTTCAAGAGATCCTCGGATTCTAACACAATATTTTGATCAACCTCAACAGAACTTATTTTGGGCACACCTGTAATAATTTTAATAATGTGTTATAAATTTATAATTTTCATCATTGCACCAAGATACAATAGTTATTTAATCAATAAATTAATTAATAATAGTTGGTTAAGAAATTTCACACATCTATCATGTCGGCATCAAGTCGATCATACAGAATTCTTTGTATAAAACTCTATAAGGCAAAGCACATTTATAAACCATGTAACATGATCACCTTACCTCGGCATGGGTTACTGAACTATGAGCAAAAGAAGCAAGGCATTGTTTGTACAATGCCCGAGTTGAGTTGATAGATGTGCCACACCGGAATACTTACACTCTTCATCAAATTTATTGTCCGATAAATTCAAATTGCCATTTGCTGCGGTTTCAAAATTGTCTGGCACCACATCAGATACTAGCATGTTTTCTGTAAAAAAAAAAACACCATTAGAAAAACTATGAAAATAATTAAATTATTATGCTAAATACGTTTTTTTTAAGTTGGTGTAGCCGTAGCATCACTGTCATATACTGCTGGAAGACCAGATGTGGACTCTCCCATAATGTAATTTAGCCATTCGGTGGTTTCAGATGGTGGCGGAGGGGCCGATCCCCCGCCAGTTTGCCGCCGTCCATACTTCTCTGCTGCCATTTCCTAAATTAAAATCATAATTCAACTCTGAAATACTCTGCATTACAGCATGAAACTATACATTCACCGGGACAAAAGGTACCTTTCTTTCAATTTTTTTCATGTTATTGTATTTCTGCTGCAACTGCTTTGAGAAACGGTATTTTGACGCATCGAAATTAAATTTCTCAGTGAGCAATTTCCAAGCAGCGTCTTTTTGATGGTTGCTGGCGTGATCAGTCTTTTTACTCATTATTACTGGTTTGTTTCTTCCTTACAGAAGTTAGAGCTGCGGTCCCTTGAATAAAAAAAGCAATAAGTAACATGCGTCTAATTATGTAAATAAAATACGAGATACCGTTTGATGCTCTCGGTAATATACTCAAAGTAAACACACGGAAACATCGTATTACAACGAGCATCTAATTCAAAGTGTTTTTTTTTTTTTTTAAATATACAACATTTTCTTAGTATGGTGATACATTTTATGACACGATGATTATGAAAGAGGAATGTATAATATTAATTTTAAGACATATTTCAAGACTGGATTCCATTGGATATGGCACTTTTACTCTACGACAAGTTTGATCATCCATGAATTTGCGGCCACCTTCACAAGAAATTCGAAAAAAAGTAGAAATATAATTATTAAATAATTTTTATATTAATATAATATTAGTTCCTTACCTCCAGGAGTAGAATCCATCACTGAAATTCGTAAATCCACCGAAAAAAGTAACAAAATAATGATCGGAATTTGAAGTTTTAATGAAATAAAACACATCCGCTGCCTAACAAGTCAAACTTTGGACTAAAATACTTCGTAAGACGGGGGTCGGGGGGACGGGGCGCTTACGAAGCTACCTGACCCATTTAACCGAAAATACCGCCTAAACAATAGAAACTAGTTATCGTGCAGGTCATAAATTTGATTTTTTGCCAACTTTTAGCGATATTTGGCCTGTGTGCGTCCCACAGACCCACCGAGAGGGCGGCGGTATTCCTCAGAGGCAGCGTGGTTCTGTGTGAGTCAGTGAGGGCTACAAGAAGAGCGATGGCTTTCCTCGTAAGTAGGACGGTGCTCTAAAGGGCTATCGGGAAGTGGTTCTTGGGTTGAAGTATTAGAGCAGACTCTCTGACACGCGGCAATGTTGTACAATACGTGCAGTATTTGGCTTATCAAATATATCCAGGCTTGAATCGCTAGTGATATCGTCTCCGTTCTCTGGTTCGTAATTGCCATCTGAGCCGTACTCGCCGTTCTGCGTCACTATATGGGTCGTACAAAACCTCACGCACGGAAAATGTGTCACTACGATCTTCGAATAATTTGGGCATTTTTGAGAACAAGTTCTTACCCGTTTAGCTTTGATGGAACTCTTAGGTAGTGTATTCGAGCATTCGCCATTGCCGTCAGATGTTTTTGAATGTTTTCTAGTCCATTTGTTTCGTTCTGGAGCCATTTACGAACAAAAATATTAGTCAGACTTATAATCATAGAAAAAAGAATACAAGCGGCACTATACTTATTTATTTCGTGTTTTATTCATCTAAAGTGATAGTAAAATAGATACAAATAATATAATGAAACAATCTCTTTAAACCGCTGATAACGACGAATGTTGCGAACAAACGACGAAAAATACGGGCTCCGCTTACCGCGAGTACCGTGACACTACACTAGTGGCGGTATGGAAAACTAACGGCCAGAGGCGTGTCGTCGCACGCACATGCGCGTCGATGTGTGAGTGTAGAGCGCCGGGGGGTCTCAAAATATATTTATATTTATTATTGCCTGGACACTAGAAAAATTTAAGTGAGTGCAATACGGCACTGGCATTTTTTTGGCTTAGATTGTGCGACAAGTTTCAACTCTCTAGCTTTCGCTTCTCTTTCTTGTTCTATTTTCTTTGTTTCGCATTCTGCAAATCTTCCAACCTATTTTTTTTCCGGCGTATATACAAAATCACAGACGGGTAGGTATTTACAATAATTATGGTAACTTAAAAGAAATTTTACACAAGTAGAGTTATACGTAGCAATCACTTACATTTTTATCATAAACTAGCTTTTGTCAGCGGCTTCGCCCTCGTGGGTGTCGAAAATTATCTCACGGGAACATACTATCTGGATGAAAAGTATTCTATGTGATAATCCCGGTTACAAACTGTTTGCCATATTTCGTCCAAATCCGTTCAGCCATTTTTGCGTGATTGAGTAACAAACATCCAAACATCCAAACATACAAACTTTCTCATTTATAATATTAGTAGGATAGTGGGAAGTACGACTAGCTGTCGCTCGCGGCTTCGCTTGCTTTCATTTAGAATTTGACACGGGTGGTACTCTGCTTGTAATAATATAATTCAATCATGGTTCGAAAGACACGTCATCTATTATCATAAGAACGTTATTGTTCTATTCAAATCAAATCAAATCAAATCAAATCAAAATATTTTTATTTCACATAAACCTGCAAGGGCACTTATGGGCACTTACTATACTTGTATTCGTTTTGTGTTGAGGGTGTAGGTTTAATAGAAACGACCAAGTACGACTGCAGTTTATTTGCGACTAAACTTCTCTGTCTCACGGGCACAGCCGTGCGTCACCAATAATATATTCGCTGAGTAAGCTTGTACATACAATGTGCCCCTACAGTAGCCCCCTTCTTTAAAAATAATGGTACTTACACTAAGCATATTATTCTACAACAATATTATAAAAATTATATCTAATTACATGGTTTTTTTATATCTTTACACAATCCTATTTCATATTGAAGAAGAAAATGACACATATGACACCAAACTATGTTTCCAATCACTCAACCTTAATACACATCTGGGTTACGGGGTACAGTCGGCGGTTGCACTGTTTGCACCTTTAGGACTGGCAGACTCCACCCGGCCGCGACTGCTTCCTTCTGAAACCAGCCTCGTACCCGTTTCTTGCATTGGCCTCTGATTAAATACAGAATCAAAGCTCCCATGATAACAGCGCACACAATCACAATAATTTCCAAAACACCAACTTTTTGTCCCATCATCTCGTTAGACACCGATTGTGCTATAGCGACATTGTTCTGTTGTGGTTTACTTTGGCCCCAACCCATTTTTAATTACAGAGATATTTTATTCTGATTAACCGTTGTGGTTCGTATGGTCTTAATCCAACAATGAATAAATTACGTTTAGTGTTAAAATACTTTTTGTCTAAAGTTCTGTCATAATTATAATTTAATCTTAGTCAGCACTTCTTTATGAACTTTGCATTTGGCTAGCCTAATTAAACATCCTTTAATATGCTAGAATTGCATTTATTCATTGTTTGTTACAAAATGCTTCTTTATTGACAACATGCAAAACAATTTAAGTGTTACCTACTAAAACTATATAAACCTGAAACTTATATTATTTACCTAATTACATTACTAAAATGATAGTTTAAAAAAAAAAAAAAAACGGGAATCGAATCCCTTTTTCCGTAACACTATGGCTTACTGTTCCATAAGTTATCAACGTACATAGTTTCACTATGCAAACCTTATCGGTTGCCTAACAGTTCTACCACTGTGTGTGGTATAAGTCACACGCTTAGGACTACTAGTCTTATCATTAAACAGTTTGTTATTAGGATTAGATCCGATACCGTCTTTTTCCTGCTGTTTTAGTGGAATGATTCCTTCGTTAACTGCGTACGCCGGTTTTAATCTATCGATTGATATCTTCACACGCTTATCTGCTATTCCTAACAAGAAATACTTTTCTTTTCTCTCTATAACCTGATATGGACCGTCATAGGGAGGTTGTAAGGATCTTTTAACCAGATCCACTCTCACAAAAACGTGTGAACAGGTCTTTAATTCGGATTGAACAAAAATACTCCGCGCATCTCTCTGTTTAGTCGGTTTTGGCCTAAGGTTTTCGGTAGTATTTATAATTTTGTTTACATATTCGTTTGAATCACTAACGCTTATGCTATTGCCACCGTAAAAATCCCCGGGTAGCCGTAATGTTTTTCCAAATGCTAATTCCGCGGCACTGACAGCAGTGTCGCTCCGCGGTGTTGCGCGTAACCCAAACAGAACCGTCTGCAATTCATCAACCCACGCGCCACGGTCTCTTCTGGCCATCAGTGCCGCTTTTAACACGCGATGAAACCTTTCTACAGCGCCGTTCGCTTGCGGGTGATACGCAGTAGTTCTTATTTTATTTATTCCTAAACATTTCATTAATTCATTGAACAAGCCGCTCTCGAATTGTCTGCCCTGATCTGTAGTAACCCTTACCGGACAACCGTACCTCGAAATCCAACCTTCATACAACGTCTTGGCTACCGTACTAGCATAAATGTTTCTGATTGCAAAAGCTTCCGGCCATCCTGTCGCTCTATCCACCACCGTAAGGCAATATCTATAATCATCAGGTGAAGTAGGCAATGGTCCTACTAGATCAACATGTATATGCTCGAAGCGGCCACTACTTTCGTATTGTCCTAGTCCCGATACAGTATGCCGTATGACCTTCGACTTTTGGCATTGAACGCAGGTTTTGGCCCGAAAAAATACTTAGCCGTCACTAATTTTCGAGTGGTACGTACTCCCGGATGGCACAAACTGTGTACCGCTTGAAATGCCCTTTTCCTAAAAGCCACTGGTAGATATGGTCTTGCAACCGAAGTTGATAGTTCGCACATCACCTCACTTTGACAATCAGGTAAAATAATTCGCTTAAATTGCATCACTTTGCTTTCTTTTGCTAAAAGCAACGTCAGCTCGTCATCATTCCTTTGTGCCGATGCTACTTCGCTGAAATCGAGCGTTGTTGGACATGTGATAGTTTCGACAGAACCCGAGACAGTGCATCCGCTGCCGTATTATCACTACCGTTAACGTGCTGTATATTCGTTGTGAACTCACTGATAAACATAAGTTGTCTAATGCGCCTAGTTGTCTCTTTGTCACTGGGTTTTTGTGTGAACGCGTAAATTAATGGCTTATGATCCGTGTAAATTACAAAAGATCTGCCTTCTCCCTGTAACGATAGTGGTAAAAACACAACCAATTAGCACTTTTTCTCTCCGCACCCGTATCACCATGCTTCGATGCCGATTTCGATCTTCGGTTGCCATTGGCCCAACGCTCTCTGCCTCTGTCGCGCTCCAAACCTGCAAGGCGCAGGTTGATCCTCGCTAGCTCTCCCAGGATTTGGCTGAGGTCCGATGATCCGTCACTCCTTTTTCCTGTAGTCTTTTCCTGGACCTCCAACGCTTTGACCTCTGCTACTGTTGATGAGCCCTCTCCCGTACTTTCCAGTACCTTGTCTGCTATCGTAGCGAGCACGTCCAAATCCTTTGAGTCAGACACTGCCAGCACCGCCCGCACTGATTTCGGCAGGTGTGATTGCCACATCAACTTTAGGGTATCGTCCGGCACCTTCTCCCTGGCTAACTCACGCATTCGCCGTAGCAAATGTGATGGCCGCTGGTCTCCCAACTCCATTTCGCTGATCAACTTCTGCAATTTCCTTGTTTCCGACTCCTCGAACACCTCCAGTAGCCTTTCCTTCAGCGTCTGATACTTCCGAGAATCTGGCGGATCCAGCAATAAATCGCTCACTTGCTGTATGGCCGCCTTGCTTAATTTCGTGACAACCAGATCTTGTTTGGCTGCATCACTCAGCCTTTGATTCTCCACCGCGGCCTCGAACTGGACAAACCAGAGTCGCGTTTGGTCTGTCCAAAACTCGGGTATACGCGAAGAGACAGTTATGCTGGCCAGCGCCTTTTCGCTGGCATCGCCAAACTTGTCATCCTTCACACCTTGCGCACGCGGCGTTACACTTTATTGAGGATTCATTTCCTGTTTCAGTCTAACTACGCACCTCACCAAAATAAAATGTTCACAGGGGTCACCACTTTAGATATTCCTTTAGTTATGCTTGATGTATATTATTATGTGTATGTGTTCTATTCGTTTTGTGTTGAGGGTGTAGGTTTAATAGAAACGACCAAGTACGACTGCAGTTTATTTGCGACTAAACTTCTCTGTCTCACGGGCGCAGCCGTGCGTCACCAATAATATATTCGCTGAGTAAGCTTGTACATACAATGTGTCCCTACATTATGGTCGGTTTCGTGGTTTTGTCCTGAAAAGGTAATAAACAAATTTACATTCGCATTTAAAATATTAGTTTGGATCACAGCTACTCATTGTAATCATGACACCTAATTTAGAATAAATAGGAGCAGATTTATGTAATAATCACTAACAAGTCGAAATTACAGCCATTCCTAATAAGTATTGCTCCTAATATAATAAAAATAGGTGCTGTTATGTTTTTTTCCCTTGCATTTAGAGATCACAGCACAATATTTTACAAATCACAGCTGTTCGTAATAAGTACGCTTACTATAAATAAGGTAATTGACTACATCAAATCCCTATCAGCCTTTTCCAACTGTTTTTTTTTTAAATTTGCATTTCTAGTTCATGCTTCTTCTGTACAAATCTAAATTTTTGCATCTCGTTTCTTTTTTGGTAGTACACAAGTTCTATTTTTTTCTTAAATTAATTTTTCTTTAGAGCTTCAACTGAATGTTTTGGAAGAGATAAGTTATCTATTGTAGTTTTCTTTTTCCGTTTGGGCACAAGTTTTCGTTGCCTTAACACAGGTACTGGATTAGGAGGTTCTGGTAGTGGATTGGATTCTGGTACTGGGTTAGTCTTCGAAAGTTACTGTGTCAATTTTTTCTCCTGAAAAATTAAAGCTGTCGTTTATATAATACTATAAATGTACATCATTCTGTGGTGTATGAAAAGTATTGATCTATAGGTACCCACCAAAATATTCAGCTGCTTCATCGTATGGATTCTCATCTGGACGTATTTGGTCATCTAAGACTGAAAGGATTTGATGCTCAGCATCGGTTATCATCGGAGTAAACGACCCACCACCAGTCTTCTTTGTTTTTTTAAATGTTTGATATCAAAGATTAAACCAACGTCCACAACCAACCAGATTTGATAATATCACTGCTGAGGGTGTCAGGTAACCTGCTCATTAGACCCTTTCTTCTTTAAATCCTTTATTATAATATTTTCATTTACGACTTTAACCTGGAAACCAAATAACACAATTAGCTCTAGCTATCACTCTTTTGAACACAGGGCATTTGGCGTTGTTTGCACCGTGGTCTTTACAATTTCTGCAGACTTTCGTCGTAATACCCTCTAGCGTGGTAATAACTATGAGTGGTTCCTCTTGTTGGCCGTAGCACGATTGTTTTAAGTGATAGAATGCATAGCATTTCTTGCACGTTTTCAGAGTTTACGAGACCCCCCGGGGACTTCACAGTTCACAATTTACTATAAAAAAGTTCACTTTATAACTCGCGTTCGTGTGGGATATTCCGTTCCGCACATTTATAAATGACGGTGGCTTATCGGTCGTGCGCGTGAGTCAGCTGTAATGAGCGCTCGCTCCGTAGGCACGTCCGCTCGCTACCGCGCTCTGCAAGTTCTTTTCTTCTAGTTAGTAATAGGCTGCCCCCGGGGGGCTGCCTTACACGGGACTTAAACATAACTGAAGCGAAATGTCACCCAAACTTTTATTTCATTGGGCACGCCGCGATTGCGGCGGTAAGTCCCCTCTTTGAGGAGTGGCTTGAGAGGCGGCATGGCGTCCTCACCTTCCGCCTGACACAGGTCCTCACCGGACATGGCTGTTTCGGGAGGTTCCTGTTTCGGATAGGGCGGGAGGAAACGCCCGGGTGTTTCCATTGCGAAGATCGCCCAGAGGACACGGTGGAGCATACGGTGGAGGTCTGCCCGGCTTGGGCGGAGCACCGCCGTGTCCTCGTGGAGGTGATCGGCGGCGGCGATCTCTCGCGTCCGACCCTGGTCCAGGCCATGGTACGGAGCGAGAGGGCATGGCTGGCAGTCGCCTCCTTCAGCGAAGCAGTTATGCTCGCAAAGAGGGAGGCGGCGCACGTGAGGGAGATGCAGTACATGCGCCCTCACAGCCGTGGCCTTCGCAGGAGACGCCCTGGGCGTCGGGAATCCCAGGCTGATTCCCGGCCACCGTAGGCACGGGCTTGCGGACGGCGAGTAATGGGTAGCTCGCTGTCCGGTAAGGACCAGGCCCGGGTCGACGGCGCGTTGTGTTCCACGCGCGCCTCAAAGAGATGTCAGCAGCAACAGAGGGGCCCGCAAGGGCCGATGCCTGCCGGGGGTGCGGGTTGTTCGAAAGAGATACCGCCGCTCCTGGCACACAGGCAACTGAGGGAACACGGGTGGGTTTTAGTCAGTAAAAGTCTGACACGCCCTCCCGCTCCACCCAGAGCGGGAGAAGTTATTTGATGATTTCCCACCCAGAAAAAAAAAAAAAAACTTTTATTTCATTTGTTTCGAATGTTATGAATGATGTTGATATTGGGTGTTTCTGGATCTCATCTGGTTCAGAAATCTTATATATGAATTGGTTGATTGATTGATTGATACCCCATTTCAAGTGTGGAATTGCGGGTTCCTGACTGGTGATTTTAATTGACTGACTACTTGATTAATTGTTACGTAATTATGATGACAAAATTAAACATTTGTACGCCACTAAGGCCAAACATGACGGATCTAAACTATAATGTAATTTAATAACTTGCATGCTCTGTATGTGTACTCATGTTTCCACAAATAAAGAATCTTGAATCTTGAATCTTGAATCTGGATTTCTGATCCAGGAACCCCAATTGTGAGTTCCAAGTGACAACTTGCTACGTGTATCTAGAATCTGTTAGGTGGTCTGTCTGTGGTAGGTTGCACTCTGGTGCAACCTACCGAGCACGAAGGCAGCGCGTGGGCGCACCTTCTTTATGTGCCAAGCGAAGGAGAGGTTCTGATCCATGATCATTCCTAGGTATTTGGCTCGCTTTTCCCAAGGGATCGGCTTGCCAAACATGGAGATGGGCCGGGGGGGGGGGCGGTCTGGTCTAAGTCGTGGTTTCGAAAAGAGAACCGCTTGACTTTTATCCGGATTTATTTCGATCCTTCACTTCCTAAATCACGCACCAAGAACGTTGACTGGCTGCGGTTTGCGGTTTGGAGAGTGGAGGCTATCGCATTCTGACTAATCCCAGAGTAGTAGATGGCTGTGTCGTCTGCGAACAGTGCCAACTATGCCTTTCTACTTTTGAGAATATCGCTAGTGAATAGCGTAAATATGAGAGGGGACAACGCGGCGCTCTGAGGGACGCCGGCACGAATGGGATGGAAAGATGTGAGCGCCCCTTCGATGCGATAGCTAAATGTGCGGTTCGACTTATGTTGCGTTCTACGAGACACATCGTGAGGGAAGTGGGTAAGGGTTATCGGGGCGATGACGTCAAAAGTCAGGGTGGAGCATAAGGTTGAACAATTTTCTCCCTCTGGTTGACGTCCTGGGACTATTCCCCGTTTTTATTCGGAGATGGCTGGCGCGGGCGCCTCTCCGCCCGCGTACCGCCGCGCCCCCGCCGACGTTCTCATCGGTGCCGCCTCCCTCGACGTCATCGTTCGAGAATGTTCCAAACACACACTACATACATAAACAGCAAATTAGAGTTGCAAGCTGCTTGCACGTTAATGGAAAAGTACACTATACGGTTTCTAAATTCCTCTCCAATCTGAGTACTGACATAAAAATATATTGTTTTTAAATATTTATTTGTAATTAAACTTAGTAGTAAAGTTAGTTGGTACAGGTCTAACATAATTTACTCATATGGTGATTTTATCCTGATGTGTGTTCCATCAAGTGCACCAAGTACTCGAGGAAATCGAGATACAGAATAAAAGTCTTGCGCGGTATCGGTATGCATGTATACATATCTGCTACACAGCTGTGCTATATTACTGACATCACGTACAATACGGCATGCTAATTTTTTCGAAACTCCTATAAAATCTGCCACTGATATTAACATTGTTCCCTATGCATAGAACCTTAAATTAAAAAATAGCTGGTGTATTGGAGATATTCCATGATTCGTTAAACAAACCAAGTAAAACATTAGGAAGGTATTAGGTATAATTCGTTAAACGTGTCTAGCATTCAATGTACCATTTCGGTTGAAAAAAAACACAATGTATACCAATCATTCTTCTTAAGTACGTATCTACATACCTAAGCACTTGGGTAGATTTACTAACCTGGCTCCCTTTGTTTTTAAATATGGATATAATTCAAGCAATAACTCTTGAACGGATGTTTTATCAAGCCGAAATCTCAGCTGGAACTCAAAATCATCCAACGTATATGGGTCATTCTACTTTTAGAAGAAATTAAAATAGAAAAATATAAGTATCGGGTTTCATAATATTTATAGTTTTATTGTTTATTAGCACAACCAATCAAAAAAAATAATTACTAACAGTGGTAATTACCTTTTTAATTACCAAAAAGAGGGCCGTAAATATAAAATGCCGGTTACAGAAGTGATGTTATACGTCACAAAAATGACGATAATCCAAATAGTTCTTGTTTAAGAACAACAAAGTGTACATTATAGACGATATTTCAACAAAAGATGTGGTCACTAATTCGAACAACAACAATTATGTTTGAAATTAACAGGTCATACACAAAAAAATATCTTTAAAATATGATCACCTGTAGATAAATAAAGAAACTGTATTTTAGAATAATTGCCGTTTTATTATATCCAACTGACCACGCATTCACAGAACACTATTACTCCTAGCGGAGAAGATCGTCATCTTCATACGATAATGTTGGTTTATAAGTATGACTACTAGCGCCGCCAGTGGGACCCTTTGGCAACTTAGTGATGGCGCCAAGTTTGAAAGAGTTCCATGGTGATTTCAATTTCATATGTATATCAGGAAGAGCTCGTTCTAAAACAAATTACTAATACATATTATTGGTGAGTTTTTGGGGAATGTAATAGGAATCAGTAATTTATTTAGAACGTGCTCATGTTATTTGAAGTTCATAAACAGAATTAAATAAAAGCATAGCATAAAACGTATACAATTTTATTTAAGTATGAAGGAAACCATATATCTACAATATGTAACAAAAACCCTGTTGTTCCTTTTAGGGACGTATACACTTACCTACAAGCACAACATTGATGAAGTTATAATTTAAAAAGACTTAAGCATTGGCCAATTGAGAGTTCATTATCAAATAACTATTAAAATCGACACATTCGAAAAATGTTTACAGTATCTGACTTTACAAGTATCTTTATTTCGCATAATAGCCTACGAGCTCGGCGGCTTTCTTTGATCTGATAGAAAATGCCGCCAAAAACCTACGGGCGCTCGCGCCGCGGCGTTTCGGTACCACGTGCCTAGCACCCCCTTTACCCCGCCACCCGCCGCCCTGCGCATCACTTCCTTAGTCTCCCGCGCAGATTACTTCCGAACGGATATAATTGTTGACCTACGTAGTGAGTGACTTGTGTTTTGTTTACGTATACGTTGACCATGCCTTATTCAAACGTAGAATATTTTAAAATGTTGATGTGTCTAGGGAAATGTGACTGCAATTATGCAGAAGCACGCAGACTCTACCAAGAAAGTTTTACGAGTCTACCATTACCATTCCAACGTTTGCACATACGTACGTTCAATACCGGTAGTGTGCACGGACAAGACCAACATCGACCTGACGCAGGCAGACCGAGGACTCGAAACAGTGACATCGTGGAGCAAGTCTTGGACGCTCAGTGCGACACGAACTCGGAGTAAACCATATGCACGTTTGGAGAGTTCTCAAAGAAGATGGCCAGCACCCTTTTCATTATCGTCGCGTCCAATCACTACTTCCCTCCGACTATGAGTCAAGACTAGAATACAGTAGACAGGTGCTATTCGACAAGATCGAACAAGATAGTGATTTCTTGAATTGGATACTGTTCACCAACGAATACTCATTTGTTAGAACAGGTGGTTTTAATTCGCACAATGAGCACGTGTGTTCGATCACATTTATGTGTCAGACGCGGCGACTTTGTTTTTGTTGATGTAGTGAAGTGTTAAATGTAGTTTTAAAAATTATCAACTGTTCATAAAAATACCGTGTAAACCAACATTTTCAAAGATTCATCCGTTAAAGTGATAAACAACAGCTGGCAAGGTCACGAACTTGTGTAGAAAAATAGGTAGATAAGCGGCGGCACGATCAAAGAGAGCGGCACGTGGCGGGAACGTTGTACTTATTTCTGATTTCGCTTCATGCAGTATTGCAGAGGTAAGAAATCAGTCGAACATTACAAATATTCACAATTAAATATTTTATTTTAATTTTTTTTACAGTTTTTATAAATGACTTGCTTTATTACGTTTGTATACCGATTCTGAAAACGTGGGTAGAAGGAACAACAGGGTTTTTGTTACATATTGTATACGTTATAACGTTAGTCACAGTACACGTAACTTGTTTATAAATTATTATTTATTTTGAGTATAGTATCAACAACTTAAACGATTGTTTAATAATGGTTGTTGTAATTCCACTTTGTCAAAACAAACTAAAGTACAAACAATATAAAATATATGTACCTAGGTACTACATTTTAACTGTAATTTGTATGATGTATATAATAAAGAGTATTTCATTATATTATTTTCTAGTAATATATGTATGAATGAGAATAAACATTTATTATAAATTAAGTATTTATATATTTCATCATAACATAAAATTGGTTCAAGAATTTTATGTTCTTAGGACACAGAAACAGTAAAGAAAACACACAGCACGTTAAAAAATTATCATTTGTGTTTTAATATATTTATTTTCTTTTGTAGGCTAGCTTGCTCAGTACTTTCAGCAAACGTCCTGTTTTGTATGTTACAGAATCTGTTAATGCTTATGTAAAATATTGCATTTATTATAATTGTTACATTTTGTTCTTTATGTTCCCTACATCTATCTAGAAAATCAAAATTAATATTTTTTCGCAGCAATTCTCTAATGCAATCTTTAACACTCCTCATATGTGCATTTTTATTTAAATAATCATACATGATTGATGCACTTTTCTTTACACACTCAACCATTTTTAACCGACTTCCAAAAGGAGGAGGTTCTCAATTCGTCGGAACCTTTTGTTCCCCGATTACTCGAAGATGGCTGGACCGATTTAGATTATTATTTTTTTGTTTGAAAGGGTATACTTCCTAGGTGGTCCCATGATCATCAAGTCAAGATCTGATGATGGAATCCTGTAGAAATAGAGAGAACTCTTCAAATTTTATAGGCACACTTGAAGCGATTTGGATAGTTTTTGGAAGAGTACTTTCTAGGAGTGGTCCTATTTCAATTTGGTGAAGATCTGATGAAGAACTTCGGAGATAGGCAACGGAACTCCTCAATAAATGATAGCAAATGGACTGGAATTGCAGAAATCTCATGTCTGTCTATTGTTTACACCACTTCGTAACATAACATCACGCCGGGACGCTGTGAAGATGTAAGCACATGTGTACCACTAAAACGTGAAAAATGACGATGATGCGGTGACTTTGGATATGTATTTTTATTTTTTGTCACCGCCTTCCGAAATTAAAGTTATTTTCACTTTTTTTTTTTTGGAAGTCGGTTGTTTTTTTTTTGAAAAAAGTTTTTATGTTGGCATATTTAAGACTTCGTTTGCCATGTTCATTTTCTTTAAATATAGTGAACAAATGGCACACAGTATCCGTAGAGGAGGTTAAAGATTGAAGGCATGATTCACAATTTGTTTCCATTCTCTTAATGATATAACCACAAACATAGGCACAAGCCTGCATCTCCCCAGTATTTTCGTCCATTTGATCCATAGATAAACTGCAACAATCTGCCTTATTGCTTACTGTTAATGGACGACGTACAGGTTTGGCATTGTGGGTCAAAAATAAATTTAAATTACCAAGAATGACAGCATCATCGGTCCCACATTTTGCTGCTGAGCTTGGTGCCGACAAATTAGAAATGATTCCTGTTTTTAAAGCTGCAACAAATTGTGAAACCGTTGGGTTGCAATTAGACCCACAATTACTCCTAGCACACCCTAAACAATTCTACAAGGCATCTTGTTGTAGTCTCTTGGTGGATAAACTCCCAATTTCGGGATATTTTTGTTTTAAATTGCGCCATATTCTTTCCACTCCCGCCATGGTTTGGATCCATCCATCCAGCGAAGGTGCCCTTGCCCTTGCACCAATAAACTGACAGTTTAAAAAAATAATTTCATTTCTTTGAAATATGCAAAATGAGGGCTCCAGTCAGAAATATTTCTCAAATATTTTTTGCCTCTTTGTAAACTTGGAGAGTCCGCATTTAAGCTGTCAAAAAATGTCAAATTATTTAAAAATAATGAAAAAGAGTTTATAAGAACAATAATCATTTCAATTGTAATAAACAATTGATTTTTGAAAAAAGAAAATGGCTCTGGTAGTATTGTAAAAAACGATGTAGTTATGAGATGATAAAATTATAGAACCCCTATATTTTTAAGGTTTTACCAAACCAACCAACTCTTCCATGATTTGAAACAAGATTTGCTTTTCAGGTCTGATTTGGTTGTAAAATCTTCATTCAACATATGAATTCGTCTCAAGAACCATATTTACAAAATTTCGTTCGTGAGAAACAGTTTAAATATCTCATCCAGGGTTTTGACATTATCTGGCACGTTATATTTACATTCATGCGGGTATTCTTCAAATTCTGGTACTGTATCGTTTATGTCAATCCATGCGTGTTTTTTTTAATGTCTTGTTTTTTGATGCTGGGATTACGATTTGCTCTAAAATTTTGATCTTGTTAGTCCGTAAATCTATACAATCTTGTCAGTACAAGATTGTATAAATCTCTCTCTCTCTTTTCTCAAGCTACAACAGTTTGTAGCTTGATAAATGAGTAATATTTTCACATGTGGTCGTTGGAATACGATGCAATACTTTTCGATAAAGCGATTTTGACTTAGTATCATCACAATAATTGGAAAATGATAGTTCCAAAATTTTACGTGACCTTTTCCGGGTATTTTTATCCATGATAGTAAGCAAAAGCAGTTGCACTCTTTAAAAGTTGACACAACACTAATTGTTTTATGACCAGACTTCGTACGAGATTTTTACGAGATCCAATGAGTCTAGTGTCGCACTAAATGCAAATTTTTATCTGTCGTATATGTCGTACGTTTTCATTGATAAAAATACTGCATTAAGGGTACTTATGAATGGTGGGCAAAAGCATCTCACTCTAACTCAAAAAGAACCTAAAGAAAATTCATTGGCCCAAGCAGAATAGACGTACACATTCACTTCCGCACTGAATCGAAAACTCATACGAGAACCCTTAGATCTCGTAACGCAGTGATCGTGTTAAACGTTTTTATATGAACAAAAATTCCAATAAGTCTCATTCAGTTCTTGTTAGGCATGGGTAATATTGCTTTTACACTATATCAAATCGTATCTATATATATATCGGTTTAGAATATCGGATATCGCATCTATATATTTCAGTATATATTGGCTGAATCAGTGTGGAACTCTGAAACGAAATTGGTACTGTGATTTTTAGGTTTCGGTTTTGTTCGATTCATGTACATCGTTGTATTTTATTTGTAACTGTATACTCGAAATCAGTGAATGTATTTTTTGTTAGTGTTGATAATATGGCACTGAAATGAAAGTAGTACAGACGTTTCGGTTTTTTAGATTTATAATCATTTTTATCAATTATTTTATCAGTGAATTGAACTTTCCTTCATACTTTTCTCAGGCTTAGGACTGACTGCATTACTAATAAAGAAATTTACTGTTAATAAATAAAGGTATTGCAGGCGTATTTAAAAGTTCATATATACATTTTGTCAATTATTTACAAATATTGACAAGTGGGATTTATTCGCTTTTGGTCTAAATTAACGTTCAAGAAAGTCAGTTGCTTGACGTTTTGTGATGTTAGTCACATCCAACGGTCACTGATGATGAGGCCCGTTTTACTAAATATTCGTTCACAGGGAACAGATGAGGCCATTATATTTCCATATTTTGGGACAAGATTGGCGAGATGCGGGTAAGTGAATTTGTGGCCATGCCACCACTCGAGAGGACAGCTCCATTTGTCTCCGTGGAAGGTTGGCAGCGGATCATCTTTAATATAGGTGTCGATCTCTTTAATGGCCTTCGACAAAGGAGTCCCAACTGGGTGTTGCTTTTGGCCTATAATTTCATCCAGTATAGCCCGAAATCCATCAACAGTGTTGCTAGCAGCACCAACCGATCCCGACGGCTGAGACGACTGTTCTTGTGCACCTTCTTCAGCAATCATCGCAACTAACATTTCCTGCACGCGGCTCTTGGTATTTCTGGCCTCATTCTGATCGCTAAATACGGATAGTTTGTATCGGATCTAAGAACGTGCATGTAGAAAATGTTCTGCTTCATTCAATATGGCCGAATCTTGTCACCAGCCCTGTTCTCAGGCGATATATGACATCTTTTGTCAGTTCATAGAATGGCTCTGTAATAAATTTATCACAGGCTGTTAAAAGGCAGCGTGTCAATACGTGGGTACTTCCTGTATCAGACGTTTTGGGATACAGTCCGCCCTGTCGTCCGTTTGGGCCTTCAATAGTTTCTCCAACGCCGTGCTACTTGTTTTATAGTGCCTAACGACTTTTTTTACTTTTTCCAGTAGAGGCTGAATGGTAGTAAGGGCAGCTTGCACTATTAAATTTAGGGAGTGGCCGAAACAGCCATAATGTTTCCATCCAATATTATTGGATGGCCTTTTGGATGTTAGCTGCGTTATCTGAGACCGCGAAATTTATTTTATTGGTTAATGCCCATTCGGCCACAATATTAATGAGCATTTCTTGTATATTTTCACTGGTATGGGGGTCTTGAAAATTTAAAACAACCTAATAATCTGTATTTTAGCTCTAAATCGTCTGTCATATAGTGACCATTAACGGCCATGTACGACTCGTTGGATCTCGAAGTCCATAAATCAGTAGTGATACTTACGGGATTATTGCATTCCGGGCCTAATTTCATTTTTATTTCTGCTTTGGTTTGGTCGTACAAAGCTGGCAACATGATAGTGGAAATTGTTTTCCTACTTGGCAGTTGGTAACCAGGAATCCACCGAGCAAACTTTCTAAAAGCTCTTTCTTCAACCAAAGAGAACGGTTGGTAACTGTCTATAAATAGATCCATTAGATCTCGATAATTTTTTTTATCAGGTCTTTCGAAATTCGTCTGTTAGCACCATAACTTCCTATTGTCAGTTGTCTAAGCGTAGGTATTATGGGACGACTACCAGCGGATGCGGATGTTGACGTTCCGGGAGAAGCATTCACAACAGCTGATGATGGCGTACCAGCAGAAGAATCGGTCTCTGCTGTCTGTACCGAAGATTGAGTTTGGTTGCTGAATCGGTCTAGATTCATGCTGTGCCCTGGTCACTGTCGTAAACGCATCTAAGTGCTTTTTTTAAAATGAGCCTTAAGGTTTCCTGTCGAGCCCTTGTAGCTGTACATTTCGCAACAAATACGACAGTTTGCTTTTTTGTCGAAATAGTCTCATAATATGCTTGTACTTGGACGAGACATATTTTTACTACCTATTTTTTAAACACTAACTTAGTCACTACTCACTAAAAAGAGTATTAATTATAGAACTAGAAACATACCTATTAGTATTATATAATTACTATTTAAACTACTATTATTTATATTTTATATACACAACATGAATATTATCCCTATTATGTACACAAAACTAAACAATTACGCACTTTAACTTTAGAAAGTAAAGAAAGCAAGCAAAGCATGAAGATGCAAGATTTAAGCAGACAAATTCGGTTACCTGCAGCTAATGGCACGCGTAACTAAAAACTCAAAAAGTAAATGTAGGCGACGCGTGATCGTGTCGATATTTTATATTTTGTATTTTAATTTGTATGTACCTACCTAGCTTGACTCTGTTGATCCTTACTAATAATAAGCAATAAATCCAGGTCTGGTAAAAGGCGCGGGAGACACATGCGAGCGGGAAGCGCGTGCTTAGCGGCGCCGACTAATAAAACAGTATTTTTAGTGTTCTCTACGAATGATTGCGCACGGACGTATGTGTCGTTACGTCTCCCCACCCTTCACCCTCTCGATAATCTCAGGTGTTTCACTGTGCATACCCACGTCCCCAACATTAGTTGGTCCTTCGAGCTGGATCTGTATGTATCATACACCACCGCGAAGCATAGTGAGCACTAGGAGTGCAAAAAGAAAAGAAGCGGAGCAAAAGGAAGCGCAACGAAGAGATGCTCACGAACAATCTAAAGTTGAAAACAAGGACGTTTCGCAGGAGACTGTAAAACCCTCTGTCGTTTGTTCTGTGGTAAAACCTGTAGAACCCAGGAGCAAGATGGAAGATTATCAACCTGGACCTTCTACAGCCCAAAGTGTTCAAAAGTCTACCCGCAAAAGATCGTCAACTTCATCAATTACGGCAAGAAAGAAGAGGCTGGAATTGGAAGCCGCTCAAGCAAAGGCTCTAATAAGAATGGAGTTAATAGATAGAAAACTAGATGCAGACCTAGCAGAGCTGGAAGACGACAGCAGCAAATGCAGTCTACCCTCAATTGAAAATAATGACCGTCGCCCCATGGCACAAGAGTATCAGAAGGATATTATTTCTTTCTCCGTAAAAGTAAGAAACTGTGTCGCTGCTGTGACTGCCATCGGACGCGAGGAATACCTGCAAGGAATGAACATTATATCGGTTATCCTCTCGAAATTACCCATGATACTGGTCTCAAAGTGGGCGGATTACTGTTACCCTGTTATCAGTAATACAGATAAACCAAAACTGCTTATAATGTCCGAGTTTCTCAGTGATGAAGCTGTAAAAATGGCAAAAACTTCTGTGAATTTACCAAACATACAAAACTATGGTAAACAAAGTTACAACGAGAACTCTAAACATCGTACTCTAGTGGTGAACAGTGAACAAGTGAACAATGAACAAAAGAGTGATAAGGAGTGTCGATACTGTCACGTTTCCGAGCACTTCCTGCAAGACTGTAAAAATTTCAAAAAATCATTGCGCAAAGACCGCTGGGCATTTGTAAAACGTCATGGCATGTGCTATAAGTGTCTGACGTCAAAACATAAACAAGATGCTTGTACCGCACCGGCTTGTAACGTTGACAACTGTGGACTACCTCACCATCGTTTGTTACATTATATTGTAAACAAAAACTCAGTGCCGCGTAATAGTGTGAATATAACCGAGGTTACCGAAACCGAGACTGAGCCGCAAGTAACGGAAACTGTCAATAATCTACAAGTGAACTGCCGTAAAGTTTTGCTAAAAACTGTGCCTATTTACCTACACGGACCTAACGGTACTTTTCGTAGTGTCGCGCTACTCGATGACGGTTCAACAGTGACGTTGATAAGTGTTGCGCTCGCGTCGAAAGTAGGATTGCGCGGTCATAAACAATCAATGCGTGTGTGCGGTGCATGGGACAATAGTGAATTGGTCTGCGATAGCGAAGTACTCGACCTTCAACTTTCTAACTTTGAAGGAACTAAGTTTACGATTCGTGCGCGCAGTGTCGTAAATATGAAGTTACCTGAGCAAAATGTTACTGCCGTGGACATGAGTGATTATGAACTGATAAAACCGGAAATGAAAAATGTGATTTGTGATGAACAATACAGACCGGAAGTTTTGATAGGGCAGGACAATTACGAGTTAATGTTACCATTTGAAATTGTTAAGGGTAAACCTACGGGTCCTTACTTTACCCGAACTCCGTTAGGGTGGTGTATGCACGGGTGCATGCACACCAAGCCTGCAGTCGATCACGACCTAAAGCTGCAGTCTACTCTGTTGCTGTCAGAAGAAGAAAACAATGAAAGTGAATGTATCTTACGAGAAATGCAAAACGAGATGCGCCAGTCATTTGCAATGGAGGCTGTTGGAATTACGAATAAACCCCGCCAAAACCTACTAGATGTACAAGCTACGGAACACCTACAACAAACGGCAAATTTGAAAGATGGAAGGTGGTACGTGGGACTCCCGTGGAAAGGTACGTTTGGTGAGATGCCTCAGTCGTATGATAATGCACTCACAAGACTGAAAGGTGTTGAACGGAAAATGAAAGCTAATTCAAGCTTCGCAGAGCGATACAAAGAAAAGATCGACCACCTGTTCAGTAACGATTTTGCGTCACAACTTACTGAAACCAAAAATCCAAATAGAATATGGTACTTGCCGCATTTCGGAGTCGACAACCCTAATAAACAAAAACTACGACTGGTGTTTGATGCCGCGGCTAGGAACAAGGGAATGTGCTTAAATGACTACCTGCTGCAAGGCCCCGACCTACTTACCTCACTGTACGGGATAATGTTGAGGTTTCGAGAAAACAAAGTGGCGGTCACGGGTGATATAAAAGACATGTTTTTACGGATCAAAATACGAGATCTTGATCAAGACGCCTTGCGCTTTTTATGGCAAGAATCCCCTGATAAACCCGTACAATCCTGGGTCATGACTAGCCTAATCTTTGGCGCGAACTGTTCCCCATTTATTGCCCAGTTCATAAAGAACAAAAACGCCGAAAGATTCCGGTCCACAATGCCGGCTGCTGTGCAAGCTGTGCTTACACAACACTACGCTGATGACTACATAGACTCATTACCTGATGAACAAACGGCTAATCAACTAGTGAACGACGTCACATTAGTCCACAAACAAGGTGGATTTGAGATCAGAAATTGGACGTCTAATATGCAGTCTGTACTTAAAGATTTACCTAAGGAAAACTTGAAATCGACGTCTGTAAAATTTAAAAATGGACAGCTGTATGATGGAGAACGTACACTGGGCCTTATATGGTTTCCAACAAATGATAACCTGGGATTTGATGTATCATTCAAAAGAATTCCTACACGAATATTGCTTGGACAAAAGAAACCCACTAAACGGGAAATGCTGCGTGTACTAATGTCCATATTCGATGTTTATGGATTCCTTTCGCCTATCACGATCAAAGGCAAGATCATTTTACAAGACACTTGGAGGTCCGGAGTTAGCTGGGACGACGAAATAGCGGACCAAATATTTATAAAATGGATCGAATGGCTGAGCATAATGACAAACATTGATAAGATTCGCCTACCTAGACATTACGAGTCAACAACTAGAAGTACTCGCCACCCAATACCTGCGCCCGAAAGCGAGACGCACGATCTCGGTAGAGATGAACCGAATAGCGCGTCGCCGTCGCCGGCTCAGATCACCGAGCGCTATACGAACCTACAGCTACATGTGTTCTGTGACGCGTCAACTCAAGCTATGTGCCGTGTCGCATACTGGCGCTGGATCGACTGTAAACAAAATATTCAAGTTGCTTTTGTGTCCAGTAAATGTCAAGTTGCGTCTGTAAAGTATGTATCGATGCCACGCTTAGAGCTACAAGCAGCCGTTATGGCGGGAAGATTGGCCGATACTATAAATAACGAGCATAGAATAAAAGCTGAAAGAAAAATATTCTGGTGTGATTCATCTACAGTTTTACATTGGATACGCTGGGTACGCGAAGTTCTGCCTGATATGCGCCCAAGGAAGAAGTGGCACGAAGAACAAAGACCCTTGCAAGTGGGAGATCTGGTTCTGATCGTGGACCCTAACTCTCCCAGAAATATATGGCCGAAAGGTGTGATACAGGCCGTAATAGCCGGCAAAGATGCTCGGGTTCGAGTGGTCGATGTGAAGACAAAATCCGGCCTTCTGCGGCGGAATACGACACGCGTCGCGCCTATTTCTATGGGTGATGAGTGGTGCAGCAGCACTAGGGAGGGGAATGTAGGCGACGCGTGATCGTGTCGATATTTTATATTTTAATTTGTATGTACCTACCTAGCTTGACTCTGTTGATCCTTACTAAAAAGGCGCGGGAGACGCATACGAGCGGGAAGGGGGCGCGTGCTTAGCGGCGCCGACTAATAAAACAGTATTTTTAGTGTTCTCTACGAATGATTGCGCACGGACGTATGTGTCGTTACGTCTCCCCACCCTTCACCCTCTCGATAATCTCAGGTGTTTCACTGTGCATACCCACGTCCCCAACAGTAAAACTAGATCACGAAAGGTACGAAAACAGCAAAGCGCAATAACGGGCAAGGTCAAGGGTCACGTAAAATGAGTTCAAAACTATTTTTTATTGAGAGTGCCGTATGATTTAAAATCCTTTGACGTTTATTGTTGGTTTCCTGTTTACAAGTGTTTAGAAATATAATGTATTCGGTATTTCTTTTTTAAAACGTTGCGCCTCACTAGAAAAGTCTTCCTGTATTGTGGGTGCGTTTACAAACATAGAAACTCACAAACACAAACACACAGACCCGGAAAAATTACTTGCAGATCATACAAATATTTGTTCCGTGCGGGAATCGAACCCGCGACACGCTGCGCAGCAGTCGATCGCTCAGCCATTACGCCAACCGTATCGTCAAAACTCTATGCTCCTGTAAATAATGTTTAAAATTAGTATTAGACATTAGCGTATTGCACTCTCTCGCTCGCCCATCTACAGCTACATCACTCCCGCCCGCGCGCATCGCAAGGAATACTCGGTATTACGGACCACCGTACTACTCTACCCGAATCAGTTTGAACCGAATATCCGAATATCATAGATCGTGCGATACGATATCGGTATAGTGTATTGTTCTGCGACTCATCGCTCTACGAAGGGCATTCAACTTATTCTCGGTACCGGGGTGATTTGATATTATTGTGGGTAATTAAAATATATCATTAGCTAACAACATTATCTGAGGGTATTTAAATAAAATTTCATGATGATAACTTAATTAGTTTGTTTGCTACCTCCAGTCAGCGACGACGACAATGACTGACGCGACAATGTTGAAGAAAATCGAGCATCGTGCGGTGATTAAATTCCTCATTAAACAAGGAAAATCTCAAAAAACTATCCATGAAGAAATGATAGCCGTTTATCAAGACTCTGCTCCTTCATTATCGACCGTACATAAGTGGTCAAGTGAATTCAAAAGAGGCAGGGAAAATATCAAGTATGATCCCCGCCCAGGTGGGCCAATCACGGCGGCTACCGGAGAAAATGTGAAAATTAAACTTGTATTAGAAGATACACATGTAAAAACAAAATGTTGGCAGAAATAACTAAGCTATCCGTTGGTACTATACATACTATACTACATGATTATCTCAACCTTACAAAAGTTAGTGCAAGATGGGTGCCGCGCATGCTCACTGCGCCTCAAAAGCAGGCGCGGCTTGACACTTGTAAGAAGTTTTTAGAGCTGTGTAGCGACGATCCAGCAAGTGTTTTCGAAAGGATAGTTACAGGTGATGAAACGTGGGTTCATCACTATGACCCCGAGAGTAAACAGGAGTCTATGCAGTGGCACAAAAAGAGATCAGACCCTCCGAAGAAGTTCAAAGTCACTCCATCCGCTGGCAAAATCATGGCCACAGTTTTCTGGGATTCTAAAGGAATACTATTGATCGAGAACACAAAAAAAGGTGAAACTATCAACGCAGAAAAATACTCAACCACTTTACGCCGTTTGAGAGAAGCAATAAAAGAAAAAATAAGAGGAAAGCTGGCAAAGAATGTGTTGCTTCTTCACGACAACGCACCGGTTCACACTGCGCGGCTGGCTCTCCAGGGCTGCTGTACGAGAGTGCGGATTCGAGGAAATTAACCACCCACCTTACAGACCGGACCTGGCCCCCAGTGATTACTTTTTATTCCCAAAAGAGAAACCCGAACTCCATAGAAAGTTGGGCCTGGCGTTACAGGGCTGGAATTTGGCCACAAATTAGAACATCTAGGAAGGTTTCACGAGCCCAATTTTCGCGTCTCCCAGCAATGGCCAAATTGGTCAAATCAGACGATGTTTTTTTTTTTTTTTTTTTTCTGGGTGGGAAATCATCAAATAACTTCTCCCGCTCTGGGTGGAGCGGGAGGGCGTGTCAGACTTTTACTGACTACAACCCACTCGTGTTCCCTCAGTTGCCTGTGTGCCAGGGGCGGCGGTATCTCTTTCGAACAACCCGCACCCCCGGCAGGCATCGGTCCTTGCGGGCCCCTCTGTTGCTGCTGACATCTCTTTGAGGCGCGCGTGGAACACAACGCGCCGTCGACCCGGGCTTGGTCCTTACCGGACAGCGAGCTACCCATTACTCGCCGTCCGCAAGCCCGTGCCTACGGTGGCCGGGAATCAGCCTGGGATTCCCGACGCCCAGGGCGTCTCCTGCGAAGGCCACGGCTGTGAGGGCGCATGTACTGCATCTCCCTCACGTGCGCCGCCTCCCTCTTTGCGAGCATAACTGCTTCGCTGAAGGAGGCGACTGCCAGCCATGCCCTCTCGCTCCGTACCATGGCCTGGACCAGGGTCGGACGCGAGAGATCGCCTCCGCCGATCACCTCCACGAGGACACGGCGTTGCTCCGCCCAAGCTGGGCAGACCTCCACCGTATGCTCCACCGTGTCCTCTGGGCGATCTTCGCAATGGAAACACCCGGGCGTTTCCTCCCGCCCTATCCGAAACAGGAACCTCCCGAAACAGCCATGTCCGGTGAGGACCTGTGTCAGGCGGAAGGTGAGGACGCCATGCCGCCTCTCAAGCCACTCCTCAAAGAGGGGACTTACCGCCGCAATCGCGGCGTGCCCAAAATCAGACGATGTTTAGATACATTTTCGGTTAGGTTTTATTTCCTACGTAAATGTGGAACGCTCATGCGCTTATCTTAGGTAGGTAGGTACCTACATAAAAAGCGCTTAGGGGGTGACTTCAGATTTATCTTATTAATCTTACTGAAAAAGTCAGCTGCAACTAAGTTTATTATACATGGCCTACTTAGGTACATCACGAACGGCTTGCATTTGTTATTATTGTAAATAGATACTAGTAGAGGATTTGACGCATTCGCAGATTACATTACCTTATCTCAGATTGCAATACATGATACATATATTACATTTATTCAAATAAAAAATAACATTGTGATACATTTTTTTATTAATCACCTGCTTCATTAGGAATATCATAATATAATAATACAGCATCCAGAAATTGTGGAGGCAATTGACGTCCCTGGTGCCGTGCCCAACCAAGATACCATATTATGCTCATGGTGTGGGCATAGCACCTAACTGTTCTTTTGCTAACGATACAGGTGCAATAATATTGTATTATCGTATCCCTTCCACTTAAAGAACTGTCAAGTAATATATAAATGAAATACATATTTACATCCTTTTACTAATATGCCTTGAATTGATTCTTCCTCTTAACATCCAGGTTGAGTCCGAGGTTGCCAGCTTTCTCTTATCTGCCCCTTATAGTAAGAACAGGCCTGTTTAACTTGGTATGTGCCCAAAGATACAAGAATAAGCTTGCTGTATGGTAATTCAGAACATTCTCTAACATTGTTTCGTCCTACATCTATTGCTTGGAGCTGTGCCCTACATCGATTTATGTTACTAATCTCATAGTTATAATTTATTTTCCACATGAATGTAGTACATTTTCGAAATCCAAAAAAATACAATCAGACTATTTTAATGAAAACATGTCTTGAATTTGATTTGCACTAAATGTGTTGATAATATTTTCACCAATATCGTTGAGAAACTCCCATGATGTGCATGTTAAATGGATATCACAAAGGAGATTATTTGGAGGTACATAATAGTTTTATAAGTAACTGAGTTCGCGTTGTAATTGTTATTCGGTTTCTTTCATGTCTCTGACATCCTTCCACAAAACATCTACTTCCGGTTTCAACAGCTTTAAAATAATCGGGTAAAACTATAGGAGTTGCAACAGTAGGTGCCCTGGGTGCAGAATATGTTTCTTGCCTTGTTCAGGAATGTCCTGACTATTAGGCTCATTGACAGCTGATGAAGCACCCACCTGAAAATAATTCATCTACTTTAAAGATTGCTTTTGCTTGGTCTTTTTCTTTGGTTTGGTTTTGGTCTTGGTCTTTTTCAAAGCGGGCTATAGCCCGCTTTGAAAAAGACTGATCTTAAGAAAATCTATTATATATTATATATTGTTTACGTTTTTAACCATGAGTTAATTAAACTTTTTTTTTTTTGCACTAGACTCACAATATTAATTATTGGTTTTGTGACTGCAATCAATAGCATAGTTAGTTAGGATTTCATTTAAAAAAAAAAACACTGAACAATTTAGAAATTGTGTGATCACAGTACCTAAATATCTGATCGAGGGTGTTGATTTTCAATATTTTCAAAAGAATGCCTATTATCACTTAACCAAGTAACATGGATTTTATTTTTTATTTTTGCTAGAACTGGTACAACCTAGCTTATTGCCCCGTACCCGCTTGACGTTGAGTTTCGGGACACCCTGTATATAGGGCCTGATTTCAAAGTTTTTTGCATTTGCCTTTCAATCACAGAATGGGCACTATCGCCTTCATTCTGCGTGTGTCCTTTAACCAGAAATGTATGTGTAATTGTGTTAATATAATTAAAATCATGAACTATAAACATATAAAGTGCTATTATGTAATTATTTTTTTGCTGCCAACAACAATTATCGGGATAAAATACTAGATCTAAATTGGAGTCAAGGTTTTCAGCTGTTTGTTTTAAGTTTTCAATATACTTCAGAACGCAGGTCCCAATCTCAACAGCCCCTCTTTTTGCTTGACCTTCATGCCAAACAAAACAACTAACTTCTTTATTTTTGATATCGCATACAGTAAAATTATAGCAGTTTAACTTAGAAACGTAATAAAAATTAGATACCTCGCCCCTTGGACAACTCATTGCAGCTTGGAGATCATAAATAAACACAGACGATAGTATTATCAGCTGTGTGATTCTTATCATCATCTTTTGCTTGTCTCGATAAGTTCTTTTCTTCTAAATGTTTTTCATACTTTTCCTTCAGTCCATTTTTTTTTCTTCTTCAGTGGCATTAACATAGGCTGTACAATCTTTGCACTGATCCTTCTTTGGTTGTAAAAACGAAATATTATTTTCATATGTAAATAGATTGTAAATACATTACGTAAGCTGCGCTCGGTACACCTTTCGATTGGCATTCAGCTACATAATCTCTATGCAAATCCGCTACAGTCTTTCCACCATCAATGTATACACGTTTAGTGTCCGCTTGATAATAATGGCTCTCAATCTTCGGTATTGAATCAAGGTGTTTCCTGGCATCCTCTATCTACAGCATTATGATTGTTTTGTTTGCCACGCTGATCCAGCTCCAAAGATCCTGATTGTTGACTTTTTTCTATAACAGTTCCAATTGAGCGATCAGATTTATTCAAGGTAGCCTTAAAATTTTGTTTACATACACGCTCGCCATCTAATGTCAGATAAAAAGCTTTATTGTTCCCGCGGTTACTGTTATGAACTTTATAAGAATATCTTGGTTTAATAGTTGAAGTATGTCGCAATATAAACTCTCGTTGTCTGTGCAGGTCGCCTATGTTCCAATAAGTATCAAAAATCTCTTTTCGCTGGGTTTCTGTTATTTTATTTGTACATTTTTGTTTGCAGTTCTCATCACATGGAGCCTTCATTGATTTTTCCGGCACAATTTTACCACATTTTGATTTGTATTCCAGTCCTGTATTTCTTAATATCTTCGCTTGTACGCATGCTCATTTTTCTGGATTTTGTTTACGTTTTCGGGTTATTTGTATTGTCTTTGATGAGTTATCAATAGCATATTGAACAAGGCTTGCAGAATTTTCAGGATCAGTAGTGTCTAATATAGTTCTAGAGTTTGCCGCTAAATTTAAGTTTTCAGGATTCTGGTTAGAAAACATAGTTTGAGTTGAAAGACAGACTGACGTGTTATTTTCTGACAAGATAACGCCCGCTACGGCACGTCTTTCTGATTCGGAATCCGATGAGCTGCTTGAATCTGAAGAAGAATTGCTGGTATCCGAGAAACTACTGGTACTAGATGAGCTACTCGATTATACGTCGATTATATACTGTGAAAAAATAAAAATAACTAGATTAGAGCTAATTAAAGATATTATTTTCAATAATTATTTAATTTTATGCTTCCACACTATGCTATAAGTCACATAAAACTCTTTTTTGAATAATTTAATTTCAATTATGTAACTATATAATAACTAAAACTCATTCGAAAGAGCAGTCCATCGATTAATAAATAACAATAACATATGACTAGAAATTAAGTTACGGACCCCCTTTTATACTACTTACGGGAGACACCCAGGTAAAAGGTATTGTTTCTTGCTGGTTGGACCTGGTAAAAGGTACTGTTTCTTGCTGGTTGGACATGGTAAAAGGTACTGTTTCTTGCTGGTTGGACATGGTAAAAGCTACTAGTTCTTGCTGGTTGGACTTTGTAAAAGGTACTGGTTCTTGCTGGTTGGACATGGTAAAAGGTCAGTACCTTTTCAATTATGTAACTATATAATAACTAAAACTCATTCGAAAAAGCAGTCCATCGATTAATAAATAACAATAACATATGACTCTAGAAATTAAGTTACGGACCCCCTTTTATACTACTTACGGGAGACACCCAGGTAAAAGGTATTGTTTCTTGCTGGTTGGACATGGTAAAAGCTACTAGTTCTTGCTGGTTGGACTTTGTAAAAGGTACTGGTTCTTGCTGGTTGGACATGGTAAAAGGTACTGGTTCTTGCTGGTTGGACATGGTAAAAGGTACTGGTTCTTTCTGGTTGGACATGGTAAAAGGTACTGGTTCTTGCTGGTTGGACATGGTAAAAGGTACTAGTTCTTGCTGGTTGGACATGGTAAAAGGTACTGTTTTTTTCTGGTTGGACCTGGTAAAAGGTACTGTTTAATGCTGGTTAGACTTGGTAAAAGGTACTGTTTCTTGCTGGATGGACATGGTAAAAGGTACTGGTTCTTGCTGGTTGGACATGGTAAAAGGTACTGTTTCTTGCTGGTTGGACATGGTAAAAGCTACTAGTCTGTGTGTATTCACACACAGGTAATAAACGTGGTAATAATGACATATGAAAGGCAATGTTTCCACCACATAAAATATGAATTTACTTTGCCATAGTTCGACACCCCCTCTCAATGTAAATACACAAAAGAAAAAACTTAGCATCTAAGCAAAAGACAGTTGCAGAGTTTCAGAGGTATCTACACTGCATAACTCTAAGAAACGAGTTATCAATTCCCTACTTATGGCCTTACTAAGCATGTCTGCTGGCTGTTGTTTTAACATATTTTAAGCGTATTGTATTATTTTTAACCAATGCTTTTGTAAAGTGATATCTTATATCAATATGTTTTAAACGCTTAACAGTGTCTGTGCAGGCAACTGATATGGCAAACTGATTGTCACAATAAATATGCACTGGACATACATTTTTAATTTTAAAATCATTCAACAGATTAATTAACCAACAGGCCTCACTAGCTGCCACACTAATTGCAACATACTCAGATTCTGCTTACTGACACCTGTTTCTTTGAACTCCATGAAATTAAACAGTTAGAAAATGAAAATAAATAGCCTGTAGTAGATTTTCTATCCTTTAGATCACCTCCCCAGTTTGCATCACAATATCCCTCCAATTTATCACCATCACATTTATAAATTCATTTATAATCTAGACTATGTTTGACATATCGCAACACTCTTTTTAGTGCTGCTAGCAAAGTGTTATTTGCACATTTTTGGTACCTACTCAATAAAGAAAGGGCAAAACAAATATCAGGCCTAGTGCCAGATACAGCATACATCAGGCACCCTATAATTTGTTGACATAATTTTTCGACATTTTTATCTCCGGCATTATGGTTATCAAATATTTTTCCATTAAAATTCTGATCTAATGGTGTAGAACAAGGTTTACAATTATCCATTTTAAATCGTTTAACGACATTTTCTAAATAATGTCTTTGGCTCAGTTCAGTAACACCTGTCTCTATGTTTTGTTTTATTTGTATACCCAAAAAACTTTTACTAATCCTAAGTCCTTCATTTTAAATTCTGTACTTAATATGTCTTTCAGTTGCTTTATTAAATTATCATTTGTCTCTAATTTAAGAGTATTTAATTCGAGAAGAGTGCTTAAAAAACATACAATAGTTGAAAAACATTATCATCAACTACGTTATCATTATTAGGATACAGTAACAGAGTAGCGTTCAGAAAAATCATCAAAAAAGATTTATCAATAGCCATAAGGAAAAATCATTAATTTGGTTAAAAACGAATATTACCTTCAAAATCAAAATCAAAATCAAAAGTCATTTATTCAAATTAGGCTGAGAATCAGCACTTTTCGAACGTCAAAGTACATGAGACAGTCCCCCAAAACGCCCACCCTTCACCACTTCCTAGTGCTTTAGCTGGGAAGAAGAAGTAGTGGAACAAACTCCCCAGCAGCACAGCTGTCTGTTTAGTCGGATAGACTTGATTCTATACATACTGAGGCAAAGTAATAAACATTACGAGACACAAAATATTAATTAAATAATTAGTCAAAATGTCAGCTAGCCATACCAATATACCGACAAATAAAATGAAAACTGTCGAGGCCAAATAAAGCCTAAAAGAACTCATCATAGAAAATATTGTTATGAGTAGATCATGTCAATAACTAATGACTAGATAGTTAAAAAAAAAAAAAAATTGTTAGACAGGCAATAAAAAATAAAATAATAATTATATGAACGCATATAACCTGTCACTAGATACGCCGATTCTGGAGAAAGAACACAAACATTGTCTTGAGTTAATCACAGCGACCAACTATTCTTGTCATTTAAATAGTCGTTGATGGAATAGTAAGCCTTTAAACAAAGGACGGATTTTACTTGAGCTTTAAACGCATTAAAAGGCAAATCTAGCAAAGAAGAGGGAAGCTTGTTATAAAAAGTTATACCAAGCCCAACAAATGAGTTATGAACCTTATGAAGCCGGTGAAAGGGAGCACGTAGTTTGTCCTTATTTCTTGTGTTAACGGTGTGAATATCACTGTTTTTAGTGTACAAGTGTATATTTTGCCTAATATATAAGATGTTAGCGAATATGAATTGTGATGCCACCGTGAGAATACCAACATCTTTAAAAAAGTCCCTCAAGGAAACTCTGGCACCTAGCTGGTAAATTGCACGAACAGCACGTTTTTGAAGGACAAAAATATTTTGAATATCAGCAGCTTTGCCCCATAGCAGAATACCGTAGGACATAACGCTGTGAAAATAACTAAAGTAGACTAACCGAGCTGTATCGACGTCAGTGTATTGTCTTACTTTTCTGACGGCGTAGGCGGCTGAACTGAGCCTCCCGGCTAGGCTTGATATGTGTGATCCCCACTGAAGTTTGGCATCTACTGTTATGCCCAGAAAAACTGCCGAGTCTACGGTTTCAAGCACCTCTTTATCTAAGACGATGTTGGGACCTAGACTTCTAACATTCGGTAAGGCAAATTTTACACATTTTGTTTTCTTGGCATTGAGAACTAGGTTATTTGCCGTAAACCAATCCGTAACCATTGAGAGAGCACTGTTTACGTCGTCAAAATCTTGTCTATTCCGGTCTACTTTAAAAATAAGAGAAGTATCATCTGCAAACAGTACAACATCACAAATACCCTTTAAATAGAATGGTAAGTCATTGATATACACTAAAAACAAGAATGGGCCGAGTATTGAGCCTTGAGGCACACCTAACTGAACTGGTAGCCTGGAAGATTTTTCACCATTAATTTCTACACATTGGAACCTATTTTGTAAATATGAATTTATTACTTTTAAAGCTTCGTTATGGACACCGTAATAACTCAATTTTCGCAAAAGCGTTTCATGGTGCACGCAATCAAAGGCTTTGGAGAGATCACAGAAAACTCCAATAGCATTTTGCGAGTTCTCCCATGCTTTAAATATGTGTTTCAACAGAGCAACACCCGCATCTGTAGTCGAACGACCTTTTGTAAAGCCATATTGCTCATTATGAAGGAGGCTATTTGAATTAAAATGTCTTAGCAACTGCTTGAGTATTAACTTTTCAAATATTTTGCTAAATGCAGGTAAGATAGAAATAGGCCTGAAATTACGAACGTCATTTTTATTACCTGATTTAAATAATGGTATGACTTTACTACTCTTCATGAGGTCAGGAAAAGTTCCTGAATCAACACATTTATTAAAAGTGACAGCTAGATAGGGGGCTACGATATCTATTATATTATTCAAAAGTTTAATGGAAATGCCCCAGAAATCACCAGTGTTTTTAGACTTAAGTGTGTTAAAAACATTAATTACATCACGAGGCGTTACATGTTCGAAACTGAATAGGTCACTACACTTAGGCACACTACTATGCAAGAGGTTTTCAGCTTTAGAGGGGGACGAATTTAAGGAGTGAGTCGTAGCTACAGGTATGTTGGCAAAAAACTCATTAAATGCCTGTGCTACCTCAGCTTCTTTACTAATTAATTTATCGTCTACCATAATCTCTAGTTGTTTGTCTTGTTTAACCGACTTACCCGTTTCATTGTTAATTATTTTCCAAGTGGTTTTAATTTTATTATTAGAATTTTTAATTGTGTCGCTTAAAAATTTTGATTTTGCAAAAGCACTAATCTTTTTAAATAACTTTGAATAATTTTTGACATACTCTAGGAAAGGGGTATCAAACCTGATTTTTTTTAATCCATATAACTCGTACAGTCTCGCTCTACTTTTGTAAATACCTGGAGTAGCCCATTGGTTAAAGCCAACGGAGGTGCCATTAATGTTAAAGGTTTTGGTCTTGAAAGTAGATTGGTACTCTTTTTGCACAACATCAAAAAGGGCTCCATACATTTCATTCGGATTCTCGTGTTGTGCTATAGATGGTGTAATTCTATGAGCGATATTATTTTTAAACCTTTTGCAACGACTAGCTGTATAAGGCCTGCATTCAAGTGTATGCGGCTTTTTATGTAATGGCATGGGGAATCTAGCTAATAAACCACAGTGGTCGGATGTTAAGTCAGTTAACACTAATTTACTTTTGGCATCACAATCTCTAAATATATTATCAAGACATGTTGACGAAGATGCCGTGATCCTAGTAGGTTCAAAAACAAGTTAATTAAATTAAAAGACCTAAACAGGTTGAGAAGTCTAATACTTAATGGAGTAACATCTAAAATGTTAATATTAAAATCTCCGCACAAAATTATACTTTTATTACTTGATTTTAACTTATTGAGTAAATCCTCCATTACCGATTCGAAACTAATGAAATCCCCAGAGGGGGGTCGATAAACGCAAATTATAACGTATCGCTCGAGTTCAACACAAGACAACTCAATAGTGCGCTCAATGGAAAGGTTAACTAAATCTAAACGTTGTTTACATTTAAACTTGTTTGAAACAAGAACTAAAGATCCACCGCGAATAGCAGTTTTTCTTACAAATGCACTTTGAACCGTAAAATTATCATCATTGATAAACACTACTTCATGTTCTTTCAACCAGTGTTCAGTCAAACATAACACCTGAACATCATAGTTCTCCATAAATAAGCTTAACTCAAGCTCTTTGCCGGACAGACCCTGCATATTTTGATGAACAACATTCAACATATGCGGCTCACCCGTTGTCGCACCTAATAGTTTAAACTACTAGGCGAATCAAAAGTAGTGTTAGTACCACTACTAACAGTAACCAAACATGACTTCGACATACTACCTATGTCTGGGTTTAAATAAGCTAATAGCCTTGCTATTTTAAGTCTAAACCTAATTGGCAGATACACTGTATTCCTTGTCGATTTTAACTTATCAACAAAACTGTTGGTGTCAAAAAATATAAGTTTTTCACTGTAGTGACTTACTAAGAACTGCATATACTTCGTTTGAGTAGTTGCCATAACATAATTATTGATACTATGTTTGTACTTAAAATATTAGGTACCGTATGTAATTATTGCATCCTTATAATATCAACTGCTAAAACGAAAACAAAATCAACTTAGTATTTTTCCGTTTCAATAACAGCAGTCGAACGGAAACTGCTGAACAGCGTTTATGAGACAAACTGTAATGAACAAATGAACATAATATGGCCACATTCTTATTAGAATGTTATCGTTAGATCAACCTAAATCTAAATATCTAATTATTTTCTAAATAATCTGGTTGTATTTGCAGGAACTTTTGAACTTATTAATTAATAAAAAATGCTTAAAAATACTCAAAAAATAGTTCAAAATAATTAGTTTGACCGTAATTCAACAATTTCTTGCGAAACGAGATCATTATTCACTATAAGAGAATTTGTATCAAGGGACTGCTCATTTTGTTGAATTTCTTGAATTGTCTTCCGCTTAATATTATTCGTAGGAATAGTACGTTTGGGTCTAGATTTGCTAGATGAAGCACGCAACAACTTTATTTTATTGCTAGTTTCCGCAAAGCGCATAACATTTTTAAAGAAATTTTCGCATTCTATTTTAGTATAGGTTTTGTCTAATTCATGTACAAGGTCAAAAAATAAATTGAAATTAGCTATCCTCTGGCTAGCGTACCTATTAGTCTCAGTCACAATCAAGTTAATAAAATTGTCATTAATCATTTTGTAAAAAATGTCGAAGATCTCAGGTCTGGTCAGTTACGGAAAAAGTCAGCCCTGGTTTACCTGTGAATAAATCTCTGATTCCAGTAAAATAAGATTCATTATTTGACCAAGTAAACTCGTAGGAGCTAGTTGGTGCGATTAGCCGCCTCGTCATTAGCCATATCTTCTGCCCTTAACACATTTAACTGGAAATTTGATAGATCCTGGGCACACACAGGTTCAGTTAAGGCGTCACGGTGATGCAATGTCGAAGTTACATTGGTTTCGTCATCTATGTCCATGTCGTCGTCACTGTCAGTAGTCATGTATACGGGTGATTCCGTCGTTTCGTGCAAATTGCGACGATCAGCGGAATCAAAAAAAAATGTTAGATTTAACATTTTTATTTTTATTATTAGAGTTCAAATCGTCGTCACATTCATAAAAAGTGGAAGGCACTTTTTTATATTACAGTGGACCCCCGGTAATCCGGCAAACATTATGCAGGGCAGTGTCGGACTATCGAATTTGTCGGATTATAGAGCACTGCCTAAGACCCCTATAGTCCGGATTTTTTTACGAAAGAGTACCTTGTAATCCGACAAATTACATATCTAATGACAAGAATCTATATATTATACGTACATATGTATGTACTTTGAAGTACAAATCAGACTTAATTTATGTAAGTCGAATTTAGTAAATTAAATAACAATTGAGAGCTTACGTTTTATTATAAAATTAAGCATAAATGCACATACATATCTAATGACAAGAATCTATATATTATACGTACATATGTATGTACTTTGAAGTACAAATTAGACTTAATTTATGTAAGTCGAATTTAGTAAATTAAATAACAATTGAGAGCTTACGTTTTATTATAAAATTAAGCATAAATGCACATACATATCTACCAAAATAATCAAGAATTATTAATCAAAATCATGTAGTGAATACTATATCAAATTATGAAGCTTTGAAATATTCACCATTTTTTTTTTGTTTAAGGTTGTTATAACGCGAGATCAGAGCTTTGTCCCTCAGTCTTCTCAAAAGGAAAAGTTCGTTGTAGGATGTACCATTCTCTTCAGCCCATTGTAAACCTAGCTCAAAAGCGTTAACTGCGTCTTGATCTGTGACTTGTGGAGCAGTTGCAATCACGTCGTCGTTATCTTCCTGATCGTTTGTTGTATTATTAGAAACCTCTTTTGTAATATCTTCGTCAGACATTTCAAGACAAACATTTTCTTCTTTATCCATTCCACGGCACCAGACTTCCAAATCTTCCGGACTTATCTGTGTTTCAGTAGCGACTTGTTCTATAACTTCCGAAGTTACACTGATTTGTGGATCGTTGCTAGGAGTGGTGATTATATCTGGCCATAACTTTTTCCAAGACGATTTAATAGTTGATGACGGTAACGCACTCCACGACTGACTAAGAGCAAAAACCAAGTCTTTCATATTAAATTCTTTTTAAGTTTTTTCTATTGGTTGGTCTTTTGATGCGGCTCTCAAAAGTAGGTTTTTTTTATAGTCTTGCTTAACAAACTGAATGATGTTCTGGTCCATTGGTTGAATCAGTGCAGTGCAATTTGGCGGAAGAAACATCGCAGTGATGCATTTATCCTCAGTTGTCAGTTCTTTTTCAGACGGATGACCGGGAGCGTTATCAAGAAGCAACAACGCTTTTTGAGGAAAATTATGATCTTTTAACCATTTTCTAACTTCAGGTACGAAGCATTCATCAAACCACTTTTTGAAAAGGTCTTTTGTCATCCATGCACTTTTTTGTCCGTAATAGTGTACAGGTAAATCAATGTTTTTGAATGCCCTTGGTTTATTAGATTTCCCAATGACCACCATCTTAAGCGCGTGTGTACCTGCAGCATTAGCACATGGTAGTATGGTTACACGCTCTTTACTCACTTTTCGTCCAGGTACGTCTTTTTCGTTACAAGAAACGAAAGTTTTGTTAGGCATCACACGCCAAAAAAGCCCTGATTCGTCTGCATTGTACACCTGTGACGGGTCAAGATTTAAATCGTTCACCTTTTGCAAAAATCTTAATTTAAAGGGCTCTATGCAGGTGGCATCGTTAGAAAGTTTCTCTCCTGTAATAGTCATTAAACGTATGCCATGACGACTTTTAAAACGTTCTAGCCATCCTTTGCTGGCCACAAAATCATCTTTTTTTGTTATTTCCTTATAAAAAAACTTAGCTTTCATCGCCAACATGGGTCCCGAAATTGGTGCATGCCTGTTTCTTTCCTGAAGAAACCACATGTACAAAGCTTCTTCCACTTCTGGATGTTCAGCTTTCTTGAGTGTCTGTCTCTTGCCTGGCCCGCAGTCAGTAGTTGACACGAACTTCTTAATCTTCTCGTGGTTTTTTTTAATGTCATAAATTGTAGATCGGCCTACGCCGTATTCACTTGCTAAACTACTGAAAGTTTCATTGCGATTTAAGCGATCTAAAATATCACATTTTTCTTTAATTGTCAACGTTTTGTGCTTTCGCTTCTGGGTTTGTGACGACATTACTAGGTACTACACCTAATACACAATGAATAAATAGTAAACAATGAACGCACGCTAGGCCGTACCGCTATCACTAGTAGTCAAATTCAAACTAAGTAAAACAATGCATACGCGTCGAGCACAATAGCGGTGGCGCGTACGAGTTGTGACCTGTTCAAACCTGCGTGATCTATATGTATTAGCAAAGATTGTCAAACATACGAGTCTACTATTATCAAAAACAACAATGTCCACTTTTGTAAAATGTCCACAATTCATTTTTTTTAGTTTTATAATGTTCAAACTACTAAAAAATATATGATTTTATGTTTTATAACAATAAAAAGATCTAGAAACCTGCAGGTAGTAATTAAAACAAACCTTCTAGGCCGAAAACAATCTAAAACAAGAAAAACAATTGGACTTTGTTGAGTTTGATAAGTAATGTCGGACTTTGCGCTTTTTGATGCAAACGTAAATGGAGATTGTTGATTTTGTAACATATAAACTTATCACAGACATTCTCAAGATGATTTTGATACTTTGAATTCATAGTTGGGTCTTGGTACTCACGGTGCAAAGGTTAATAAAAAAACTTTTACTTTTAACAAATATAATATAAATAGGCATTATGGGTAGGTGACATCAGTGGAAAAATAACTTAAATCTTAGTTTTTACTAAATTAAAAGAGAAGGTAATTCCTGTTGCTCTTCAGAAAATAGTTCTTCATTACTATCGTCAACATTTTCAGTTGATATGGATATCTCCTGTGAGGTTGGTACTACTCGAGTAAAGTACTCCAGAGTCTCTAAATTGATGTGGGTGAACTTGGCAGATCATTTCTCAGCAGAGCAAAATATAATGTGAGTTCTATTCGCATGCGGATGAGTTCTGGAGTTCCTTATACTTAAAAAATATAGTTCAGGCGTTTTTGCCTGAAAAAAGGTCGAATGAAAATATGCTCTGCTAACTTCCGGTAGCAGATCATTTTTTCCAAAATTACAATTTTAAAACTGATTTAGGCACACAGTGGTGGGTTCTATAGTTCCTAATACTTTTCCGGAATAGTTCTGCCGACCTAAGTCATGAAATAAATAAAAAAGAAAATGTTACCCGCTACAAGGAAAATAAAATCATTTTGTTAAAAGAGGCGCCTGGTAAATGTGTAGCTTTTCGTAGATTCTATGGACTAAGTTTAGTAGCCGTCAAGATCCCCAGGAACAGAAAAAAACAAAATAAACGCAGTTGTCTCTAAAAGATATCAGCAGAGCCTTATGAAAAAGTTAGATAGCAAGAAATCTCAATTTCATTGAGTGATTAAGTTGGTATGATAAAAAAAACAATTGACTACAACTGAGGATGTAACCCTCCACATTTCATATTGCAACTATAAATGAACTATACTAAAATGGCATAAGTAACCCAGAACTCTGACTCAGGTATCAGCGGAGCATGGGTAAAGATTTAAGACGGAAAACCTCAGGAATTTAATCAGTGGTATAGAAAGATGTATCAAAAAAAAAATTGCGTAGCGCTCAGGAGCAAGAACTCAACGGTTTCTTATGTAACATTAAAATATCTATTAAAACACATGCAAACGAATCCCAGAACGCCGACTCAGGTATCAGCAGAGCATGGGTAAAGATTTAAGACAGAAAACCTCAGGAATTTAATCAGTGGTATAGAAAGATGTATCAAAAAAAATATTCAGTTGCACTCAGGAGCAAGAACTCAACGGTTTCTTATGAAACATTAATATATCTATCCGAAAACATGCAATTAAATCCCGGAACTTCCACTCAGGTATCAGCAGAGCATGGGTAAAGGTTTAAGACAGAAAAACGCACGATTTCAATCAGTGGTTATGAAAGATGGCTCAAAAAAAATTTGAGTAACACTCAGGAGCGGGAACTCCACAGTTTCTTATGCAACACTAAAATACCTATCCAAAAACATGCACAGGAATCCCAGAACTCTGACTCAGGTATCAGCAGAGCATGGGTAAACATTTAAGACAGAAAACCTCAGGAATTTAATCAGTGGTATAGAAAAATGTATCAAAAAAAAATATTGAGAAGCACTCAAGAGCAAGAACTCAACGGTTTCTTATGCAACATTAAAATAACTACCCAAAAACATGCACAGGAATCCCAGAACTTCGACTCAGGTATCAGCAGAGCATGGGTAAAGATTTAAGACAGAAAACCTCAGGAATTTAATCAGTGGTATAGAAAGATGTATCAAAAAAAAAATTGCGTAGCACTCAGGAGCAAGATCTCAATGGTTTCTTATGCAACATTAAAATATCTATTAAAACACATGCAAACGAATCCCAGAACGCCGACTCAGGTATCAGCAGAGCATGGGTAAACATTTAAGACAGAAAACCTCAGGAATTTAATCAGTGGTATAGAAAGATGTGTCAAAAAAAATTTTGAGTAACACTCAGGAGCGGGAACTCCACAGTTTCTTATGCAACAGTAAAATACCTATCCAAAACCATGCACAGGAATCCCAGAACTCTGACTCAGGTATCAGCAGAGCATGGGTAAACATTTAAGACAGAAAAACGCACGATTTCAATCAGCGGTTATGAAAGATGGATCAAAAAAAAATTTGAGTAACACTCAGGAGCGGGAACTCCACAGTTTCTTATGCAACACTAAAATGACTATCCAAGAACATGCACACGAATCCCAGAACTCTGACTCAAGTATCAGCAGAGCATGGGTAAACATTTAAGACAGAAAACCTCAGGAATTTGATCAGTGGTATAGATATATGTATCAAAAAAAATATTCAGTTGCACTCAGGAGCAAGAACTCAACGGTTTCTTATGAAACATTAATATATGTATCCGAAAACATGCAATTAAATCCCGAAACTTCGACTCAGGTATCAGCAGAGCATGGGTAAAGATTTAAGACAGAAAACCTCAGGAATTTAATTAGTGGTATAGAAAGATGTGTCAAAAAAAAATTTGAGTAACACTCAGGAGCGGGAACTCCACAGTTTCTTATGCAACACTAAAATGACTATCCAAGAACATGCACACGAATCCCAGAACTCTGACTCAGGTATCAGCAGAGCATGGGTAAACATTTAAGACAGAAAAACGCACGATTTCAATCAGCGGTTATGAAAGATGGATCAAAAAAAATTTGAGTAACACTCAGGAGCGGGAACTCCACAGTTTCTTATGCACCACTAAAATGACTATCCAAGAACATGCATACGAATCCCAGAACTCTGACTCAGGTATCAGCAGAGCATGGGTAAAGATTTAAGACAGAAAACCTCAGGAATTTAATCAGTGGTTATGAAAGATGGCTCAAAAAAAATTTGAGTAGCACTCAGGAGCAAGAACTCCACAGTTTCTTATGCAACAGTAAAATACCTATCCAAAACCATGCACAGGAATCCCAGAACTCTGACTCAGGTATCAGCAGAGCATGGGTAAAGGTTTAAGACAGAAAAACGCACGATTTCAATCAGTGGTTATGAAAGATGGCTCAAAAAAAATTTGAGTAGCACTCAGGAGCGGGAACTCCACAGTTTCTTATGCAAGACTAAAATACCTATCCAAAAACATGCACAGGAATCCCAGAACTCTGACTCAGGTATCAGCAGAGCATGGGTAAACATTTAAGACAGAAAACCTCAGGAATTTAATCAGTGGTATAGAAAAATGTATCAAAAAAAATATTGAGAAGCACTCAGGAGCAAGAACTCCACAGTTTCTTATGCAACAGTAAAATGCCTATCCAAAACCATGCACAGGATCCCAGAACTCTGACTCAGGTATCAGCAGAGCATGGGTAAAGGTTTAAGACAGAAAAACGCACGATTTCAATCAGTGGTTATGAAAGATGGCTCAAAAAAAATTTGAGTAGCACTCAGGAGCGGGAACTCCACAGTTTCTTATGCAAGACTAAAATACCTATCCAAAAACATGCACAGGAATCCCAGAACTCTGACTCAGGTATCAGCAGAGCATGGGTAAACATTTAAGACAGAAAACCTCAGGAATTTAATCAGTGGTATAGAAAGATGTGTCAAACAAAAATTTGAGTAACACTCAGGAGCGGGAACTCCACAGTTTCTTATGCAAAACTAAAATGACTATCCAAGAACATGCACACGAATCCCAGAACTCTGACTCAGGTATCAGCAGAGCATGGGTAAACATTTAAGACAGAAAACCTCAGGAATTTAATCAGTGGTATAGAAAGATGTATCAAAAAAAATATTCAGTTGCACTCAGGAGCAAGAACTCAAAGGTTTCTTATGAAACATTAATATACCTATCCGAAAACATGCAATTAAATCCCGGAACTTCCACTCAGGTATCAGCAGAGCATGCGTAAACGTTTAAGACAGAAAAACGCACGATTTCAATCAGTGGTTATGAAAGATGGCTCAAAAAAAATTTGAGTAGCACTCAGGAGCGGGAACTCCACAGTTTCTTATGCAACAGTAAAATACCTATCCAAAACCATGCACAGGAATCCTAGAACTCTGACTCAGGTATCAGCAGAGCATGGGTAAACATTTAAGACAGAAAACCTCAGGAATTTAATCAGTGGTATAGAAAGATGTGTCAAACAAAAATTTGAGTAATACTCAGGAGCGGGAACTCCACAGTTTCTTATGCAACACTAAAATGATTATCCAAAAACATGCACACGAATCCCAGAACTCTGACTCAGGTATCAACAGAGCATGGGTAAACATTTAAGACAGAAAACCTCAAGAATTTAATTAGTGGTATAGAAAGATGTGTCAAAAAAAAATTTGAGTAACACTCAGGAGCGGGAACTCCACAGTTTCTTATGCAACACTAAAATGACTATCCAAGAACATTCACATGAATCCCAGAACTCTGACTCAGGTATCAGCAGAGCATGGGTAAACATTTAAGACAGAAAACCTCAGGAATTTAATCAGTGGTATAGAAATATGTATCAAAAAAAATATTGAGAAGCACTCAAGAGCAAGAACTCAACGGTTTCTTATGCAACATTAAAATAGCTATCCAAAAACATGCACAGGAATCCCAGAACGCCGACTCAGGTATCAGCAGAGCATGGGTAAACATTTAAGACAGAAAACCTCAAGAATTTAATTAGTGGTATAGAAAGATGTGTCAAAAAAAAATTTGAGTAACACTCAGGAGCGGGAACTCCACAGTTTCTTATGCAACACTAAAATTACTATCCAAGAACATGCACATGAATCCCAGAACTCTGACTCAGGTATCAGCAGAGCATGGGTAAAGATTTAAGACAGAAAACCTCAGGAATTTAATCAGTGGTTATGAAAGATGTATCAAAAAAGAAATTGAGAAGCACTGAGGAGCAAGAACTCAACGGTTTCTTATGCAACATTAAAATAACTATCCAAAAACATGCACAGGAATCCCAGAACTTCGACTGAGGTATCAGCAGAGCATGGGTAAAGATTTAAGACAGAAAACCTCAGGAATTTAATCAGTGGTATAGAAAGATGTATCAAAAAAAATATTCAGTTGCACTCAGGAGCAAGAACTCAACGGTTTCTTATGAAACATTAATATACCTATCCGAAAACATGCAATTAAATCCCGGAACTTCCACTCAAGTATCAGCAGAGCATGCGTAAACGTTTAAGACAGAAAAACGCACGATTTCAATCAGTGGTTATGAAAGATGGCTCAAAAAAAATTTAAGTAGCACTCAGGAGCGGGAACTCTACAGTTTCTTATGCAACAGTAAAATACCTATCCAAAACCATGCACAAGAATCCTAGAACTCTGACTCAGGTATCAGCAGAGCATGGGTAAACATTTAAGACAGAAAACCTCAGGAATTTAATCAGTGGTATAGAAAGATGTGTCAAACAAAAATTTGAGTAACACTCAGGAGCGGGAACTCCACAGTTTCTTATGCAAAACTAAAATGACTATCCAAGAACATGCACACGAATCCCAGAACTCTGACTCAGGTATCAGCAGAGCATGGGTAAACATTTAAGACAGAAAACCTCAGGAATTTAATCAGTGGTATAGAAAGATGTGTCAAACAAAAATTTGAGTAACACTCAGGAGCGGGAACTCCACAGTTTCTTATGCAAAACTAAAATGACTATCCAAGAACATGCACACGAATCCCAGAACTCTGACTCAGGTATCAGCAGAGCATGGGTGAACATTTAAGACAGAAAACCTCAGGAATTTAATCAGTGGTATAGAAAGATGTGTCAAACAAAAATTTGAGTAACACTCAGGAGCGGGAACTCCACAGTTTCTTATGCAAAACTAAAATGACTATCCAAGAACATGCACACGAATCCCAGAACTCTGACTCAGGTATCAGCAGAGCATGGGTAAACATTTAAGACAGAAAACCTCAGGAATTTAATTAGTGGTATAGAAAGATGTGTCAAAAAATAATTTGAGTAACACTCAGGAGCGGGAACTCCACAGTTTCTTATGCAACACTAAAATGACTATCCAAGAACATGCACATGAATCCCAGAACTCTGACTCAGGTATCAGCAGAGCATGGGTAAACATTTAAGACAGAAAACCTCAGGAATTTAATCAGTGGTATAGAAAGATGTGTCAAAAAAAAAATTGAGTAACACTCAGGAGCGGGAACTCCACAGTTTCTTATGCAACACTAAAATGACTATCCAAAAACATGCACACGAATCCCAGAACTCTAACTCAGGTATCAGCAGAGCATGGGTAAACATTTAAGACAGAAAACCTCAGGAATTTAATTAGTGGTATAGAAAGATGTGTCAAAAAAAAAATTGAGAAGCACTCAAGAGCAAGAACTCAACGGTTTCTTATGCAACATTAAAATAACTATCCAAAAACATGCACAGGAATCCCAGAACTCTGACTCAGGTATCAGCAGAGCATGGGTAAACATTTAAGACAGAAAACCTCAGGAATTTAATCAGTGGTATAGAAATATGTATCAAAAAAAATATTGAGAAGCACTCAAGAGCAAGAACTCAACGGTTTCTTATGCAACATTAAAATAGCTATCCAAAAACATGCACAGGAATCCCAGAACGCCGACTCAGGTATCAGCAGAGCATGGGTAAACATTTAAGACAGAAAACCTCAGGAATTTAATTAGTGGTATAGAAAGATGTGTCAAAAAAAAATTTGAGTAACACTCAGGAGCGGGAACTCCACAGTTTCTTATGCAACACTAAAATGACTATCCAAGAACATGCACACGAATCCCAGAACTCTGACTCAGGTATCAGCAGAGCATGGGTAAACATTTAAGACAGAAAAACGCACGATTTCAATCAGCGGTTATGAAAGATGGCTCAAAAAAAATTTGAGTAGCACTCAGGAGCAAGAACTCCACAGTTTCTTATGCAACAGTAAAGTACCTATCCAAAACCATGCACAGGAATCCCAGAACTCTGACTCAGGTATCAGCAGAGCATGGGTAAAGATTTAAGACAGAAAACCTCAGGAATTTAATCAGTGGTTATGAAAGATGTATCAAAAAAGAAATTGAGAAGCACTCAGGAGCAAGAACTCAACGGTTTCTTATGCAACATTAAAATAACTATCCAAAAACATGCACATGAATCCCAGAACTCTGACTCAGGTATCAGCAGAGCATGGGTAAAGATTTAAGACAGAAAACCTCAGGAATTTAATCAGTGGTTATGAAAGATGTATCAAAAAAGAAATTGAGAAGCACTGAGGAGCAAGAACTCAACGGTTTCTTATGCAACATTAAAATAACTATCCAAAAACATGCACAGGAATCCCAGAACTTCGACTGAGGTATCAGCAGAGCATGGGTAAAGATTTAAGACAGAAAACCTCAGGAATTTAATCAGTGGTATAGAAAGATGTATCAAAAAAAATATTCAGTTGCACTCAGGAGCAAGAACTCAACGGTTTCTTATGAAACATTAATATACCTATCCGAAAACATGCAATTAAATCCCGGAACTTCCACTCAAGTATCAGCAGAGCATGCGTAAACGTTTAAGACAGAAAAACGCACGATTTCAATCAGTGGTTATGAAAGATGGCTCAAAAAAAATTTAAGTAGCACTCAGGAGCGGGAACTCTACAGTTTCTTATGCAACAGTAAAATACCTATCCAAAACCATGCACAAGAATCCTAGAACTCTGACTCAGGTATCAGCAGAGCATGGGTAAACATTTAAGACAGAAAACCTCAGGAATTTAATCAGTGGTATAGAAAGATGTGTCAAACAAAAATTTGAGTAACACTCAGGAGCGGGAACTCCACAGTTTCTTATGCAAAACTAAAATGACTATCCAAGAACATGCACACGAATCCCAGAACTCTGACTCAGGTATCAGCAGAGCATGGGTAAACATTTAAGACAGAAAACCTCAGGAATTTAATTAGTGGTATAGAAAGATGTGTCAAAAAATAATTTGAGTAACACTCAGGAGCGGGAACTCCACAGTTTCTTATGCAACACTAAAATGACTATCCAAGAACATGCACATGAATCCCAGAACTCTGACTCAGGTATCAGCAGAGCATGGGTAAACATTTAAGACAGAAAACCTCAGGAATTTAATCAGTGGTATAGAAAGATGTGTCAAAAAAAAAATTGAGTAACACTCAGGAGCGGGAACTCCACAGTTTCTTATGCAACACTAAAATGACTATCCAAGAACATGCACATGAATCCCAGAACTCTGACTCAGGTATCAGCAGAGCATGGGTAAACATTTAAGACAGAAAACCTCAGGAATTTAATCAGTGGTATAGAAATATGTATCAAAAAAAATATTGAGAAGCACTCAAGAGCAAGAACTCAACGGTTTCTTATGCAACATTAAAATAGCTATCCAAAAACATGCACAGGAATCCCAGAACGCCGACTCAGGTATCAGCAGAGCATGGGTAAACATTTAAGACAGAAAACCTCAGGAATTTAATTAGTGGTATAGAAAGATGTGTCAAAAAAAAATTTGAGTAACACTCAGGAGCGGGAACTCCACAGTTTCTTATGCAACACTAAAATGACTATCCAAGAACATGCACACGAATCCCAGAACTCTGACTCAGGTATCAGCAGAGCATGGGTAAACATTTAAGACAGAAAAACGCACGATTTCAATCAGCGGTTATGAAAGATGGCTCAAAAAAAATTTGAGTAGCACTCAGGAGCAAGAACTCCACAGTTTCTTATGCAACAGTAAAGTACCTATCCAAAACCATGCACAGGAATCCCAGAACTCTGACTCAGGTATCAGCAGAGCATGGGTAAAGATTTAAGACAGAAAACCTCAGGAATTTAATCAGTGGTTATGAAAGATGTATCAAAAAAGAAATTGAGAAGCACTCAGGAGCAAGAACTCAACGGTTTCTTATGCAACATTAAAATAACCATCCAAAAACATGCACAGGAATCCCAGAACTTCGACTGAGGTATCAGCAGAGCATGGGTAAAGATTTAAGACAGAAAACCTCAGGAATTTAATCAGTGGTATAGAAAGTTGTATCAAAAAAAATATTCAGTTGCACTCAGGAGCAAGAACTCAACGGTTTCTTATGAAACATTAATATACCTATCCGAAAACATGCAATTAAATCCCGGAACTTCCACTCAAGTATCAGCAGAGCATGCGTAAACGTTTAAGACAGAAAAACGCACGATTTCAATCAGTGGTTATGAAAGATGGCTCAAAAAAAATTTAAGTAGCACTCAGGAGCGGGAACTCCACAGTTTCTTATGCAACAGTAAAATACCTATCCAAAACCATGCACAAGAATCCTAGAACTCTGACTCAGGTATCAGCAGAGCATGGGTAAACATTTAAGACAGAAAACCTCAGGAATTTAATCAGTGGTATAGAAAGATGTGTCAAACAAAAATTTGAGTAACACTCAGGAGCGGGAACTCCACAGTTTCTTATGCAAAACTAAAATGACTATCCAAGAACATGCACACGAATCCCAGAACTCTGACTCAGGTATCAGCAGAGCATGGGTAAACATTTAAGACAGAAAACCTCAGGAATTTAATCAGTGGTATAGAAAGATGTGTCAAACAAAAATTTGAGTAACACTCAGGAGCGGGAACTCCACAGTTTCTTATGCAAAACTAAAATGACTATCCAAGAACATGCACACGAATCCCAGAATTCTGACTCAGGTATCAGCAGAGCATGGGTGAACATTTAAGACAGAAAACCTCAGGAATTTAATCAGTGGTATAGAAAGATGTGTCAAACAAAAATTTGAGTAACACTCAGGAGCGGGAACTCCACAGTTTCTTATGCAAAACTAAAATGACTATCCAAGAACATGCACACGAATCCCAGAACTCTGACTCAGGTATCAGCAGAGCATGGGTAAACATTTAAGACAGAAAACCTCAGGAATTTAATTAGTGGTATAGAAAGATGTGTCAAAAAATAATTTGAGTAACACTCAGGAGCGGGAACTCCACAGTTTCTTATGCAACACTAAAATGACTATCCAAGAACATGCACATGAATCCCAGAACTCTGACTCAGGTATCAGCAGAGCATGGGTAAACATTTAAGACAGAAAACCTCAGGAATTTAATTAGTGGTATAGAAAGATGTGTCAAAAAAAAAATTGAGTAACACTCAGGAGCGGGAACTCCACAGTTTCTTATGCAACACTAAAATGACTATCCAAAAACATGCACACGAATCCCAGAACTCTGACTCAGGTATCAGCAGAGCATGGGTAAACATTTAAGACAGAAAACCTCAGGAATTTAATTAGTGGTATAGAAAGATGTGTCAAAAAAAAAATTGAGAAGCACTCAAGAGCAAGAACTCAACGGTTTCTTATGCAACATTAAAATAACTATCCAAAAACATGCACAGGAATCCCAGAACTTCGACTCAGGTATCAGCAGAGCATGGGTAAACATTTAAGACAGAAAACCTCAGGAATTTAATCAGTGGTATAGAAAGATGTATAAAAAAAAAAATTGCGTAGCACTCAGGAGCAAGATCTCAACGGTTTCTTATGCAGCATTAAAATACCTATCCAAAAACATGCACAGGAATCCCAGAACGCCGACTCAGGTATCAGCAGAGCATGGGTAAACATTTAAGACAGAAAACCTCAGGAATTTAATTAGTGGTATAGAAAGATGTGTCAAAAAAAAAATTGAGTAACACTCAGGAGCGGGAACTCCACAGTTTCTTATGCAACGATAAAATGATTATCCAAAAACATGCACACGAATCCCAGAACTCTGACTCAGGTATCAGCAGAGCATGGGTAAACATTTAAGACAGAAAACCTCAGGAATTTAATTAGTGGTATAGAAAGATGTGTCAAAAAAAAAATTGAGAAGCACTCAAGAGCAAGAACTCAACGGTTTCTTATGCAACATTAAAATAACTATCCAAAAACATGCACAGGAATCCCAGAACTTCGACTGAGGTATCAGCAGAGCATGGGTAAAGATTTAAGACAGAAAACCTCAGGAATTTAATCAGTGGTTATGAAAGATGTATCAAAAAAGAAATTGAGAAGCACTCAGGAGCAAGAACTCAACGGTTTCTTATGCAACATTAAAATAACTATCCAAAAACATGCACAGGAATCCCAGAACTTCGACTGAGGTATCAGCAGAGCATGGGTAAAGATTTAAGACAGAAAACCTCAGGAATTTAATCAGTGGTATAGAAAGATGTATCAAAAAAAATATTCAGTTGCACTCAGGAGCAAGAACTCAACGGTTTCTTATGAAACATTAATATACCTATCCGAAAACATGCAATTAAATCCCGGAACTTCCACTCAAGTATCAGCAGAGCATGCGTAAACGTTTAAGACAGAAAAACGCACGATTTCAATCAGTGGTTATGAAAGATGGCTCAAAAAAAATTTAAGTAGCACTCAGGAGCGGGAACTCCACAGTTTCTTATGCAACAGTAAAATACCTATCCAAAACCATGCACAAGAATCCTAGAACTCTGACTCAGGTATCAGCAGAGCATGGGTAAACATTTAAGACAGAAAACCTCAGGAATTTAATCAGTGGTATAGAAAGATGTGTCAAACAAAAATTTGAGTAACACTCAGGAGCGGGAACTCCACAGTTTCTTATGCAAAACTAAAATGACTATCCAAGAACATGCACACGAATCCCAGAACTCTGACTCAGGTATCAGCAGAGCATGGGTAAACATTTAAGACAGAAAACCTCAGGAATTTAATCAGTGGTATAGAAAGATGTGTCAAACAAAAATTTGAGTAACACTCAGGAGCGGGAACTCCACAGTTTCTTATGCAAAACTAAAATGACTATCCAAGAACATGCACACGAATCCCAGAACTCTGACTCAGGTATCAGCAGAGCATGGGTGAACATTTAAGACAGAAAACCTCAGGAATTTAATCAGTGGTATAGAAAGATGTGTCAAACAAAAATTTGAGTAACACTCAGGAGCGGGAACTCCACAGTTTCTTATGCAAAACTAAAATGACTATCCAAGAACATGCACACGAATCCCAGAACTCTGACTCAGGTATCAGCAGAGCATGGGTAAACATTTAAGACAGAAAACCTCAGGAATTTAATTAGTGGTATAGAAAGATGTGTCAAAAAATAATTTGAGTAACACTCAGGAGCGGGAACTCCACAGTTTCTTATGCAACACTAAAATGACTATCCAAGAACATGCACATGAATCCCAGAACTCTGACTCAGGTATCAGCAGAGCATGGGTAAACATTTAAGACAGAAAACCTCAGGAATTTAATTAGTGGTATAGAAAGATGTGTCAAAAAAAAAATTGAGTAACACTCAGGAGCGGGAACTCCACAGTTTCTTATGCAACACTAAAATGACTATCCAAAAACATGCACACGAATCCCAGAACTCTGACTCAGGTATCAGCAGAGCATGGGTAAACATTTAAGACAGAAAACCTCAGGAATTTAATTAGTGGTATAGAAAGATGTGTCAAAAAAAAAATTGAGAAGCACTCAAGAGCAAGAACTCAACGGTTTCTTATGCAACATTAAAATAACTATCCAAAAACATGCACAGGAATCCCAGAACTTCGACTCAGGTATCAGCAGAGCATGGTTAAAGATTTAAGACAGAAAACCTCAGGAATTTAATCAGTGGTATAGAAAGATGTATAAAAAAAAAAATTGCGTAGCACTCAGGAGCAAGATCTCAACGGTTTCTTATGCAGCATTAAAATAACTATCCAAAAACATGCACAGGAATCCCAGAACGCCGACTCAGGTATCAGCAGAGCATGGGTAAAGATTTAAGACAGAAAACCTCAGGAATTTAATTAGTGGTATAGAAAGATGTGTCAAAAAAAAATTTGAGTAACACTCAGGAGCGGGAACTCCACAGTTTCTTATGCAACACTAAAATGACTATCCAAGAACATGCACACGAATCCCAGAACTCTGACTCAGGTATCAGCAGAGCATGGGTAAACATTTAAGACAGAAAAACGCACGATTTCAATCAGCGGTTATGAAAGATGGATCAAAAAAAATTTGAGTAACACTCAGGAGCGGGAACTCCACAGTTTCTTATGCACCACTAAAATGACTATCCAAGAACATGCACACGAATCCCAGAACTCTGACTCAGGTATCAGCAGAGCATGGGTAAAGATTTAAGACAGAAAACCTCAGGAATTTAATCAGTGGTATAGAAAGATGTATCAAAAAAGAAATTGAGAAGCACTCAGGAGCAAGAACTCAACGGTTTCTTATGAAACATTAATATACCTATCCGAAAACATGCAATTAAATCCCGGAACTTCCACTCAGGTATCAGCAGAGCATGCGTAAACGTTTAAGACAGAAAAACGCACGATTTCAATCAGTGGTTATGAAAGATGGCTCAAAAAAAATTTAAGTAGCACTCAGGAGCGGGAACTCCACAGTTTCTTATGCAACAGTAAAATACCTATCCAAAACCATGCACAAGAATCCTAGAACTCTGACTCAGGTATCAGCAGAGCATGGGTAAACATTTAAGACAGAAAACCTCAGGAATTTAATCAGTGGTATAGAAAGATGTGTCAAACAAAAATTTGAGTAACACTCAGGAGCGGGAACTCCACAGTTTCTTATGCAACATTAAAATAGCTATCCAAAAACATGCACAGGAATCCCAGAACGCCGACTCAGGTATCAGCAGAGCATGGGTAAACATTTAAGACAGAAAACCTCAGGAATTTAATCAGTGGTATAGAAAGATGTGTCAAACAAAAATTTGAGTAATACTCAGGAGCGGGAACTCCACAGTTTCTTATGCAACACTAAAATGACTATCCAAGAACATGCACAGGAATCCCAGAACGCCGACTCAGGTATCAGCAGAGCATGGGTAAATATTTAAGACAGAAAACCTCAGGAATTTAATTAGTGGTATAGAAAGATGTGTCAAAAAAAAATTTGAGTAACACTCAGGAGCGGGAACTCCATAGTTTCTTATGCAACACTAAAATGACTATCCAAGAACATGCACACGAATCCCAGAACTCTGACTCAGGTATCAGCAGAGCATGGGTAAAGATTTAAGACAGAAAACCTCAGGAATTTAATCAGTGGTTATGAAAGATGTATCAAAAAAGAAATTGAGAAGCACTCAGAAGCAAGAACTCAACGGTTTCTTATGCAACATTAAAATAACTATCCAAAAACATGCACAGGAATCCCAGAACTTCGACTGAGGTATCAGCAGAGCATGGGTAAAGATTTAAGACAGAAAACCTCAGGAATTTAATCAGTGGTTATGAAAGATGTATCAAAAAAGAAATTGAGAAGCACTCAGGAGCAAGAACTCAACGGTTTCTTATGCAACATTAAAATAACTATCCAAAAACATGCACAGGAATCCCAGAACTTCGACTGAGGTATCAGCAGAGCATGGGTAAAGATTTAAGACAGAAAACCTCAGGAATTTAATCAGTGGTATAGAAAGATGTATCAAAAAAAATATTCAGTTGCACTCAGGAGCAAGAACTCAACGGTTTCTTATGAAACATTAATATACCTATCCGAAAACATGCAATTAAATCCCGGAACTTCCACTCAAGTATCAGCAGAGCATGCGTAAACGTTTAAGACAGAAAAACGCACGATTTCAATCAGTGGTTATGAAAGATGGCTCAAAAAAAATTTAAGTAGCACTCAGGAGCGGGAACTCCACAGTTTCTTATGCAACAGTAAAATACCTATCCAAAACCATGCACAAGAATCCTAGAACTCTGACTCAGGTATCAGCAGAGCATGGGTAAACATTTAAGACAGAAAACCTCAGGAATTTAATCAGTGGTATAGAAAGATGTGTCAAACAAAAATTTGAGTAACACTCAGGAGCGGGAACTCCACAGTTTCTTATGCAAAACTAAAATGACTATCCAAGAACATGCACACGAATCCCAGAACTCTGACTCAGGTATCAGCAGAGCATGGGTAAACATTTAAGACAGAAAACCTCAGGAATTTAATCAGTGGTATAGAAAGATGTGTCAAACAAAAATTTGAGTAACACTCAGGAGCGGGAACTCCACAGTTTCTTATGCAAAACTAAAATGACTATCCAAGAACATGCACACGAATCCCAGAACTCTGACTCAGGTATCAGCAGAGCATGGGTGAACATTTAAGACAGAAAACCTCAGGAATTTAATCAGTGGTATAGAAAGATGTGTCAAACAAAAATTTGAGTAACACTCAGGAGCGGGAACTCCACAGTTTCTTATGCAAAACTAAAATGACTATCCAAGAACATGCACACGAATCCCAGAACTCTGACTCAGGTATCAGCAGAGCATGGGTAAACATTTAAGACAGAAAACCTCAGGAATTTAATTAGTGGTATAGAAAGATGTGTCAAAAAATAATTTGAGTAACACTCAGGAGCGGGAACTCCACAGTTTCTTATGCAACACTAAAATGACTATCCAAGAACATGCACATGAATCCCAGAACTCTGACTCAGGTATCAGCAGAGCATGGGTAAACATTTAAGACAGAAAACCTCAGGAATTTAATTAGTGGTATAGAAAGATGTGTCAAAAAAAAAATTGAGTAACACTCAGGAGCGGGAACTCCACAGTTTCTTATGCAACACTAAAATGACTATCCAAAAACATGCACATGAATCCCAGAACTCTGACTCAGGTATCAGCAGAGCATGGGTAAACATTTAAGACAGAAAACCTCAGGAATTTAATTAGTGGTATAGAAAGATGTGTCAAAAAAAAAAATTGAGAAGCACTCAAGAGCAAGAACTCAACGGTTTCTTATGCAACATTAAAATAACTATCCAAAAACATGCACAGGAATCCCAGAACTTCGACTCAGGTATCAGCAGAGCATGGTTAAAGATTTAAGACAGAAAACCTCAGGAATTTAATCAGTGGTATAGAAAGATGTATAAAAAAAAAAATTGCGTAGCACTCAGGAGCAAGATCTCAACGGTTTCTTATGCAGCATTAAAATAACTATCCAAAAACATGCACAGGAATCCCAGAACGCCGACTCAGGTATCAGCAGAGCATGGGTAAACATTTAAGACAGAAAACCTCAGGAATTTAATTAGTGGTATAGAAAGATGTGTCAAAAAAAAAATTGAGTAACACTCAGGAGCGGGAACTCCACAGTTTCTTATGCAACACTAAAATGATTATCCAAAAACATGCACACGAATCCCAGAACTCTGACTCAGGTATCAGCAGAGCATGGGTAAACATTTAAGACAGAAAACCTCAGGAATTTAATTAGTGGTATAGAAAGATGTGTCAAAAAAAAAATTGAGAAGCACTCAAGAGCAAGAACTCCACAGTTTCTTATGCACCACTAAAATGACTATCCAAGAACATGCACACGAATCCCAGAACTCTGACTCAGGTATCAGCAGAGCATGGTTAAAGATTTAAGACAGAAAACCTCAGGAATTTAATCAGTGGTATAGAAAGATGTATAAAAAAAAAAATTGCGTAGCACTCAGGAGCAAGATCTCAACGGTTTCTTATGCAGCATTAAAATAACTATCCAAAAACATGCACAGGAATCCCAGAACTTCGACTGAGGTATCAGCAGAGCATGGGTAAAGATTTAAGACAGAAAACCTCAGGAATTTAATCAGTGGTATATAAAGATGTATCAAAAAAAATATTCAGTTGCACTCAGGAGCAAGAACTCAACGGTTTCTTATGAAACATTAATATACCTATCCGAAAACATGCAATTAAATCCCGGAACTTCCACTCAAGTATCAGCAGAGCATGCGTAAACGTTTAAGACAGAAAAACGCACGATTTCAATCAGTGGTTATGAAAGATGGCTCAAAAAAAATTTAAGTAGCACTCAGGAGCGGGAACTCCACAGTTTCTTATGCAACAGTAAAATACCTATCCAAAACCATGCACAAGAATCCTAGAACTCTGACTCAGGTATCAGCAGAGCATGGGTAAACATTTAAGACAGAAAACCTCAGGAATTTAATCAGTGGTATAGAAAGATGTGTCAAACAAAAATTTGAGTAACACTCAGGAGCGGGAACTCCACAGTTTCTTATGCAAAACTAAAATGACTATCCAAGAACATGCACACGAATCCCAGAACTCTGACTCAGGTATCAGCAGAGCATGGGTAAACATTTAAGACAGAAAACCTCAGGAATTTAATCAGTGGTATAGAAAGATGTGTCAAACAAAAATTTGAGTAACACTCAGGAGCGGGAACTCCACAGTTTCTTATGCAAAACTAAAATGACTATCCAAGAACATGCACACGAATCCCAGAACTCTGACTCAGGTATCAGCAGAGCATGGGTGAACATTTAAGACAGAAAACCTCAGGAATTTAATCAGTGGTATAGAAAGATGTGTCAAACAAAAATTTGAGTAACACTCAGGAGCGGGAACTCCACAGTTTCTTATGCAAAACTAAAATGACTATCCAAGAACATGCACACGAATCCCAGAACTCTGACTCAGGTATCAGCAGAGCATGGGTAAACATTTAAGACAGAAAACCTCAGGAATTTAATTAGTGGTATAGAAAGATGTGTCAAAAAATAATTTGAGTAACACTCAGGAGCGGGAACTCCACAGTTTCTTATGCAACACTAAAATGACTATCCAAGAACATGCACATGAATCCCAGAACTCTGACTCAGGTATCAGCAGAGCATGGGTAAACATTTAAGACAGAAAACCTCAGGAATTTAATTAGTGGTATAGAAAGATGTGTCAAAAAAAAATTGAGTAACACTCAGGAGCGGGAACTCCACAGTTTCTTATGCAACACTAAAATGACTATCCAAAAACATGCACACGAATCCCAGAACTCTGACTCAGGTATCAGCAGAGCATGGGTAAACATTTAAGACAGAAAACCTCAGGAATTTAATTAGTGGTATAGAAAGATGTGTCAAAAAAAAAATTGAGAAGCACTCAAGAGCAAGAACTCAACGGTTTCTTATGCAACATTAAAATAACTATCCAAAAACATGCACAGGAATCCCAGAACTTCGACTCAGGTATCAGCAGAGCATGGTTAAAGATTTAAGACAGAAAACCTCAGGAATTTAATCAGTGGTATAGAAAGATGTATAAAAAAAAAAATTGCGTAGCACTCAGGAGCAAGATCTCAACGGTTTCTTATGCAGCATTAAAATAACTATCCAAAAACATGCACAGGAATCCCAGAACGCCGACTCAGGTATCAGCAGAGCATGGGTAAACATTTAAGACAGAAAACCTCAGGAATTTAATTAGTGGTATAGAAAGATGTGTCAAAAAAAAAATTGAGTAACACTCAGGAGCGGGAACTCCACAGTTTCTTATGCAACACTAAAATGATTATCCAAGAACATGCACACGAATCCCAGAACTCTGACTCAGGTATCAGCAGAGCATGGGTAAAGTATTAAGACAGAAAAACGCACGATTTCAATCAGCGGTTATGAAAGATGGATCAAAAAAAATTTGAGTAACACTCAGGAGCGGGAACTCCACAGTTTCTTATGCACCACTAAAATGACTATCCAAGAACATGCACACGAATCCCAGAACTCTGACTCAGGTATCAGCAGAGCATGGGTAAAGTATTAAGACAGAAAAACGCACGATTTCAATCAGCGGTTATGAAAGATGTATCAAACAAAAAATTGCGTAGTACTCAGGAGCAAGAACTCAACGGTTTCTTATGCAACATTAAAATATCTATCCAAAAACATGCACACCAATCCCAGAACTCCGACTCAGGTATCAGCAGAGCATGGGTTTTGTTTTGGGTGGGAAATCATCAATTAACTTCTCCCGCTCTGGGTGGAGAGGGAGGGCGAAACATCCGTGTCCGGTGAGGACCTGTGTCGGGCGGAAGGTAGGACCGTGTCTTCAGGGCGTAAAAATGGGTACTCCCTTTTATTGGAATATCCGCAGAAACAATGAACTTGACACGAATAAGTGGGTTCTTTCACCATAAGGTACTGCGCTAAATGTGCAACATTGCATTCTGCATCTAGACGTTTTATCTTCGTGGAGTAGGTCTTGATATGTGTTTTTAAATTAGCTTAACTGGATTAAGCTGACCATGTTATCGCTTGAAAATCGTTTTTTGATACATTGATATAAATACATTGACTTTATACAGTGATTATTAATAATATATACAAATAATTATTAGGAACAATGTACTTGACATTTGAATGAAAACCGCATCAAAATCCGTTGCGTAGTTTAGAAGAACCAAGCGTTTAAACAATGTAGACAGAAGTACGCGCTGAAATATTTACCCATGGCTCCCTAGATGGCGTTGGCGTCGAATTAGATCTCGCTATGGTTTCGTTACACGCGATAGTATAAGCAAGTCGATGGAAATCTTAGCAAAAAAACCTTCGAAGTGCTCTTGTAGGTATTTAACCATCAGTGACCGACGAATTGTTTGTTTCTCTGAAATTGTATTGTTCTAGTACTGTTTTCATTCATTGATATTGTTAAGTTTTTGTTTCTTTGTTGTTGTTGTTTCGTTATAGTTGTTAATTAATTGATATTGTAAATTTTTTGTTTCTTTGTTTTTGCTGTTTCGTTATTATAGTTGATGTTGTTTTAATTATTTTGTTTTTACTTATTAGATTTTAACGATTTTATAACACTATCAACTAAAATGGCAGCCAAAACACCGTACAATAAAATTCCTTTGCGGCAAATCCTGTCGGAAGCAAATTGTCGTACCATTGATTGCAATGGACATTTGTTTCCACCTTCCCATGACGTATATAAAAAAATATCGAGATTAATGGCGGATAAAGGGTCAATAATTACGCCTAAGCACGTTCATACAATAATTAACAGCAATCGCAGTGGGGTAAGAGACCTAATCGTTAAAATATTCGATATTCCAGAGCAGCAATTGAGTTTTTCTGAAAGTGATGGTAATTACAGTTTCGAGAGGTGTGTAGATCAGGCGATAGACACTCAAATAAACAGTTTAACTTCGATTAAGATAAAGTTGGTAATTTCACAAGAAAAATGGCAGAGTATTAAGCCGCAAGAAAAAGTATATGGTAAGCGGATATACTGGAAATTGCGTCTAGGATGGCCAGATGTGATAGCTGAAGCTTTGTGGGTACAACACAGTCTCGATTGTGTTATTGTATTTAAAAATCATAATATATATATGAGTGCAGTAGCGAAATTATTTTTAAAAATAGAGGGTTATTGCAGTGAATGCGATGCAAAAATTTATTGCACACTTTTAAAAAGGCCTTCGGATGGTGTGGATGCCATTTTCCAATGTTCTATTGAAGGCATTAAAGCTATTTCTCATTCGGGAAATAAAAGAAGACAATTGAGAGGTGCTCGTCGCCTTGAAGTTGCAGACTACCTTATTGATGGCTGCAAAGACGCAGTTACATGGCGTAGGAAAGAAGCCAGCCGTATAAAAAAATTTGGCGGTAAGAATCCTCCTATCCTACCGACCAACGAAGTTGTTCGAAAAGCTAAACAACAGCGACTATTAAGTAAATTCGGTTTGCAGTTCGGAAATCCTGCACTGAATTTGCTTAATAGTGCTGAACAGGGCAAGTTAGTTGGATGTATTCAATCCGTAGGGTTGTTTAAATTTAACTGCATGTACTGGCTACCCGAGCAAATTCAATTATATGTTTCCCGTTGCCGAAAGGATCCCAATGCAACGTTAGCAATCGATGCTACTGGTGGCATAGCAAAGCGCAATAACTCGCGAAATCCGCACATTTTTTTGTATCAATGTGTGCTCGTATCCAAAGAGGGTAGCGTTCCAACTTTCCAGATGGTATCAGCAGATCAGCGAGCTCTTATTGTCGCTAGTTTTTTGAGCCACATTCTGGCGGCAAACGCTCCTATTCCACCGATCGTTGTTACCGATTTTGGGTGGTCTTTGTTAATTGCAATAGCCCAAATATTTGGCCAGTGCGCCAGTTTCAACGATTATTTGCAAAAGTGCTATGATGCTATTGTCAATAAATCCACGTCGTTGCCATCAACGTTCATGCGATTAGATATTTGTCACCTTATGTTAATGATAACGCGTTGGCCTAGTTTGAAGGGCAAGGATAAATATTTGGTAAGGCGATTTTATAAGCGGTGCGTTGGAAAAGCCCACCAAATCACAAATCTTGAAGACTTGTCTTTTTATTTAGAGTCAGTTTTCGTAGTTGCTCTAAGTAAATGTATCGGATCTGAAACCAGTGGCAAGCTTTTACCGTCAGTAGAACGTTTGCAATTTGTTAATAATAAGATAAAAGGAGAGGATCTGACTAATTATGTCGAAAATGATGACGAAGCTGAAAATATAAGCGATGAACAAGGTAGTCACAAGTTCGACGAAGAATTTGACATCGGTAGAACAGAAGCTGAAACGGGCAAAGTCGGTTGGAAATCATGGCGTGATGCCATATATGATGCAGCGGTTAAAATAGCGGAACAATGTTCGAACGGTGATATAATCAACGCTTGTTACAGCCCCGATTTTGCTCAGAGGTTGAAAAGATACCTCGTTCCTTACGTGCCTTTGTGGACCGCAATTATGGTGCCAGTTTTTGGTAGAGGTTCCGTATCCGCTACTTCCGCTGCAGTCGAGGCAGAGTTTGCTGATTTAAAGCATCGTGACTTCAGGGGTGAAATTCCGATGCGAATCGATCGTTTTGTGATGCAGCATCTAGACCGTATCGATGAAAAAATAAAGGAGCGCTGTAATGCATCTGATGCTCTACAAAAAAGTGAAGACATTGACCTTGTTAAATCTTTGAACACTCTCTCAACGTTTGAAGACGAAACACTTAAAAATAGTAAGAAGCTCAGCATAGAGGGGTTTGAGGACTGTAATGAACTTGAGAAAAATGAACTCTCGTTTAGCGACAATGACTGGAATATTCAAGAAGAATGGGGAGGCCTGAACAAAAACTCCAAACGAGAAGTTCAGGAACCAGCAATTAAAAAGCGACGATATCCCACGTGTCTCGATGCTTGTCCCGAATGGGATTTTATTAAAGATTTAAAGACCACACATTCACCAATTTTACTAAACGGTAACATCTCCGGGTTTGTGCGATTTAAAGACTATGATTTAAATGTCATTTCAACGTGTGCATTTGACTCAATTTTCCAGGCTATCCTCTGCGGTCTAATGGCTAATAAAACATATTCCTTAGAATTAATATCTACAGATTGTGACATAGTTAAACTCGCGCAGAGTGTTATAGAAGAAAAAAAACTTTCAAAAAAACATTATTCTCAACGGGCCGAAATATTAAAAAGTATTGATATTTTTAAAAACACTATCAAGACCTACTCCACGAAGTTAAAACGTTTAGATGCAGAGTGCAATGTTGCACATTTAGCGCAGTACCTTATGGTGAAAGAACCCACTTATTCGTGTCAAGTTGATTGTTTCTGCGGATATTCTAATAAAAGAGAGTACCCATTTTTAAGCGTTAATATTGACATAATTTTATGCCATGGTCTTCATCTGATGCAGGAAGCAATTGATGACGCTATGGCAGAACAAAGGGCTTGTTTTGATTGCGGCAACGAGTTATCATCTACAAATAATTATGGACCGCATGTGATGATCGATACATCTGTGATTAGTGATCCTGGATATCCCAGCAGAACGAACATAATTGTTCATAAGTTAGAGTCCCTAGCAAAAACCATCAAAATTGATGATAAGACATATAAAGTAACTGCTGCCGTAAACTACAGTTCCGAATTAAAACATTACGTAACCTACGGGTTAATGGGCGAGTATTGGCACAAATACGACAGCCTTTACAAAAAACGAGAAGCGATCAATTCCAAGATTTCGATAACTCCTCACCTCATAATATACACAATTTTACAAAAATAAATAGAGCATAAGTTCATCATCATAACTCATTCGTTCTTTCATAAAATCTACGATCGATATGATAAAAAAAATAGTCTTTGGATAAAATATTAAATGTGAATGTTGCATCCTACATCACAAGGAAACCATGGCACAGCATCATGCCAATATTTACGCTTAGTCCTATAGCAACATCAATATGTTGCCATAAGCTGGAATATCAACACAAACATACAACGTAACATAAATAACTGGGACTTGGGCTTTTTTTGTAAAAAAAAAAAAAACGTAAATAACTGGGTTATTTTTCAACGAGGTACCTACTGCGCAATGATTTTTTTTTGGGTGGAAAATCATCAAATAACTTTTCCTGCTCTGGGTGGAGCGGGAGGGCGTGTCCGACTTTTACTGACTAAAACCCACCCGTGTTTCCTCAGTTGCCTGTTTGCCAAGGGCGGCGGTATCTCTTTCGAAAAACCCGCACCCCTGGCAGGCATCGGCCCTTGCGGGCCCCATCAGTTGCTGCTGACATCTCTTTGAGGCGCGCGTGGAACACAACGCGCCGATGACCCGGGCTTGGTCCTTACCGGAGAGCGAGCTACCCATTACTCGCCGTCCGCAAGCCCGTGCCTACGGTGACCGGGAATCAGCCTGGATTCCCGACGCCCAGGGCATTTCCTGCGAAGGCCACAGCTGTGAGGGCGCATGTACACCATCTCCCTCAGGTGCGCCGCCTCCCTCTTTGCAAGCATAATATTTTTGATCCAACTTTATAAGCCACCGATTTAAATCCAGATTTTAACTATCTTAGATTTTTACCCATGCTCTGCTGATACCTGAGTCGAAGTTCTGGGATTTCTGTGCATGTGGTTTAATAGATATTTTAATGGTGCATAAGAAACCGTTGAGTTCTTGCTCCTGAGTTCTACTCAAGTTTTTTTTTGATACATCTTTCTATACCACTGATTAAATTCCTGAGGTTTTCTGTCTTAAATCTTTACCCATGCTCTGCTGATACCTGAGTCAGAGTTTCGGGATTTAATTGCATGTTTTCGGATACATATATTAATGTTTCATAAGAAACCGTTGAGTTCTTGCTCCTGAGTGCAACTGAATATTTTTTTTGATACATCTTTCTATACCACTGATTAAATTCCTGAGGTTTTCTGTCTTAAATGTTTACCCATGCTCTGCTGATACCTGAGTCAGAGTTCTGGGATTCGTGTGCATGTTTTTGGATAGTCATTTTAGTGTTGCATAAGAAACTGTGGAGTTCCCGCTCCTGAGTGTTACTCAATTTTTTTTTGACACATCTTTCTATACCACTAATTAAATTCCTGAGGTTTTCTGTCTTAAATGTTTACCCATGCTCTGCTGATACCTGAGTCAGAGTTCTGGGATTCGTGTGCATGTTCTTGGATAGTCATTTTAGTGGTGCATAAGAAACTGTGGAGTTCCCGCTCCTGAGTGTTACTCAAATTTTTTTTGATCCATCTTTCATAACCGCTGATTGAAATCGTGCGTTTTTCTGTCTTAAATGTTTACCCATGCTCTGCTGATACCTGAGTCAGAGTTCTGGGATTCGTGTGCATGTTCTTGGATAGTCATTTTAGTGTTGCATAAGAAACTGTGGAGTTCCCGCTCCTGAGTGCTTCTCAATATTTTTTTTGATACATATTTCTATACCACTGATTAAATTCCTGAGGTTTTCTGTCTTAAATGTTTACCCATGCTCTGCTGATACCTGAGTGGAAGTTCCGGGATTTAATTGCATGTTTTCGGATAGGTATATTAATGTTTCATAAGAAACCTTTGAGTTCTTGCTCCTGAGTGCAACTGAATATTTTTTTTGATACATCTTTCTATACCACTAATTAAATTCTTGAGGTTTTCTGTCTTAAATGTTTACCCATGCTCTGCTGATACCTGAGTCAGAGTTCTGGGATTCGTGTGCATGTTTTTGGATAATCATTTTAGTGTTGCATAAGAAACTGTGGAGTTCCCGCTCCTGAGTATTACTCAAATTTTTGTTTGACACATCTTTCTATACCACTGATTAAATTCCTGAGGTTTTCTATCTTAAATGTTTACCCATGCTCTGCTGATACCTGAGTCAGAGTTCTAGGATTCTTGTGCATGGTTTTGGATAGGTATTTTACTGTTGCATAAGAAACTGTGGAGTTCCCGCTCCTGAGTGCTACTTAAATTTTTTTTGAGCCATCTTTCATAACCACTGATTGAAATCGTGCGTTTTTCTGTCTTAAACGTTTACGCATGCTCTGCTGATACCTGAGTGGAAGTTCCGGGATTTAATTGCATGTTTTCGGATAGGTATATTAATGTTTCATAAGAAACCGTTGAGTTCTTGCTCCTGAGTGCAACTGAATATTTTTTTTGATACATCTTTCTATACCACTGATTAAATTCCTGAGGTTTTCTGTCTTAAATCTTTACCCATGCTCTGCTGATACCTCAGTCGAAGTTCTGGGATTCCTGTGCATGTTTTTGGATAGTTATTTTAATGTTGCATAAGAAACCGTTGAGTTCTTGCTCCTGAGTGCTTCTCAATTTCTTTTTTGATACATCTTTCTATACCACAGATTAAATTCCTGAGGTTTTCTGTCTTAAATCTTTACCCATGCTCTGCTGATACCTGAGTCAGAGTTCTGGGATTTCTGTGCATGGTTTTGGATAGGTACTTTACTGTTGCATAAGAAACTGTGGAGTTCTTGCTCCTGAGTGCTACTCAAATTTTTTTTGAGCCATCTTTCATAACCGCTGATTGAAATCGTGCGTTTTTCTGTCTTAAATGTTTACCCATGCTCTGCTGATACCTGAGTCAGAGTTCTGGGATTCCTGTGCATGGTTTTGGATAGGTACTTTACTGTTGCATAAGAAACTGTGGAGTTCTTGCTCCTGAGTGCTACTCAAATTTTTTTTGAGCCATCTTTCATAACCGCTGATTGAAATCGTGCGTTTTTCTGTCTTAAATGTTTACCCATGCTCTGCTGATACCTGAGTCAGAGTTCTGGGATTCCTGTGCATGGTTTTGGATAGGTACTTTACTGTTGCATAAGAAACTGTGGAGTTCTTGCTCCTGAGTGCTACTCAAATTTTTTTTGAGCCATCTTTCTATACCACTGATTAAATTCCTGAGGTTTTCTGTCTTAAATCTTTAACCATGCTCTGCTGATACCTGAGTCAGAGTTCTGGGATTCGTGTGCATGTTCTTGGATAGTCATTTTAGTGGTGCATAAGAAACTGTGGAGTTCCCGCTCCTGAGTGTTACTCAAATTTTTTTTGATCCATCTTTCATAACCGCTGATTGAAATCGTGCGTTTTTCTGTCTTAAATGTTTACCCATGCTCTGCTGATACCTGAGTCAGAGTTCTGGGATTCGTGTGCATGTTCTTGGATAGTCATTTTAGTGTTGCATAAGAAACTGTGGAGTTCCCGCTCCTGAGTGTTACTCAAATTTTTTTTTGACACATCTTTCTATACCACTAATTAAATTCCTGAGGTTTTCTGTCTTAAATGTTTACCCATGCTCTGCTGATACCTGAGTCGGCGTTCTGGGATTCCTGTGCATGTTTTTGGATAGCTATTTTAATGTTGCATAAGAAACCGTTGAGTTCTTGCTCTTGAGTGCTTCTCAATATTTTTTTTGATACATATTTCTATACCACTGATTAAATTCCTGAGGTTTTCTGTCTTAAATGTTTACCCATGCTCTGCTGATACCTGAGTCAGAGTTCTGGGATTCATGTGCATGTTCTTGGATAGTCATTTTAGTGTTGCATAAGAAACTGTGGAGTTCCCGCTCCTGAGTGTTACTCAAATTTTTTTTTGACACATCTTTCTATACCACTAATTAAATTCTTGAGGTTTTCTGTCTTAAATGTTTACCCATGCTCTGCTGATACCTGAGTCAGAGTTCTGGGATTCGTGTGCATGTTTTTGGATAATCATTTTAGTGTTGCATAAGAAACTGTGGAGTTCCCGCTCCTGAGTATTACTCAAATTTTTGTTTGACACATCTTTCTATACCACTGATTAAATTCCTGAGGTTTTCTGTCTTAAATGTTTACCCATGCTCTGCTGATACCTGAGTCAGAGTTCTAGGATTCCTGTTCATGGTTTTGGATAGGTATTTTACTGTTGCATAAGAAACTGTGGAGTTCCCGCTCCTGAGTGCTACTCAAATTTTTTTTGAGCCATCTTTCATAACCACTGATTGAAATCGTGTGTTTTTCTGTCTTAAACGTTTACGCATGCTCTGCTGATACCTGAGTGGAAGTTCCGGGATTTAATTGCATGTTTTCGGATAGGTATATTAATGTTTCATAAGAAACCTTTGAGTTCTTGCTCCTGAGTGCAACTGAATATTTTTTTTGATACATCTTTCTATACCACTGATTAAATTCCTGAGGTTTTCTGTCTTAAATCTTTACCCATGCTCTGCTGATACCTGAGTCGGCGTTCTGGGATTCGTTTGCATGTGTTTTAATAGATATTTTAATGTTGCATAAGAAACCATTGAGTTCTTGCTCCTGAGTGCTACGCACTTTTTTTTTTGATACATCTTTCTATACCACAGATTAAATTCCTGAGGTTTTCTGTCTTAAATCTTTACCCATGCTCTGCTGATACTTGAGTCGAAGTTCTGGGATTACTGTGCATGTTTTTGGATAGTTATTTTAATGTTGCATAAGAAACCGTTGAGTTCTTGCTCTTGAGTGCTTCTCAATATTTTTTTTGATACATTTTTCTATACCACTGATTAAATTCCTGAGGTTTTCTGTCTTAAATGTTTACCCATGCTCTGCTGATACCTGAGTCAGAGTTCTGGGATTCCTGTGCATGTTTTTGGATAGGTATTTTAGTCTTGCATAAGAAACTGTGGAGTTCCCGCTCCTGAGTGCTACTCAAATTTTTTTTGAGCCATCTTTCATAACCACTGATTGAAATCGTGCGTTTTTCTGTCTTAAACCTTTACCCATGCTCTGCTGATACCTGAGTGGAAGTTCCGGGATTTAATTGCATGTTTTCGGATAGGTATATTAATGTTTCATAAGAAACCTTTGAGTTCTTGCTCCTGAGTGCAACTGAATATTTTTTTTGATACATCTTTCTATACCACTGATTAAATTCCTGAGGTTTTCTGTCTTAAATCTTTACCCATGCTCTGCTGATACCTGAGTCGAAGTTCTGGGATTCCTGTGCATGTTTTTGGATAGTTATTTTAATGTTGCATATGAAACCGTTGAGTTCTTGCTCCTGAGTGCTTCTCAATTTCTTTTTTGATACATCTTTCATAACCACTGATTAAATTCCTGAGGTTTTCTGTCTTAAATCTTTACCCATGCTCTGCTGATACCTGAGTCAGAGTTCTGGGATTCGTGTGCATGTTCTTGGATAGTCATTTTAGTGGTGCATAAGAAACTGTGGAGTTCCCGCTCCTGAGTGTTACTCAAATTTTTTTTGATCCATCTTTCATAACCGCTGATTGAAATCGTGCGTTTTTCTGTCTTAAATGTTTACCCATGCTCTGCTGATACCTGAGTCAGAGTTCTGGGATTCGTGTGCATGTTCTTGGATAGTCATTTTAGTGTTGCATAAGAAACTGTGGAGTTCCCGCTCCTGAGTGTTACTCAAATTTTTTTTTGACACATCTTTCTATACCACTAATTAAATTCCTGAGGTTTTCTGTCTTAAATCTTTACCCATGCTCTGCTGATACCTGAGTCGGCGTTCTGGGATTCGTTTGTATGTGTTTTAATAGATATTTTAATGTTGCATAAGAAACCATTGAGTTCTTGCTCCTGAGTGCTACGCAATTTTTTTTTTGATACATCTTTCTATACCACTGATTAAATTCCTGAGGTTTTCTGTCTTAAATGTTTACCCATGCTCTGCTGATACCTGAGTCAGAGTTCTAGGATTCCTGTGCATGGTTTTGGATAGGTATTTTACTGTTGCATAAGAAACTGTGGAGTTCCCGCTCCTGAGTGCTACTCAAATTTTTTTTGAGCCATCTTTCATAACCACTGATTGAAATCGTGCGTTTTTCTGTCTTAAACGTTTACGCATGCTCTGCTGATACCTGAGTGGAAGTTCCGGGATTTAATTGCATGTTTTCGGATAGGTATATTAATGTTTCATAAGAAACCTTTGAGTTCTTGCTCCTGAGTGCAACTGAATATTTTTTTTGATACATCTTTCTATACCACTGATTAAATTCCTGAGGTTTTCTGTCTTAAATCTTTACCCATGCTCTGCTGATACCTGAGTCGGCGTTCTGGGATTCGTTTGCATGTGTTTTAATAGATATTTTAATGTTGCATAAGAAACCATTGAGTTCTTGCTCCTGAGTGCTACGCACTTTTTTTTTTGATACATCTTTCTATACCACAGATTAAATTCCTGAGGTTTTCTGTCTTAAATCTTTACCCATGCTCTGCTGATACTTGAGTCGAAGTTCTGGGATTACTGTGCATGTTTTTGGATAGTTATTTTAATGTTGCATAAGAAACCGTTGAGTTCTTGCTCTTGAGTGCTTCTCAATATTTTTTTTGATACATTTTTCTATACCACTGATTAAATTCCTGAGGTTTTCTGTCTTAAATGTTTACCCATGCTCTGCTGATACCTGAGTCAGAGTTCTGGGATTCCTGTGCATGTTTTTGGATAGGTATTTTAGTCTTGCATAAGAAACTGTGGAGTTCCCGCTCCTGAGTGCTACTCAAATTTTTTTTGAGCCATCTTTCATAACCACTGATTGAAATCGTGCGTTTTTCTGTCTTAAACCTTTACCCATGCTCTGCTGATACCTGAGTGGAAGTTCCGGGATTTAATTGCATGTTTTCGGATAGGTATATTAATGTTTCATAAGAAACCTTTGAGTTCTTGCTCCTGAGTGCAACTGAATATTTTTTTTGATACATCTTTCTATACCACTGATTAAATTCCTGAGGTTTTCTGTCTTAAATCTTTACCCATGCTCTGCTGATACCTGAGTCGAAGTTCTGGGATTCCTGTGCATGTTTTTGGATAGTTATTTTAATGTTGCATATGAAACCGTTGAGTTCTTGCTCCTGAGTGCTTCTCAATTTCTTTTTTGATACATCTTTCATAACCACTGATTAAATTCCTGAGGTTTTCTGTCTTAAATCTTTACCCATGCTCTGCTGATACCTGAGTCAGAGTTCTGGGATTCGTGTGCATGTTCTTGGATAGTCATTTTAGTGGTGCATAAGAAACTATGGAGTTCCCGCTCCTGAGTGTTACTCAAATTTTTTTTGATCCATCTTTCATAACCGCTGATTGAAATCGTGCGTTTTTCTGTCTTAAATGTTTACCCATGCTCTGCTGATACCTGAGTCAGAGTTCTGGGATTCGTGTGCATGTTCTTGGATAGTCATTTTAGTGTTGCATAAGAAACTGTGGAGTTCCCGCTCCTGAGTGTTACTCAAATTTTTTTTTGACACATCTTTCTATACCACTAATTAAATTCCTGAGGTTTTCTGTCTTAAATCTTTACCCATGCTCTGCTGATACCTGAGTCGGCGTTCTGGGATTCGTTTGTATGTGTTTTAATAGATATTTTAATGTTGCATAAGAAACCATTGAGTTCTTGCTCCTGAGTGCTACGCAATTTTTTTTTTGATACATCTTTCTATACCACTGATTAAATTCCTGAGGTTTTCTGTCTTAAATCTTTACCCATGCTCTGCTGATACCTGAGTCAGAGTTCTAGGATTCCTGTGCATGGTTTTGGATAGGTATTTTACTGTTGCATAAGAAACTGTGGAGTTCCCGCTCCTGAGTGCTACTCAAATTTTTTTTGAGCCATCTTTCATAACCACTGATTGAAATCGTGCGTTTTTCTGTCTTAAACGTTTACGCATGCTCTGCTGATACCTGAGTGGAAGTTCCGGGATTTAATTGCATGTTTTCGGATAGGTATATTAATGTTTCATAAGAAACCTTTGAGTTCTTGCTCCTGAGTGCAACTGAATATTTTTTTTGATACATCTTTCTATACCACTGATTAAATTCCTGAGGTTTTCTGTCTTAAATCTTTACCCATGCTCTGCTGATACCTGAGTCGGCGTTCTGGGATTCGTTTGCATGTGTTTTAATAGATATTTTAATGTTGCATAAGAAACCATTGAGTTCTTGCTCCTGAGTGCTACGCACTTTTTTTTTTGATACATCTTTCTATACCACAGATTAAATTCCTGAGGTTTTCTGTCTTAAATCTTTACCCATGCTCTGCTGATACTTGAGTCGAAGTTCTGGGATTACTGTGCATGTTTTTGGATAGTTATTTTAATGTTGCATAAGAAACCGTTGAGTTCTTGCTCTTGAGTGCTTCTCAATATTTTTTTTGATACATTTTTCTATACCACTGATTAAATTCCTGAGGTTTTCTGTCTTAAATGTTTACCCATGCTCTGCTGATACCTGAGTCAGAGTTCTGGGATTCCTGTGCATGTTTTTGGATAGGTATTTTAGTCTTGCATAAGAAACTGTGGAGTTCCCGCTCCTGAGTGCTACTCAAATTTTTTTTGAGCCATCTTTCATAACCACTGATTGAAATCGTGCGTTTTTCTGTCTTAAACCTTTACCCATGCTCTGCTGATACCTGAGTGGAAGTTCCGGGATTTAATTGCATGTTTTCGGATAGGTATATTAATGTTTCATAAGAAACCTTTGAGTTCTTGCTCCTGAGTGCAACTGAATATTTTTTTTGATACATCTTTCTATACCACTGATTAAATTCCTGAGGTTTTCTGTCTTAAATCTTTACCCATGCTCTGCTGATACCTGAGTCGAAGTTCTGGGATTCCTGTGCATGTTTTTGGATAGTTATTTTAATGTTGCATATGAAACCGTTGAGTTCTTGCTCCTGAGTGCTTCTCAATTTCTTTTTTGATACATCTTTCATAACCACTGATTAAATTCCTGAGGTTTTCTGTCTTAAATCTTTACCCATGCTCTGCTGATACCTGAGTCAGAGTTCTGGGATTCGTGTGCATGTTCTTGGATAGTCATTTTAGTGGTGCATAAGAAACTATGGAGTTCCCGCTCCTGAGTGTTACTCAAATTTTTTTTGATCCATCTTTCATAACCGCTGATTGAAATCGTGCGTTTTTCTGTCTTAAATGTTTACCCATGCTCTGCTGATACCTGAGTCAGAGTTCTGGGATTCGTGTGCATGTTCTTGGATAGTCATTTTAGTGTTGCATAAGAAACTGTGGAGTTCCCGCTCCTGAGTGTTACTCAAATTTTTTTTTGACACATCTTTCTATACCACTAATTAAATTCCTGAGGTTTTCTGTCTTAAATCTTTACCCATGCTCTGCTGATACCTGAGTCGGCGTTCTGGGATTCGTTTGTATGTGTTTTAATAGATATTTTAATGTTGCATAAGAAACCATTGAGTTCTTGCTCCTGAGTGCTACGCAATTTTTTTTTTGATACATCTTTCTATACCACTGATTAAATTCCTGAGGTTTTCTGTCTTAAATCTTTACCCATGCTCTGCTGATACTTGAGTCGAAGTTCTGGGATTACTGTGCATGTTTTTGGATAGTTATTTTAATGTTGCATAAGAAACCGTTGAGTTCTTGCTCTTGAGTGCTACTCAATATTTTTTTTGATACATTTTTCTATACCACTGATTAAATTCCTGAGGTTTTCTGTCTTAAATGTTTACCCATGCTCTGCTGATACCTGAGTCAGAGTTCTGGGATTCGTGTGCATGTTCTTGGATAGTCATTTTAGTGGTGCATAAGAAACTGTGGAGTTCCCGCTCCTGAGTGTTACTCAAATTTTTTTTGATCCATCTTTCATAACCGCTGATTGAAATCGTGCGTTTTTCTGTCTTAAATGTTTACCCATGCTCTGCTGATACCTGAGTCAGAGTTCTGGGATTCGTGTGCATGTTCTTGGATAGTCATTTTAGTGTTGCATAAGAAACTGTGGAGTTCCCGCTCCTGAGTGTTACTCAAATTTTTTTTTGACACATCTTTCTATACCACTAATTAAATTCCTGAGGTTTTCTGTCTTAAATCTTTACCCATGCTCTGCTGATACCTGAGTCGGCGTTCTGGGATTCGTTTGCATGTGTTTTAATAGATATTTTAATGTTGCATAAGAAACCATTGAGTTCTTGCTCCTGAGTGCTACGCAATTTTTTTTTTGATACATCTTTCTATACCACTGATTAAATTCCTGAGGTTTTCTGTCTTAAATCTTTACCCATGCTCTGCTGATACCTGAGTCAGAGTTCTAGGATTCCTGTGCATGGTTTTGATAGGTATTTTACTGTTGCATAAGAAACTGTGGAGTTCCCGCTCCTGAGTGCTACTCAAATTTTTTTTGAGCCATCTTTCATAACCACTGATTGAAATCGTGCGTTTTTCTGTCTTAAACGTTTACGCATGCTCTGCTGATACCTGAGTGGAAGTTCCGGGATTTAATTGCATGTTTTCGGATAGGTATATTAATGTTTCATAAGAAACCTTTGAGTTCTTGCTCCTGAGTGCAACTGAATATTTTTTTTGATACATCTTTCTATACCACTGATTAAATTCCTGAGGTTTTCTGTCTTAAATCTTTACCCATGCTCTGCTGATACCTGAGTCGGCGTTCTGGGATTCGTTTGCATGTGTTTTAATAGATATTTTAATGTTGCATAAGAAACCATTGAGTTCTTGCTCCTGAGTGCTACGCACTTTTTTTTTTGATACATCTTTCTATACCACAGATTAAATTCCTGAGGTTTTCTGTCTTAAATCTTTACCCATGCTCTGCTGATACTTGAGTCGAAGTTCTGGGATTACTGTGCATGTTTTTGGATAGTTATTTTAATGTTGCATAAGAAACCGTTGAGTTCTTGCTCTTGAGTGCTTCTCAATATTTTTTTTGATACATTTTTCTATACCACTGATTAAATTCCTGAGGTTTTCTGTCTTAAATGTTTACCCATGCTCTGCTGATACCTGAGTCAGAGTTCTGGGATTCCTGTGCATGTTTTTGGATAGGTATTTTAGTCTTGCATAAGAAACTGTGGAGTTCCCGCTCCTGAGTGCTACTCAAATTTTTTTTGAGCCATCTTTCATAACCACTGATTGAAATCGTGCGTTTTTCTGTCTTAAACCTTTACCCATGCTCTGCTGATACCTGAGTGGAAGTTCCGGGATTTAATTGCATGTTTTCGGATAGGTATATTAATGTTTCATAAGAAACCTTTGAGTTCTTGCTCCTGAGTGCAACTGAATATTTTTTTTGATACATCTTTCTATACCACTGATTAAATTCCTGAGGTTTTCTGTCTTAAATCTTTACCCATGCTCTGCTGATACCTGAGTCGAAGTTCTGGGATTCCTGTGCATGTTTTTGGATAGTTATTTTAATGTTGCATATGAAACCGTTGAGTTCTTGCTCCTGAGTGCTTCTCAATTTCTTTTTTGATACATCTTTCATAACCACTGATTAAATTCCTGAGGTTTTCTGTCTTAAATCTTTACCCATGCTCTGCTGATACCTGAGTCAGAGTTCTGGGATTCGTGTGCATGTTCTTGGATAGTCATTTTAGTGGTGCATAAGAAACTATGGAGTTCCCGCTCCTGAGTGTTACTCAAATTTTTTTTGATCCATCTTTCATAACCGCTGATTGAAATCGTGCGTTTTTCTGTCTTAAATGTTTACCCATGCTCTGCTGATACCTGAGTCAGAGTTCTGGGATTCGTGTGCATGTTCTTGGATAGTCATTTTAGTGTTGCATAAGAAACTGTGGAGTTCCCGCTCCTGAGTGTTACTCAAATTTTTTTTTGACACATCTTTCTATACCACTAATTAAATTCCTGAGGTTTTCTGTCTTAAATCTTTACCCATGCTCTGCTGATACCTGAGTCGGCGTTCTGGGATTCGTTTGTATGTGTTTTAATAGATATTTTAATGTTGCATAAGAAACCATTGAGTTCTTGCTCCTGAGTGCTACGCAATTTTTTTTTTGATACATCTTTCTATACCACTGATTAAATTCCTGAGGTTTTCTGTCTTAAATCTTTACCCATGCTCTGCTGATACCTGAGTCAGAGTTCTAGGATTCCTGTGCATGGTTTTGGATAGGTATTTTACTGTTGCATAAGAAACTGTGGAGTTCCCGCTCCTGAGTGCTACTCAAATTTTTTTTGAGCCATCTTTCATAACCACTGATTGAAATCGTGCGTTTTTCTGTCTTAAACGTTTACGCATGCTCTGCTGATACCTGAGTGGAAGTTCCGGGATTTAATTGCATGTTTTCGGATAGGTATATTAATGTTTCATAAGAAACCTTTGAGTTCTTGCTCCTGAGTGCAACTGAATATTTTTTTTGATACATCTTTCTATACCACTGATTAAATTCCTGAGGTTTTCTGTCTTAAATCTTTACCCATGCTCTGCTGATACCTGAGTCGGCGTTCTGGGATTCGTTTGCATGTGTTTTAATAGATATTTTAATGTTGCATAAGAAACCATTGAGTTCTTGCTCCTGAGTGCTACGCACTTTTTTTTTTGATACATCTTTCTATACCACAGATTAAATTCCTGAGGTTTTCTGTCTTAAATCTTTACCCATGCTCTGCTGATACTTGAGTCGAAGTTCTGGGATTACTGTGCATGTTTTTGGATAGTTATTTTAATGTTGCATAAGAAACCGTTGAGTTCTTGCTCTTGAGTGCTTCTCAATATTTTTTTTGATACATTTTTCTATACCACTGATTAAATTCCTGAGGTTTTCTGTCTTAAATGTTTACCCATGCTCTGCTGATACCTGAGTCAGAGTTCTGGGATTCCTGTGCATGTTTTTGGATAGGTATTTTAGTCTTGCATAAGAAACTGTGGAGTTCCCGCTCCTGAGTGCTACTCAAATTTTTTTTGAGCCATCTTTCATAACCACTGATTGAAATCGTGCGTTTTTCTGTCTTAAACCTTTACCCATGCTCTGCTGATACCTGAGTGGAAGTTCCGGGATTTAATTGCATGTTTTCGGATAGGTATATTAATGTTTCATAAGAAACCTTTGAGTTCTTGCTCCTGAGTGCAACTGAATATTTTTTTTGATACATCTTTCTATACCACTGATTAAATTCCTGAGGTTTTCTGTCTTAAATCTTTACCCATGCTCTGCTGATACCTGAGTCGAAGTTCTGGGATTCCTGTGCATGTTTTTGGATAGTTATTTTAATGTTGCATATGAAACCGTTGAGTTCTTGCTCCTGAGTGCTTCTCAATTTCTTTTTTGATACATCTTTCATAACCACTGATTAAATTCCTGAGGTTTTCTGTCTTAAATCTTTACCCATGCTCTGCTGATACCTGAGTCAGAGTTCTGGGATTCGTGTGCATGTTCTTGGATAGTCATTTTAGTGGTGCATAAGAAACTATGGAGTTCCCGCTCCTGAGTGTTACTCAAATTTTTTTTGATCCATCTTTCATAACCGCTGATTGAAATCGTGCGTTTTTCTGTCTTAAATGTTTACCCATGCTCTGCTGATACCTGAGTCAGAGTTCTGGGATTCGTGTGCATGTTCTTGGATAGTCATTTTAGTGTTGCATAAGAAACTGTGGAGTTCCCGCTCCTGAGTGTTACTCAAATTTTTTTTTGACACATCTTTCTATACCACTAATTAAATTCCTGAGGTTTTCTGTCTTAAATCTTTACCCATGCTCTGCTGATACCTGAGTCGGCGTTCTGGGATTCGTTTGTATGTGTTTTAATAGATATTTTAATGTTGCATAAGAAACCATTGAGTTCTTGCTCCTGAGTGCTACGCAATTTTTTTTTTGATACATCTTTCTATACCACTGATTAAATTCCTGAGGTTTTCTGTCTTAAATCTTTACCCATGCTCTGCTGATACTTGAGTCGAAGTTCTGGGATTACTGTGCATGTTTTTGGATAGTTATTTTAATGTTGCATAAGAAACCGTTGAGTTCTTGCTCTTGAGTGCTACTCAATATTTTTTTTGATACATTTTTCTATACCACTGATTAAATTCCTGAGGTTTTCTGTCTTAAATGTTTACCCATGCTCTGCTGATACCTGAGTCAGAGTTCTGGGATTCCTGTGCATGTTTTTGGATAGGTATTTTAGTCTTGCATAAGAAACTGTGGAGTTCCCGCTCCTGAGTGCTACTCAAATTTTTTTTGAGCCATCTTTCATAACCACTGATTGAAATCGTGCGTTTTTCTGTGTTAAACCTTTACCCATGCTCTGCTGATACCTGAGTGGAAGTTATGGGATTTAATTGCATGTTTTCGGATAGATATATTAATGTTTCATTAGAAACCGTTGAGTTCTTGCTCCTGAGTGCAACTGAATATTTTTTTTGATACATCTTTCTATACCACTGATTAAATTCCTGAGGTTTTCTGTCTTATTTCTTTACCCATGCTCTGCTGATACCTGAGTCGGCGTTCTGGGATTCGTTTGCATGTGTTTTAATAGATATTTTAATGTTTCATAAGAAACCGTTGAGTTCTTGCTCCTGAGCGCTACGCAATTTTTTTTTTGATACATCTTTCTATATCACTGATTAAATTCCTGAGGTTTTCTGTCTTAAATCTTTACCCATGCTCTGCTGATACCTGAGTCGAAGTTCTGGGATTCCTGTGCATGTTTTTGAGTAGTTATTTTAATGTTGCATAAGAAACCGTTGAGTTCTTGCTCCTGAGTGCTACGCAATTTTTTTTTTTGATACATCTTTCTATACCACTGATTAAATTCCTGAGGTTTTCCGTCTTAAATCTTTACCCATGCTCCGCTGATACCTGAGTCAGAGTTCTGGGTTACTTATGCCATTTTAGTATAGTTCATTTATAGTTGCAATATGAAATGTGGAGGGTTACATCCTCAGTTGTAGTCAATTGTTTTTTTTATCATACCAACTTAATCACTCAATGAAATTGAGATTTCTTGCTATCTAACTTTTTCATAAGGCTCTGCTGATATCTTTTAGAGACAACTGCGTTTATTTTGTTTTTTTCTGTTCCTGGGGATCTTGACGGCTACTAAACTTAGTCCATAGAATCTACGAAAAGCTACACATTTACCAGGCGCCTCTTTTAACAAAATGATTTTATTTTCCTTGTAGCGGGTAACATTTTCTTTTTTATTTATTTCATGACTTAGGTCGGCAGAACTATTCCAGAAAAGTATTAGGAACTATAGAACCCACCACTGTGTGCCTAAATCAGTTTTAAAATTGTAATTTTGGAAAAAATGATCTGCTACCGGAAGTTAGCAGAGCATATTTTCGTTCGACCTTTTTTCAGGCAAAAACGCCTGAACTATATTTTTTAAGTATAAGGAACTCCAGAACTCATCCGCATGCGAATAGAACTCACATTATATTTTGCTCTGCTGAGAAATGATCTGCCAAGTTCACCCACATTCTAAATTGCGCCATTCGGTGCCGTAATGTGTACATAATAATTTATTAACGTCTCTCAACTTTAATTGTTTTACTATCACACCTGGGGCAACGACAGTTGGAGCAAGCATTGCAGTGGTTTTATTTTTTCTGCAGATATTTTTATATTCACCTGTATCGATTCTGTAATGTAGCTCTCCTCTTAAACCGACCATTTGGTTACATCTAGTCGCCCTTTTTAAATAAAACCTCTTACATTTTGAAAATTGTACATGCCACTTACTAACATCTAACAGTGTATTTTTGGCGGCAGTTTTCCAGTCAAGCACTGTACATTCAGATGCAATATTTATAATGGTCGAATGTTGACTCATCACATCCGTATACATTTTTGGATCTGTTATGGCTTCTATATTTCGTAAATCTTTTTCGATGCGAGCAAACACCCTATCAGGAGGAAGAAAGGAGTGCCCTACTACAGGGAACACTACTTCAATCTGCTTAATTTGAGCTGGTGCATCTTGTATAAGCCATTTTGCAAGCATTGCCATCATCATGGTATTTTTATTTTGACCAGAACAGCCATCGGCCATGAGACGAAGTGAATTGCATTCGGGAGGGAAGTTAGTATTAATTAGACGATGATGAACTGCCGATGCTATTAGATTGGAATCCTTTGCGAATTCATTTTCTGTCCAGCAATAACTAAAAACGTTTTCTTTTGTAAGTGATGATTTTGAAGTACCCTCAACCACTGTAAAATTATGTAAATAGAGCTGTCGTGAGTAATAAGTTATTTGGTCTAGCTGTGCTGCTGGGGAGTTTGTTCCGCTACTTCTTCTTCCCAGCTAAAGCACTAGGAAGTGGTGAAGGGTGGGCGTTTTGGGGGACTGTCTCATGTACTTTGACGTTCGAAAAGTGCTGATTCTCAGCCTAATTTGAATAAATGACTTTTGATTTTGATTTTGATTTTGGGATCTTTGGAAGAGGCATGTTCTTCTGGCAATCGAAAGACATTATTTTTAACGATGGATTTCCGTCTTTCAACATGTCAAAAAAAGCCTTTGCACGACGTTTGTGGACCGTTTTACTGGTCATTAAATCCTGTTTTTCGCGGTCACTCTTCGCCGTTTTCAACTTCTCCGTCAGTTGCAGGCATGTCGAACAAACGTCAACCCGAGGACTGCCGAAGCCCAAATTAAAGCAGGTGTTAAAAATACTCCGGAAATATAAAGGTTTAACTTTAAGGTGCTCAACTGCCTGTTGATTATACATCTTGGCCATTTTATTTATGCTCAATTCAGATGGCAAATACAGGCGCTTCGTATTGCCACGACAATAATGCGGTTCCGAGCATTTAAATGTCTTAATGAAAGTAATGACACTTTGCTTCTTATCAGTAAACTTGTGCGACTTGTGATCACCTCCACCATTTTCTTTTGGGTACTTTCCATGTAAATAGAAGTTTTTTACTGAACTTTCTATGCGGTTCCTTTTTATATGTAATATTCCTAAAAAGGCTTTTTGGCAAACTTGTTTCATTTTGCGTTCTGATTTACAGTGGATATTGTATTTTAACTGAAATTTTCTATCATTATATTTTTTAGAAGATGTGGCTCTAGGGCGTTTGCGTTTTATTTCCACGGCCTTTACATGTTTTAATAAGAATGTGTCTTGTTTTACCTTTTCCTTGATTGAAAAAAACATTTCATGGAAGCGTTGTAAGTCACTCATAGTGATGTCTGTGCATTGCAACTTTTTATTTTTATGTTTGCATGTTGGTTTATCCGGCAAATCTTTCGCAGCATACCTAAAACATAAAATATGCACGAAAAATAGAATACTAATAGCATACTAATTAATAAATAATTAAAACTGTTTGATTCTAGAAGTAATAGACCAACTTTAGTTTTATTTAAAGTAATACAAACTATTATTTCATTATTATTGAGTAGGATCAACAAGTGTTAGGTGTACTATACTTACAGCTTCTGCTTAGCTTTATTTCGTTTCCAATTTGCAGCATTCGTTCCACGTTTTCGTGCCAAACAAATGTCAACAACGTCAGGATACCTTTCCATTGTTAATTATAAGCCTTTTGAACACTAAATAATTGACAATATACCACTTAAAATTATAAAAAAAGGGAGCACTTTTACATTCAATCTGTAACAACGGCCATACTGCGAGAAACAAAATGAGGCCCTCTGATTGGCTACTATGACCATTGCTGAAGTTGAAACATACACTGTTGGACATTGTTGATTTTGTAACATACATTGATTTTGTGATGTGATTTAAAACCGTTTTTTGCTGTTTTTGTTACATACTGAGTAGTGCATCAACTCCTCTTTTACCGGTACAATTCGAAACCACAGACAACTCAATTTTGGCAAAGTATGGACATTGTTGTTTTTGAAACTAGTGGACTCATACATGTAATTCTAAGTCGTGTCGGATTACAAGGGGCGCCGGATTAGACAGGGGCCGGATTATCGGGGGTCCACTGTATTTACTAATTGAGATATGGCTAGCTGTAAATCAACAACAGGATGGTGATGAAAACTGTATGGATTGTAATGAACTAGGGTGAGATGGTAATGACTAACTCGGGAAGGTAATAAAAAGGCTAGGATAGGAATGAACCATAATAGACAGTAATTTTATAAAGAAAAATGAAACAATGATTTACAGTAATCAACATAATTATTATCTTTTATTTCTAATCAGACTTTTAATTCAGTTCTGTTTAAAAAAAACACTATGTGGAAGAAAGCATAATCACAGTTCTTAATTAGGTAGGTAATTAATGGCTTAGACTCTCAAACAGTAGCCAAACAAATTTACAACATTGGACTGACTTGTATAACGATCAATATTGAATACAATTCTACTATTTTTTTTTTATTATTCTACTAGTAATAAGAGAAGCTAGAATTTTTGGTCTGACACAAAATTACAGAAATAGCGTAAAAAATATCAACATATCGCTACTTCGGGGAAGAAAGGGCGTAAAAGCCAAAATAGCAACTTTACAGGGGAGCGAAAAAACGTTTTTTTTTTTAAATTTTGGAAAATAACTTTTTTTGCAATAGAGTTAAATTCGAATGAATTGGTGATATTTACTTGCATTTAAGTGCTCTTTAATATCAAGAAGCTTAATTTTAAGTAGACCTTATGGTTTAGAAGATAGGATGGATTTACGACCCAAAATTTTAATAAAAATGGCTTTTACACCGTCTATAAATACGTACTATAGGACGTAAATCCACAAATATCTATAATGCTAACATACATCGTGTCGTATAAACCATCTTTAGACAGTGAAAAGGTCGTAATGACTGCACCACTTATAACAATTATCGTGAGTAAACCTACAATTATTATAATTTTGTAAGATTTAATGTGGTGAATATTGAAATTAAGGTGCATAGAAGCTCAAAATAATAGCATAATAATTATTATTATCTGATTTATCATAGTTCTATATTACAAAATTTATTATAACGAATTAGGTTACCTACCTGTTAAGTTAAATGCACACGATTCATGAATAGTGAAACAAAAGAAAAGATTTAATTGAATTGAACTTTGATTATTTTCATTAATTTAAATTTTAAGTTAACTGTGATAAATAATTACTATCATCTAATATTAATTAATTAAGAAATAAATTAACTAAAATTGATAAAATAGTATAAAATAATGGTATGTTTGTAATTTATTCTACTAGGTAGGTATTGGTGTATTAAATAAATAAATTTAGTTAAGATGCAAATCAGTTTTATTCATTCATAAATCAAATCAAATTGACAATAATTAGTAATCTTCTTTTTTTTCTATTTCCTTTTCTGTTTTTTGTTTCGTTTTCTTACTTTTTTAATTTTATTGCTTGTAATCGTATTCTTCTTTATTTTTTTTATCTTTTACTTTCTTTTTATTCATCTTCTTTCTCTTCTTATATATTTTTTTCTTTTTCTTATTTGTTTAACCTTTTTTTTTAATTATAATTTGTAAAATAAATCTTTCTTCTACTTATTAATCATTCATGCATTCATTCTAATTCCTCTACTACATCGTCTTCTTCGTCGGTATCTAGTAATTGGTCTACTACTGTTTTAAAATGAGGCAGCGACAAAAAATCTTGTTGGAACGGTCTGGGTATTGTGTGATTGTCACAAAGAAGTTTTAAATCGTTATATTTTGCAGTCGAAATTGGTAATCTGGCGTCATATAACTTACGCAACACAAATTCGTTTGATTTTTCAGCTTGGCAGTGATTATTAGTTGTATCTAAACAAATATTTTTTTTAGGTCTTCCTCTCGCTTTAGATTTCCCTTTTGTATTTGGCCTTTTTTCAGGTACTTCAAATAGAATGACTTTTTGTACTGATGTGTCTTCATGCATGGAGTACTTAATTTCAACTTGATCAACATTCTTCTTCTTAAATGTAGCAATCCGAATATTTTTAAATTGCATGTTTTTTAGCGTTTCCTTAGTGAAAGTCTTTGTAGCTAGTTCGTCCCAACTAATAAAATCACTATGCTCCATGACAATAACACGATAAGGTCGTGGCCGTTTTCGGGCAGAAGCAATGTAAGGCATCCACTGGGAAGGACTCCAGACGGTGAGTTTTTTTATTTCTCGTTCTATTGTTGCATGCACTGAATCAACAGGCATGTATGTATGTCCAGGCAACAAAAAGTTAAGCTGTATTGTTTCTAAATTTACGGACTTTTTGAGGTAATAGTTTATGGCAGATAGAACTACTTTATTTTTATTTTGACCTGTACAGGAATCGCAGTATAAAATCAAATTTTTTATTTTTCTTTCGTCAACTTCTTGTAAATACTTAAAGAGACAAGTTGCTATTTCTTGGCTACCTCGTTTTCCGTCACACTCTCCCCAAATGTAGCAATTCACATTTTGAGTTCCACTTTCATAAATGGTGAAATTAAAAACTGCATACTTTCTTGAGTACCCTAACAACATGCTATCTCCGTGGGGTGTTGTCAATACCTTTTGTAAATCAAAGCTAGCTGTCAAAGTACCATTAATATTATAATGATTACTTAAATTTTGATGTGCTAGAAACCTTTTATAAGTAGATTTTTTTTCTTTAATGTGATTTTCTAAAATGGTTTTATCTTCTTCGCTGCTTATTTCTTTTCGGTCGGCTCTTGTACACAGAAGACATTTGTCTTTTTTTGGACAATGAAAGCTGATATTATATTCATTATTAAATATATTTCTAAATATAGTATCTCCAACTGCATCTTGATTTTTATCTTCACATTCTTTCACATAAAGTCTATACAAATTGGATACATTTTTTAATTCTTGGGGAAGATACACCCTGCTGGTTCGTTTCCGGTTATAGTGTGAAGGGACTGCTGGCAATTTTTCAATAAAAGACTTTGCATGTGCTTTTGCTTCTGGAGAATACTTATCCGGAAATGTACGTGTCCTCCGATCATCCTGAGACATATTATATTCTTTAGAATGAGACAGATTGTATAATAAATATTTCTGGGTCACATTCAATGTCTCAAGCAAGAACTTTTGACAAACTTTTTGACGATCTTCACCATTATTGATAAAGTACTCGTATGTTAAATTTCTCCTACTATTTGGAGAGTCCGTTCTTTTCCTAGAAATTGATACCTGGCGAGTACAATTAATAAGCCAATCTTTCCTCCGTTGTGAACTTATGCTCCAAAAGAAGTCAAACAGAGACTTTCGCCTTTCTTCCGTTATATTAAAACAACCTCTTTTACATTTATCCTGCTTACATGGGTTTTCTCCCATAGATTTTTCTTTAACTATGTCCCCTTTCTTGGTTTGGTAGGATTTTCCGTCATCTTTTAATTGTTTTCGTTCTTTCCGTTTATTTATTGGTTTCTGTTTCTTCCTTGTTATATTTTTACTTGTATCATCCTTTTGGGCTTTCTTCTTTTTTTCTTTTTTCTTCTTTTTCTTTTCAGGTGAACCACTAGATTCAGATTCATTGCAAGTCCAATCATCAGAACTACCACCAGAAAAGTCTAAAGCTTCCTCGTCAGATAAGAAGTCTATATAATACATCTTGTATTTTGAAGTTGAAGTTTTGCGTGTTCTTTTAGTCCGATCTTTTTCAACTGTGTGTGTAATATTTAAATTGGCCAGTGCTGTACTTGTAGATGGATTAGGAGGTCCAAGCTGAGTTTCATCGTGAGATGCAGCCAGTAAAGGACTCAGTTCTAAAAATGGCGTCTTGGAGGTGGTAGGTATACAACTATCAGATTGAGGTATATATTTATCCAACGGCAGAAGGTTGGTCTTCAAGTCAGATGATTCAGGGATCGGTACAGAAGGAACTTCGGGTTCATCAGCGGCATAGTCATCTTGTGGCACGAGATTAACATATAAAGTAGGTAATTCAGCAGTCAATACGGAAGAAGATTCAAGCTGCGTGCTATTGTCGTAGGTAGACAATGTATTAACAATTAGAGACGAATTAGCGATCGGAACTGATGTAACTTTGGTTTCTGGAGCATAGTCAGCTGGCAAAAGGTTTGAAGAAAACGACTCAACGGTCGGCACAGCACATGAGATTTCATTTTCAGCAATTACTGGATCTGCAGGGAGGGCAGTAATATTTGGATGTGGTAATACAACAGTCGACGAACTATCAGCCTGTTTTAAGACTTCCATAGAAATAATATTTATTTTGTTACTATTGTTTTTAAACGGGCTTTTTGGTGGTATAAGGCTACCAACGTTGTCTCCAAAGAATGAAGCATGTGCTCGGGGTAAAGAAATCATAGAGGTATTGATATCGCCATCACTGCTTGAATTAATTATGATTTTTTTGTGTGTTGCTTTTGATATTTTTATTGGTTGCATTTCTGTGTCGCTGTTTTCGATTATATCATTGCTTTGATCCGAACTACTATTTTGATCAAAACTCCTAGTCGACTGACTCGGCTCGTAGTCAGATCTGGAAATAAGATGATAATAGAATTACTTATACAAAAATTATACAAAAAAGTCGTCTTTATTTTTAATGCTAGTAAGAGTTAGGGCGTAAAAGCCATTGTAGTTTTAGTTCCCTGTAATATTGGGGTCGTAAAAGTCACGCACAGCATCGAAAAATCAGAAGACATTAGTCATTAGGGCGTAAAAGCCAGTCTAACAAATCAGTTTCATGGAGTTTATAACGGAATAAATAGAAATGCATGTAATTTGAATAAAGAAAATGATTAAACAAAATAACTGAATAAAAATATTGTGAATAATTAGATAGGTACCTACGTAACATGACCTTTGTGGTAAAGTTAGTTAGCACTTAGGTACGTAAGCACCCATCTATACAACTATACATACAACCATAATAAACCCGACCGTTTTTACACCGTGAGTACCTAATATTTTAAGTAGTAAAAAAATAGGTAAGTACCTATCTTCCTAGAAATTACTACGACGAATGCACTCTTAATATTTATTATAAAATAAATACGAATATCTCTAACTAAAGAAACATCACATTAGGTAAGCACGTCTAAACAGTTTGAGCCAAGAATAATAGATAGGTACTGTACTATTACTTAAAACTTACCTTTGTGATGAACGACGACGGCTTTGTAATAATGCATTAACGATATTCCTTCTTTTTAGCAAGGAATCCAAGGCTTTCGGCTTCGTATTATCCATTTTTTTAATTAAACAAGTAACTTATTCGCACTGTATTAATATTCAAACGGAACGTAAACAATAACAATCCGGTAAAGAAACTGCGATTGACAGACTGACAAGATTGGACACGTGGACTTCACTTGTGGTAAGTCGTGTACATGCAGGTTGCGATTGTGTTTGTGCGTGTGTCGTCGGCAGCGCGCGCGCTTTATTGGCTAAATAAATTATGTTTCTATCTCACTCCATTGTAAGACTGTTTAACGTACGCATAAGAGACAACGATAAATGACATGATTATCTCTCCGATTTTTAGACTAAAGAAATTGTTATTGTTACGATTTGAATGCTGTAACTCCAAGTTTTTATTTTTGTGCAAGGGCGTAAAAGCCAAATCATATTTAAATTGCCAAGTAAAAATGTCGTAAAAGTCATTACGTAATAAATATTGTATTTACGACCAAATATTCTTTCATACTATGGTGATACGCCCTTATTAATTTGAAATAATTAAATAATGTCATATACGTCAATTTTTTTTAATAAAAATGGTTTTGGTGAGAAAAAAATCATGGGGGTAAAAGCCATTTTTTTGGGAATATTGAAATTTTAAATATACAGATCGATAGAGCGTCGAAAACTAAACAAAGTTGCATTATTAACTCATTTTGGCCAAAAGTGGCTTTTACGCCCTTTCTTCCCCGAAGTAGCGATATATGACACCAAACTATGTTTCCAATCACTCAACCTTAATACACATCTGGGTTACGGGGTACAGTCGGCGGTTGCACTGTTTGCACCTTTACGACTGGCAGACTCCACCCGGCCGCGACTGCTTCCTTCTGAAACCAGCCTCGTACCCGTTTCTTGCATTGGCCTCTGATTAAATACAGAATCAAAGCTCCCATGATAACAGCGCACACAATCACAATAATTTCCAAAACACCAACTTTTTGTCCCATCATCTCGTTAGACACCGATTGTGCTATAGCGACATTGTTCTGTTGTGGTTTACTTTGGCCCCAACCCATTTTTAATTACAGAGATATTTTATTCTGATTAACCGTTGTGGTTCGTATGGTCTTAATCCAACAATGAATAAATTACGTTTAGTGTTAAAATACTTTTTGTCTAAAGTTCTGTCATAATTATAATTTAATCTTAGTCAGCACTTCTTTATGAACTTTGCATTTGGCTGGCCTAAATAAACATCCTTTAATATGCTAGAATTGCATTTATTCATTGTTTGTTACAAAATGCTTCTTTATTGACAACATGCAAAACAATTTAAGTGTTACCTACTAAAGCTATACACGTTTATTTTTACATCGTTCTGGAGCCGAAACACAGTAACTCCAGACGAGTAACAGTCACTATTGGCATTGTTATTTTTGTTTTAAGACATTTAATAAAGAAGTTAGAAATTTATCACTTTTTTTCTGTCATTCGAGTTAAATTTTAGTAGCGCTTCCACTATTTCATTCATAGACGCAAGATCGTACGCGATCTGCTCGGTGATGACGTAGCGCGGCACAGCTGTGCGTGTGCGTCAGTTCAGCGCGCCCGCGGTGGGTCAACGGACGTCGGACGAATAATCGGCTGCAAGTAAGTAGGTACGCACGGCTACACATCAAGCTATTCAGTTCCAGTTTACGCTGATCTTGCACTGTACGGAAATCCTATTCAATGTGAGAACAGCTTATACTGGAAATTTATAACTTGAGGTGTAGCCATGTGTACCTACAAGTAGGTATTTCATTTCAGGTACGATTTAGGTTGGTGTAAGTTCATTTACCTCCATAATCTCGTATCGAAAGCACGGCACGGTGTTTACCACTATCACATCTCGTAAACGTGAGAAATTAATTAACATTTAATTCACCACTCTCGCATCACCTAGTAGGTACTCGTACCTATTCAACTAGACACGACGAGTAGGCTTGGGAGTTGTATTTTACCGCTATCGTCCGGCTGCTACGATATCGTAACAGTAAGTCGAGCACCCTTCAAGCCCGGCTGGTACGATATCGTACCACCCAGAAGCAAGCGGTTTTTATCTTAATACGTCACATAAATAAGGTTTAATCTCGTCTGCGATGATTTAACTCTATGAGCCGATAGCCACTCTTTCGTGAACTACATCATTCAAACGCGTAAAAGTTCTGTGGCATTTATAAAAATAGTTGACAGTGACGCTTCGAACGCGCGCGTCGACAGAGCGTTATCTTGTTAGGCTCTCTAGTTATTTAGTGTTTTTTCTTATTTTTTGTGCATATTCGACGTGAAGTGGATAAATATTCATTTATAAGTAGTTATTACATTGTTTTAGATAATATTTGCATCAAATAGCATCATAAAAACTGTTTTTTCGATAAAAAGTGTTACGTAAACAAAGTTTGATTGTGTTGAGTGTTTCACAGTGATTTAAGTGTATCCTGGTGTATTTAATGGTATGTACAGAAATCGTACTCATAATTAAAGAAAATTCTAGGTATATTTCACAACAAAACTATTTTTAAAAGATCTTTGAATGTTCGAGTGCACAAAACGGCCTTTGACCTCCGCGCGATATGAAGTTTGAGTTTAAATATTATGCAAATGTTCAGTAGGATTCCCAAAAAAATACTGCTGTTAGATTAGGTAAGTACTTGTCTATTCAACAAGAAACGAGCAAAATATCGTGCAAATTAACATCGTAATTTTATCAGAAATCATCATAACACGGGAACCTTCCGCCTCCAGGTCCTCACCGGACACGGCTGTTTCGGGAGGTTCCTGTTTCGCATAAGGCGGGAGGAAACGCTCGGGTGTTTCCATTGCGAAGATGGCCCTGAGGACACGGTGGAGCATACGATCGAGGTCTGCCCGGCTTGGGCGGACCACCGCCTTGTCCTCGTGGAGGCGATCGGCGGCGGCGATCTCTCGCGTCCGGCCCTGCCAGGCTGGCCAGGTCCAGGCCATGGTACGGAGCGAGAGTACATGGTTAGCCGTCACCTCCTTCAGCGAAGCAGTGATGCTCGCAAAGAGGGAGGCGGCGCACGTGAGGGAGAGGCAGTACATGTGCCCTCGTGGCTGCAGCCTTCGCTGGAGACGCCCTGGGTGTTGGGAATCCCAGGCTGATTCCCGGCCACCGTAGGCGCGGGCTTGCGGACGGCGAGTAATGGGTAGCTCGCTGTCCGGTAAGGACCAAGCCCGGGTCGACGGCGCGTTGTGTTCCACGCGCACCTCAAAGAGATGACAGCAGCACCAGATGGGGCCCGCAAGTGCCGATGCCTGCCAGGGGTGCGGGTTGTTCGAAAGAGATGCCGCGGCCCCTGGCACACAGACAACTGAGGGAACACGGGTGGGTTTTAGTCAGTAAAAGTCTGACATACCTACCTATGACAGCCCTACCGCTCCACCCAGAGCGGGAGAAGTAATTTGATGATTTCCCAACCCGAAAAAAAAACAACCATATGATAAATACTAAATATGCCTAAAATATTTTTTATGCGACATTGCTTGCGGCGGCTTCACAAAGGCAGGCAATTCAAACAGAAAAATGAATCGTTAAATCTGTTACATAGAGTTCATTATTAGTTGGAGGTGCCCTTTTCTATGAAAATATTGAACCGAATTAAGATCTTATTGCTATAATCTTAACCGCGAAATTCGGTTGTGCATTCTTGTAAAGGCCGGTCGAACACGAGACAATAGGTTTCTAAGAATAATTTTAGTAAACTGCGGACCTACTTACCTAGTTTGGTGTAATTTATATTTTTACCCTTTACTGTTAACAAATAAAGTCTGAATTCGCTTTTCATATTTTTACACACATTACACACGCATAAATTCATTGATGGCAAGGAAGCGTTACTTCGAGTTCTCATTATTTCACAAAAAAATCAATAAATTTAAGTTTTCGTGATTTTTTTTATTGTTATTTATTGAAAAAAATAGTCCCAATCGATTCGAGTTCGATGATTGAGTTCATGGCTTTCGGTTCCAGAACGACCTAAAATTAACCGTGTATAAACCTGAAACTTATATTATTTACCTAATTACATTACTAAAATGATAGTTTAAAAAAAAAAAAAAAACGGGAATCGAATCCCTTTTTCCGTAACACTATGGCTTACTGTTCCATAAGTTATCAACGTACATAGTTTCATTATGCAAACCTTATCGGTTGCCTAACAGTTCTACCACTGTGTGTGGTATAAGTCACACGCTTAGGACTACTAGTCTTATCATTAAACAGTTTGTTATTAGGATTAGTTCCGATACCGTCTTTTTCCTGCTGTTTTAGTGGAATGGTTCCTTCGTTAACTGCGTACGCCGGTTTTAATCTATCGATTGATATCTTCACACGCTTATCTGCTATTTGTAACAAGAAATACTTTTCTTTTCTCTCTATAACCTGATATAGACCGTCATAGGGAGGTTGTAAGGATCTTTTAACCAGATCCACTCTCACAAAAACGTGTGAACAGGTCTTTAATTCGGAATGAACAAAAATACTCCGCGCATCTCTCTGTTTAGTCGGTTTTGGCCTAAGGTTTTCGATAGTATTTCTAATTTTGTTTACATATTCGTTTGAATCACTAACGCTAATGCTATTGCCACCGTAAAAATCCCCGGGTAGCCGTAATGTTTTTCCAAATGCTAATTCCGCGGCACTGACAGCAGTGTCGCTCCGCGGTGTTGCGCGTAACCCAAACAGAACCGTCTGCAATTCATCAACCCACGCGCCACGGTCTCTTCTGGCCATCAGTGCCGCTTTTAACACGCGATGAAACCTTTCTACAGCGCCGTTCGCTTGCGGGTGATACGCAGTAGTTCTTATTTTATTTATTCCTAAATATTTCATTAATTCATTGAACAAGCCGCTCTCGAATTGTCTGCCCTGATCTGTAGTAACCCTTACCGAACAACCGTACCTCGATATCCAACCTTCATACAACGTCTTGGCTACCGTACTAGCATAAATGTTTCTGATTGCAAAAGCTTCCGGCCATCCTGTCGCCCTATCCACCACCGTAAGGCAATATCTATAATCATCAGGTGAAGTAGGCAATGGTCCTACTAGATCAACATGTATATGCTCGAAGCGGCCACTACTTTCGTATTTTGCGATAGTGGTAAAAACACAACCAATTAGCACTTTTTCTCTCCGCACCCGTATCACCATGCTTCGATGCCGATTTCGATCTTCGGTTGCTATTGGCCCAACGCTCTCTGCCTCTGCCGCGCTCCAAACCTGCAAGGCGCAGGTTGATCCTCGCTAGCTCTCCCAGGATTTGGCTGATGTCCGATGATCCGTCACTCCTTTTTCCTGTAGTCTTTTCCTGGACCTCCAACGCTTTGACCTCTGCTACTGTTAATGAGCCCTCTCCCGTACTTTCCAGTACCTTGTCTGCTATCGTAGCGAGCACGTCCAAATCCTTTGAGTCAGACACTGCCAGCACCGCCCGCACTGATTTCGGCAAGTGTGATTGCCACATCAACTTTAGGGTATCGTCCGGCACCTTCTCCCTGGCTAACTCACGCATTCGCCGTAGCAAATGTGATGGCCGCTGGTCTCCCAACTCCATTTCGCTGATCAACTTCTGCAATTTCCTTGTTTCCGACTCCTCGAACACCTCCAGTAGCCTTTCCTTCAGCGTCTGATACTTCCGAGAATCTGGCGGAGCCAGCAATAAATCGCTCACTTGCTGTATGGCCGCCTTGCTTAATTTCGTGACAACCAGATCTTGTTTGACTGCATCACTCAGCCTTTGATTCTCCACCGCGGCCTCGAACTGGACAAACCAGAGTCGCGTTTGGTCTGTCCAAAACTCGGGTATACGCGAAGAGACAGTTATGCTGGCCAGCGCCTTTTCGCTGGCATCGCCAGACTTGTCATCCTTCACACCTTGCGCACGCGGCGTTACACTTTGTTGAGGATTCATTTCCTGTTTCAGTCTAACTACGCACCTCACCAAAATAAAATGTTCACAGGGGTCACCACTTTAGATATTCCTTTAGTTATGCTTGATGTATATTATTATGTGTATGTGTTCTATTCGTTTTGTGTTGAGGGTGTAGGTTTAATAGAAACGACCAAGTACGACTGCAGTTTATTTGCGACTAAACTTCTCTGTCTCACGGGCGCAGCCGTGCGTCACCAATAATATATTCGCTGAGTAAGCTTGTACATACAATGTGTCCCTACATTATGATCGGTTTCGTGGTTTTGTCCTGAAAAGGTAATAAACAAATTTACATTCGCATTTATAATATTAGTTAGGATCACAGCTACTCATTGTAATCATGACACCTAATTTAGAATAAATAGGTGCAGATTTATGTAATAATCACTAACAATTCGAAATTACAGCCATTCCTAATAAGTATTGCTCCTAATATAATAAAAATAGGTGCTGTTATGTTTTTTTCCCTTGCATTTAGAGATCACAGCACAATATTTTACAAATCACAGCTGTTCGTAATAAGTACGCTTACTATAAATAAGGTAATTGACTACATCAAATCCCTATCAGCCTTTTCCAACTGTTTTTTTTTAAATTTGCATTTCTAGTTCATGCTTCTTCTGTACAAATCAAAATTTTTGCATCTCGTTTCTTTTTTGGTAGTACACAAGTTCTATTTTTTTCTTAAAGTAATTTTTCTTTAGAGCTTCAACTGAATGTTTTGGAAGAGATAAGTTATCTATTGTAGTTTTCTTTTTCCGTTTGGGCACAAGTTTTCGTTTCCTTAACACACTAGATTAGGAGGTTCTGGTAGTAGATTGGATTCTGGTACTGGGTTAGTCTTCGAAAGTTACTGTGTCAATTTGTTCTCCTGAAAAATTAAAGCTGTCGTTTATATAATAAATGTACATCATTCTGTGGTGTATGAAAAGTATTGATCTATAGGTACCCACCAAAATATTCAGCTGCTTCATCGTATGGATTCTCATCTGGACGTATTTGGTCATCTAAGACTGAAAGGATTTGATGCTCAGCATCGGTTATCATCGGAGTAAACGACCCACCACCAGTCTTCTTTAAGTTTTTCTAAAAAAGATTGATACCAAAGATTAAACCAACGTCCACAACCAACCAGATTTGATAATATCACTGCTGAGGGTGTCAGGTAACCTGCTCATTAGACCCTTTCTTCTTTAAATCCTTTATTATAATATTTTCATTTACGACTTTAACCTGGATAGCTCTAGCTATCACTCTTTTGAACACAGGGCATTTGGCGTTGTTCACACCGTGGTCTTCTTTACAATTTCTGCAGACTTTCGTCGTAATACCCTCTAGCGTGGTAATAACTATGTGTGGTTCCTCTTGTTGGCCGTAGCACGATTGTTTTGAGTGATCGAATGCATAGCATTTCTTGCACGTTTTCGGAGTTTACGAGACCCCCCGGGGACTTCACAGTTCACAATTTACTATAAAAAAGTTCACTTTATAACTCGCGTCCGTGTGGGATATTCCGTTCCGCACATTTATAAATGACGGTGGCTTATCGGTCGTGCGCGTGAGTCAGCTGTAGTGAGCGCTCGCTCCGTAGGCACGTCCGCTCGCTACCGCGCTCTGCAAGTTCTTTTCTTCTAGTTAGTAATAGGCTGCCCCCTTACACGGGACTTAAACATAACTGAAGCGAAATGTCGCCCAAACTTTTATTTCATTTGTTTCGAATGTTATGAATGATGTTAAAATTGGGTGTTTCTGGATCTCATCTGGTTCAGAAATCTTATATATGAATTGGTTGATTGATTGATTGATACCCCATTTCAAGTGTGGAATTGCGGGTTCCTGACTGGTGATTTTAATTGACTGACTACTTGATTAATTGTTACGTAATTATGATGACAAAATTAAACATATGTACGCCACTAAGGCCAAACATGACGGATCTAAACTATAATGTAATTTAATAACTTGCATGCTCTGTATGTGTACTCATGTTTCCACAAATAAAGAATCTTGAATCTTGAATCTTGAATCTGGATTTCTGATCCAGGAACCCCAATTGTGAGTTCCAAGTGACAACTTGCTACGTGCATCTAGAATCTGTTAGGTGGTCTGTCTGTGGTAGGTTGCACTCTGGTGCAACCTACCGAGCACGAAGGCAGCGCGTGGGCGCACCTTCTTTATGTGCTAAGCTATGTGTGCTTATGTGCTAGCGAAGGAGAGGTTCTGATCCATGATCATTCCTAGGTATTTGGCTCGCTTTTCCCAAGGGATCGGCTTGCCAAACATGGAGATGGGCCGGGGGGGGGGGGGGCGGTCTGGTCTAAGTCGTGGTTTCGAAAAGAGAACCGCTTGACTTTTATCCGGATTTATTTCGATCCTTCACTTCCTAAATCACGCACCAAGAACGTTGACTGGCTGCGGTTTGCGGTTTGGAGAGTGGAGGCTATCGCATTCTGACTAATCCCAGAGTAGTAGATGGCTGTGTCGTCTGCGAACAGTGCCAACTATGCCTTTCTACTTTTGAGAATATCGCTAGTGAATAGCGTAAATATGAGAGGGGACAACGCGGCGCTCTGAGGGACGCCGGCACGAATGGGATGGAAAGATGTGAGCGCCCCTTCGATGCGATAGCTAAATGTGTGGTTCGACTTATGTTGCGTTCTACGAGACACATCGTGAGGGAAGTGGGTAAGGGTTATCGGGGCGATGACGTCAAAAGTCAGGGTGGAGCATAAGGTTGAACAATTTTCTCCCTCTGGTTGACGTCCTGGGACTATTCCTCGCTATTATAACTATTGTTCGCTCCCCGCCGCTGATCCGCGTTTTTATTCGAATATGGCTGGCGCGGGCGCCTCTCAGCCCGCGTACCGCCGCGCCCCCGCCGACGTTCTCATCGGTGCCGCCTCCCTCGACGTCATCGTTCGAGAATGTTCCAAACAGTGGCATCGTGAGCAGATCCTGGCCAGGATCTGCTCATGATGCCACTACATACATAAACTGCAAATTAGAATTGCAAGCTGCTTGCACGTTAATGGAAAAGTACACTATACGGTTTCTAAATTCCTCTCCAATCTGAGCACTGACATAAAAATATATTGTTTTTAAACATTTATTTGTAATTAAACTTAGTAGTAAAGTTAGTTGGTACAGGTCTAACATAATTCACTCATATGGTGATTGTATCCTGATGTGTGTTCCATCAAGTGCACCAAGTACTCGAGGAAATCGAGATACAGAATAAGTCTTGCGCGGTATCAGTATGCATGTATACATATCTGCTACACAGCTGTGCTATATTACTGACATCACGTACAATACGGCATGCTAATTTTTTCGAAACTCCTATTAAATCTGCCACTGATATTAATATTGTTCCCTATGCATAGAACCTAAGTTAAAAATAGCTGGTGTATTGGAGATATTCCATGATTCGTTAAACAAACCAAGTAAAACATTAGGAAGGTATTAGGTATAATTCGTTAAACGTGTCTAGCATTCAATGTACCATTTCGGTTGAAAAAAAACACAATGTATACCAATCATTCTTCTTAAGTACGTATCTACATACCTAAGCACTTGGGTAGATTTACTAACCTGGCTCCCTTTGTTTTTAAATATGGATATAATTCAAGCAATAACTCTTGAACGGATGTTTTATCAAGCCGAAATCTCAGCTGGAACTCAAAATCATCCAACGTATATGGGTCATTCTACTTTTAGAAGAAATTAAAATAGAAAAATATAAGTATCGGGTTTCATAATATTTATAGTTTTATTGTTTATTAGCACAACCAATCAAAAAAAAAAATTACTAACAGTGGTAATTACCTTTTTAATTACCAAAAAGAGGGCCGTAAATATAAAATGCCGGTTACAGAAGTGATGTTATACGTCACAAAAATGACGATAATCCAAATAGTTCTTGTTTAAGAACAACAAAGTGTACATTATAGACGATATTTCAACAAAAGATGTGGTCACTAATTCGAACAACAACAATTATGTTTGAAATTAACAGGTCATACACAAAAAAATATCTTTAAAATATGATCACCTGTAGATAAATAAAGAAACTGTATTTTAGAATAATTGCCGTTTTATTATATCCAACTGACCACGCATTCACAGAACACTATTACTCCTAGCGGAGAAGATCGTCATCTTCATACGATAATGTTGGTTTATAAGTATGACTACTAGCGCCGCCAGTGGGACCCTTTGGCAACTTAGTGATGGCGCCAAGTTTGAAAGAGTTCCATGGTGATTTCAATTTCATATGTTTATCAGGAAGAGCTCGTTCTAAAACAAATTACTAATACATATTATTGGTGAGTTTTTGGGGAATGTAATAGGAATCAGTAATTTATTTAGAACGTGCTCATGTTATTTGAAGTTCATAAACAGAATTAAATAAAAGCATAGCATAAAACGTATACAATTTTATTTAAGTATGAAGGAAACCATATATCTACAATATGTAACAAAAACCCTGTTGTTCCTTTTAGGGACGTATACACTTACCTACAAGCACAACATTGATGAAGTTATAATTTAAAAAGACTTAAGCAGTGGCCAATTGAGAGTTCATTATCAAATAACTATTAAAATCGACACATTCGAAAAATGTTTACAGTATCTGACTTTACAAGTATCTTTATTTCGCATAATAGCCTACGAGCTCGGCGGCTTTCTTTGATCTGATAGAAAATGCCGCCAAAAACCTACGGGCGCTCGCGCCGCGGCGTTTCGGTACCACGTGCCTAGCACCCCCTTTACCCCGCCACCCGCCGCCCTGCGAATCACTTCCTTAGTCTCCCGCGCAGATTACTTCCGAACGGATATAATTGTTGACCTACGTAGTGAGTGACTTGTGTTTTGTTTACGTATACGTTGACCATGCCTTATTCAAACGTAGAATATTTTAATATGTTGATGTGTTTAGGGAAATGTGACTGCAATTATGCAGAAGCACGCAGACTCTACCAAGAAAGTTTTACGAGTCTACCATTACCATTCCAACGTTTGCACATACGTACGTTCAATACCGGCAGTGTGCGCGGACAAGACCAACATCGACCTGACGCAGGCAGACCGAGGACTCGAAACAGTGACATCGTGGAGCAAGTCTTGGACGCTCAGTGCGACACGAACTCGGAGTAAACAATATGCACGTTTGGAGAGTTCTCAAAGAAGATGGCCAGCACCCTTTTCATTATCGTCGCGTCCAATCACTACTTCCCTCCGACTATGAGTCAAGACTAGAATACAGTAGACAGGTGCTACTCGACAAGATCGAACAAGATAGTGATTTCTTGAATTGGATACTGTTCACCAACGAATACTCATTTGTTAGAACAGGTGGTTTTAATTCGCACAATGAGCACACGTGTGTTCGATCACATTTATGTGTCAGACGCGGCGACTTTGTTTTTGTTGATGTAGTGAAGTGTTAAATGTAGTTTTAAAAATTATCAACTGTTCATAAAAATACCGTGTAAACCAACATTTTCAAAGATTCATCCGTTAAAGTGATAAACAACAGCTGGCAAGGTCACGAACTTGTGTAGAAAAATAGGTAGATAAGCGGCGGCGCGGTGCATCGGCCGCAGCGGCACGATCAAAGAGAGCGGCACGTGGCGGGAACGTTGTACTTATTTCTGATTTCGCTTCATGCAGTATTGCAGAGGTAAGAAATCAGTCAAACATTACAAATATTCACAATTAAATATTTTATTTTAATTTTTTTTTACAGTTTTTATAAATGACTTGCTTTATTACGTTTGTATACCGATTCTGAAAACGTGGGTAGAAGGAACAACAGGGTTTTTGTTACATATTGTATACGTTATAACGTTAGTCACAGTACACGTAACTTGTTTATAAATTATTATTTATTTTGAGTATAGTACCAACAACTTAAACGATTGTTTAATAATGGTTGTTGTAATTTTCCACTTTGTCAAAACAAACGAAAGTACAAACAATATAAAATATATGTACCTAGGTACTACATTTTAACTGTAATTTGTATGATGTATATAATAAAGAGTATTTCATTATATTATTTTCTAGTAAAATATGTATGAATGAGAATAAACATTTATTATAAATTAAGTATTTATATATTTCATCATAACATAAAAATGGTTCAAGAATTGTATGTTCTTAGGACACAGCAACAGTAAAGAAAACACACAGCACGTTAAAAAAATATCATTTGTGTTTTAATATATTTATTTTCTTTTGTAGGCTAGCTGGCGCAGTACTTTCAGCAAACGTCCTGTTTTGTTCTTTATGTTCCCTACATCTATCTAGAAAATCAAAATTAATATTTTTTCGCAGCAATTCTCTAATGCAATCTTTAACACTCCTCATATGTGCATTTTTATTTAAATAATCATACATGATTGATGCACTTTTCTTTACACACTCAACCATTTTTAACCGACTTCCAAAAGGAGGAGGTTCTCAATTCGTCGGAACCTTTTGTTCCCCGATTACTCGAAGATGGCTGGACCAATTTAGATTATTATTTTTTTGTTTGAAAGGGTATACTTCCTAGGTGGTCCCATGATCATCAAGTCAAGATCTGATGATGGAATCCTGGAGAAAAAGAGAGAACTCTTCAAATTTTATAGGCACACTTGAAGCGATTTGGATAGTTTTTGGAAGAGTACTTTCTAGGAGTGGTCCTATTTCAATTTGGTGAAGATCTGATGAAGAACTTCGGAGATAGGCAACGGAACTCCTCAATAAATGATAGCAAATGGACTGGAATTGCAGAAATCTCATGTCTGTCTATTGTTTACACCACTTCGTAACATAACATCACGCCGGGACGCTGTGAAGATGTAAGCACATGTGTACCACTAAAAAGTGAAAAATGACGATGATGCGGTGACTTTGGATATGTATTTTTATTTTTTGTCACCGCCTTCCGAAATTAAAGTTATTTTCACTTTTTTTTTTTTTGGAAGTCGGTTGTTTTTTTTTTGAAAAAAGTTTTGTGTTGGCATATTTAAGACTTCGTTTGCCATGTTCATTTTCTTTAAATATAGTGAACAAATGGCACACAGTATCCGTAGAGGAGGTTAAAGATTGAAGGCATGATTCACAATTTGTTTCCATTCTCTTAATGATATAACCACAAACATAGGCACAAGCCTGCATCTCCCCAGTATTTTCGTCCATTTGATCCATGGATAAACTGCAACAATCTGCCTTATTGCTTACTGTTAATGGACGACGTACAGGTTTGGCATTGTGGGTCAAAAATAAATTTAAATTACCAAGAATGACAGCATCATCGGTCCCACATTTTGCTGCTGAGGTTGGTGCCGACAAATTAGAAATGATTCCTGTTTTTAAAGCTGCAACAAATTGTGAAACCGTTGGGTTGCAATTAGACCCACAATTACTCCTAGCACACCCTAAACAATTCTACAAGGCATCTTGTTGTAGTCTCTTGGTGGATAAACTACCAATTTCGGGATATTTTTGTTTTAAATTGCGCCATATTCTTTCCACTCCCGCCATAGTTTGGATCCATCCATCCAGCGAAGGTGCCCTTGCCCTTGCACCAATGAACTGACAGTTTAAAAAAAATAATTTCATTTCTTTGAAATATGCAAAATGAGGGCTCCGGTCAGAAATATTTCTCAAATATTTTTTGCCTCTTTGTAAACTTGGAGAGTCCGCATTTAAGCTGTCAAAAAATGTCAAATTATTTAAAAATAATAAAAAAGAGTTTATAAGAACAATAATCATTTCAATTGTAATAAAAAATTGATTTTTGAAAAAAGAAAATGGCTCTGGTAGTATTGTAAAAAACGATGTAGTTATGAGATGATAAAATTATAGAACCCCTATATTTTTAAGGTTTTACTAAACCAACCAACTCTTCCATGATTTGAAACAAGATTTGCTTTTCAGGTCTGATTTGGTTGTAAAATCTTCATTCAACATATGAATTCGTCTCAAGAACCATATTTACAAAATTTCGTTCGTGAGAAACAGTTTAAATATCTCATCCGGGGTTTTGACATTATCTGGCACGTTATATTTACATTCATGCGGGAATTCTTCAAATTCCGGTACTGTATCGTTTATGTCAATCCATACGTGTTTTTTTTTAATGTCTTGTCTTTTGATGCTGGGATTACGATTTGCTCTAAAATTTTGATCTTGTTAGTCCGTAAATCTATACAATCTTGTCAGTACAAGATTGTATAAATCTCTCTCTCTCTTTTCTCAAGCTACAACAGTTTGTAGCTTGATAAATGAGTAATATTTTCACATGTGGTCGTTGGAATACGATGCAATACTTTTCGATAAAGCGATTTTGACTTAGTATCATCACAATAATTGAAAAATGATAGTTCTAAAATTTTACGTGACCTTTTCCGGGTATTTTTATCCATGATAGTAAGCAAAAGCAGTTGCACTCTTTAAAAGTTGACACAACACTAATTGTTTTATGACCAGACTTCGTACGAGATTTTTACGAGATCCAATGAGTCTAGTGTCGCACTAAATGCAAATTTTTACTATCTGTCGTATATGTCGTACGTTTTCATTGATATAAATACTGCATTAAGGGTACTTATGAATGGTGGGCTAAAGCATCTCACTCTAACTCAAAAAGAACCTAAAGAAAATTCATTGGCCCAAGCAGAATAGACGTACACATTCACTTCCGCACTAAATCGGAAACTCATACGAGAACCCTTAGATCTCGTAACGCAGTGATCGTGTTAAACGTTTTTATATGAACAAAAATTCCAATAAGTCTCATTCAGTTCTTGTTAGGCATGGGTAATATTGCTTTTACACTATATCAAATCGTATCTATAGAAGGTGCTATAAAAATATCTGCCACGGCTTTAATGGGAGGTAGTATTGTGTTTAAAGATTACAATAGTGAAGAACTTTCGTACCCCAGAATAGGAATAGTTAATTCAATTTGAAAAAATAAAGTAGTTTAATAAACATTGACTCTACTGTGCATAACGTGGTTCACAAATTACGCGCGATGTGTCGCTTAGTAACTGAAAACAACTGCTATCTCTTTCTATCTATTCTGTGAATGAAAACTGAAATCAGCTGACTAGGTCGTCACTATCTAACCTACTAGGTACGCAATAATACGCAGGCAAACAAGTGTTTTAAAAGTGTAATTACTTACCAGCTACCGCATTCTTCCAAAAAACTGACGTAAATAAGATGATAAACTTCCCATCTTTAGACTGACAAGTTAGTGTAAGAATCGTAATTTTTTTCGTATTATTTTTAAGCAATAGATACTTAGATTAATATCAAATAACAATAAATTACAGTAACTTGGCGTGTTTAAAAGTTAATCATCTTATTTACAATAATTGCACCGTATTTACAGTTATTTACATACTCCCTACCTACTTATCTAGAAAACTGATGCACAAGTCCGCCTTCGCGTTGCACATAAATGTAGGTGTAACGTACATGTCTCTTCACTTTATTTAATGTGTCCGTTTCACTTTTTACCTGCTTAAATGCGCGTTTGATGCGCCTTTTTAGTTCTTCCACACTTCTAATGTCATGTCCAGTTTGGCCTTACACAAGGTCCTTTACACGACCCCACAAAAGAAAGTCTAGAGGGGTTAAATCCGGTGAGCGAGGAGGCCACGGTACTGGCCCTCCTCGGCCTATCCACCCTTCACCGCCGTACCACACACCGTTTAAAATTCCCGTACGCTGATGGCGAAATGAGGTGGTGCTTCATCATGTTGAAAGTGCGGCCCTCTTATCTCTTCAAGAGGAATACGTTCCAACATTCTTCTCACACGGGTTCGTAGTAAACGCAAATACGTGTCTCCGTTCAGTCTGTCTAAGAACACTGGTCCTAGAATTCTGTAGCCGAGTATCCCGGCCCACACATTAACACTAAACCGAGTCTGAAAGTGGTCAGGTCGCACAACACGAGGATTCGCCTCAGTCCAATAGTGCGCATTGTGTATGTTGAACATACCAACCCGTGTGTGCGGCGTTCTTCTCGTATCCAATTACAAAACGTGAGGCGAACCGCGTAGTCGTGTGGATGCAACTCTGGTACCCTTGTGAAATGGTAAGGGTGGAGCCCTTCCCGATTTAAAAGTCGCCACACGTAGTTGTCGTTCACGTCAAAGACACGAGCTGCATCCCTGGTGCTCGCAAGAGGATGACGCCGGAAGAAGTCCAACACTTCCTCTTCGAGGTCGGCAGAATATGGAGGCCTGCCTGCGTCAACCGGAGGCAGGTAAAAGCGGCCGTGTTCACTAAATCTGTACACGGCATCCAGAATGGTATGATGACTCACTCGCACACCAAACCTCTGCTGGTACAAGTTTACTGCATGCGCAGTTATGGAGTTACACTCGCGGTAGCACAATACCATTTCAAGATATTCTTGATTGGAATACCGTCGTCTGGGAGGCATTTTTAAAGGAAGCGCGAGCAATTTTCCCGTCGCTAACCGCTAAAACTAACTTCCGAGCGGGCGGGAGGCGACTGGCGACCGGGCGCGGGCGGTCGGCTAGCACGTGCGACGAAAGGGGTAGTGCGGGTGAGGGTGGGGGCGCGCGGGGCTGTTCTTTGACGACCGGCATTGTTTGATAAGAATGGCAAGAGAGTATGAACGGCGCCGGCGTTTTACGAAACGATTGAATTGTATTCGGTGCGGTGCGGCAACAGCTTACAGATACGTGACGTACGTGCTACGTTTTATACGAATAAATCAATTCAAATTTATAAGTACAATTTTTTGAATGGAAAAAAAAATGACAAATGATAAATAATTTATCTTTACTATTGTAATCTATAAACACATTACTGTCTCCCATTGCAGCCGTGGCAGATATTTTTATAGCACCTTACGGCGCGTACACATAGAACATCCGTTTTACAGGATCCTTTTTAACTGATCCGTCGCTACTGGAGGTAATATTCACACAGCATTTACAGGACCGATTTTAACAGATCCGACGCTACTGGAGGTAATATTCACACAGCATTTACAGGACCGATTTTAACAGATCCGACGCTACTGGAGGTAATATTCACACAGCATTTACAGGACCGATTTTAACAGATCCGACGCTACTGGAGGTAATATTCACACAGCATTTACAGGACCGATTTTAACAGATCCGACGCTACTGGACTTTCGTTCTTCAGTGTATCGCCTACTTTCTACGAGAATGGACGTTGTCGTGTTGTATTGGTACTATCGTCGTCTGCGGCGGAGGAAGCCCCGGCGTTATTGGATACATCCACTATTAAGGCAAAGATTTTGTCGTGGTGCTGTTGTGCGTCAGCTGAAAGAAGACGAATCTAAATTTTTTACTTATTTCCGAATGACGACGTCTACTTTTGATGACCTTCTTAAACGATTAGAAAAGGATTTAAAAAAGAAAGACACAAACTGGAGGAAAAGCTTGTGCCCTGAAGTAAAACTAGCGATATTTTTAAGGTAAGAACTTTAATTTTTGTTATTATCAATTAAAATTTAAAATGACAAAAAGGTTTACAAAAATGAAGATTTATTTCAAAACATAGACAGATCTGGCAAGTCTGACTCCTGGCTGAATGTAGATTCTACTGATGGCGAACCTTCTACTGATGGTGTAGAGTCAAGATGATGTGGCCTACTAAAATAACCTTGGGTGTGGTAGTGAGGAGTGCTAGAACTTTGTGAATATGGAGGCCACTCGTAGTTTGACTGACCATATCTTCTACTTTTAATATTTTGTAAAAGGTTTATCACTCCAGACTGAAATTCTAAAATTTGATCGCCATTAAGTGAAGCCAGTTGCGGCAAAATACCTTTGAAGAACGATAAATTGGGATCTTCAAACTCATTTTTACTTTTTTTTAACTGATCATTCATGTATTCAATCATTTTGGCGTCTACTTCATTCACATTTCTTTTGATTGCCTTGCGTTGCGGCGGGGCTAAATTTTGTCTTTCCTTTTGTCTGTCACTACCACTTTGTTCCGTAATCTGATCAGGTTCATCTTCGTTGTCTTTATTACTTTCTACTGTTTCCGTGATGTTGTCATTAGCAGGGACGTTCTCGTGTGTATCACCTGGGGTGACAACTTTTTTCAAAAATAACATTTGATTGTGATATTTGTAAGGCTTGGTATTTGAGGCAGCAGCTCCAGATTTCTTCAATTTCTTTTTCTCACTCAATGTTCGTATCCAGGCATCTCTAGTCGAATTCCATTTTTTTATAACATATTTTCCTGAAGCAAGTAAATAATAATATAAGATGGTTGTCAATAGCTTAGTAAGTGAAAGGCGAATAAGAAGGTAGAATAGACTTGTCAGTAATTAATTACCATATTGGTCAGTGGATAAGTCAAATTGACAGTGCAAGAACTAATCGGTCAGTAAATAATGGGAAGCAAAAAAGTATTACTAATGTTTAAATCAATTTATTTTAATTAGGTAATTTTATAATTTAGTTCAGTTCAGTTTAATTTTATTTTATTTATGTACTATATATATAAGTATGAGTTTTGATTTACGACTTTGCTAAAAACTCTCATAAAAATTTCGACTTTCCATACAAAATTTGTTGGTCACTATAATATTTTATAGTTTTATAATAAAACAAGACTTATTCATCAAGCCATCTTTAATAGTCTGACCATAGAGAAGTACCTCTACGAAACATAGACATAGAGGAAAGTCACCAAATATGGAATACTATTTTGTTTTTGGGATATAAAAAAAAAACTTCATATAAATTAAAACAGTTTAATGTTTTTACTAATCAGTCATACATTTATATGTAGTAATTAACAGCCTTTAATCAAATATATTAGTTATCAAATTAAAATCTAACATAAAAAACAAAATCACAAATGAGTAACCAAATATGGAATAGGTACCCATATATGGAATATAAGCATAAATCAACATAACAATAACAAAAATGGACATTAATATCTTTGAGATCAATTAAATAAATATAACATATTGTGATAAATGAAAGAAGTTACATAATTACTTGCAAAAGTCACAGATCCAAGTATCAAACTCTGGACCAGCACAATCATAATGTGCCCAGAGCCCACACATCAAGCATTTAATCCAGCTTTCTCCACTTTTATCCATGGAAAAAAGTCTTGAACAGAACATACATTCTGCATCAGCAGAGTCAGGAGGTACTTGGTCCATCAACCCATCATGTTCACTACCTTCATCAAACTGGATAACGTCTAGTTCCTCAGAGTCTTCTTCTTCACTATCCTTATTTTTCTTCGTTTGTTTGTTTCTCTTCGCAGTTTTCTTCTTATTCTTTGTCTTGACTAGTTTATTTTCTTTTTCTTGTCTCTTCATATTTTTATTTTCTAAATCAGTTTTGTAGGGAGAAGATGTTATGACTGCTGCTACAGCAGCTTTTCTTCCTCTGCTAGATACTTTTCTTCGTTTCTCTGGCACTGGACTTATGGCATACGGAGACACCAGACCCAAACTGCTGCGATTAAGCCCAGAAGTCGAAGGTACAGGTTCAGGTTGTAAATTAGCAGTTGTTTGTGGTGCAGGTATTTCTACCAGAACTTGACCAGTTTCAGATCTTGATTCCAGCGGAGGGATATTGGTTGTACAACCGTCTATTAAAGCATTTTGTTGCGCAGCAATAAAGTCCACATCACTGAAGACATTTTTATTTAAAGGCCACAATCCAGTAACTTTGAACCCGTTGGCTGCGATTTCGCCTGTTTGTACTTTCAAATAGGATTTGCCAAACAGCTCCACAATATCATATGGACTTAGAGGTCTGTTGTTGTCTCTAATCCACATGCGTATTTCCTCACTATAGTATGTTTTTAAAGGCCCCATGAAAGTTTTATCTAATGGCTGCAATTTATGAGTCGTATGAGGAGGTAACGAAACTATGTCCACGTTATTTTCCCTAGCAATATCTATTATATCGATATTGTGAGTATGACTATAGTGTCCGTCTAGTATCAGTAAAACCCTCGATTCAGGAGTCGGGTTGGTGTGTTGAATAAAGTGCTTGAACCAGTCTGTAAAGATGTTCATTTGTATCCACCCTGATGGGTGTGCAACTCCGACTGATCCTGGAGGACAGCCTCTCATTAGCTGAGCACTCATATTTTTTCTGGGAAAAATAATGAACGGTGGCACAAAATGACCAGTAGCATTCATGCAAACAACTATTGTCATCAGAGATCCTCTTTCTGCTGAAGTCAGTGCAGCTACCTGGCGTTTACCTTTGTGGCCGATGATTTGTGGTATCTTACTTTGTACTATTGTGAGGCCTGATTCATCCACGTTGTAAATACGATTTGGTGGATAGTTATTCTTAGCGTAAAGCTCTTCAAGGAGGTTGAAAAAGGCTTCCACTTTTTCTTTATCAAATCCAAATGCTCTGGCAAATGATGTACCAGTTGGTCTTCTTATCGAAAGTTTATCTTTATGACGATTTAAAAATAACTTTAACCACTTTTTTCCAGCCATACCTGATTCACCGAAGGGATTCTGCAAATTGTTTCGCTTTGCTAGCATGAACGCCATACGGCGAAGATCAGTTCTTGTTAAACCGTGAAACTTACTCTCCATTATTAGTATGTATTCTACTAGCTGATGTTCAAGTTCGGAGCCCAAGATAGTTTTTCGTCCTAATGTAGTAGCTGCTGCCACTTCTGGAGACTGTTCATCTTTTTGGCAGAGACGAAATAAAGTTGTCCTAGGCACTTGAAAATGCTGTGCCGCTTTCAAATACCCCATTTTCTTTTCCCGGACGAATTTTATAGCTTGTGCCATTTTTTCTTCATCCCAGGTTTTTCGTTTGGTTGATTGTGAACCGGACATTCTAAAAACAAACATTACATATATTTTTTAGCAAGCAAGTATCTATCATATGAAATATTATATCTAATTATGGAATATTCCATAATTAGACACCGACGACTGTCCATATTTGGATTTTTATACTAGTTCAAACTCTTCTAAATATTTTTTTAAGTCACAATATTTTGAAATTAAAAGATCACAAAATGGTGAAATAAACATAATACCGATATACTAAATAGTATAACACTTATGTATACAAACATATCAGCTGGTAATACTCATTTATTACTTACCTTTAAAATTTTCCGCACGACAACAAAACAAAACACGCCTGCCACAAGTGAAGTGTTCGCGCAACTGACTCGATGGTGTGAGTGCGATAGTTAGTAGACCGAATGGAACAGAAGATGGTCGAGTGTTGCGTTTCATACTTATAGTCTTAGAGAAATGAAGGTATTCCATATTAGGATACTATTTCATATTTGGTAATTAACTAAAACTAAACCCTTACAGTCACTAACGTTACTTTGTATGGGAAGTCAATATATGTGTAATAATATAGTAATTGATCAATTTTTTTTTTTTAGGTATGCAGCGTCTGGGTGTACATTTGAAGAACTTTATTACGTCTTTCGTGTCGGTGTGTCAACTATAAGCAACATTATTAAGGAAGTTACACGATGCATATGGAACAACTTGAATGACGAGTTTATGCGACTTCCTACAACAGTGAGTGAATGGGAGCATATATCAAATGGATTCGACACAAAAGCAAATTTTCCCCACTGTTTAGGAGCAGTGGACGGTAAACACATCAGACTTCGAAAACCAGCAAAAAGTGGCTCAATGTACCTAAATTACAAAGACTTTTTTTCCATCATATTATTAGCGATCGTAGACTCTGACTATCGTTTTCTATATGTTAGTATTGGGTCGTATGGAAAAGAATGCGATTCATCAATATTCAAGGAGTCGACATTTTGGAAAATGATGCTAGATGGCAGTTTACAAATACCAGAACCTTGCCCATTAATAACAGGCTCAGAAACGAGAGTTCCCTACGTCATAATCGGCGATGAAGGTTTCGGTTTACACGAAAATTTAATGAGGCCATTTAGCGGGACGCATTTATACGTAAATAAGCGAATATATAACTATCGTTTGACCAGAGCTAGACGATACGTTGAATGTGCATTTGGTATTCTTGCTAATAAGTGGAGAGTATTCCACCGGCCTCTAGACGTCAACAAAACAACAGCTATATGGATAGTTAAGGCATGTACCGTTCTACACAACTTTGTAAGGGAAAAAGAGGGCTTAAAGGATGGCAACACATCCGAATCTGAAGCATTTCATTTCAATAGCCTACCTGATGATGAAACGCTACGAGGTGGTCGAACTGCAAATTCAGTTCGAACGGAATTCGAAAACTATTTCGTGTCCGAATCTGGGTCAGTTTCTTGGCAGAATGAAGCTATTTAAAATAAAAAACAATGTCTCCATTACAATATAAAATAAATACTTACCAAATTCTTGTCTTTCTTTTTGTTCCATAGCTTCAAAATCCTCCTTTAGAATACCGCATATTTCGCGCCAAGCTGCGGTTTTTGCAATTTTATCTTTATAAATCTCCAGTGTTTTGTCCCAAAGAACTGGTCTACTTTCAACACAATTTATCAAAACTTCTTGCTCAACATATTTTTCAAACGCCTTGCTTGCCATGATTATGATAGCACTGGACACGTGCACTACTCTAGGAATGAAACCGGCAAATGGCGGCTGTGTGTAGCACATCGCACCCCGCGCACCCCCGTGCAAAGCCTCGTGCGGTTTCAATCCGATAAAACGGATTAGTATAGTATTACTGGATCCGGAATACTGTGTGAACTGGCTCATACAACTACATACGCTAATAACATATACGTTTAAACGGACCTGTAAAACGGATTGCTGCTTATTTTGTCGGATCAGTATTTTTTACTGGATCCGGAATACTGTATTCTGTATGAACTCGCTCATACAACTACATACGCTAATAACATATACGTTTAAACGGACCTGTAAAACGGATGTTCTATGTGTACGCGCCCTTATATATCGGTTTAGAATATCGGATGTCGCATCTATATATTTCAATACCTATTTATTGGCTGAATCAGTGCGGAACTCTGAAACGAAATTGGTACTGTGATTTTTAGGTTTCGGTTTTGTTCGATTCATGTACATCATTGTCTTTTATTTGTAACTGTATACTCGAAATCAGTGAATGTATTTTTTGTTAATGTTGATAATATGGCACTGAAATTAAAGTAGTACAGACGTTTCGGTTTTTTTAGATTTATAATCATTTATATCAATTATTTTATCAGTGAATTGAACTTTCCTTCATACTTTTCTCAGGCTTAGGACTGACTGCATTACTAATAAGCGAATAAAGAAATTTACTGTTAATAAATAAAGGCATTGCAGGCGTATTTAAAAGTTCATAATACACACACACGTTACATTTTGTAAATTACTTACAAATATTGACAAGTGGGATTTATTCGCTTTTGGTCTAAATTAACGTTCAAGAAAGTCAGTTGCTTGAAGTTTTGTGATGTTAGTCGCATCCAACGGTCACTGATGATGAGGCCCGTTTTACTAAATATTCGTCCACAGGGAACAGATGAGGCCATTATATTTCCATATTTTGGGACAAGATTGGCGAGATGCGGGTAAGTGAATTTGTGGACACGCCACCACTCGAGAGGACAGCTCCATTTGTCTCCGTGGAAGGTTGGCAGCGGATCATCTTTAATATAGGTGTCGATCTCTTTAATGGCCTTCGACAAAGGAGTCCCAACTGGTTGTTGCTTTTGGCCTATAATTTCATCCAGTATAGCCCGAAATCCATCAACAGTGTTGCTAGCAGCACCAGCCGATCCCGACGGCTGAGACGACTGTTCTTGCGCACCTTCTTCAGCAATCATCGCAACTAACTTTTCCTGCACGCAGCTCTTGGTATTTCTGGCCTCATTCTGATCGCTAAATACGGATAGTTTGTATCGGGGATCTAAGAACGTGCATGTAGAAAATGTTCTGCTTCATTCAATAAGGCCGAATCTTGTCACCAGCCCTGTTCTCAGGCGATATATGACATCTTTTGTCAGTTCATAGAATGGCTCTGTAATAAATTTATCACAGGCTGTTAAAAGGCAGCGTGTCATTACGTGGGTACTTCCTGTATCAGACGTTTTGGGATACAGTCCGCCCTGTCGTCCGTTTGGGCCTTCAGTAGTATCTCCAACGCCGTGCTACTTGTTTTATAGTGCCTAACGACTTTTTGTACTTTATCCAGTAGAGGCTGAATGGTAATAAGGGCAGCTTGCACTATTAAATTTAGGGAGTGGCCGAAACAGCCATAATGTTTCCATCCAATATTATTGATGGCCTTTTGGATGTTAGCTGCGTTATCTGAGACCGCGAAATTTATTTTATTGGTTAATCCCCATTCGGCCACAATATTAATGAGCATTTCTTGTATATTTTCACTGGTATGGGAGTCTTGAAAATTACAACAATCTAATAATCTGTATTTTAGCTCTAAATCGTCTGTCATATAGTGACCAGTAACGGCCATGTACGACTCGTTGGATCTCGAAGTCCATAAATCAGTAGTGATACTTACGGGATTATTGCATTCCCAGGGCCTAATTTTATTTTTATTTCTGCTTTGGTTTGGTCGTACAAAGCTGGCAACATGATAGTGGAAATTGTTTTCCTACTTGGCAGTTGGTAACCAGGAATCCACCGAGCAAACTTTCTAAAAGCTCTTTCTTCAACCAAATAGAACGGTTGGTAACTGTCTATAAATAGATCCATTACATCTCGATATTTTTTTTAATTTCGTTCAAAATTCGTCTGTTAGCACCATAACTTCCTATTGTCTGTTGTCTAAGCGTAGGTATTATGGGACGACTACCAGCGGTTGCGGATGTTGACGTTTCGGGAGAAGCATTCACAACAGCTGATGATGCCGTACCAGCAGAAGAATCGGTCTCTGCTGTCTGTACCGAAGATTGAGTTTGGCCTTGCTGAATCGGTCTAGATTCATGCTGTGCCCTGGTCACTGTTGTAAACGCATCTAAGTGCTTTTTCTTAAATGAGCCTTTAGGTTTCCTGTCGAGCCCTTGTAGCTGTAAATTTCGCAACAAATACGTTTTGCATTTTTGTCGACTATATTAGTTTTGTCGATATAGTCCCATAATATGCTTGTACTTGGACGAGGCATTTTTTTACTACCTATTTTTAAACACTAACTTAGTCACTACTCACTAAAAAGAGTTTTAATTATAGAACTAGATATATACCTATTAGTATTATGTAATTACTATTTAAACTACTATTATTTATATTTTATTTACACTATTATTACACAACATGAATATTATCCCTATTATGTACACAAAACCAAACAATTACGCACTTTAACTTTAGAAAGTAAAGAAAGCGAGCAGAGAAATTCGGTCACCTGCAGCTATCGCGACGCGTAACTAAAAACTCAAAAAGTAAAACTAGAACACGAAAGGTACGAAAACAGCAAAGCGCAATCACGGGCAAGGTCAAGGGTCACGTAAAATGAAATCAAAACTATTTTTTATTGAGAGTGCCATATGATTTAAAATCCTTTGACGTTTATTGTTGGTTTCCTGTTTACAAGTGTTTAGAAATATAATGTATTCGGTTTTTTTTTTAAAACGTAGCGCCTCACTAGGAATTTCTTCCTGTATCGTGGGTGCGTTTACAAACATAGAAACTCACAAACACAAACACCCAGACCCGGAAAAATTACTTGCAGATCATACAGATATTTGTTCCATGCGGGGATCGAACCCGCGACACGCTGCGCAGCAGTCGATCGCTCAGCCATTACGCCAACCGTGTCGTCAAAGCTCTATGCTCCTGTAAATAATGTTTAAAATTAATATTAGACATTAGCGTATTGCACTCTCTCGCTCGTCCATCTACAGCTACATCACTCCCGCCCGCGCGCATCGCAAGGAATACTCGGTACCACGGACCACCGTACTACTCTACCCGAATCAGTTTGAACCGAATATTCGAATATCATAGATCATGTGATACGATATCGGTATAGTGTGTTGTTCTGCGACTCATCGCTCTACGAGAATAAGTTGAATGCTCCTGCATTCAACTTATTCTCGGTACCGGGGTGATTTGATATTATTGTGGGTAATTAAAATATATCATTAGCTAACAACATTATCTGAGGGTATTTATATAAAATTTTATGTTGATAACTTCATTAGTTTGTTTGCTACCTCCAGTCAGCAATAACGAAAATGACTGACTCGACAATGTTGAAGAAAATCGAGCATCGTGCGGTGATTAAATTCCTCACTAAACAAGGAAAATCTCAAAAAACTATCCATGAAGAAATGATAGCCGTTTATCAAGACTCTGCTCCTTCATTATCGACCGTACATAAGTGGTCAAGTGAATTCAAAAGAGGCAGGGAAAGTATCAAGTGTGATCCCCGCCCAGGTGGGCCAATCACCGCCGCTACCGAAGAAAATGTGAAAATTAAACTTGTATTAGAAGATGCTCATGTATAAATCAAGATGTTGGCAGAAATAACTAAGCTATCCGTTGGTACTATACATAATATACTACATGATTATCTCAACCTTACAAAAGTTAGTACAAGATGGGTGCCGCGCATGTTCACTGCGCTTCAAAAGCAGGTGCGGCTTGACACTTGTAAGGAGTTTTTAGAGCTGTATAGCGACGATCCAGCATGTTTTCGAAAGGATAGTTACAGGTGATGAATCGTGGGTTCATCACTATGACCCCAAGAGTAAACAGGAGTCTATGCAGTGGCACAAAAAGGGATCAGACCCTCCGAAGAAGTTCAAAGTCACTCCATCCGCTGGCAAAATCATGGTCACAGTTTTCTGGGATTCTAAAGGAATACTATTGATCGAGAACACAAAAAAAGGTGAAACTATCAACGCAGAAAAATACTCAACCACTTTACGCCGTTTGAGAGAAGCAATAAAAGAAAAAATAAGAGGAAAGCTGGCAAAGAATGTGTTGCTTCTTCACGACAACGCACCGGTTCACACTGCGCGGCTCTCCAGGGCTGCTGTACGAGAGTGTGGGTTCGAGGAAATTAACCACCCACCCTACAGACCGGACCTGGCCCCCAGTGATTACTTTTCATTCCCAAAAGAGAAACCCAAACTCCATAGAAAGTAGGGCCTGGAATTTGGCCACAAATTAGAACATCTAGGAAGGTTTCACGAGCCCAATTTTCGCGTCTCCCAGCAATGGCCAAATTGGTCAAATCAGACGATGTTTAGATACATTTTCGGTTAGGTTTTATTTCCTACGTAAATGTGGAACGCTCATGCGCTTATTTTAGGTAGGTAGGTAGGTACCTACATAAAAAGCGCTTAGGGGGTGACTTCAGATTTATCTTATTAATCTTACTGAAAAAGTCAGCTGCAACTATGTTTATTAGACATAGCCTACTTAGGTACATCACGAACGGCTTGCATTTGTTATTATTGTACATAGATACTAGTAGAAGATTTGACGCATTCGCAGATTACATTACCTTATCTCAGATTGCAATACATGATACATATATTACATTTATTCAAATAAAAAACAACATTGTGATAAAAAAACATTATTAATCACCTGCTTCATTAGGAATATCATAATATAATAATACAGCATCCAGAAATTGTGGAGGCAATTGACTTCCCTGGTGCCGTGCCCAACCAAGATACCATATTATGCTCATGGTGTGGGCACAGCACCTAACTGTTCTTTTGCCAACGATACAGGTGCAATAATATTGTATTATCGCATCCCTTCCACTTAAAGAACTGTCAAGTAATATATAAATGAAATACATATTTACATCCTTTTACTAATCATCATCTGCCTAGCCTTTTCCCAACCATGTTGGGGTCGAGCTGAATACCAGTATTTTACATGGAGCGACTGCCTATCTGACCTCCACAACCCAGTAACTGGGTAACACGATACCCCTTGGTAAGACTGGTTGTCAGACTTTCGGGCTTCTGACGACCCGTAACGACTGTCAAAGATCCACAAATGACAGCCGGGACCAACGGCTTAACGTGCTTTCCGAGGCACGAAGGGGTCTTGGTATGTAAAGATGGTCACCCATCCACGGACCAACCGCGGCAAGCGTAGCTTAACCTGATCAATCGACCCGTGCAGCTATTTTTTACTTAGCCACATCCTTTTACTAATATGCCTTGAATTGATTCTTCCTCTTAACATCCAGGTTGAGGCCGAGGTTGCCAGCTTTCTCTTATCTGCCCCTTATAGTAAGAACAGGCCTGTTTAACTTGGTATGTGCCCAAAGATACAAGAATAAGCTTGCTGTATGGTAATTCAGAACATTCTCTAACGTTGTTTCGTCCTACATCTATTGCTTGGAGCTGTGCCCTACATCGATTTATGGTATTAATCTCATAGTTATAATTTATTTTCCACATGAATGTAGTACATTATCGAAATCCAAAAAAATACAATCAGACTATTTTAATGAAAACATATCTTGAATTTGATTTGCACTAAATGTGTTGATAATATTTTCACCAATATCGTTGAGAAACTTCCATGATGTGCATGTTAAATGGATATCACAAAGGAGATTATTTGGAGGTACATAATAGTTTTATAAGTAACTGAGTTCGCATTGTAATTGTTATTCGGTTTCTTTCATGTCTCTGACATCCTTACACAAAACATCTAATTCTGGTTTCAACAGCTTTAAAATAATCGGGTAAAACTATAGGAGTTGCAACAGTAGGTGCCCTGGGTGCAGAATATGTTTCTTGCCTTGTTCAGGAATGTCCTGACTATTAGGCTCATTGACAGCTGATGAAGCACCCACCTGAAAATAATTCATCTACTTTAAAGATTGCCATTACACCAGAAATGTATGATTTGTTATAGCCCGCTTTGAAAAAGACTGATCTTAAGAAATTCTGCGAATGAGAAATCCTGACGTAGGAGCTAGACTTGTTCAGTGTTTTTTTTAAATGTAATCCTAAATAACTATGCTATTGATTGCAGTCACAAAACCAATAATTAATATTGTGAGTCTAATACAAAAAAATAAAGTTTAATTAAGTCGTGGTTAAAAACGTTTTATCACGTAAATTTGACGCTTTGTCTTTAAAAAAAAAATGGACTATATTAACATAGGCAAGTTGTTTTAGAAAATGGCCTATTTAATTAAGATTTCAAAATAACTTGCTACTTATCGTTCCATACAAAACATTATTGCATATTTACTTCCAAAAGGACTTAATTTCAAAAAAATCTTTTTTACCCGAATAGTACTTTTGTGTGCAAAAGGATTTGCTTTATTATTGTGCGAGACGGGCAGGTGTGATAGAGAGTGACGCTGTTCAAAGTGCAATAGAGTGGGATAGACTGACATTTTGTTTTAGAGATAGCGAGATGGTTAGTGACGCCGATGCGATAGTCAGACATTAGTTATTATCATTCAGTACGCTTCGTTCCTTCGTTTACTGCGCATCTCCTCGTAATCGTGTAACTTTCGTACTTGACAACTTTGGCTTGTGTTACCCTGGACTTGATATCGCATTTGTGTTGACGACTTTCCATTAATCGAACATATGACTCTCGAAATTAAGTTACGGACCCCGTCTTATACTACTTACGGGAGACACCCTGGTAAAAGGTACTGTTTCTTGCTGGTTGGACCTTGTAAAAGGTACTGTTTCTTACTGGTTGGACCTGGTAAAAGGTACTGTTTAATGCTGGTTAGACTTGGTAAAAAGTACTGTTTCTTACTGGTTGGACCTGGTAAAAGGTACTGTTTCTTGCTGGTTGGGCATGGTAAAAGGTACTGTTTCTTGCTGGTTGGACCTGGTAAAAGGTACTGTTTCTTGCTGGTTGGACATAGTAAAAGGTACTGATTCTTGTTGGTTAGACAAGGTAAAAGGTACTGTTTTTTGCTGGCTACACATATTCGTATCTTCAAAACCTGTGTTGATATCCCAAAATGTACAAAGAAAACTATTAGATATAAAATAAGCAAATACCTTAACAGAGTCAGTTACGTACTAACACGTTTATTAATTTCGTAATTTTCGTTTATTTTTTTTGGTGAGTTTTAGTTATAATACAGATAAAAAATCACAAACCTTAGTATTTTCTTTATTTTATCTCCACTAAGTACGTGTTGTACCAACCGCTTACCACGTGTCAACTTATTAAACTCTTGAAAAGAGTAGGTATAGTTACCTAAGCGGTGACATACAATTAAAATACATATCCAAAGTCACCGACTTCCGAACTTAGTTATTAAGGTTAAACAAAAAGGTTTATTATTTTTTGCTTTTCAGTTTTTTCGGCGGTTTAATTTTTTGTAAAAAAGTTTTGTTTTATAATTTTTTGTGGCTCTAATCTACTAATTACTACATGCTTAATTTTTGATGACTTTTTGTGATACACAACTCAACATTAAGAAAATCTGTGACTGAACAATCAATCATTCCCAGTTTTCCTACCCTAAAGGGGTTGGATTTTTTTCCCAAATGTATATGGGACCTTATACGGGACTTCGGGCTATACCCTGTTCAATAAAACAAGAATCATCAAAAGCGGACTACTCTGTAAAAAGTTAAGCGTGGTCATGCATAAAAAACACGAAGAAATCGTTTGTGGATGAATATTTCATTAGAATAGAATAGAATAGAATAGTATTTATTTGCTGTAAAAACATGGTATAAAGAGATGGTAAAAAAAAAATAACAAGAGCATACATGCTTTTGCTTAACAGTCATAAGCGTACAAATTTACACAACCATATTTAACATTTATAGTCAAAGAGTTCTTTGACACTATAAAAACTATGACTACACAACCATTCATGCAATTTATTTTTGAATAATCTTATATTTAAAGTCTTGAAATTACTTGGTATCTTATTATACACGTTTATTTTTACATCGTTCTGGAGCCGAAACACAGTAACTCCAGACGAGTAACAGTCACTATTGGCATTGTTATTTTTGTTTTAAGACATCTAATAAAGAAGTTAGAAATTTATCACTTTTTTTCTGTCATTCGAGTTAAATTTTAGTAGCGCTTCCACTATTTCATTCATAAACGCAAGATCGTACGCGATCTGCTCGGTGATGACGTAGCGCGGCACAGCTGTGCGTGTGCGTCAGTTCAGCGCGCCCGCGGTGGGTCAACGGACGTCGGACGAATAGGCTGCAAGTACGCACGGCTACACATCAAGCTATACATTTCCAGTTTACGCTGATCTTGCACTGTACGGAAATCCTATTCAACGTGAAATCAGCTAATACTAGAAATTTATAACTTGAGGTGTAGCCATGTGTACCTACAAGTAGGTATTTCATTTCAGGTACGATTTAGGTTAGTTCATTTACCTCCATCATCTCGTATCGAAAGCACGGCACGGTGTTTACCACTATCACATCATCGTAAACGAGAGAAATTAATTGACATTTAGGTAATTCACCACTCTCGCGTCACGAATCACCTAGTAGGTACTCGTACATATTCAACTAGACACGACGAGTTGGGAGTTGTATTTTACCGCTATCGTCCGGCTGGTACGATATCGTACCGGTAAGTCGAGCACCCTTCAAGCCCAGCTGGTACGACATCGTACCACCCAAGCAAGCGGTTTTTATCTTAATACTATTGAGTATTAAGATTGCGAAATCATCGCAGACGAGATTAAACCTTATTTATAAGTATAAATAAGGTTTAATCTCGTTTGCGATGATTTAACTCTATGGGCCGATAACCAGTCTTTCGTAAACTACGTCATTCAAACGCTTAAAAGTTCTGTGGCAAAATAAAAGTTTAAAAGTAGTTGACAGTGACGCTTCGAACGCGCGCGTCGACAGAGCGATATCTTGATAGGCTCTCTAGTTATTTAGTGTTTTTTCTTATTTTTTGTGCATATTCGACGTGAAGTGGATAAATATTCATTTATAAGTAGTTATTACATTGTTTTAGATAATATTTGCATCAAATAGCATCATAAAAACTGTGTTTTCGATAAAAAGTGTTACGTAAACAAACCGTTGCTCAGTGACGTCATTGTTATGTGAAGTTTGATTGTGTTGAGTGTTTCACAGTGAATTAAGTGTATCCTGGTGTATTTAATGGTATGTACACAAATCGTACTCATAATTAAAGAAAATTCTAGGTATATTTCATAACAAAATTATTTAAAAAAAATCTTTGAATGTTCGAGTGCACAAAACGGCCTTTGACCTCCTCGCGATATGAAGTTTGTTTTGTTTTGTTTGTTTTCTTTATTTTCGGAAGGCTTACAAACTAATAACATAATAATAATAATGTAAAACTAAATTGCTAATTACAAGCCCCCACAGATAAAGTTTGAGTTTAAATATTATGCAAATGTTCAGTAGGATTCCCAAAAAAATACTGCTGTTAGATTAAGTAGGTACTTGTCTATTCAACAAGAAACAAGCAAAATATCGTGCAAATTAACATCGTAATTTTATCAGAAATCATCATAACACGGGAAGAAACACACTTTCAGCCATTGTCTGTTATCTCCATCGTACCTATATCATTAAATATCAACGTAACAAGAGAACTGTTTACAACTTATAGTATGCTTTGTTTATTCAAGAACCCGACAAACGCCACTTGAAGTAGGTACCAAAGAGTAATAAAAACTCGAGCGGACCTTTTTTTTATGAGCGCGGTTGCCTTGAATCGAGTGACGACCAATCGCGCTAATAGGTACATATTAAGCATAAGTACCTACCTACCATATGATAAATCCCCTCTTTGAGGAGTGGCTTGAGAGGCGGCATGGCGTCCTCACCTTCCGCCTGACACAGGTCCTCACCGGACACGGCTGTTTCGGGAGGTTCCTGTTTCGCATAAGGCGGGAGGAAACGCCCGGGTGTTTCCACTGCGAAGATGGCTTTGAGGACACGGTGGAGCATACGATCGAGGTCTGCCCGGTTTGGGCGGAACACCGCCGTGTCCTCGTGGAGGCGATCGGCGGCGGCGATCTCTCGCGTCCGGTCCTGGTCCAGGCCATGGTACGGAGCGAGAGTACATGGTTAGCCGTCACCTCCTTCGGCGAAGCAGTGTTGCTCGCAAAGAGGGAGGCGGCGCACGTGAGGGAGAGGCAGGACATGCGCCCTCGTGGCTGCAGCCTTCGCAGGAGACGCCCTGCGTGTCGGGAATCCCAGGCTGATTCCCGGCCACCGTAGGCGCGGGCTTGCGGACGGCGAGTAATGGGTAGCTCGCTGTCCGGTAAGGACCAAGCCCGGGTCGACGGCGCGTTGTGTTCCACGCGCGCCTCAAAGAGATGTCCACACCAACTGGTGGGGCCCGCAAGGTCCGATGCCTGCCTGGGGTGCGGGTTGTTCGGAAGAAATACCGCGACCCCTGGCACACAGACAACTGAGGGAACACGGGTGGGTTTTAGTCAGTAAAAGTCTGACACGCCTGCTCCACCCAGAGCGGGAGAAGTCATTTGATGATTTCCCAACGCGAAAAAAAAAAACAACCATATGATAATACTAAATATGCCTAAAATATTTTTTATGCGACAATGCTTGCGGCGGCTTCACAAAGGCAGGCAATTCAAACAGAAAAATGAATCGTTAAATCTGTAACATAGAGTTCATTATTAGTTGGAGGTGCCATTTTCTATGAAAATATTGAACCGAATTAAGATCTTATTGTCATAGTTTTAACCGCGAAATTCGGTTGTGCATTCTCGTAAAGGCCGGTCGAACACGAGACAATAGGTTTCTAAGAATAATTTTAGTAAACTGCGGACCTACTTACCTAGTTTGGTGTAATTTATATTTTTACCCTTTACTGTTAAGAAATAAGGTCTGAATTCGCTTTTCATATTTTTATACACATTACACGCATAAATTCATTGATCGCAAGGAAGCGTTACTTCAAGTTCTCATTATTTCACAAAAAAATCAATAAATTTAAGTTTTCGTGTTTTTTTTAATTGTTATTTATTGAAAAAAATAGTCCCAATCGATTCGAGTTCGATGATTGAGTTCATGGCTTTCGGTTCCAGAACGACCTAAAATTAACCGTGTATATACGTACACACATGGATATACACATGTGACGTCACGGACGTCGAGTTGGTCAGTACTCCTTGCAGCTGTTTTAAGTGGTTTAAATAAAATAACTCATTTAATAAGAAAAATTGTAATACAGAAAGTTTCTCCATACAATAACTCTAAACAAGAAACGTTATCTCGTGTGCAAGTGCAGTGTATTAAAAGTAATTCCTGTGTAAACTTAAATCTATACGCCAATGACCAAAAACTACCCTTTACATTAAAAATAATAAAATAATTTAGTGAAAATACTTAAAAGCTAGCCGTGAAGTGTCGCCCGAGAGTGTGTTTCAACTCTGTTTATCCCGGTGTCGTTATATGGTGTTGACAAACCATAACACTCCCATCAAACCATTACTCGCATATTTTCATAACAGCGCCATCTGTTAATACTGTGCGGAACTACTACACGGGATCGATAATCTCAATTGTGACTTACGAACAAGCCAAACTAACCATGCCGGCAGCAAAGTGCGGTGGCTGCGCTAAATTCTTATCGCCGATAGAGGCCGCTAAATGCAGTCAGTGCACAGCTTTTTATCATCGAGCTTGCGTCGGATTGCCTGGGACGGGTATTATTGCTCCCATCTGGCGCTGCCCTGAGTGTATAAAGAATGTAGTCAGAGACAACAAGACGGAGACACCAGTTCGAGGTCGGGTGGATCCTGCCCAGGCAGAGGAGCACAGTAGCCCTGAGGAGCTCATGGACATGGACAGTCCATTAAACAGCACTGCCCTGGATGCCACTGTTAATTTCTCCCCAGACTTAGCGGACGAGCTGCGGTTATTTAAGGAGGAGCTGCGTGCAGAGTTTCGCCTGATGCATCAAGAATTTAAAGATCTGCGCACAGAGATGGCTCAGCTAAAGGATTCCCTTAAGACCTCTGATGAGCGAATGGATAGCCTAGAAGCGCGAGTAGGCGCGCTCGAATACAAACTGGAGCAAAAAGTGCAGCCGGATAGGGATCCATTAGGAAACACCATTGCTGAACTGAAATGCCAGTTGAACGAGCGCGATCAGGAGCTACTGCTCAACGACATTGAGGTGACCGGAATACCGGAGAGCAAGGACGAAAGCGCCCTTCACCTCGTTAAGGTTCTTGCCATAAAGCTTGGTGTCGTCATCGATGAGAGGGACGTAGTTCATGCAGAGCGAGTTGGATCCACGCGCCGTAATCGCATTGAGACTTCAGACGGCTCGATCTCTGCCGATCTCGCCACGCAGCGACCGAGGTGTATATCCGTGCGCTTCGCAAGGCGCGCCACGCGCGACGCACTGCTGCGCGCTGCTCGGGTTCGCCGCGGTTTGAGTACAGGTGACCTTGATATCATTGGGCCGACGCCGCACCGAGTTTACGTTAACGAACGTCTAACTCGAACAAACCGCCAGTTATTTTACCAAGCTCGTCAGGCGGGGAGTCAAAATAAATGGAAGTACGTCTGGACAAGGGAAGGGAGAATCCTAGCTCGCAGAGGAGATCACGAAAAAGCCGAACGAATAAGGTGTGAGGACGATATATGTAAGATTTTTGGGCAATGATCGGTTTGTACCACATCCGAACGCGTTTTAACTTGTTTCATTTTCTCATAACTCCCAGTTTGATCTCTTTGTTATTTTGTTTATCATTTTGTCTTGCACGTAGAGGATTTTTTTTATATTTTGTTCTATTTAAGAGACGCCACAAAGCGGTGTGTGTTTCCTGGGGTACCAAGTGGGAGTCTATTTTTCTCTCAACGACATTGGTCAACAACATTACGCAAAATTTACTCTAAGAATGGTGATCATTTCGGTCAATTGCGGACTTTTATGTTATTTTATCAACTACAGTCAGTTTACAGCAAGTTAGTAGGGTTTTCAAGCACAGATTACTTGAATTTTAAAACATGTTATTATGCAGATATCATTTACAAACACATTACTGTTATTTACACTTTTAATACACGTATTCATAGACACAGCTCGATGATAAAGTCGAATATGACTTTTAAATTATTTTCAAAGCCTAATATACAATTTTTATATACGATTATTTATTTGAAATTATTATCTAAAATCACATATTATATAAACCAATTTTTTTATGATTTTTATTTATACAATGTTGTTTTTGCATTGTTTTGTTTTGTTGATGGTTGTTCTTATCAGTTTCTATTCTTGGTCGCTTTTGACACTTATTTGCAATGTTTCTCTAAGATTAAACAGTATCATTTCATTTTGTCTCCCTTGACATGTGCGAAAACATCAACATTCTACGTCTGCGACAGTGCTTTTATTTTTTGTTGCATATTTCATTACATAAATGCTTGAAAAATACCTTAAAGTAGGTTTTCTAAACGTGGGATCCCTTGGCACTAACCACGATGATTTTATAGCTGCTGTGGAAAGGCATTCGTTCGACGTATTGGCAGTTAACGAGACTTGGCTAAGACCGGGTGAAGAGGGGAAAGCGCCCACTGTGCCAGGTTACCGCCTGCGCCACGTACCCCGACCTTTGTCTGTACACGGGGGTCGTGGAGGTGGTGTCGGTTTTTATCTTAAGCGCGGCCTGACTGCTCGCTCTTGGCCCGCCCCAACTGACCCTAGACACGACACTATCGAACAAATGTGGATTACCCTTACCCTAAATGGAAATAAGATTGCAATAGGCACAGCGTATCGCCCCCCTCGCTTAGACTTGGATCTCTTCCTCGACGCCATAACCGACTCCATTAGTTCCTTAGTAAAATGTGATTACTACATACTGCTTGGCGATTTTAATGTTAACTTACTGAGTGCTAACGCGCAAACTAAGAAAGTTTGTGAGTTTTTGAATAGTTTGAGCCTAAAACAACTAGTAAGTTCGCCCACCCATTTCACAGACCATAGCGAAACATTAATCGACCTTGTCTGTACGAACCTCAACCACAAGGGAATATCTGTTGAGCCCCATGGCTCAATAAATGGTCACTCACTTGTTGTATGCGAATTTAATATCAGGCGCAGCAAATATAAGCCCCACACAGTTATCTACAGACCCATTAAGGCAATAAATACAGAAATACTAGATAGTGATTTATCGCACATAGACTGGGACAACATTTGCAGCTTCTATGATGTCAATGTCATGGTTGAGGAATTGAATAAAAACATTTTAAAAATTTGTGATGCGCACGCTCCGGTCAAGAAATGTTTAATTAAGGAACCGTCATATCCCTGGATAACAGATACAATTAAATTGATGATGCACCTGCGGAATGGCGCTCTGACCGATTACCGTAAAACGAAATCAGATTCCAAAAAGGCATACTACAAGCAGCTTAAATCTCTGGTGCTAATCTCCACATTCCGAGAAAAAGTTGCATATTTTAAATTTAAAATAAATAACCAAATCAAAGAGCCTAAAGCATTGTGGAAAAATTTAAAAAACACTGTATTACCAAACACGAAACAAATTGATGACCTTCCTTCTCACTTCAGAGATCCAAACGAGATCAATAATCACTTTCTGAATGTTCCTGGTAACCCTGTCTGCAATATATCGCAACGTACTTTCTTTGAGTCTCATCGTTATGGTGATGATAGCTTCACATTTGCATTACAAGCAGTAACTTCTGATCAAATTCTAAAATATTTTCGCCAGCTGAAATCTGACGCTGAAGGCTGTGACAAGGTGACTCTGAATATGCTTTTGCTGACACTCCCATATACACTAAAAGCCATAACTGACATTGTGAACAGCTCAATTGTCTCAGCAACATTCCCTGACATCTGGAAAATTGCCATTGTTAGGCCATTGCCTAAAAACACAAATCCGACTGAATTAAAAGACCTTAGGCCTATTAGTATTCTGCCTTGCCTTTCTAAAATTGCTGAAAAGGCGGTATGCCAGCAGCTGTCAAAATACCTAGAAGATAAACACATTCTGCCTGAGCTTCAGTCGGGTTTTCGCAAACAGCGTGGTACTTCTACGGCTCTTTTGGATGTGACAGATAACATTCTCGTAGCACAGGATAAGGGCTTTTGCACACTTCTTGTTCTACTCGATTTTTCGCGAGCTTTTGACTGCATAAATATAGATTTGTTTCTGTCAAAGCTTAACTACTATGGATTTGACCAAAATACTATAAAGTGGTTCCAAAGCTATCTTACCAATCGTCAGCAGCGTGTGGAACTACGACTAAGCAATGGCTCATCTCTTGTATCGTCACTTACTTCTGTTTACAGGGGGGTCCCGCAAGGTTCAATACTTGGCCCCATCATCTTCATTTTGTATTGTGCGGATATCATAAATACCTTGAAGCGATGTAGGTACCATATTTACGCTGATGACGTACAAGTTTATATCTCCTTTAAGCCAAGTGAATATGATATCGCGCTGAAGGATCTTAACGATGATCTTGACAGGATAGCATGTTGGGCTGAAGATAATGGTTTGGTACTTAACCCCACTAAAACCAAATATTTGTTATTTGGAACCAAGAACCAAATCAGTGCGGTCCCGGCAACACTCAACGTTACCCTGCTGGGTGAGTCGGTCTGTCGAGTCAGTGAGGCACGTAATCTGGGTCTGAACATGGACGTTGGGTTGAGATATGAAGCGCACGTGGCAGAGTCAGTGCGCACTTGTTTTTACCGGCTTAAGGTCCTTTATAAAATAAGGCCTTATCTATCAGAGGAGCTTCGGATCCAGCTGGTTGAGTCACTCGTGCTATCCAATCTAAACTATGCGGACGCAATTATTGGTCCTCGGCTACTGGCAAGAACTGATCGACTGATCCAGAGGGTGCAAAATGCCTGCGCTCGGTTCTGCTTCTCAATCCCACCAAGAAGTCATGTTACACCATTTTTAAATAAGCACTCAATCCTCAAGATGAAGTCACGTCGTAAGTTGCACTTAGCATGCCTTCTATTTGGAGTTGTAAAGTACAAGCAGCCATCCTACCTGTACAATAAACTGAGCTGGATCGCTAGTAAAAGAGAATGCGCAAGTAGACAGTGCTCCCAACAACTCACCACTCAATCGCACAAGACAGCTGCCTTCAGGGGAAGTTTTAGATATGCCGCATCCAAATGCTGGAACAATATTCCCCCGCCGATAAGGAATCTTAAATCTATTGGCACCTTCAGAATTCGACTGCGACAGTTTCTTATCGCCTCGCAGAAAAAACTGGGTATGGCGATTTCGAATACGTCCATAATATAACTGGCTGTCGTGTTCTTCTCGATTTGTTCCGTTTTCTTCGCGCAACTTATCGTCACAAATCTGTAAACAAATGCAATAATGATTGAACAATTTATGAGTTTACTGTTGGATAGTAGTTAACACATGCCTATTTTTATTTATTGCAAACATTATTATACTCACACGAAGGTACGCAAATATAGTAACATTACGATTACTCATTTTCTTATACATTATACATTTATATATTTAACCCATCAAGTAATCGAATACACAAACATCAACAAGAATGCTTCCAAATACTAAACTTTACTGTAGAATACATTACTTAAACATTGTGGGTACTTAGGTACTTACATAATTTTACTCCGCACGTTCCACTTTTCACAACACCAATAATAATTACTCGCGTAGTAACCTCATCTGCTCGACGTCCGTAGGTCACTGCAGGGATCCAGCAGAATATCAGCGTCAGGTACATTTGCCTGACACATGCTGAGCTGGACTCCCATTTGGTGCAACTTTGAGACGCACACCTCACTTTTGCACTCCACCGCACGTTATTTATTTTGAATGTTAACTTGTGTCATAGCCTAAAGTGTCATCACTACACTTATGTCATCCCATTTTCATGTAATTAGTTTTAATCTCATCGTGCTTTGTTTGTTGTGTTATGTCTTTTTTTATGCACCAAATAAACGATTTATCTATCTATCTATCTATCTATCTATCATATACAACTTTTATTATATTTAGCTAGCCTCGGAAGGATATCTAGTACAAGCATGTGGGGGTCTCGTCGGTAACGTGGATATAAATCATCTGCCTTACTGAACAATTCCTTATGCTTCCTCACAAACACACATGTTTCATAAATGTAAAGAGACGGTAGCGGCAACAAGCCAAGCTTTTTAAATATCGGCCTACAGGATTCGTCAGGTCGAAGCCCGTTTATTGCTCTAATGCATTTTTTCTGTGCAATAAATGCTCTATTTTAATCTGTGGTATTACCCCACATTATCAAGCCATAGCGGAGCACCGATTCAACGTATGCATGGTAGGACGTTATTGCCGTTTGAACGTTTGTTATATTTCTGACTTTTTTTAGTGCATAAACGAACTTATTTACTCTTTTGGAGACGGTATCAATATGTGATTTCCAGTTTATGTCTTGATCTAAAGTTATGCCTAAAAATTTAGTTTGCGTCACTTCATCAATTTTATTTATTTTCATTATAACATTGTAATTAGCATTATTTGTTTTATTAAATTGTATATAAACTGATTTTTTAAGATTTATTGATAAATTATTTCTATTTAGATATTCAATTAGACGTTCAATAGTATTATTAATATCAGTCTCATGATCCTCAGTCGTATTATTTTTCCTATCAGTTGTTACAATAATAGAAATGTCATCAGCAAACAATACACATTTATGGTTGGTTATATTAAATATAGAATTGATGTATAAAAGGAATAAAATTGGGCCTAACACACTTCCTTGTGGGACGCCACATCTGTTGAACTTGAGTTCGGATGAGTGTGATATCATGTTGTTATTTCTATCCACTTTTGTAATGGTGACCCGCTGCCGTCTGTTATTTAGGTATGTCGATATCCACTGAAGCACTATGCCTCTAATTCCAATTGCCTCTAACTTCTGAAGCAACAGGTCATGAGACACTAGGTCAAAGGCTTTAGATAGATCGAAGAACAAGCCTGTAGTAAGACGGTAATTTCGTGCACATTATGATCTTTTGGAGAAAAGTCAAAAAAATCATGCTCATTATATGTTTTTTGAAAGTTTTTAATGATGATACCTATTTTAAATATAACAAAGGGACATTAATCAGAGTTTTAGTTTTGGAGACATTATTATAGCGTTTGTTTTTTTTTGAAGGAACGGTAATGAAATTTAACACAAACAATGAGGGACTTGTGGCTAAGGAGGGGCTTGTGGCTAAGTAACAATAGCTGCACGGGTCGATCGATCAGGTTAAGCTACGCTTGCCGCGGTTGGTCCGTAGATGGGTGACCATCTTTACATACCAAGACCCCTCCGTGCCTCGGAAAGCACGTTAAGCCGTTGGTCCCGGCTGTCATTTGTGGATCTTTGACAGTCGTTACGGGTCGTCAGAAGCCCGAAAGTCTGACAACTAGTCTTACCAAGGGGTATCGTATTACCCAGTTACTGGGTTGTGGAGGTCAGATAGGCAGTCGCTCCATGTAAAATACTGGTATTCAGCTGCATCCGGTTAGACTGGAAGCCGACCCCAACATAGTTGGGAAAAGGCTAGGCAGATGATGATGATATTAAACTTCGAAACAGGTATTTCGAACAAGTTTTTCTTTCTTTCTTTACATAATAATAAAACTATAAAATAATACAGAAACAAAACTTAATCATACAGAAACGCTAAAATAATTTTTGATATTGTAGATTTTAATATAAATAATTAATTTCCATTGGTATTTTTTTTAGGTATTTTTTAATATTAAATTTTTTTAAACGTGATATAACCTCTCGTGTGACACTGTATGTGGCTGATTGATCGGCGGCGCTTCAAGGATGGAGTTAGCTTCGGAAGTATTTTCAATTATAGGCTGCTCCTTGTATGAGATTCCACTAGATCTAGCTAACGATGTCAGGGGCCCACAATCTGTTCTGTTCTGGATGTGCAATAATGTCTAACTCTTCATAGAGTTTCTTCACTTCTTCAAAATGATGTTTCACAATAGGCCATTCATTTTTTGGGCTCTAGCTGGATTCATTAGCTGGGGTTTTCTTTTTGATATTGATGGGTTTCGAATTAAAAACTCACGCGGAAGCTAAATGAGTCATCCACTACGGTGGATCGGTAATCTCGTACCAGTGGTAGGTCAGATAGGAGTCATAACCGGCGATTCTCCCGTTCGAGAAGTAGTTCAAGAGGCTGTGCTTTCAAAACGTTGGACAATCAACGTATATGTTGTTACCATCACAAATTTCCAGACAAAGTTCACCACTGCATAAAGCCGTTTCATTATGCTTCGGAAAACGCCAAAGTTAATTGCTAATGATGGCGAGCGATTGCTGCAGCATTTCCAGCCGTTTTTTCGGCATACTCGTAGATCTTCGATCTAGAAAATGTTTTCTTGTCGATACGGGTTCCGATCTGTGCGTCTAACCTCGCAGTTATTTAAGTGAGAAGCGAGTACGTGTAAATTACGACCTGAGCGCAGCTGTAATATCTGTAATATCCACGTACGGGGATATTAATTTGCAGCTGAATTTAGGACTACGCAGGGAGTTCAGCTGGAAGTTTGTCGTCACAGATGTGATCAAACCAATTATTGGGTATGATTTTCTCTCCCATTATAATTTATAAGTAGATTGCCACACTAATAGGTTGATTGATGGCTTAACATACCATTCATTCATTCATTCATTAATTTATTTATTCATAAAATAATTTACATTGTGTTGAACATGATAGAATTAAGTAGGAGCGAACACTTTTCATAATAGTTTATTAAGAACACAGTGTTCACACACAGGTAATCAACGTAGTAATAATGACATATGAAAGGCAATGTTTCCACTACATAAAATATGAATTCTACTCAATAAAGAAAGGGCAAAACAAATATCAGGCCTAGTGCCAGATACAGCATACATCAGGCACCCTATAATTTGTTGACATAATTTTTCGACATTTTATCTCCGGCGTTATGGTTATCAAATATTTTTCCATTAAAATTCTGATCTAATGGTGTAGAACAAGGTTTACAATTTTCCATTTTAAATCGTTTAAGGACATTTTCTAAATAATGTCTTTGGCTCAGTTCAGTAATACCTGTCTCTATATTTTGTTTTATTTGTATACCCAAAAAATCTTTTACTAATCCTAAGTCTTTCATTTTAAATTCTGTACTTAATATGTCTTTCAGTTGCTTTATTAAATTATCATTTGTCTCTAATTTAAGAGTATTTAATTCGAGAAGAGTACTTAAAAAACATACAATAGTTGAAAAACATTATCATCAACTACATTATCATTATTAGGATACAGTAACAGAGTAGCGTTCAGAAAAATCATCAAAAAAGATTTATCAATAGTCATAACGCCGTCCCCGGAGAATAAAATGATAACTACAAAAATGCAAATTTTCAGGAAAAATAAAAAACATGTTTTCGTCGATTGCTCCTTAAATACTTGACGTAGACAGATGATTGTCAGCTTTTAAAGAAGGTTATTATTTGTTTATTCTAAATGTTTTAGTGAAATACGCCTAAGTATCAAAATAGAGATATTATTTCAAAAATTAGAAATTAGTCAAAATTAATCATCATCTAAGTTGTATAACGTCGATTATCATTTTATTCTCCGTACAGCCTGACCAGAATCAAATATTGTACTCTTCAATTATCATTTTATTCTACGGGTGTTATGGAGCAAGTGATACTGATAATACTTTAATGTCGTCTTATTCTCGTAAATATTGTAAAAAAAAAATAATGATATGGACGTTGAATTTGGCTTCCTAATAAAACTATGTCATGGTAATCAATATTAGTTTTATTCAAAATAATAGTAAAAGACAACAGTATTTTCTTAATTTACTCTTATTAGTCTTTTTAAATAGATAATAATTAAAATCAGTCTTATGATCACATATTATGTGAATTACTAACACAATACTAATGAAATTATTATGCAATATTATTTGTTACACAATTTGTTATCAATAAAACAGCCTCATAATCACATTTATCACTTAAAATCAGTTTTTTATAATGAATTTTCAAAAATAAAATAAAGGTGGGTGATTAGTCGTCATTATCTTCCTCATTGTCGTTATTGCTACCAGAACAGCTACTACCATAAGTCAAGGACTCGTAAAAACCACAATAGTAACTTGGAATATCTCCTGCCTTACAGAGGCTCATAAGATCATCGTATAAAGCCTTGCTTATTGGAATAGGCTCAGTGTACAACGTTTGGAGTTCAGGCACATAGCTAGGACTTGGGCTTGGTATCTGTCTGGTAGTCCGCTTGGTCCTTATTCTTCTGACAGGCTCTGTATTTAATTGGGAATAGTCGGAATCAAAGTTGTATTTATATTTTAAAATTGATGGGTTTGAATGTGAGGCATTCACTTCCATGATTCGTGTCCATGATATTTTTTGGCTCTCCTCATTTTTTAACCAGTTCTTGTTCTCTATTAACTCCTTTATATTGTAAAACTCTGTTTGTGTCATCTCTTTAACTTTATATTTTTTTCCATGTACTTTTGCGTTCATAATGACTGTGTACATCTGATCAGGCGTGTATACAACTCTGTGTTTTAATTCCCGTTCAATGTTGGAATGCATGGAATCCCCCTCACTCTGGCCATGTCCGGTTTCAAAGAATCTATGTGTGATGTTTAATTGAAGCTTCTGTGCAGCAAAAATATATAGAGCGAATATAAATCTATTTTTGTTTTGTCCGCAACAACCGTCGGAGTAAAATGATATGTTCTGGATGCCTCTTTGTTTTTCATTAAGTAGAAATTGCCATAAGCAACTACCAATTTCATTTGCCCCCCTTTTAGCAATCTGACCATGCCAAACATAACAATAACCTGTACTCTGAGTAGCATCATACACAGTGAAATTATAAATGGGATACTTCCTTTTGTAGTGGAACGATCCAACATCAGATTGTGGGATGCTCAAAACCTTTTCCAAATCGAAGATTGCTATGGTTGTTTCTGAAGGATCAACTGCCTCTTTTTCTTCTTTTTTAATTTGCCGTACTCTTTCTTTGTTTTTCTTGTGTGTATCATATTTTTCTTGCAATATTTCTTGAGTTTTTGAATCAGCCTGTCAATAACGAGTACATTGAGAGCACTGATCTTTTTTCGGTTTAAAAAATGAATAATTAAACTTGGTGTTGAATATTGTCTCGTATTGACGTTTAGTTGCCACAAGGCAATCAAATCTTTGCTGTCCAAACCAAACTGCGTAGAGGCGATACATTTTGGATATATTAAGTAGTTCTGAGAGGTATTTCCGTGTAGAATCTTTTCTAACGTAATGAGACTCAACAGTGGGGAACAATTCGATGTGCTTTATGATGCTTTCTTCTGTCAAAATGGGCATTTTACGTGGCCTATTTTCATGTCGCCCTCGTTTGTCTATAAAATTTTCTTCAGGTTTGGATTTTTCTAGTGCTGTATAAACAGTTTGATGTGAAATACTTAGAGTATTAATGAAAAAGGTTTTGCACACTTGAATTTTGTTTGAATCTATTATAAAGAAGTATTTTATCGATTGAGTTCGGGTGCGTTTTCGCTCTACGGTGATTCGCTTAACATCTTCGACTAATGTATGATTTACGATATATTGCCACTGTCTCTCGTGATCTCCTATTTTATAATATTGTTGCATTATGTACTCTCTTTGCTCATGAGTTATCTTTTCACCGCATTTCTTTGTACACTTACAACTAGCTTTTAAAACTTTTTTGTCATACATTTTCTTCGATCTGCAGCCTATATAGGTTTCACCCGAATTTTTTAATTGTTTACTCTTAACATCTTGATTTTCGTTTAAATTTCGTTTACGTTTTCTTGTATTTTTTCCCTGTGGTGTCGATTCTTGAACTGTACTAAATGAATGCATTTTGGCTTGGTCTTCTCCATTATGGTCTTCATTATGATCAGGACTCTGATGGTCCGCTACGTTGCTGGTTTGTTCTGTTTGTGTCAAATTTTGAGGACTAAGTGTTATGCTTTCATTGATAATAATGGTTTTGTCTGACAATGTACAATCAGAAATATTTGCGGGTTGTAATGTTTCATCCAAATCAAAAAGAGACGGTGCTGATGATTCTCTTTCTTTTTCACCTTCGTCGTTATCAATTATAGTACTATGTGTATATGAGATTGACGGCTGATTATCGTTTTGAAACAATTTATTGAGGCATCTTTTTGTTGACAACTTTGTTTTGTACCTCGAAGATCCATTATTTTCACGTGTCGAAGTTGGTGTCAAATTCAAAATACATTTGGTGTGAGCTTTAGGAGTGTCTCTCAACGTATTAGCTTCAAATATGACTGAAGGGGATGCTATGAAATCTATTGTGTTCAAAACTAAAGATATGTTGGAAATAGTTGATGGTGTTCTTACTATTTTTTGGCTGGCTGTTTCTATATAATCTGAGTTTCCTCCAATACTTGATGAACTTTCGCTTTGCTGTAAAATGTTAATTCTTTCAGGGCTTGGCAAATACTCAGATACATCCGGTGAGAAATCTTCATTTATTTCATTTTCGTTATCCTCGCAGTAAAATGCTTTTTTCGACTCTCGTAAAACATACTTGCGAGTTTTAGTAATAACTGCTTCAGATGTCGTAGTAGCCACGTCGTTATTTTCTCCCTGATGTTGTTCTAAAAATAATAATAGTACGACATTAAATATTAATAACAGTATCCAGATGACGCTTAATAATTGCTCTCACATTTGCGAAACTAAAATGGATTCAATGACATCCTATTTATTTAAGTATCAAAATCGGTTCAGGCTTCATAAAAATGGACGAATGTCTATACATTCGTCCATTTTTATGAAGCCTGAACCGATTTGGAATTTGCTTATTATAATCCTATGATAATAATAAGCAAATTAATAATAAAATCGGCCAAGTGCGAGTCAGACCTGCATACGAAGGGTTCAGTACCACCGTATTATAAATTCTCGAATTAATTATTGTTTTTGTAGTAGGTATTGCGCTTACGTATTTAGTCAATTAAAAAATCTCGTAGGTATAGGGTATTAAAATAGAAAGAGAATATAATTACGTAATTCTATTTTAACTAAAACTTAATAAATATTTTTAGAAAAATGTGACTAGGTACTTACTATTACTAAAATGATTTGGCTCATCTTCAATCCGTTCAACATTATTCATAATGGCGTTTAAACGCGCGTTCCTAGATTGTTTATTCATTATTACTGTTGATAATTTTTACTATTATGTTTTTCACTTCACTTAGAAAAATAAAATCAAAAAACTTAGCACTGCAATGTTTACGCAATGACGCATAGAAGCACACTGATCAATTTATCACTGTGTAAAGAAACATTACCACTACGCGGGAATCCCCGGCGAATTTGTATCTGCCATTATAATTACGTTTGCGTGAAATCTATGTGAGCGAAGAGGATGACAATATGTCTTGCTGTACAAAACCATAACAGTCATTTTACTAACACATCTTATACAAAGCGACTGGATGGTTTTGAACGAGAATAAAATGATAACTGCATTTATCATTATCTAGTCGAATATTTTTCACGAGAACATAATTCTATGACTGTTTGTCATACTAAAAAGTAGAAATACATTTTGATAATATAATATTAATACTTTACTCTCGTAATTTAAAACTTGTTTTAAATCTTTGAATACTATTGTAATATTTTGTAACTTCGTAAATGCCTGTATAAAAATTACGAAAAAAATTGAGCAGGTGTATTAGCACCCACAGATCCCAAAAATGACATAACACTAAAACTAAGATAATGGCAGTTATCATTTTATTCTCCGGGGACGGCGATAAGGAAAAATCATTAATTTGGTTAAAAACGTATATTACCTTCGTTTGAGTAGTTGCTATAACATAATTATTGATACTATGTTTGTACTTAATATATTAGGTACCGTATGTAATTATTGCATCCTTATAATATCAACTGCTAAAACGAAAACAAAATCAACATAGTATTTTTCCGTTTCAATAACAGCAGTCGAACGGAAACTGCTGAACAGAGTTTATGAGACAAACTGTAATGAACAAATTAACATAATATGGCCACAATCTTATTAGAATGTTATCGTTAGATCTACCTAAATTTAAATATCTAAATTTAAATTATTTTCTACATAATCTGGTTGTATTTGCAGGAACTTTTGACACTTACAACTTATTAATTAATAAAGAATGCTTAAAAATACTCAAAAAATAGTTCAACATAATTAGTTTGACCGTAATTCAACAATTTCTTGCGAAACGATATCATTATTCACTATAAGAGAATTTGTATCAAGGGACTGCTCATTTTGTTGAATTTCTTGAATTGTCTTTCGCTAATATTATTCGTAGGAATAGTACGTTTGGGTCTAGATTTGCTAGATGAAGCACGCAACAACTTTATTTTTTTGGTAGTTTCCGCAAAGCGCATAATATTTTTAAAGAAATTTTCGCATTCTATTTTAGTATAGGTTTTGTCTAATTCATGTACAAGTTAAAAAAATAAATTGAAATTAGCTATCCTCTGGCTAGCGTACCTATTAGTCTCAGTCACAATCAAGTTAATAAAATTGTCATTAATCATTTTGTAAAAAATGTCGAGGATCTCAGGTCTGGTCAGTTACGGAAAAAGTCAGCCCTAGTTTACCTGTGAATGAATCTCTGATTCCAGTAAAATAAGATTCATTATTTGACCAAGTAAACTCGTAGGAGCTAGTTGGTGCGATTACTCTTAACGCCTCGTCATTAGCCATATCTTCTGCCCTTGACACATTTAACTGAAAATTTGATAGATCCTGGGCACACACAGGTTCAGTCAAGCCGTCACGGTGATGCAATGTCGAAGTTACATTGGTTTCGTCATCTATGTCCATGTCGTCGTCACTGTCAGTAGTCATGTATACCCATAGTTTGGTCGAAGTTCTTGTTGGCCAATCCTGAAAAAACATGCCTTTTTAAAGTTAATGCTTGTAAAGAAAGTGGTACCAGTAAAGGAAAAGTAAAAGAACAATTGGTCGTCTTGGTATGGACATGTGTAATGCAATTTACATAGTTAGTGAGACCTTCCATTATTTAAACAAAACCCATAATATTTACCTATCGACGTACGTGTTTCAAGAAGAGGCGTACTGTGGACATCCACGTCGCTGGCAATTTCAAAATGTGTTCCTGTAATTGGTAGATATTTTTAATAACACAAAAAATGCGACAAAGTAAAAATAAAGTATATATTTATTAATTTGACTCTGAGTAGTCACTAATGTAAAGTCCCCTCTTCCTTGGAGTCAGTGACGCTGCCTCTAAATTTGAACGTATGTACAACCGGCTTGGGTTACTGTCCAAGGAAGAAGGTGACTTTGGCTCAGTATCAGCCTCTGGCGGACCGATGCGGATACCTCTCTCCATCTCTGGTACATCACCGTGCTGATCAACTGGAATAAAAAATATTTTGTTTTGAATTTCCTTCCCACACTACGTTTACATGCGACTAAATGAAATTTACTCCCTAAATTCTATTTGAAAGGCGTCTTTAGCAAAAAAGTTTTGATCTGTAAAAAAAAATAATTTGTTGGACAGTTTAAAGCCGGAAATAACTTCAATACTTTTTCAAAAATTACCTTACCGACAAGTTGATTCTCCCCCGATAGACTTGCTATAGGCTCATGTGATAGGCCTGCAATGGGCTCATATGATGGGCTTGCAACTATCTCATTCGATGGCCCTGCAACTGGCTCATACGAAGGCTCTGCAACTGGCTCCCTTGATGGGCTTGCATCAGTTTCAGCCAGTATGCAAGGTGCCCGTACTGGAGACAGCTTACTACAACAAAAAAAAACATGGAACAAATAATACACATCGACATATTAATATAGTATATCAAGCACTAGAACTTATAAACAGGAAAATTTGAAAAAACAAACCATGTACGTGGTTTTCTAGGTAGAACATCAGGAAGAAGTACGCTTTGTAATTGAGCATCCCATTTCCTCGATATGAGCGCGTTCCTGACGCTAGGCGACAGTGCTGCAACGCGTTTCTACGTCACTTGTCTCTCCACCCTTATCTGGCTTAAGACATCACTGGGAAACAAATTGTTGGAATGAAATGAAATAATCGGCTTATAAAAAAACGAATGCCGACTACGTTTTTCTTCGAGATAATGGTTGGATCTTGTCGATCTTGTTACAATTATAAAACGATTTTGACGATTCGACAGATTTTCAATGTATTTTATGCCATTGCGAAAACTGCCTTCTTTTTTGAAGTCGGTTAAAGATGGTACTTACAGCTCTTCAGATTCACCACGTCCGCATCCACGTCCACGACCACGTGCTTCTCCTCAACCTTTTTCTAGATTCCTTGCCCTTAGACTTCTAAAATACTTGACTGACCACACAATGGCTAACAATTCCTCTTGAATTGTTGGGTAATGTTTCTCGGCTTTGTTTAATGGACGACTTGCATACGCAAAACGTTTCATATTTATATTACATAAAACAGAACCAATAGCTATTCCCGAAGCATCAGTTTTTAATTAAAAAAATACTTTTATCTGAGAAATCTGAGTATTGTAAAATTGGTGGATGAGTCATTAACGGTCTCATTTATAAACGCCTCTTAACTTTTAATCAATTGCTAACTAACTGATTAGCAAAATTCTTATTTATAAACGCTATAGCGCTATGAAGTCGCAATTGATTTGTTGCTGTCATAGTTAAACACCACCGGTGCCCTGTTTATAGCTTGCTACATGGCGAATTTTATTTGAATCAGCTGATCGAATCGATAGGATTTTTGTGTGCTTCAAGGTTATTTTGTTCCTAAAATCGAATTATGCCTTAGTAAATGTGGATTTCGACAATAGTTCACGGGATTTCAGAACGACACCGAAGAATGAAATAATATTGAAATCGCACGCCTGTGGTTAGCTACGAGAATACATATTCATCATTCTAAGTACACGTGATACATAAAATACACCTTCTAAGGCCCAAAACTAAAGAAAAGCCACATTGTGGCGGTCATGCACAATAAAACAAGATACTTTTTATAAGAAGCAATTTATTTTGAGACCCAATAAAGCTATATTTGTGTGATAATTTCATTATTGTTGATTTCCAATTCTTCTTTTTCCAAAGACGGATGCCATTATTTTCTCATGCCACTCTCATTCCTCATCTTTTTCACCTAGCATGGTCTCCACCATTGCCGTCTTTGCAAGGTTGAATAGTAATGGTGCTACGTGTTTAGAAGTTTTCATAGCAGTAGTCAAAATTGTAACTGTAAACAAGTATAATAGTGTATTAAAATACACTGAAACCCCAGGGCAAAAGAGACAGTAAACAAGTTTAGAGAACATGTAAATACATTTATTAATTTGGTCCCTTTACAATAGAAAGTAGATACAAATTTAGAGAAACATTACCTTTTCCTGTTTACTCCAATCATGGGAGCGTATTATTTTCATTGCTATCATCGCAAACACGAAAAAACTTATTAGCCTGGTCTACCCCTGGAGTTGTCTGGGCTTGGGTGCTGTTATCACGCGCCTTAGTTGCTTGAGCTGAATAAATCTGACGCAAATTCCCCCGATTATGTGGCTGATAATTGTTATTTCTAAACTTTCCGCCTCTAGAGTAACCTGTATTGTGGTAACAACGTGTACGGTTACCCCGGTTGCTAGAATTATTTCCACTTACGTCCCTATTTGATTACTGACCTCGTCCTTGTGCACCTCGTCTTCGATATCCTTGATTTCTATGACCATTACAACAATTGTTATACATAACCCACTTTCCTCTTTGGTAAGAAGAGGACTTACCAGAACAATACATGACATTGCCTTTGCTTGTACTCGCACTCGGTGACAGGGAACACTCCTCATCCTTAGCTGCCTGGATAGCGTCCTTCAGTAGGGTATAATTACGAGCTGCTACTATAGTGCTAAGTTTTGAATTTTTCAAACCCTCGGAAAATTTTCTGATTGCTAATTTTTCATTTAATGGCTTCAGAATATCATATTTATTACACTCGCCATCTGCTTAAGTAATTGTCAAGTCCGTGAATAGTTTTTCGATTTCAGAAGCATATTCATCAATCAAACGTTGATCTTGTGTAACATTTTGTAGTCGCGATTGAGTTGCTGGAAATGACTTTCTCGTTAAAAGATGCGTGCGCATAATGTCCTTGACAAGTTCTTTAACAGATATATACTTTGAAACCATTCGTAACTTCGCGTTTTCCGTAAGTCAACTTTTCAAAATAAATTTAATTAATCATTTTATATCCGTTCCGTTAATCATATCTGAATACATCTCAATACCGTCTATTAATCGTTTCGTCACATTTTCCGTATCGTTCATACCAGGCAACAAATTACAAGCAGTTTTCGAAATCCATTTTGACAGACTCGGGTTTTAGGATATGTACATAAAGTTTTAATACTTTCATAAAGTTTTCTTTTATTTTGTAAAGTTTCTGTCGCAGGCGAAATAATCTGCGAGTCCTCCTTAGACTTTCCTTAGACTTTAAAAGTAAAAATGATTCTTTGCATTTATCAAAAATATTTGTCGCTTCATTTAATTACGTAACTCTATAATTAGTCCATTTCATTACATTCTAAGTAATAAATAAGTATTCTTAATTATTCTATAATCGTGCACTTTAGTTCATGTAACTCTATACTTAGTCGCAAAATTGAAACGTTCGGCATTCTTTCACCGTGCTACGAGTAGCTTAACGCTTTTGTTTTGACATCTTTACATAGAAATATGCAATACTAGTATGTCTAAGTAACTATTCTATTTTATGTCTTTAGTGTTACTTATTTTTAAGGTTATTTTATTGTCCTTATTTACTGATTTGAGCACTCGCGAGAGATTTAACCGCACACTCGACACACCCTTTTAATATATAGGTAGTTTATGCTGGTTACTCACGGTTCCTTACGACGTTGACGTTTCGGCGTTTTTGTGTCCTCGGATAGAAGCCCGGATACGTTGTATGGCATTAAGACCAATCACCTCCTGGATCCACTGACGATGGCACCTTCTGTATAGCGCACCATAAAGTAGGCAATGGTTATGGTGAATACAACCAGCAGTGAAAACATAACAATATTCCTTTGCTCCATGTGCTGACCCAATGCCCCTTAAAGTGGCCTCATTGCTACCCGCAGCGTTTTTGGTGATGAATACCTCATCTCACACGGCACATCTTCTATGGTTATTCCGATGATTCCGATAAAGTACAGTTTGGTATGGTGATTATACTTTAAACTTGCAAATTATACTGCCAAAACCCATGGACAACCCTAGGCAGAGTCGCCATGTGATGTTTAGGGTCTGCGAGGGGTGCGGGTTGTTCGAAAGAGATACCGCGGCCCCTGGCACACAGGCAACTGAGGGAACACGGGTGGGTTTTAGTCAGTAAAAGTCTGACTCGCCCTCCCGCTCCACCCAGAGCGGGAGAAGTTATTTGATGATTTCCCACCCAAAAAAAAAAAAATGTTTAGGGTCGTAAGGATATTTAGAAAGAACAACTCAGATTGGCTGCTAAAAGTATAATGTCTATATTTAATACAAAACAAGTAACATAACATAAAACGCTAATCAAGCATTAACTTGATACTAAATTATAACGGAGCATACATACACAATAGTGTAAAGAAGTGCATACACTTCAGCACGATGATTACATCCATAGCACTTCTATGTTAACTGAAAATGCGTGTTATCCGTGGCCATTTAAAATGTTTGAGCAACTTTAAGTCTTTTTTTGTTAAAAACTTATCAACGCCAAAATCACCATGATGTCCCTGTAAATAAAGTTTTCTCTTGACTATACACAAAGGTTTTTTTTCTATTTTCCAACAGTACTCTAAAGTTGGACGCCATAAATCGTATAAAAACATTTATAAGACCAATAATTATTTACAGGGTTTTTCATTAAGAGCGCTCGAACTTAAAAATAAAATTAAAAAAACCTGTATAAGTGATACTGCCACAATTTTTATTTTATTAAAGAATATTCGATGACAATAATGTCATCCAATTTCCTTTAAAATAAAATAAAAATTGGCCATTTGGCTGAAATAATTTCAGCCAAATGGCTGCCGCGACTCCGCTGTAGGTGGTATATCCTAGTGGGCCAATTTTGGATGACATCTTCGCCTAAATGGGGCTCAATTTCACGAAGAGCGCGAGTTACGTTGGCCTTCATGGCGGCAATTGACTGTGGTTTGTCTGCATAGACTAGAGATTTCACGTAACCCCACAGAAAGTAGTCGAGCGGTGTTAAGTCACACGATCTCGGAGGCGAGTTGATGTCGCCACCACGCGAGATGACGAAGCCTTCGAATTTCTCGTCCGATACATTTAATGTTTCCCGTGCTGTATGGCAAGTAGCGCCGTCCTGTTGGAACCACATGTTTGTGAGATCCATACTATCTATCCTAGGCTACAAAAAAAATGTTTTCATTGTCTGATATCGGTCGCCATTGACAGTGAGCGCTCTTCGCGCGGCCCCTTGTGCATCTTCGAAAAAATAAGGGCCGATGATACCGCCGGACTAAAATCCACACAAAACAGTGACTTTTTCAGAGCGTAGAGGCACTTGATAAATCTCCAGTGGATTTTGGTCGCTCCAAATCCGGCAATTTTGTTTGTTATCAAATCCACTCAACCAGAAATGAGCCTCATCACTGAAGATGATTTTTTTTCCGGAAGCAAGGTCAGCCGCCAAGTGCTCTAAAGCCTAATCAGCGAATACATGGCGCTGTCTGTGGTCGGTGGGTTTTAGCTCTTGAGCTAATTGAACTTTGTATGGATGAAAACCCAAATCTCGACGCAAAATCTGCCAAGTTGAAGTTTAGTGCACGACGCGGAATGGACTGTCTGAGGTTTTCTCGCACACTGTCCCGAACGGCAACAATATTCTCCAACGATCTTGCGTTTCTTTGACGCACATGCACTGCTTCATCGATCACCGACCCGGTTGTATCAAATGTCTTCATTAAACGACGGATTGTGGACTCTGCAGGACGGCCATGAACGCCATAAATTCGACGCAATGCGTACGTGCGGAACGTTAGGCGAATAGAGCACTGATTTTGATAGTAAATTTCTACGCGTTGTTGAAGCGTGTAGCGTTCCATGGTGAAATGTCACAACTAAATATGTGTTCACGCCAAACTTGACAGCTGTCGCTTTACCTGGCGGCTGCTATGCGTTATCAAAGTTCGCACCTCCCTATTAAAAAAACCTTTACAATATGTCTTAATGCAGTCGCCCAATGTCTATTAGCAATATGGCGGAAACTATTGATGACAATAAATGGATTTCATTTTTATAAACAATTTAAAAAAAATAACAATATTATGAAGGCACATTAAAATATGAACAAAGATTCCCAAGTATAAGTCATCGCTCTTCATCTTCCACCTCAAGCTTTCATTATATTAAATAAATAAATAATAATGATTATGAAAATGTTTGACTTATCTTTTTATAACTTTTAACATAACACAATAAATTTTCACACAAATTGTCTTGCTTACACTCACTGATCGACCACCAACATAACAAAATATATACGTCTAAACGATGATATAGTTACGTAAGAATAGAAACCTTTCTAGTTAAACTTACAACGTCTACGTGACTTTAACTCAACATAAATTGTCCCTGACGCGACTGCAACATGACCTTTACACGATTTAAATGATAAATAATCTGCGCCCAAATCCGCATTATATTTACGTATAAAAACTATTATATAACTATTTTTACCTACCATCCTACCCTACCATCTCTTATTTTGTAAACAAAACACTAAGTAGTTTTAAAATTAAAATAAAATCATATTTAATAAATAATTAAATAATAATGTACAAAATTAAAAAGGAAATTTTGTTTCTTTTAAGGGTTTTGTCGACGCTGTCGCGCTGGAAGACTCTACAGCGTCGGGCAAGTTCGCAGACGCAGATGACGTCTAGAAGACTCGTCAGCGTCGGGCAAGTTCGCAGACGCAGATGACGTTTTCCACACCGTGTCCTACGCAAGCGATGCGCTACCAATTATCAATTTACCTAATGATTAAAACATATGTTTAACAGAACTAAACTATACATTATTTATTAAATGAAGGGGTTGAAGCTAAGTAACAGCTGCATGGGTTCATCGATCAACTAAGTAACGTGTTTAGATGTGTTATGATATAGCATTTCATACTGAGAGCCGAGAGTGCCTCGGGAAGCTGTTGGTCCGTCCCAGCTGTCATTCGAAAATCTTTGGACTAGTCGTTATGCTCCGTCAGTCTGAAAATGAAAATCTGAGGAAACCCAGCCTTACCAAAGCGTATCTAGCTACCTAGTAGCTGGGTTGTGGAGGTAATACTGGTGTATTTAGCTGAATCAGACTGGACGCCGACCTCAACACCCAAAGAAAATAAACACTCACTCACGCCGTTTTCCCATGGGGTAAGCAGAAACTAAACTACATCCAAGTTGGCTGCTAGCCACCTTGCATGTAGTTTAGTTTCTGCTAGTTTTTAATCATAGTTCTAACCTTACCTAACCCTTTTAATCGGGGTACCCCTAAATGAGTTACTGCGGACGACTTTAACGGTACCTGTATAGTTTTTAATTCATAATGACCCACAAACATTAGACCAGGCTCTGTTGTAAGGCCCTGCCTTGCGCCATAGCTTGGTTGTAACGGCTCGCAGGCTCGGAGATAGCCGCGGCTGCGGCTGGCACAGTGGGCCCCAACGCTGCCTTCACGTGGGTTTGTTGCACCTGCAGACGCTACTCGTCTTCGCGTTCACGTGTTGTCAGCTCCGGTATGTCAAGCCTTGATTGATTGGTTATGTTATGCAGCACACATCACTTGTTAACAATTTTAGCGGCCATTTCTGGCCGATAATACAATTGCGGTGCTACCAAGAGATATCTGCGTAAAATTGATCCATGAATAATATATTTTTTGCACTTATAAGTATTCACAATGGTTGTCATTAAACAATATCTCTACTAACTAACCTGAATCTAGCCTTCAGAACACTTATGGTCAGTTCGACTACGTTTGTCATCGTTACACATATTAAAGAACCATTGTTCCGGGCTACCCTCTTCGGTGATCAGAAGAGGAGTTATCAGGTGCCTGCTGAGGTAGGTAGGTACACACTATCACTTATAATATTATAATTTTTTTAAAAGGTCCATTAAGGAGTTTTGAATTTCATAAGAGAACGTGATAATTATTCTAGTCCTTATTTAGATACCTAAGAGATAACCAATTAAATATTTTTACAAGCTACGAGGCTCGCTCTGACGGGGTACTGGTCCAGTCCTGCCAGTGTGGCTGCTGGGTTAGTACTAAGTACGTCAATCTCAATACTTACTATCATAACGTTCAACGAATGGTAGCCTTTCCGGCACTAATAGGCCTCTTCGTGGTCTGATGGTTGTATGATGCAGACATGAATACCATCATTGCAGCCAATGACTCCCGGGAATCCAAATATAGCAAAAAATCTAAAATGCAGATATAATACTGTACGTATTACTAACATAGATTGCTTATATTTAACGCAACGCATTGCAAAATTGCTGTGCATTAGACGCTTTGTCGTTATGTCAACTAAGTTTATGCTTATGTTATATAAACTACGCAATGGATTATGATGCGGATTCCACCATAATTTAGAGAATTTGTTTCACATTGAGTTTACTTATAGTAAAGAAAAAAGAATGGTGGCCCAGCGGTTTCGGCCACAAGTTCTAGATCGTGAGTTCGGACCCAGGAAGGCACTTTACTTTGTGTAGGTATTTGATTTCATCGCCACTGCTCACAAAACGGTGAAGAACAACATCGTGAGGTAACCGGCAATTCAAAGACATGTGACATCTACTAACACGCACTGGGCCCGCCTGGTGGATTATGGCTCACTCCCTCTCACAGAGAGGAGGCCTTTTCACACTGTTGAAAAGTAATTTTAAATAGTTATTCAATTTATCAATACATTTCATAGTTACAACTTCAATTAGAAATGTTGCCAATACCAAAATAAAATAATATCGATACGGAATTACACTTGGAAATCGATTACAGGAATATCAATATTTATTTATTTATTTGTTTATTTATTGGATCTCCAACAGAGGTTACACAATTACATGCAAGTTTACATTGAGCTGAGAAAAATACAGTGTGCGCTTCCAATTATAGGAGAACACATCATTTACTTGTAATCCAGGTAAAATAAAATTAACGTTGTTGCATCGAGCTTTGGCAATAATAAAAAGCTTGAAGCCCCATTTATGTGGCTTATTCGGCAAATACTGCTTCAAAAGTGGCCCATTTTTGTGGCGCACATTTGTTTGTTGATCGATAGACGCTGATCCATAGGCACACTGGAAAATTTCTCATTTAGTTGATCTATTACCGGTCGTAATTTATGTAGCCTATCGTGCTGAGGATGGTTTTTTTTTTTTTTTCTGGGTGGGAAATCATCAAATAACTTCTCCCGCTCTGGGTGGAGCGGGAGGGCGTGTCAGACTTTTACTGACTAAAACCCACCCGTGTTCCCTCAGTTGCCTGTGTGCCAGGGGCGGCGGTATCTCTTTCGAACAACCCGCACCCCTGGCAGGCATCGGCCCTTGCGGGCCCCTCTGTTGCTGCTGACATCTCTTTGAGGCGCGCGTGGAACACAACGCGCCGTCGACCCGGGCTTGGTCCTTACCGGACAGCGAGCTACCCATTACTCGCCGTCCGCAAGCCCGTGCCTACGGTGGCCGGGAATCAGCCTGGGATTCCCGACGCCCAGGGCGTCTCCTGCGAAGGCCACGGCTGTGAGGGCGCATGTACTGCATCTCCCTCACGTGCGCCGCCTCCCTCTTTGCGAGCATAACTGCTTCGCTGAAGGAGGCGACTGCCAGCCATGCCCTCTCGCTCCGTACCATGGCCTGGACCAGGGTCGGACGCGAGAGATCGCCGCCGCCGATCACCTCCACGAGGACACGGCGGTGCTCCGCCCAAGCCGGGCAGACCTCCACCGTATGCTCCACCGTGTCCTCTGGGCGATCTTCGCAATGGAAACACCCGGGCGTTTCCTCCCGCCCTATCCGAAACAGGAACCTCCCGAAACACCCATGTCCGGTGAGGACCTGTGTCAGGCGGAAGGTGAGGACGCCATGCCGCCTCTCAAACCACTCCTCAAAGAGGGGACTTACCGCCGCAATCGTGGCGTGCCCAGCACTGGGTTGCGACAATCGCACTTTCCACGTCGCCATGAGATCCTGCCGGAGCTCTGTCCGCCGTGCCGCGATTTCCCGCGGCAGCGGAGTTACGCCCCGGCGTTTGGCCTCCTCGCGCCACTCCCAAGTGAGCGCGAGGACGTTTGCCTCCAGATCCCATGGCGGTAATCCGGCAAGGAGGCCCGCCGCCTCACCGGAGATCGTGCGTTATCCCCGGATCATCCGGATGGCCATGACCCTATGGGCCGCCTTCAACCGGCGTGCTGGTTGGCGCCTCAATGTAGGCGCCCACACCGGCGCCCCGTATAGGGCCATGGCCCGCACGACCCCCGCGTAGAGCCTCCGGCAGGAGGCGTTTGGCCCCCCTAGATTGGGCAGGAGCCGCTTCAAGGCAGCCCCGGCCCGCTCCAGTCTGGGAGCCAAACGTCGGAAATGTTCCCCGAAGTTCCACCGGCTGTCGAGGACGAGTCCTAGGTACTTCATCGTCGACTCGACGCCGATGTGAACCCCTCCCACCGTTATCTGGGAACCCGTCAGTGGCGCATTCCGAAGACCATGAAACCACATGGCCTCGGATTTGTGCAAGGCCACCTCGAGTCCCAGTTGCCGGATCCTATCGACGATTGTCGCAACTCCGTGTGTCGCTAAGTTGGCCGCCGCCTGATACGACCTCCCTTGCGCCAGGACCAGCGTGTCGTCAGCGTAGCAAACTACGCTGACGCCACTAGGGAGGTCGGCGCGCAGCACCCAGTCGTATCCGATGTCCCACAGATGCGGCCCCAGGACCGATCCCTGAGGGACACCGCACGACATCTCTCGCCGGTTCCACTCTCCTAGGTGACCGGGGTAGATGACGGCCCTGTCCGTCAAGTAGGCCTCGACCACACGACAGAGGTAGGTCGGCATCCGGTGATACCGGAGTGCCTCCCTTATGCAACTCCAGGGCAGGGTGTTGAAGGCATTGGCGATGTCCAGAGACACCGCCAAGACGACCCCACCCCGGGCCACAGCATCCCCCGTCGTGAGGGCTCGCACGCGCATGATGGCGTCCACCGTGGAGCGCCCCCTGCGGAAACCGAACTGGCTCTCCGCCAAATCCGGCCCCACCCGCACCAGCCGCCCGACGAGGCGGTCTGCAATGACTCTTTCAAAGAGCTTGCCCACCTCGTCGAGCAGCACGATGGGCCGGTAAGCGGACGGAGAGTCCGCGGGGCGCCCCTGCTTCTTGATGAGGACCAGTTTCCCCGTCTTCCAGTGACGTGGGAACTGGCCCTCCTCCAAGCATGCGCTTAGGAGCCCTCTTAGTCGAGGCCCGAGAGCCTCCAAGGCCAGGACCCAGGCTTTTCCAGGCAAGCCGTCGGGTCCTGGGGCGGTATTCTTGGCATTCAGCCTACGTACCGCCACTCTCAATTCTACCTCGGTCACCTCTGGAGCATCGTCGTCGTCGTCGGTGTGGTCCGCGTCGGGCACCGCAGGTGGCGGAGCCATGGCCGGGGGAGCATGCTCCCCTCGCGAGGGAAACAGAGCGCTCACCACGTCCTGCACGAGCTGAGGCCGGAGACTCTGGGTCAGCGGGGGAGCCCACGGGCGGATTTTCTCCCGCACCGTTTTGTAGGGGCGTCCCCACGGGTCTCTGTTCAGAGTCTCCAGCGACTCCTCGCGGGCCAGTGACCTGGCCCGCAGGATCTCCGCTCGGAGGGTGGTCTTCGCCACTCTGTACCCCTCGTATAGCTCCGCCTGAATGGCTTCCGTATCCGGAGGGCGGATACGGAGCCTGCGGTGCCTGGTGTACCGATGCCGCGCAGCAACGCACGCCTCGCGCAGAGCTGTGAGCTCCGGCGACCACCAGTACACCTGGCGTGGAGCACGTCCTGGCTGGACCCGGGGCATTGCCACGTCGCATACCTCGGACATGGCCTCCCGGAACCACTCCGCCTCGTCGTTGATGTCGGCAGGCCTGTCCGGTGGTGACACCCAGGCCTGCACGATCGAAGCTTCCAGGAGGAGCTCCCGGTCCAGCCGCTTCAGCGCCCACCGCGGACCACACGGGGCCTGTTGGACCGGCGCGCTCGAGGCCTGGGCGGAGACGTCAAACCGGATATACCGGTGGTCGGAATACGTCTCCACCCCCTCCATGACGCGCCAGTCGACGACACGCGGTGACAGAGCGGGGCTGGCGAACGAAATGTCCACCACCGACTCACCCCGCATCCGCACACACGTGGCGACAGAACCCCGATTTAGGACGACCAGGCCCACCTCTAGAGCCCAGTCCTCCACCATCCTACCCCGCACATCCGTCAACCGGGAACCCCAAGCCAAGTTCTTGGCATTGAAGTCCCCGAGGACGAGCACGGGGAGGGAACGAAACCCGACGACGACGTCTCTCAACTCCTCAAGGGAGTTGTGGAACTCGGCGAGAGTTCGGCTCGGGGAGAAGTACACCCCTACCACTGCAATCTCCCCGAACCGTGCTGCTACGCAACCCCTTCCTCTCTGGATACCCTCGAGAGCCGGGGTGCCGGCGGCGGCCGACGAAATTATGGTCACTGAGCCGCTCAGGTCCTCCACCCAGTAATCCCTGGGCGGGACAAAGTACGGCTCAGCGACCACGGCGATGTTAATCGACCACTGCGCCATGCTCTGGAGCAACAGATCCTGAGCGGTGGCGCAGTGGTTGATGTTCGCCTGGAGGAGGCGAAATGGAGCCGTTATTGGCATTCCATTTCAGCCCCCTCCGGAGCCGCCTGAGAGGGCCCTGCCGCGGTGGTAGCGGCGGCGACGGCGATGGTAGGGGCGGCAGCGGCGGCGGCGGTGGCGGCAGCTACGGCGGTGACGGCGGTGGCGGAGGGCTTGCCCCTGCCCCGGCTCCTGGTTTCGGCGGGTGGAGCGCAGGCCTTGCTCCCAGCCCGGTGTTCGGCCGGCTTGCCAGCTGCCGCACATAAATAGCAGTGCGGCGCGGCATTGCATGAGCCGGCCTTGTGACCGGGCTGACCGCAGCGGAAGCAGTGACCGCTGCGGTCCACCTCCGAAGTGCATTGGACTCCGACGTGGTGACCCACCTGACAGCGGAAGCACCTCAGAGGTCTGGGCTCCAGCAGCTTGACCTGCGCGGATACCCAGCCCACCAGGAGCCTTCGGCCCTCCTCAGTGATTTTTCGGGCCGCCGACACGGGGCAGCTCACCGTAACGGTTCGCATGCCCGTGTTGTCAGGACGAATGGTGCCTGCCTTCACCTGCTCGGCAGAGCACCCCCCAGTCCTGACTATGGCGGCCACCACCTCGCTCTCCGTCACGGAGTCGTCCAGGCCCAAGATGCGCATGTCAGCGCACTTGGTGGGCCTGGACACTCGGGCCTCGTCCGCACTTATGGACGCCCTTAGCCTTTCGGCCAGAGCGTCTGCGGTCGGGCCACTGGCCGCACCAGGGACCTGCAACATCCGGGCCCCGGTCGCAGTGACCCTTATGCGGAGGCCGTTGGCGACTCCTATTTCCGCCAGGTCGTGCTGAGGATGGTCCACTGGCTTATGTTGGTCATTATTATTGAAATGCAGTATTTGCCTTATCTTCTCAAACCTGTTCACTGGCATTGCTTCTTTGATAGTTACAAAGACGTGTTTATTATTCCAGTACGATCGCACACTGGGATAATGATACACTGACATAAATATTAGTATTTCCAAATACTTTCGTATCTCAGACGCAGTTATGTTATCAGGGCGTTCAGGTTGCTTCTGTGCAGAGTGATTGCTGCTTGTGCAGTGATTTGTTTTCTTCAATAATTTTATCCAGGAAGTCTCGGGTAAAATAATATTAAAAAAACTGGTATGGGGTTTCAAGGGCTATAATATCTGGAGGAAAATCTGTAGAACCTTTGAACTGTATTTGGTTAGCACAAAATACCATAGACTGCTTTTTACAGAGTAGTCTTTATGTATCTATTGGTTGATAAGCATATTGACAAGAGCTAGGACCTGGCATATTAGCAAGTATATCTTCACACTCACTCATCAATGGAGGTTCAAGCAGGTCGAGTTCAAGTTTGTCATTTCCTGCCTGTTCTTCTATGTCATGATTTTCAAGCTCTGCTTGCAGAGCTTCACTAGTAAGATAATATTGTAAATCCTCTCCATCCGATTCTGCATCATCCTCTGAGATCTGACCACCTTCTAATCGCTCAAGAAAATCTTCTATATCCCTATCGTGCATAGCAGCCATTCTGTAGCAAAATGTGTAAAAAATCTAGCAAAGCCAAAACAGTAATTTACATACCTAAAGCATGACGCTAGTGCATGGATTATCGTTTTTGATGCCATCAAAAAACTTCATATCTTCGATGAATTACTAAATATTCGCAAAAAATGTATAAACTATCAATCAATTTGAAAACGTACCTTTGCTGTTTACAATTTTCTGGTGAAAAAAAAAACTCAAGATCTAACTGAAATGAATCGATAAAAACTAGCAAATTTCACTTTGTTGAAAATGAATTACGAGTGCGACAAAGCTGCCACTTACAAAAAAAATGGCCGTATTGTAACCCGATGACATTTTTTAATTGAAGTAAATAGGCAAAGGTAGCAGCACACAGCCAAGTAACTCAACTCGAACGTAATTATAATCGATTTAAAATAAAATTGTCAACTTATCATTTTAGATACTGCATGCATTTAAGAGTTAACATTAGAAGGCATTTCGCCAAGAATATAGGTCTAACAATCCGATTGGACAGTTTAGATTTGTTCAAACCCAACGCTCTTGCTTTCCTTCTCAAACATCTAGTAAAATGAAAAAAAAACACCTTTTCACTGTTGTATTAGGAAATGTCTTGAATCAGGCTTCAATCACAGCCTCTTCAAAATCCACAGTTACTTTAACTGGTTGCCACTTTGGCTGCTGTGTTTTAATTATTTCCATCAAAATTTAATAAGAATTTATAACTTTATGGGACATAAACGCATATAGGAATGGAACAACGTCGTTAGTGTTATTGGTATCACTACCTAGATCTGCGTGAATGCAAAACTTTTGAATGAATGGTCTTGGACAAGATCTAAAAGTAGCATACATAAAAAAGTGTTTAGCTGTTTCAAAATGAAATGTAGCCTCTTCGCAGCAATATTCCGAAATTCTAACTCCTTCACTTGAATAATCAGCAAACAGGAAATCTAGATATTGTTTTGGCACTTCAACTTCAGCTGAAGTTTTTGCACAAATTTTCGTTACATCTGCTGTTTTGTTGCGTCTACGGTACATACATATAGACGACTTTTTTTGAGAAATTCTGGCAAGCGTACGGTAAAGTTAAATCTGTTCCCTTATTTTTTAATACAACAATTCCTTTCTCGAACGCTTCAGGTATTGATATTTTCCCTTGGGCAGCAACATCAAAAGATTTACTTAAGACCATTTCAATTTCCTGCTGGGCAGTATCTGCAGTACACGTATCAATGTGATTTTTGAAATGAACTATTGAACGTTCGTCCTAAAAAAATTACTTACTTTATAATCAAATGCTATTTGCTAGCTTATTTTATAATAATTTCAATGACAAAGGTTTTGTAGAGATACGATTTCTGAGATATCGTAGTTTTAGTGAACGCGGAGAGGTTTAGTGATTTCGGCCGGTCGCACTTTTCAGTCGCGCGTAGTGGCACCATAGAGGCGTCACGTTGAAGGGGATCCGTCCACCAACAAAAGTTCATAATATTCAATTTACTTACATTTGAAATTGTAACGGAACCAGTGCATTTCGTCTTTTTGCGTTTTTTACAAGACCATGTTGAAACTCCAGACCTACATATATTTTTATTTATTTATTTTACTTATTTATTATCTTCTTACATCTACCATTACAGGGTAACCCAATGCGATAAATGCGCTCATCCTAACTTAATTATCTTAAATACTAATATTCTTGTGCCTACATATTATAACAAATTACAAACAATGCATTCCTTGTGAATTCACTCAGAGAACAACAGAATAAGTCCGTCTCAACTGCTATGAGGTTGAGCGTGCGGCGTGCACGCGTCAGCGGCGCCTCCCTTATAAGGTTAGTTCGAGCGCGCGGTTCCACTAGCAGTGGCGGCTGCCGTCTTCGCCACACGTACCTGTCCGGAACACACAGACCCACCTGCGCTAAAATAACTGCATTACGCACCTTCCCTATCAGTAACTTAAATATATATGAGGTGAGTGCAAGATCCCTCCTAATCCTTAGCTCATTGTATCCTACCATACCTAAAATAAATAAGGTGGGATACATTAACGGGTAAAAGGGATAGACTCCGTAAAAACATTTATATAAATATCTTATAAATTTATTCTGTACCCTCTTCAGCATGAGACTATATTTAGCTTCATGCGGAGCCCAGATGACTGCATTACATTCTAGTTGGCTCCTTACCAATGCATTATATTATAATGCTATAATAGCTTTCACATTCGTGAACCCTCGGATAGTACGAAGCATAAAACCTACATTTCTATACGCTCTTTTGCAGCTCCGCATGATGTGATCACGAAAATTCAAAGCAACATTGAAGCCTACTCGCAAGTCCTTGACTTCTGTGACCCGTACTATAGGTAAACCATCCATATAGTAGGTATGTAGGATAGGATTGTGTGCGCGAGAAAAAGTGATGGTCACACACTTCGAGCTATTAAACTGCAAGAGATTTTCCTTGCTCCATCTCACTACCCTGCAAATGTCCCTCTGTAACTTGACACATTCATCACAGCTTCTTACCTCGAGGGACAATTTGAGGTCGTCGGCAAACAATTTGAGGTCGTCGACAAACAACAAACAATTTGCGTCTTGGACTACTTCTGGCAGGTCGTTTAACACCAGAAGGAAGCCCAGAGGGTCAAGGTTACTACCTTGACTTACCCCGGACCTCGTGAAATATTGATCTGACACGTGTCCCGCATATTCCACATATTGCTGCCTATCCCTCAAATAACTGGCAAAAAACTGAAGTGAGTGTGAGGTAAAACCAAATCCTGCCAAAAGTTATTTTAAGCAACATGTCATTTTCGACTAGGTCGAATGCTTTTCCGAAATCAAAGTAAGCAGCATCAGTTCGTCCCCCACTATCCACCGTCAGCACCAGATGAGCCATGTGGCATAGAAGATTACTGGTGGTACTTCCTCCGGGTCGAAACCCATGCTGAGCATCTGATAGCTGTGCGCTAACCTGAAGGTATGTGCTCTTGTGAATAGCTGTTTCCAATACCTTTGCCGGCGTCGACAATACTGCAACTGGTCTGTCTGCAACCCATCCACGGATTCTGCTGAGCCTCCCTTCGGAACCGGAACAACCCGGGTCACTTTCCACCTGTCCGGAAACACGGCCGCTTTGAGACACTGGTTATAAATATAAAGTAGCGGTTTAGCTAGCACTGACTGGCAATCCTTAAATATGTAAGGCGAATGCCATCCGGCCCTGCTGACCGTTTCGGCTTAAGATCTTGAAGCGCACGACATACGTCTACTAACTGTAATTGGTTCAAGTGCACTCGCGCCGCTCCGTTTCTGCTGCCTGCGATAGCTATAGCCGCCTCTACGTCCAACTCTGGTCGCTCTAGCCTGTACACAGAATATAAATATTCCGCAAACTCTTCCACAGACCGTTGAGCAGACAATGCCACCCCGTCTTTCAAAATCACTTGCGGACTTCTCCCACCTCTCTTAGACTTGGCATAGTTCCAAAAAGATTTAGGATCACTCGCATTTGACCTTGAACATGGTTCTGATATTGTTCCTGTGCCACTGCCAACATATTCTTAATGTTGGTTCTACACCGGGCAAACGCTTCGTAATCGACCCTCGACCCGCTTGCCTTGAACTGCTTATGAAGAAAAGCCTTCAATCTTATGACGTCACACGGTGCAACTCAACACGCGGTGTGGCCACGAGACACGCGCCGCCCTACTTACGCCCATCCGTTCGGTCACACCGCTATATAGTATATCCAGGTGGAATTATTTCTGCATCATGGATGGAGTCGTTGCAGCCTGTTTCCGTGATGGCGAACATGTCTGCATTTGCGGTTGAAATATTGCTATAACATTACTCCAGCTTTGTCCGAAGCCCGCGCACGTTTTGGTATAATATTTCAACGGAGTTACTTAGGGTTTCTAGGTTTGTTGATTGCTCTACGAAACCACACCCACTCCGCATATTCAATATTAACTGCCCAGCTTTCAGGTTGACATAACTTTTCGTATCTACTTTCTGGAACTCCTATGATAAAGGATGCATAATCCCTTTCAGTCTTGTGTTATCCTTTCAACTTTAACTGGTACTTCTTCCCCATAAATTGTCCTTACATGTTTTTCTAAACTTTCTACTGTTGTTTCTTTCTGCAAACGCCATACGTGTTAATATTTTTTATTTTCCGTTCCCTCTATATCAATCGCACTCGTGCTTCCGCTTTTTTTCACTTCACTGTTCGAATATTTGTTTTTCCTCCTTGTTACGGTAGTCTAATTTCCTTCTTTTTCAGGTTCTTCCTTTTCCACGCTAACAACCTTCCTAAACCTCGTATCACTATTCAATACCTGCATCTGTTCCTCATTCGACACTATTTTCACCGATTTCGTGGCCACACATTCCTTCGCTGGCATATTATTGACAACTACCTGCTTATCTTTGACGGCTTTTGCAAAAGATATTGTCGGTCCTTTGGAGCCTTGATCTATCTGATTTGGCACTCTTGCCTGACATTTCTCCAGATTTTCTTTTAGGTTCTCATTTTTTTCCACTAGGATTTTAATTCTTGTTTCTAGTATATCAACTTTTTTTGCCTTTTCCTGTACTACCCTCAATATTTGTTTTAAGTCTTTCAACTCCGTTTCCGTATTGATAAATCTTTTTTGCAATAAAACATTCTTTCCGCTGCTCCTCCAACTGCGACTTCACTTCCCATCGAAACTCTCGTATCTCGTCGAGAAGTTGGCTCTCTGTATCAACTATTTCAGTTGTATTTCGACGACTGCCTCGCTCTGCGATGTTTACATAGCTGCTCGGTGAATACATTTTGCTGATTGCTGCAGTTCCTCGAACAGGTGTGTCAGTGTTACCCCTTTTTGGCATTGTACATGCACACTCGGGACATATCCATAGACTCCTGTATTCCGGCGTGAAAGCTTCAACTTTTCTTTCGTTAAAGCCAGGCACTTAAGATGGAATTTCTTCTTACATTTTTCTTGGGAACACTCCATAAACATTGAATCATCAATAACAACATCATAGCTACACTTCGTATCCATTTAAAACTTCGAACAGTAAATTATAATATTTTGTGATTTAGTAACACACACGACCCGTAACACGTCCGTCCGCTCGCACGCTCGCGGTGTTACCCCCGTTATATGTTTCGTGTTTGTAAAATTCATATCCAGAACTGAGTAATACCCTTCCTTGGCCTCTTTTGATTATATTGAAATCAGCTTGCATGACTCTTTTGCAACTATTTTAATTTCAAAACACTAACAAATACGCTTAAACACACAAGTTATTTTTGTTTCTGAAGTCATTATGACAACGTCACATAAGGAAGAGAAATTGTCAAAGAGACTAAATGAGGAAATATGTAAACAGGGTAACATACCAAAAAGAGACTGAGGAAATATTTATGGTAATGGAAATAGCGGAAATTCTGTTGAAGGTTGGCACCGCAAAATAAATACTCGCTGTCCTATGGAACTAATGGGACATAATTTAAATAATATGTTAGTATCAGTTGTCCCATGGGACTAGTGGGACATATTATCCCACTTGTCCCATCATGGGACTGGGTCAATGGGACTAGTGGGATGGACCGGATTGAACCTAATTTTTTGAATGGAATTTGCAAAGGATTGAAATGCTTTTGGTGCCAAATATTTTCTGAAAATTTCTTTGATGCATAGAATTCTCAACTTATAAATGACTAAAAGTGGATTTAGCTGCCTTTGATTGCATACGCCTTTATTACGATTACTATAAAATTAACTACGATCAATTCATAAAATTAGTGAATATTTTGGAGCCCTATCTTAAAACAACAAGAAGCCAATTACAGAATGCCTATTTCTGTTGAAGAACGGTTATACGTCTGCCTGAGGTAAGTCTTAGCTTTGAATGTTTATCTAGACTTTCAGAAAACTTTTCATTTACAAATTCGATTACAATTAAATTTTACATTTCCCCTCCAGGAAATTGCTCCAATATATTTAATGGATATTTGGATGGATATACTTGCATGAAATTATATTAAACACCATGACATTTTTAATCGATGTATTTATTTTGTGACATTTAGAAAAATAAATAAAAACAAGAACATGTAATGCTTGTATTCAAAAGATTCTAGTAATCGAATTTACTCACTTCAGGATCTTAAGATTGTGGCCTGGACACAGAGTGTGGTATTTAAGGCGATGGTGGGTCCATAGATGAATAGCTATTAGATATATGAGGTGTCTCATAGCTTTTTGTTGTAGGAATGAGTTAACTATAAACTTCTCGTGCAAATTTTGAATAGGATGTGTGAAAATGTTTTAGGTGTAGTGCCATGCTCGTTTGCAGCGAGAGATGTCTTGAATGAGTTAATTTCTGTGAAACTGTTTAAGGTTGTTTCAGGAGCAAAAGACAAAGCCTGATTAGAATAATTATTATCGACATGAGGTGATGGCGGTGGAGGTGCGAAAGATAAAGTCTGATTAGAGTGGCTATTATCGACAGGAGGTGGCTCAAGAGGTGTCCTTAAGCTGTTTTCTGCGAAAGGTGGCATCTATGTTGTAGTATTTTGTTTTTTTTTTTGTAGAAGATGATAAGCCATAATTAATTCCATGATTTTCATCTGAAAGCATTATCTCGGCTTTATTTACAATACGGAAGATTTCGCGCTTTATTCGAGCTTGGATATTGTGTGGCATTATTCGAACCGTTCGGCCCATGGTCTGAAAAAATCTGATTGTTGGATCATTTCCGTTTTCTTTGGATTCTAAATATTGCTGGTATAACATATTAGAAGTGGAGGTACAGTTCGACGATAATGACTTCGTTTCATTAAGCCTTTTTTTTCTGGATGGGAAATCATCAAATGACTTCTCCCGATTTGGGTGGAGCAGGAGGGCGTGTCAGACTTTTACTGACTAAAACCCACCCGTGTTCCCTCAGTTGCCTGTGTGCTAGGGCCCGCGGTATGTATTTCGAACAACTCGTACCCCTGGCAGGCATCGCCCTTGCGGCCCCATCTGTTGTTGCTGACATCTCTTTGAGGCGCGCGTGGAACACAACGTACTGTCAACCCGGGCTTGGTCCTTACCGGACAGCGAGCTACCCATTACTCGACGTCCGCAAGCCCGTGCCTACGGTGGCCGGAAATCAGCCTGGGATTCCCGACGCCCAGGGCGTCTCCTGCGAAGGCCACGGCCGTGAGGGCACATGTACTGCATCTCCCTCACGTGCACCGCCTCGATTTTTGCGAGCATCACTGCTTCGCTGAAGGAGGCGACTGCTAGCCATGCACTCTCGCTCCGTACCATAGTCTGGGCCAGGGCTGGACGCGAGAGATCGCCGCCGCCGATCTTCTCCACGAGGACACGGCGGTGCTCCGCCCAAGCCGGGCACTGTCTACTGGTACCGCATTACAGTATTTTATTAACCCTAAGGCAACACAAGCAGACTCAGATAATAGAGGTTCATGACTGACATTCACAGCATGAAAATCAATAACAAACTTTTTGTTTTTATACATACATGCAACATCAGTAACACCTAATGTCCCTATGTCTGTTTCATAAAAACATTTCAATTTTAGATCAGTAGGACGCAAATGTTTCAGGCAGCCACTCTCACAAAGGGTATTGTTTGGTACCTATTACACAAACATGAGCTCCAGTATCCAGTATCCAGAAAACATTCATTCAATTCAGGTGTTGTTAACTTCAAACAGAGTTCCACTTCCTTGTGGCCAGAGTGCTGATTTGTCCTGATTTTAGATATGTATATACTGTTATCACTGGTTTCCTCCTCCGAGTTTTCTCTATGTAATTCTTTCACCATTTTGGTCTTCTTACATACTTTTTGGAATTATTCCTACCTTGGCAATTTTCCCATCTTTTCCACAAGCAGTGCAAATTTTCTTTTTGAATACACGCTTCTCACTACAAAATTTGCACAATAATGATCCGCTGTTAGTTTTGGTCTGTTTTTGGGTGTTTCGCGTAGTTCGTGCAAAATCGTTGACATTTCTAAATTTCAAATTAATTGTCGAATAACTTTGTTTTTTGTCTAATATCATTAATATACAGATAACCCTTCAAAATTTTGTGGGTTATACTTTCCTTCTAAAGTTAGCAATGAAATTATTAACATAAAAAATTGCAATGAAACGGTAATGAGAACGTCAGCGAAGGGAATGATTTTGTGACATTGAATGAAGGCATAGACCTGCGACGGTAATGAAGATAAACGGAAGGCAATGATACAACCCACTGTTAAACAAAAATATATTTTTATTACTCATAAAATCAATGAACTAAATTGCTGTACCTAATTAAATTAAACGTACTTCTTTAAAAAAACCTACTTAAATGTCAAAACATAATAAAGGCCATTTCTCCTTGCCTTTCTAGTAAATTTACACGTTTCTATATTTATAATCTTTGGAAACTGAGATCAAAATCAAAAGTCATTTTCAACAAAAACTAAAAATCAGACTTACTAATTATTTAAACAAGAATAAACTTATTTGGTAAGTATTTAAAATTAAAAAACGCCACATGTTTTCATTCATCTTTCGTATTAGAAAATATTTGTATCATCATCATCATCGGTGTAACTCCAAAAGTCAAGTCGTTTTTCTTCTCCTTCTCACATATTTCATCTTTATTTTCTTTAACGTCATCTTCATTATCATTATTACACATAATGAATTTCTCAAAATCTGTTTGATAAGTTTTATCATCTGTTTTCATTGCAGCCAGATTCTCCTTATTAATATAAAACTTTCTATTTACCCAATCAGTCACATTAATATCCGATAGTATTTTGACTTTCGGTGAGCAGGGCTTTGTTTTACGGTGAGACTTATCTTCGAAGCTGATCGATGAGTCGGAACAAATATTAGCAAAACCTGTATCGTTTATTTCTTGGATAAGTTCTGGTGTTGTATTCTCATCAAGAAAACTCTGGAACTGGTTAGTATTGACGACTTCGTATGAAGGAACATCACAATGTCCAATATGTTTGCCGTGACTGCAAATCTCTTTATTGCCACAACGAAAACAACTTAATTTCCTTAGACTAATTTTAGAGCACCCATAGGACCAAAGTGCTTGATGCACCATCATTGTGCCTTTGGCTGGTTGTAGGGCAGTAGGAAAACTTCTTGCTTCAATGTCGTTTCTTGTAACAAACAATGCGAATCTCAATCTTAACTCTAGGTCCAAGACAGGCTAAAAATGTTTTTAATGAGTCCACGTCACCGCCGAAACGGACTACTTGGTCTGCTGTTCTTTTGAGAACAGCACCAACTCCGTCTGGCGCACCTTTGCCATGTCCCGCTTCTAAGTAGTTCCAGCTCACAAATTTCAGTTGCGGATAATCACGATACAGTTGGCTAATCATATAAAAATAAAGCGATTTCTATATTGACTTGTTGGTTGGGCTATCAGATATGAAATGAACTGTATCAATTTGGGATGAAATCTCCGATACGTAACCAATGGTCGGTAATAAATGTGCCCAGATAGCCGCAGCATCGTGTTGGGTACATTCACTTACAGTGCAGAAGCTATATTGTTTTTGAATTCCAACTTCTGGGTCAATCAAGTAGATGACACATGTGTGCAGTGACAATTGCTTTCTACTACCACCAAACTGAAAACTCTGAATTTCTTCGTTATATTTAACGCAGTAATTTTCGCTTAAGTCAACGTGAACCACTACCTCTTGTGGTGTAAGATTATTTTTAAGCTCTTTAATATTTCTATACTGAGACAAAATATTAGTGCAGTGTTTCATATAGCCCACAAGAGTGTTTTCTAATTGGAGAATAATGTCTCGTGGAAAATCAAATAATGTTTCTTTTTTTGTTACCAATTCGGTTTTCTCCGCATCTTTTACATAGTATTTTTCAGAGCAACTACACCACTGATAATATTTAATTTTTGTGTCATTCTGGAATTCGGTCGTGTTTAATGCACCATTCCTCATTTTTTGTTGGCAAAAGGTCTGCTCTCTCTATTTGTAAATTTGTAGATTCTTGTCTTGAGAGTTCAGATGTTTCAGGAGCCATCTGAAGCCAGAAAGGCCGGCAGTATCGTGGTGAAGAAGGCCGGGGATTTTGCCAGACAAGTACATTATTCGTAGTTATTACACGTATTGGCACTATTGTCGTAACCATCATGTGTTCGTCCGATGATTCTTGGTCTTGAAACTTTTGTTTGTATTAGGAATGGCTTCCAGATCCGTCACACCCCCACTTTGAAAGAAAGCACAGGTCTTGCTTCTGATTGGGATGCAAATGTAAAATCACTTCTTTTAGAGAAAGCAACAGTCTTTCAGCAGTGTGGTTTAAAAGATTTTGGAGAGATACTTCAGCTTTTATTTCAGTACACATAATACCCTCGGGGTAACACTTCTTTTTAGCCTCTGTTACAGACTCGAAATTAGAGTAAAGATTGCAATTTAACTCTAATGCAGACTTACGCAATAAATTGTATTGGTGTTTTGTTAGGTGGCTTTCAATAACTAAAGACAAAGCTTTGTCTGGCGTATAGCGTGCATGTGGTTCATCAACTGATTTTAAAGTTGTACCTGCAGAAATATCTTTTATCAATTTAGATTTATTAACCTCTCCTGCTGCGCGGTATTCCATTTGTGCAGCAAAAGCTAATTCAGCAGGTGTCAAATTCTTCCTAACGTCTTCGGTCTTTTTGCGTTTCGTACGTTCAGAACAGTATTCAAAGTCTTTAACAGGACGACCACCTGAACCACTACTTCTTTTATGTCCTCTGCTCGGTACAGGAAATGTAACATACGTTTCAAACCAATTTTTATTAGAGTTTTTACATCGGTCAAAGTTTTTATGTGATGTTTCTAGCTTTTGTTTGTATGTGTAAACCAGTTTGCTTAAGACACTTTGTATATCACTTGACAATTCCGGCACTCTTAGGGCATTTGCAACTTTGTTACACAAAAATGCATTCTATCAACATCCCTCTTAGACCGACACTCTCGGTAGTAACTCACAAGAGTTATTCTGTTAATACAAATTTCTTCATTGTTGGATCCTAGAAAGAAGAAGTAAAATTTAAAAAAAAGTAGTTTTCACTAATAGGTAGGCTAATTCATTAGGGAGATTTTGGTATACATTTTATATATCTTTTGTATAAATTAGCTCAGGTATCACGCTGCCTCTCGACCCAGATGAAACAAAATCCCCCCTGGAACGCTTACTAGACGTACATTCTTAAAATCGTTCTAGTTACATGGAAGTGACTAATTGAATGATTATTCCTTTCTATTAAATCTAAAAAAAAGTCTTTCACACTCTATGTATAATTATCTGGGCGGATTTTTTAAAAAGTGTACATATTTTTAAATGAGGGTCCTCATATTTTATGTATTTTTTTCAGTATTTGTGTTTGAATTCTTATCGTCTATTAATTGAACTTTAAGAAAATGTATCGAATATTGTAATAGATGTTACAGATTAATCATAATATGTTAATGAAATTCAGTTACAGAATTTTGAGTTCCACTGATTAACTATTTATTAACTTACTCAGTGAGTTAACTGAAACGGGTATGATGAAAATCATACTTTTTATTAATACCAGGTAGGTTTATAAATGAAAATAATAAACATTTAGTTCAGACAAAGGAATAAAAAAAAAGAAATGTATGATTATATCCTCTGACTGACTTGTTGATTAATCAGTTGCGTGTTCTTCTTTATAACTATTCAAAATGTAATTGATTTCTGTTTTGTAACATAATTATAAAGTAAAACAAATATGTTGTCCTCATTACAATATTTAAAATTTAAAAAACTGGACACAAAAGTAAGAAAAACCCAAAATTTTGAATTATTCTAAGAGGGACAGTTAATCATTGGAACGTCGAAATTATTCAGTTGAAAATTAAGGGCTCTGGTTACAATGAAGGATTTTCATGACAATTTTCATTTATTCATCAACTTATTTAAATAATTTTGCTTTGTGAAAATATACAAACTAGAAAACTAAATAAACTCCGTTAAAACTTTTACATAAATAATAAAAAGTCTTAAAAAATTCTCAAGTCTCTCCTTTTGAACGCCAATGGCATGTATAGATGCCATGCGCAAGCGTGCCCTGTGCGCCACCGACATCTATAGATGCCAAGAAACAGATCATAGAAAAATACAAAATAAACATATTAAATCATTACTTTAACGTGTTTTATTGATATATCTTAAGAACTGAATCCCCAGTTATTACATATAATTGTACACAATGAACAAAATTGCAAAATAGTTATTCAAATATTTATGATAAAAAATAACTTAATTAATGGCTGAAAAACATGTTCTCTTGCGTCAATGGCATGTATACATGCCTACTAGTGATGTGGTGTAATATTCAAGTAACTTCATTAAAATTTCAGCAAAATTACTCAAATTCGCTTAATTTTTGTAATAACTATTAAAAAAATATATAAGCTTAGTCACTGACAAAAAAGGTAAATACTACATTCTTTGGTATAATATCATATTTTCTATATTGTCGATATTGTTGATTTGAATATTGTCTTTTTCGCCAATCATGCGCATCCCTAGCACAGGACCGATATTGCAATCCCTTCTGCGCCAATGACATGAATAGATGTCGGACTCGTGACGTCGTAAGCGCGTGCCATGTTTTTAAGTGCTGGGAAGTTGAAAAAATATTTTTTCGATATTTTTTTCGATCTGCCAATATTATAATTGCAAAAATGGCAAGTGAAGAGTTATTTAGTACAGAAGAACTATTGCGTATTCTAGAAGGCACTGAAGATGATGAGTTTTCTGAATCGGAATCAGTAAATGAAAATGATTTTGAGGTAAGTTAATTTTACTTTAACAATTCACATAGGTAAATAACAATCAACAAATTAAAAAATTAGGTAACGTGTAATAATCAACTAATTTAATAATTAACATATTCAATAATCAACAAATGTAATACAAGAATCAATAAATAGGCACCTATCTTAAACAAAATAATCACATAAATTAATTATATTAATATTGATAAATTATTAATGCGATGACAAATAGGCACAGTTTCCTACATATAAAGGCCGCTGGCCAGCAAGCCGGCAAACTCGCGTCGAAGCTCGAAGACCAATAAGTTTGCCGGCTTGCTGGCCCGCGTTCTGTCTTAGAACCTGTGCCTACTTGGTCATCATATTAATTTATCGATATAATACGTTACAAGATAATGATTAAATATAATTTAATCAATTTTCTTGTATTTTATATTTAATGGTACTGGGGTGCCCGAAGAAAATTCTGGAATTAAATCTATGCTTTCCGACAAATCGGAATCCCCTCTATAAATTCTGATTAAATTAAGAATATGAGCATATAAATTGCTTCGGTTCTCTTCTGGCACTCTCTCTAATTCGAATGCTATTAACATTGAAAAACTTTTATTTCGTTGATCCGAAGGTTCGATTTCATATAGTAACTTCGGTAATGCTTCCGAAGCATAATATATATTGTCTCCCAAACGACCAACATACGGTTCGACGAGCGTTTGTGTACCAGCATCTGATTGTTCGTTACACGGCTCGACGAACGTTTGTGTAGCAGCTTCTTTTTTAGTTTCTTCGGATTTTTCTACACACCGCATCTTTAAAAATCCACTCAGTATGGACGGGGACCCCGGTCGTTTGCCAGACATTTTTTTACACCTGAAATCAGACACATTGATGCGATAAGTACGAAGGTACCGTAATTATTAGAATTTATTACGGGTATTATTTTCGTGATTATTCTTGTCGTACATCAATAGTTAGGTCTGACAAATGTTCGTTACTTTTCTGACGTTCAAAACTATCTAATCTAACTTAAATTATACTTTTAAACTTAAAGGCTAGTCCTAATATCACCTTCAATAAAAAAAATACTTATATAAAATAATAAATAAATAAATTAATACATGCTAATAGTCAAGATTATACTTACTTGTTGAATTGTAGTCAGTAGGTAACTTATTATTATTTGGGTCAAACAGATGACCTTCGACTATATATTATTTTCAACTTTTTATCTTTGGATTTAAAATCCGAAATAACAAATACCATGTAATTATCTTCAAATATCTTCCCTTAATTAACATCAAACGATTATGGTGAATTGTCACTTTTGTTACAGTATTACCAGTTTACAAAATTAGCTTAAAAAATAATGAAACTTTTTTTATGCTTTAGTATTTTTTTCGCAGGGTGTTTTTAATCGATTTTCTATTTCTTTTAAGTTTAAAGTTAAATAAAAAAACATTTATTATTTTACAGCCGACGATTGCTGAGCATCAAGAATTGCCTGAAGATACGCCTTCAACTTCTGGACAAGCTCGTCATAACAGAAATTGTGAGACAGCGCCAATTTTCGAGTGGACTGCTGAAAGACGTACACCCGAAGTTGCTGCTTTTGATGAGTTTGCCTGTGGTATACATTTCACCCCAGCTGAAATTGTTACGGAGTTAGATATGTTTCAGAATTTTATGGACTCTGATTTCGTGTCATTTATTGTTGAAATGACAAACAAATTCCACAATTATTTTATTTTAAATGTTGATTTGCGAATGCATTCACGACTACATGCATGGCATGATGTAACTGTCCCAGAAATGTACATATTTTTTGTAATTATGATGCTGATGACCAGAAACCGCCATTTATCTATAGAAGAACACTGGTCTACAGATATATTATTGAGTTCTCCTATATTTTCAAAATTAATGTCAAGAAATAGATTTTGTATGATTCTTGGCATGTTACATTTTTCCCGACCAAATGAAGAAAATTCTATTTTGTCGAAAATAAAATCATGTATAACTCACGCGAGGGAAAAATTTAGAAATGTTATTACACCGCATAGAAATCTATGCATTGATGAAAGCATTGTGCCATTCAAGGGTCGTTTATCAATAAAACAATATTTGCCAAAAAAAAGAAATAGATTTGGAATTAAATTGTTCGTTTTGTGTGATGTAGATTCCGGAGTGATTATAGATTTTATAGTTTATTGCGGTGCAAGTACAGACATAAATGATCCAGCGAATTTAGGCGTTGGGGGAGCTGTTGTTTCCACTTTAATGAAAGATTTTTTTGGCTCAAATCGTCATTTGTATTTAGACAATTGGTACACAAGCCCTTTATTATTTAAATATTTATATGATAATCAAATTTATGCTTGCGGCACCGTAAAAAAAAATAGAAAAGGTATGCCTAATTTAGGTAGAATACTAAATTTACATGAAATGGAAACCCAGTTTTCTGGTCCTCTTATGGCTTGTAAATGGAAGGACAAGAAATATATATACATGCTAACAACTATACATGATAATGACATGGAACCATCGGCAAGAACCAGTAGAAGTACGGGATTGCCAGTAATGAAGCCTAAAGCATGTTTAGATTATTCAAAAAATATGGGAAGTGTTGACACTGCAGATATGTTGCTATCATCCCTGCAGTGCATACGCAAAACCATAAAATGGTACAAGAAACTATTTTTCCATATATTTGATATGCACCTTTTAAATGCATATTATTGTTTTAAAAAGATAAACGGTACTCCAAATTTAAAATTTGCCGACTTTCAGTTGTCCGTAACTCGGCAAATAATAGAACGTTATCACAATAGCAATGTTTTAGAGAGACCCATTACAAATAGGGAAAGCGCGAGAAATCCCTTGCGTATATTACCAGGTAATTCAAAAGACCATATGCCCACAATCATGGGGAAATACCTTAGATGTAAATCATGTGCAAATGAAAAAAGACGCAAGATGACTCGATATATGTGCAAGATATGTAATGTAAATTTGTGTGCTGCACCCTGCTTTCAAAAATATCACAGCCCAGCACAGTAGATAATTATAAAATATGTTTGTAGGTTGCTATTAACATGAGATATTTTTTTAATTGATATTTTATAGGTATAGATATTTTAAATTTTACAATTCCAAGACTGTTGATGACTGCTAATTAAGTTTCATGTGATATTTTACAAATACAAGGCTGTTAATGAGCATAATAATTATTACAATTGTTGATTTTTTTATATTTTTTATTTTCATGTGACATTTTACAAATAAGAACAAAGCTGTTGATGAGCATAATAATTGTTGATTTTTTAATATTTTTTATTTTCATGTGACATTTTACTAATAAGTACAAGGCTGTTAATGAGCATAATAATTATATACGATTGTTGATTTTTTATATTTTTAAGTTTCATGTGACATTTTACAAGGCAACTATTTTAAGAATATGAAAGTGTATAAGTACTTATCTCTAAAAAACTGTACTTTACCTATTTAGCAGTTTTCAAAATGTATTACCTAATAAGTCTATTCAGTGCCTTTATTAGAATATTCCTATGATACAAATTGTCGCTATGTCATATCAAATTATGGTAATTGAACTACATAAATAACTAATATTTGAAAATATAACTCGTAAACTCTATTAAACTAAATGATTGGAAAATAAATATGTAGTTTTAATGCAACTCCCTTTATTTAAAGATAATAGTTGTTTTGATGATGAAAATAAAATAAGTAAATAAAAGACTGATTATGAATTAGTTTTTTATTATAAAATAAATCTAAAGTAGTAGGTAGCTTAGGTAACCCGCTATAATACTGGCTGTTTAACAGCAAAAGTCCTGTGAATCTATCCGAAATTAACAGTTACAGACTAAAAAAAAAGGTTAATTATGTCTTTTTACTATATTGTGTTATTGATACTTTCTTTGTTTTTTTTTGTAAATAATTATTATTTTGATACTCACAAATAATCACTCCACAATGATACCTAGTTCATATAAACTTAATAAATAAATTCGATAAGTTATAATAATATACAGCTACACATCCCTAATCAGAAGCGAGAAATTATAAAAAAGGATGGTTGCCCGCGCCATTGGCATGTATACATGCTAATGGCCGCGTAACTGATAGAGAATAGTGCTGTAACTTGCTGCAATTTTATATGTATTTTTGTATCTCAAAAGGTTGATTTTTTTATTGATAGTTGCTATAAATGTGGTCTTAAGTTTTTTACAGTAGGAGATGAGGTTAAATAAATATTCTTTTTGTGTTATAAGCTGTTTATTCACAAATTTCAGACGAAAATTATTATGTTTATCGATAACATTTTGGACTCCCTACTATTTTCAAGGTTATTTCATTGAATTTGTCGGCTTGGCGTGGAGGGCACGGCGAAGCGCTTTTGCTCTGACGGTCAAAAGGTTAAATTTTACTGGGTCTTGCTCTCATTAACTCTTATTATCACCTAATAATCAAATTATAATTTAAACACTTTGTATCTAATACCTACTCTTTAAAACAATAAAGCTGGGAAGGATTCTAACGACACCATACGACACATTTAAACCGGTTCAGTTGTTAAGTTTAAGTTGAATGAACAAACGCACACACATACGTGAACCCATATTTGGTTCTAAAATGTTTAGGAAAATAATATTATTATAACTAGCCCCAATTGCACCAACTAAACCCTAGCCCTAGTAATATTTATTCGATTTTTTTGAGTTGAAAATCCTTGTTATTGAGAACCTTTAAAAAAATCTTACTGTTTGACAATGTTTTAATCCAAAAAAAAAAACAATTACATCAAGCACAACAAAAACAAATAAATATCGACGTTCAGTTCAGTTGGCAGTTTTAAAATGATTTGTGCCTATTTTAGTATTTAATATTTATTAACGCAATAAAATATAAAAGTGATTGATGGAACGCTGTTCGTTGTGAATGCAGCTTTAGCGTTCCATTGTGTCACAGTTTTCTCCACTGAGTAATATTTTTGACGGAATTAGTCAGTGGAATGTAACGAAAGTCCGAAAAAAAATATGTTAGCATTATTATTTCCGTGATTTGCATTTAAATCCACGAAATAATGCAACAATTTATGAAACTAATAAACTGACTGTTCGTAAATTAAGTACGAAACATGTAAAAGATTGTTCAATTATCTTAAAAAGTGCTGCTAGTCACTGGATATATTTTGTGCATAACTGTAAGCGTCTTCACTGTAACGGTTGTGCACGGTACTGGTAAATTTGCTGTCAATGTAGCGAATCAGACGGCTTTGTAATGTTACTAACGAAAGAAAATATTTCTGATTTAGTAATATTTTCTTAACGCCACTAAAACTCGCGTAAGTCAGGGGAAAATTCCACCCGGTCAAATTCTCAGACTTTGATTTAAAAAATAATTTAAAATCAAATTGTTATTGTAATAACCAAAATAAAAATTAAAAAAAAATACTGATTGTAATTGGCATCAGTTATTGGCGTATTCCGTATCAATTGCTCGGCTTCACCAGTTAGATGACTTTTAAAATAATGCAGTTTTTCACATTATCTAACGAGCTATTTTTATGAACTAATGAAACAAAAAGATCATGAAAGGTTGTCCATTCTTCATATTTGCCAGAAAACATTGGAATATAAATTTTGGGCAGTCTGACCAGTGAATGGGCAGACTTAACTGGACTACAAGAAGAACCATCCCCACAAGGTACTGGCTCACTTACAACTTTAATTTTATTGAGCGTTGTTTTCATTAAACTTTTATAAGTAATGTAAGTGTCCATAACTGTATCATAAATATCAACAATTTTCTTATACAGGGTGTCCGGTGGCAGAATTAGGATTTCAAAATTAAATAATAAAAAAACTGCAAAATATTTTTTTTTATTTCAATGACTATAACAAAGAAGGGAAGTGCGGGTTTTATTTCTTAAAAATTATTTCGTCTAAATGTTGATCATCACGTCGGACACACTCTTGGAATCTGGCTTCAGTATTGCGCGCCACTCGCTGGAGAAGGGACGTCGGGATGCCATTAACCTCGCGAACGATATTTTCTTTTAATGCTGAGATGGTCGGTGGGGCGGTTTCATAAACTTTACTTTTGAGGTACCCCCACAGAAAAAAGTCCATGGGGGTAAGATCCGGCGACCTGGGTGGCCAGGGGATGTCAGCAAAACGGCTTATCAATTTGTTAGGGAACAAATCACGAAGAAGCGCCATGGTCTCTCTAGCAGTGTGAGGCGTGGCGCCATCTTGCTGAAACCATGTCTGTGAACTGTAGGCAGGATGTTCTCTTAATATTGGCAGAAAAAAATCGTTAAGCATTTGCCGATAAGAAACGCCGGTCACAGTAATGGCTTGTCCTTGACGATTTTCAAAAAAATAGGGTCCGATTACTCCTCTGCTTGACAATGCACACCAAACCGTCACTTTGGGACTGTGAAGTGGCTGTTGATGTTTCAATCGTGGGTTCTGTCCTTTAGATGACCAATAACGGCAGTTCTGTTTATTTACACTTCCATTTAAATGAAAATGGGCTTCATCGCTCCAAAAGATTGTGTTCACTGTACGAAATCGCTGCAACATTGTTTCGCAGAAACTTTTGCGCAAATTATAATCATTAGGCTTAAGCGCTTGCACAATTTGAATTTTAAAGGGGTGAAGTTTAAGGTCCTTTTTCAATATTTCGTGTACAATCGTTTTTGGGAGCCCTAGAGCAGCCGCTCTCTTACGCACGGACTGTCGCGGGTTATCGCGTAAACTGTTTGCGACAAGTTCGATGTTGTCATCAGTCCTCGACGTTCGGCTGGGTCCCGGCCGCGGATTATTTGCTGCTGAACTTGTTTTTCTGAACCTCCGCACCCACAATCGAATCAAATCTTCGCTTGGCGCATCACGTAACCGTCGGATATTGTACCGCGAACAAAATCTTCGACGAGCAATAGCACAGGAATCGTTTGCTTTAAAATAAGCTTCGATTGCGAACGCACGTTGTTCACCCGTCCACTGCGACATCGTGACTAAGGAACCCGCACGAATGACGAATCGAACGTGACCCCCCCGCCCGCCCCTCCGCTAACGGTTCGAAAACAGTTCGAAATTTAAATCCTAATTCTGCCACCGGACACCCTGTAGATATCATCCAATTTAAAGCTCTGATGAAGTTTAGTATTGTAGTATTTTCAAACGATTCCCAATCATTTTCTAATAATTCCTGTCTGGTTTCAGTATATTCAACGGTTAATCTTTCTTTAGGACTCTTTTTAAAATTCGCGAATCCTTTAATAATAACTCTTTGAGACCCCTTCAATACATTAATTAATCCTTCCATAGTTGAAACAATTAATCAATGAAATTATAGAAAAAAGAAACACCAAAATATCAGAACTTTCAATTAGTTGCTCGAAATTTTACAAGTGTTTTGCAACTAATAATCTGGCGGAAATCGGCAATAGGTTCCCCGTTCCGTCGTTTTTTATGAAACTATTCTAAGTCTTAAATAAATAAAGTCTAAACTTGCTTGTCACCTTATATAATAAAATGTACTTACAATTTTTTCACTTTTACGTTACCTAGATCCAGTTTGAAAGTGCGTAACTGTAGTATTTTATATTTCTTGACTTCTTTTTCAGCTTCTCTTTCTTTGTACAAAAACCACGCGTTACTGACTGCTAAATCGATCAAGTGAGACAAATCTTACTGTCCATTTTCTGGTGCGTGATCTGGAGGGACATACAGAAAACATGCGATCAGCCATGTCAACTCCGCCCATGTATTGATTGTATGATTTGACTAGATACAAATTCGTAGATTTAGTTTTTCTTAAACCATCTACTTCGACCCTGATCTTGATTTTCACTAGAGTGAACTGTAGATAGGAGGATATCTGGTTTATTATCTAGCCAACGAACTATATTCAGTACTTTGTCACTTCTGCATTTTGTTTCACAATATCCTCTGGGCTTCTTTGCGAAAGCTTTTTCGTCAGAGAGCTGGCAATTTTCTGGAATCCTACTTTTTGTATAGTGCCTGTTGAGAGAAAACCTTTTTGTAATAATATTTTGGCCAATTTCACCGTAGTGAAGTACCTATCAAAATAGATGTGGTGACTTCTCACAAGTGTTTTACACAGACTGAGAATAGAAGCCTCACCAAGAGTATGTCCTTCTGCAACTAACTCAGGACAAGGATAATCTCCTTGGTATGGAAGCATGTCTAAGACAACGCCTTGTGGAGTTGCCAATACAAAATTTTTCAGCCCAACAGGGCTGGGTTTTCCTGACAATATTACCGTATTCCACACTGACCGCTGAACGGCACTATCATCTCATCAATGCTTAATACGTGCAGACCGTTTGCTGACACGGTGAGGTGTACCACCGGTGGCCACGACACACTATATACTTTCAATATACTAAAAAATTCGCGCCGCTTTGAGAGAAAGTGTTGTACTTACCGTCCCCGCCTAGAAACAATTTCAAGTTTACATTGTGCAGCTCAGAAGGTGGATATTATTTCGAAAAGGAAACAAAAATCAATATTGTAAAATTGTATTTATTATAAAAAAATTACATAATTATTACGACATAAATTGTACGAAATACAAATTATTTAAGATAAATTACGTTGAGAGAATTTAATAATTCGAAAATTAAATCGAAATTTAAAAAAACATATAAAACAAAATGGCATGGATGGTATAAAATGAAAATTATTAGTATTAATCGTATAGAAACAATCCAAACACATTGGTTTTTTACACGCAGAGCAAAATACACTTGAGAGCAATAAAATCGCACACGTTGACTTTTTGTTGTTAAAGCAGTTTTTTTCATAAATGTGAATACATATTAAAATAAAACTTACACTATTTGAATGTTTACTTCAGTACCTTTCTAATGATATCAAATACAGTGTAAAAAAAGTACCCATAGGGAGTTTTAGGGCACAAAACCCAACATACGGATAAAATTACCCAATTTAGCTTAACAAAGAATAAAAATAAAACTCAAAATGCTTGATCAAATTGTTTTTTAATAAGGTGTATTCCCTCCCTTAGCCTTGATTACAGCTCTTAATCGGTTTTTCATGGACCGTATTAATTTCACCATGAAATCTTGTGGTATGGCGTTCCACTCCTCTTCAATGGCAAGTTGAAGCTCTTGGAGGCGCGTAGGAGCAGGGCTTCTTGCTCGAACTCTTCTTTTTAGCTCATCCCAGACATGCTCAATCGGATTGAGATCAGGACTACGAGCTGGTCACTCCATCGCGGTGATTCCAACATCTTCCATGTAGTCGCAAACTGTTCTAGCGACATGCGGTCTGGCGTTGTCGTGCATTAAGAGAAAATCTTCTCCCATAAGCCACGCAAGCGGCCTCACATGTTCTTCGAGCACTTCTTCGACGTATCGTGCAGCCGTCAAACTTCTCGATCTCGGGCCGGTATTCGCCGTAGTGATGAATACAATGTCAGTTTTAGTGTCCAACATTATGCCACCCCAAAACATACACGATCCACCTCCAAAAGCCACACGTTCGCTTATGCAGCATTGTGAAAATCGCTCTGATGACCTTCTGTAGACCCTAGAGCGTCCATCATGACCATGTAAAGTCATTCTGCACTCATCAGAGAACATAACAGCCCGCCATTGGTCATACGTCCAATTTAAATGTTCCCTAGCAAATTGTAGCCGGGCTTGTCGGTGAGCTGTGGTCAATTTGGGACCATTTGCTGGGCGATGTGAAGTCATTCCTGCTTCACCTAGTCTTCTTCGAACTGTCCACCGACTTATACTGACATTGCGAACTTCTCGAAGCTGTTGTCCCAGTTGAACCGCGTTCAGTTGCCGATTTCTCAAAGACCTTGTCACAAGAAAGCGGTCATCACGCTCTGATGTTGTGCGTCGCCGGCCAGATCCTGGTCGCCGAATGTAGCCACCGGTCTCTTGGAACCTCTGGTATACACGACGAACAGAGTAGCGGCTCAAATTTAGCCGTCGAGCAACTTCACTTTGGTTATGGCCTGCTTCGAGCAAGGCAATAACTTGAGCGGCTTCTGCGGGCGTGGTAATCCATATTTTTCCAGTAAATCCGTATGCTTCCAGTAGAGATGTTATCACGTTGACCTTCGGTATGCAACTGAATAAAAATTCCAATAAACTGACCTTTTTATACCTGCGGCTAAGGGTGCAAGTAGTGACAACGCAAACGCGTGAATTTGGGGAATTCGGTGTACGGTCGGTTTTTGTAAGTTACGTGAAGGTCAATGATTTTAATTTTATGTTTTTGTAAAGCTAAGCTTGTATGCTTTAATTTTGTCTAATGATTTTTACTCAATATCTTTCGATTTTAGAAAACAATCAGTAATAAACCAAATTACAAGGGGTGTGCGATTTTATTGCTCTCAAGTGTATATTCACGCGTTTCGGTTATTTTCTAGCTATACCCGCAGATTCGGTTGTTGTAAAGTGGTCGTAACAAGGTCTGCATCTCTTTCGGGTATCTCAGAGCTTTCTTTTCGTTTCTCTAACTTGTGTTTTGGCTTTCTTTGTGCATGGGGCCCACTCTCCTCTGCAGCGTCATCGGGTTGATTATCGGTGCTGGGCTTGCTAATCATCTCTTTTATAATTTGTTCCCGAAATTCTAAAATACTTAGTTTTTTTCCTATTCCAAATTTTTGGTGAATAACCCAAGATTTACCAACATTGTGCCACAGACAACCCGAATGATTAGCTTGCGCTACCACTTTAGGGTTTTTCTAAGGCTGGTATAGTACGACGCCACCTGATCAGAAATATCTACCCCCTTTTTCGCATTATTATAATCCAAAACAGAGTCTAGTTTCTCCACGACAGTGTTGGGCCTCCAACAATATGGCCTTGGCACTATAGCTCCTGTATGATTATTGCAGGTCTAAAGCATACGAACAGTACGTTGGTCGGTCCATTTTATATATTTGACACCCGTTCTATTCTTCAAAGCCAACACTTGACCCTTTCTCTGCTTAGACTTTACCACTTGCTTGGGTAGATGCTTGTGGTTCTGTCGGACCGGGTCACATAAAGAACTCTGCTTGTCCATAGAATTTCTGCTAGTAGTACGCTTGTGTAAAAATTATCGCTGTAGAGAGCGCGACTTTTTTCTGTTATCCCATCCATTAGTTTTATAGGGATTTATTGAGGGTGACCTTGACCTGGAACGCCATCATCTCGTCCAGTACATACGTCCTGATTATATGTGTAACCATTGGGCATACAGAGCTTATAATTCTTTATTCCATATTTATGGTTTTTATTCGGAATATACTGATGAAAAATAAGCCAGCCTCTCCAAGGCTACCATGCTCTCATCTATTACAACTTTGCCAGGTTCAACAGTAGATTTGAAAGTTGCTTCCATAAAAGTAAGTATTTTTCGGTTTTTACGCAAACGATCATTGTTTTCATTATTTGGTGCTTCAGCAAAATGCCAATAATACAACAGGTCAATAAAACGGTCTCGGGTCATAATATTTTTTATAGCGGTATTTTGATAAATTGGGTTTTTTGACCAATACAGTCGAATTTCTGGTAAACTAGTTTCTGGTAGTCTTACAATGTCCATTATTAAAATTATACCAAGAAATTGCCTCATCTCACCAATAGTTACATCAGTCCATGGTTTGTGGTGACGTTTAGGTGTATTATGATGGACACCTGCATTTTTCTCATTGGCATGTTTAGTTGTTTCTGACAGCATAAGGGATAAAATTTTGTCCGTCAAAAATAGCTTATATAAAATATAGGGATTATTGCAGTCAACATCTGGCACCAAAAGCTTCCAATCTTCGCCATATTTTTCTATGGGTAAGATATTATTATATACAGGAAACCAACCTGAAGTACTTGGCGCACCTGTTCTTCCACTTCCTCTCCACCAGAAGTCGGATGAGAAGCATTGCTGTCTCGATTTTGTTCATGGTCACTATTACCTATGTGTTCGTCATTGCCATCCAATGAAACTGTTGGAGTGGTGGATATTAATTAATTAGGCCAGTAGTCATATTAAGACAAGTATGTTTATTACCTCTAACATTACTTAAACATTTTACATAAAGAAACGTATTACAGAATAAAAGCAAGCGACGCCATGACAGAAATTTTTTGATAGCTTAGTGAGGGCGATAATATTGCCATAACATAAATCAAGATCATCATCATCATCATCATCATTTACCTCAGATTACAACAAATTTCAAGATTTCTTAAATTTATAATCTTGATTTTTTACTAAAAAAAAACAATTCTTATAGTCATATCTAAATTAATTTTAATACTAACCTATTTAAAAAAATTGGTCTTGTCTAAACTTTTAGATAACATGATTGTCTGCTAGGTTCAATTTTGTATAAAGTTTTACAATATCAATTATACCCTGTTTATAGTTTTCATTTATATAATGATACTGAATTTCGATGTGCTTTGAATTTTTTGTAAAATTGCATACTTAGCAATTGAAATTGCACCTATAGGATTATCAAATTTTACTCTGAAAGATTCACTTAACAAGTTTCTAATGAAAAGTACTTCTGTCACTGCTTCTGACATAGCAGCATATATATATATTCTGCAAAAGTTGAAGTATTCAACTATTACTACACTACTACAGTTACTGTACTTTGTTTATGTGTTTTCCGAAAAATTTAGTTTCCAAATAATCTAATTACAAAACCTGTTGTAGATTTTCTATCTACATTATCTCTTGCATAGTCAGAGTCTACCATACAATCTAATGTTTCAGCGTTTACATTATCATAGTAAGTTAATTTAAAATCCTTAGTCTTATACAAATATTTTAAGTATGTTTATTACTTCCAAAATTACTTTTAACATTTTACATAAAGAAACGTGTTACAGAATAAAAGCAAGCGACGCCATGACAGAATTTTTTTGACAGCTTGATAAGAGCGATAATATTGCCATAATACAAATCAAGATTGTCACATTTACCTCAGATTACAACAGAAACAGATGTGTTCGAAGACTGCAATGGAACTTGGTGATGTTCATTGTTCTCCTAATTTTCAATCGCAGGAGACTGATCACTTCTATTTGAGTGTATGTCGTTTTGTTGGTACACACTGTCTTGTTCGGCGGAACTATTTTGATTACTATGAGAAGAACGAACCAATCTTCTTTTTGGACGAAAATAAAAAATGCCTTCTGTGCTTGAATCGTCGGACAAGATCGATGGTATGCCATGAATGTTTTTTTATTTTCTTTGGGTGTCCGCTGAGGACCTGTGTCAGGCGGAAGGTGAGGACGCCATGCCGCTTCTCAAGCCACTCCTCAAAGAAGGGACTTACCGCCGCAATCGTGGCGTGCCCAGCACTGAGTTCCGACAATCGCACTCTCAAATAACTAATCCCCCTCTGGGTGGAGCGGGAGGGCGTGTCAGACTTATACTGACTAAAACCCACCCGTGTTCCCTCAGTTGCCTGTGTGCTAGGGGCCGCGGTATCTACTTCGAACAACTCGTAACCCTGGCAGACATCGGCCCTTGCGGGCCCCATCAATTGGTGCTGACATCTCTTAGAGGCGCGCGTGGAACACAACGCGCCGTCGACCCGGGCTTGGTCCTTACCGGATAGCGAGCTACCCATTACTCGACGTCCGCAAGCCCGTGCCTACGGTGGCCGGGAATCAGCCTGGGATTCCCGACGCCCAGGGCATCACCTTCGAAGGCTACGGCCGTGAGGCGCATGTACTGCCTCTCCCTCACGTGCGCCGCCTCCTTCTTTGCGAGTATCACTGCTTCGCTGAAGGAGGCGACGGCTACCATGCACTCTCGCTCCGTACCATAGCCTGGAACAGGGCCGGACGCGAGAGATGCCGCCGCCGATCGCCTCCACGAGGATACGGCGGTGCTTCGCCCAAACCGGGCAAACCTCCACCGTATGTTTCACCGTGTCCTCAGGGCGATCTTCGCAGTAGAAACACCTGGGCGTTTCTTCCCGCCTTATGCGAAACAGGAACCACCCGAAACAGCCGTGTCCGGTGAGGACCTGTGTCAGGCAGAAGGTGAGGACGCCATGCCGCCTCTCAAGCCACTTCTCAAAGAGGGGACTTACCGCCGCAATCATGGCGTGCCCAGCACTGGGTTGCGACACTCGCACTCTCCACGTCACCATGACATCCCGCTGGAGGTCTGTCCGCTGTTCCGCGATTTCCCGCGGCAACGGAGTTACACTCCGTTGCAATGAATGGTTGATGGTGTTTGTAGTTCATTACCAGAGCATGGATTTATATTAGAGCAAACATTGAAAATCTCTTCTTCACTTGAACTATTGGAAGTTATTAGCAATCTGTGACGTCGGGTATCATGAGGCGGTAATTCATAATGCGGGTCTAATACGGAGTGAAAATCGGATGCCTCCCCCACCGTATCATTTCGCTTATTGCCAGAATTGTGACACGATCCCGACATTAAAGGTCGATTATTATTTTCATTCGACATCCTTTTACTCAATAAACTTAGGCATAAACAAACTCGCACACACAATAACACGTCGCGTCGTCGTCGTGTTTTTTGCGCAAATAACCCCTTTAACCCCACCCCACAAGAAATAATTTGGTGGGCTCAAATCTGGGCTTCTTGGCGGCCAGTCAATGTTACCCCTTCGAGAAATGACTTTTCTTGGGAACACGAACCACCTCTAAACTCATGTTTGATGTGTGACAAGTTGCCCCGTCCTGTTGGAACCATGCCCTGGTATTGTATCCAAAAAATTCTTGCAACTCTGCACTGAAGTACTGCCTCAACATTAGAGTATACTCTAATGTATGTATGTTTATGTATGGCAATTTAAGGCATGTATCGCAATTTAAATGTATTATCTCACTATCTCCTCCAAGGTCAGTAATTGAAAATCCTCATTATTTTCCATTGAAAATTCTTCATTAATTTCTTCTGAAGAATTCTTATCTTGATTTTCGGTTAGAAGGCAATAATCGTGATAATATGCATCGTTACATTGGTAATTGCAGGGAAACTGATTATCATCTTTATGATCAAGGTCAAGCTCATTTAATTTGAATCCTTTTATATGGACCTTGGCCGGGGGTGCCGTACGCATTGTGACGTCACTAGATGGAATTTTAGGTTGGTGAATACCGAATGACTGTAAAGGTTTATTGAACGATTGGTTCTGGTTGCCAGATGGTTGTAAGGGTCTATTATATAATTGTTGTGGATTTCCAAATTGCTGAGGGCGCATCCCAAATTGTTGGGGGCGCATCTCAAATTGTTGTGGACGTATCCAAAATTATTGCGGGCGATAGCCAAATGTTTGGCCTTGGGATCCAAGTTGTGGAGGCCGCATCCCAAATTGTTGACCTTGGGAGTTACCAAAATAAAACTTGGGTCGTGTATTTGGCTGCGTAAAAATAGGTTTATTATGATTAATAGGCGTATTATAATTATTTGTGCCGAATTTAAACGTTTGCGTATTATTTGGGGTCACTTGTGGGGTCTCCAAAATGTTGTATTAATAACTCCTTAAACTCTTCCCATGTAACAATATCCTCCCGCTCACTGATAAGCGCGGCTGCATTTCCTGCTAATCTATTTGTTATGGAATGCATCACATACAAGTTTTGATCGTCACTTCCCCTGTATTTATTTATTATATATTCACTTTTACGTAAAAAAAGATTTAAATGATGCTTATCGCCATCAAAAAACGGAATAATTTTAATCATTTCATTAGGAATCATGACAATTTTTACTTGATCTTCCATTTTTAACACTATTTATTAACTTTACGCACAATAATAATATAAAGTACAAAAACAAAAAGTATAAAGTTCCTTTAAAAACTTTTTAACACAAAATAATGTATATGCAATTATGCATCTAACAGCAACCATTAATTGAAATAAAACTTAACAATTTACCTATCTGAATTCAATATATATTTTTTTAATAATATTCACAAACAATAATTGAAAATTAAATCACTTTTTCTATTACTAAACTAGCCTTACAGATTTAATGCAAAACCAGATAACGTTATAACGCAAGACTTCTAATCGCAAAATAACAAACAAAGGAAATAGGAAAGGAAGGTGAAAATTTGGACTCACCAGCTCGCCTTTCTCGTTTCCAGCTCCACCATCACTATGACAAATTTGTTTGGTTCGTAGAATCACCACAGCTTCTTTCCGGGCCACCCAAACGCGTAACACGAAAAGTTTTATTCAGGAAAATGCGAAGGACGGCACAGCTTTATTTGGCGATCCTACCGCTGCGCCAGTCAAGTTTTTGGGAGCGTTTTAAATAAAAAACTAAAAATACGTGTGAGCAGAAGCGGATGCTCTAATATAATGTCTTCAAAACGAAAGCTATCGGTTACATGGTTTCTTAGTGCTACTTAGAATGCTAAATTGATGAAATGCATCGAACCGTCTAGAAGGACCACCCTAAACTGTAATCATACATCTCAGGCTGAGGATACAGTAGGTAGCGATTTGCGATGCGACTGGAAGAGCGAAACGAGATAAACATGGTATGGCTACATTATAAACGAAAATCCGGCGTATATTCGGCGATGACGTCGCTACAGTACACATGCTACACAACGAATTAGCATGAATTAGCAATTTCGCTGATATGTTGATGTAGCCGATGCTGTGATTACAGTAATGTTGTTCCGATCGCTTAAAGAAATCAAAGATCGCTAGTAATATTTGATGTACGGTGTAGCCATATACGTGAGCATTCATTTATTTGTTTTAATCGCTCATGTGTCGCAGGTCGCGTCGCGGTCTAATGTAGCCTCAGCCTTATGCTCTCACGGTGATTACTCGTTGCGGTTCAGGTTGCATAACTACCTACACAATAAATAATAATAATAAAAATGTCATCTGTTTTATTTTATTTTTCACCTTATTCCGTCTATAGGCAGCTCTGAGATGTTCTATTTTTTTCTTAATTTCCAATACATATAACCAATTTTGGCCGTTTATCGGTTCCATAACTTTATTTGAAGTTTTATTTCTTACATAAACTGTAAGGTTATATATATAAACGTGTATTAAGTTCTTTTACTGTGAATTAAGTTGCCAGTGAAAGCTAATTATTAAAATTATTCAAAGGAAAAAGTATGAGCGTAATGAATACGAGCAGCTCATCAGAGTCTGATTTGGAAGTACTGGAGTTTATTTCAAATATATCAGTACCCAGAAACATAAGACGTAGGAGAAATCCTTTAGAAATGTTAGGAAGAAGAATTTAAAATGAGATATCGATTTGATAAGAACACTATGATATACCTGAGTGACATCATCAACCCTACTTTAGCTCTTTAGTTACGCATCGCAAATATCCACTGTCTGTTTTGGAACAAATTTTTATCGCATTACGATTCTACGCTACAGGTACAGGTACTTTCCAAGTAGTAATTAGTTATGACATTAACGTTCACAAAACCACTGTGACAAGAGTTGTATATAAAGTAAGCAAGGAAATAGCAAAGCTAGCTACAAGTTATATAGGTATGCCAAATTTTGAAGAGCTGGGAGAAGTCAAAGCACAATTTTTTAATATAGCTGGATTTCCAAATGTAAATGGTTGCGCAGATGGATTGCACATACCAATTCAATCTCCTGGAGGTGACCAAGCAGAACTATTTAGAAATAGAAAAGGTTTGTTTTCTATTAATGTACAAGTTGTGTGTGATGCAAAGTTATACCATCCGTGATATAGATGCCCGCTGGCATGGATCAACACATGACAGTAACGTGTATCATAACTCATTCCTGCGAGCGCGCCTGGATAGCAATGAGATAGATGGTCACTTCCTGGGAGACAGTGCTTATCCTTGTGGAAAGTTCATGATGACGCCATTCTTAAATCCAGCTACAAATGCAGAAAAACTTTATAATGAAGCACAAATCAAGACCAGAAATACAGTTGAAAGGACATTTGGTGTGTGGAAAAGAAGATTTCCATGCCTTTCTCAAAAAATAAAGTTAAAATTAGATCACACATTAACTGTAATTGTTGCAACAGCTGTGTTACATAATTTAGCTCTACAGCAAAATGATTCAGTGATAATTGATTCAGCTCCTGAACAAGATACTGTCACAAAATCTGTTGAACAAACCCTTACCTCTGAAGGAAACCATTTGTCGGCTATTCTGCCGTTATTATTAAAAAGGGCACTACTAACATTTTATAAATATTGAGACAATCGATGTTAAAATATTTTTTAAATTTACTACTAAACTATGTTTTTTTTAAAATTGTGTGAATTTAAATAGTTGCATTTATATAGTACGTATAAGACAATAGCAATATTTAATTTTAATTTTTAATGCATATAAAAATAATCAGCTTATTTTTTTTTCAACTTAACATAAAAAATAATATAAAAAGAGCAGTTTTACGTTTAAAAGGCATATACAACCAAATGTGCCTTTTCAATGTAAAACTTTGAGTAAAAATTTAAAATGTTACAATGAAAAGACACTTTTATTCAATTGTGCCTTTTCACTGTAAAATTATTAAAATAGATGCATAAAGTAAAATTTCACAATTAATTTCTAATATTTATACTTTTATTACTTGATTTTAACTTATTGAGTAAATCCTCCATTCCCGATTCGAAACGAATGAAATCCCCAGAGGGTGGTCGATAAACGCAAATAATGACGTGTCGCTCGAGTTCAACACAAGACAACTCAATAGTACGTTCAATAGAAAGGTTAACTAAATCTAAACGTTGTTTACGTTTCAACTTGTTTGAAACAAGGACTAAAGAACCACCGCGAATAGCAGTTTTTCTTACAAATGCACTTTGTATGGTAAAATTATCATCATTAATAAACACTACTTCATGTTCTTTCAACCAGTGTTCAGTTAAACATAACACCTGAACATCATGGTTCTCCATAAATAAGCTTAACTCTAGCTCTTTGCCGGATAGACCCTGCATATTTTGATGAACAACATTCAACATAATATGCGGTTTATCTGTTGTCGCACCTAATTGTTTAAACTACTAGGCGTATCAAAAGTAATGTTAGTAGCACTACTAACAGTAAGCGATGGTAAACTACAGGTACCAGTGTCATGGTGTAAATTGTATGCTAAGAGATTAGCAATTTGTCTCCTACTACTAGGTGGCAAATACATTGTAGAAATTGTCAGTTTCTAATCAGAAATAAATTGATTACAATCAAAAAATAAAATAGCGTCACTGTGACGACTTGTCCTATTAACCTTTTGAACGCCAGAGTATAAACGTAACGCCGTACCGACGCCAGGCCACTTTTTCTGTCAAATGACCTTCATAAAAAATAGGGATTCCAAAACTTGTATCGATATACAACTGAGTTTTTATTTTCGTCTTTAATTTTCTAATAAACCGTACTCACGACACTGAAATTTTATTTAACCTGCCAATATATTCCATTATAGTAATCTTTACACAGCATTTAACAGAGACTATCAATGAAAAATCAGATATTAGAAAACTAAAAAAAAATATTTATTACAATATGGTTACAACACTATTCAACATGACTTGTCTTGGTATTGTGACAATGGCGTTGCTTGCCAGTAAATTTTATGACATTCTCGCATCTGAATTAGGGATGTATCAGTGTACACGTTGGTTATCGATTCTAACAAGTATTCTTATCTAATATAATACCTATCCATATCAAATACGTAAGTATTTTATGTAGTAATAAAAGAAAATTGTATTTTAATAATTGTTTTTTTTTACATGTAAAAAATACGCAGAAATAATTTAAAAATCAACAGTTACATATACCTAATAATTATTATTACAAATCAGTCTTACAATATCACAAATCTTTAACAAAATGTACCTAATAATATACTAGGAAGAACATCAGTTTAGTACCTAATATAAACAAAACCTCAGGAATAACAGGAATAGAAGTAACAAAAGGATTATAATAAGGATAATCCTGATATGTAAAATCAACAATGTTACCAACTTACAAACAATGGAATGTCATAAATCTCTAAAATAGGAACAATAAAATTATATCACACATTAGCAAATCATATCTTAAAAGTAAAAAAGAGGATGTGGTAATACATAGTCAAATAAAAAAAAATTATAAATGGTATTTTTCAAAGCATGGCGCAGCACATAAATAAACGTTACACACCTTGCAACAAAAACGGGTATTTTTTCGTTGTTTAATTAAAGAACATTGCTTACATCTTTGATATTTCCCCATTTTAGTCGGCATGTGATCCTTTGCGTTCCTGGGTAATACACGGAGGGGATTATTACTACTGGTTGAAGCTGACATTGGTCGCTCCAAAACACTGCTGCTGCTGTATTGTTCTACGAGTTGATTTATGACGTGCAATTGAAAATCGGCAAATTTTAAGTTTGGTATATTTTTAGCGTGTCTATAACAAAAAAATGAATTTAACAAATGCATATCCAATATATGGAAAAATAACTTTTTATACCATTTAATGGTTTTGCGTATGCATTGTATTGACGACAATAACATATCCGCGGTATCGACACTACCCATATTTTTAGAATAATCCAAAACTGCTTTTGGTTTTATTACAGGTAATCCCGTATTTCTGTTTGTTCTTTGTGATGGTTCCATCGAATTATCGTGAATGGTAGATAACATAAAAATATTTTTTTTGTCTTTCCATTTAAGGGCCATCAATTGGCCACAATATTGCACTGCCATTTCGTGTAATTGTAGGACATTATGGAAAATTGGCATTCCCTTTCTATTTTTTTTTACGGTACCGCAAGCATAAATCTTGTTTTCATAGAGATATTTAAATAATCGTGGGCTTGTGTACCAATTGTCCACATATAAATGACGATTTGATTCCAAAAACGGTTTGAGCAAAGTAGCAATAACAGCCCCTCCAACGCCTAGATTGCAAGGATCGGTAATGTCTGTAGTTGCACCGCAATATATAATAAAATCAATAATTATTCCCGTACGTACGTCACACAAAACAAACAGTTTGACTCCAAATCTGTTCCTTTTATTTGGTAGATATTGTTTGATGGACAAACGACCCTTAAATGGAACTATACTTTCATCAATACATATGTTTTTATATGGCGTTATTATATTATTAAACTTTTGCCTCGCGTGATCTACGCACTTTTGTATTTTACTTAAAATCGTAGTGTTTTCCCTTTGGTCCGTAAAATGTAACATACTAAGTATCATAGAAAATCTGTTTCTAGACATTAATTTAGAAAATATTGGTGCATTCAGCAAAATATTGGTAGACCAATGCTCTTCTATGGTTAAGTGGCGATTTCTTGTCATTAGCATTATAATTGCAAAAAATATATACATTTCTGGAATGGTTACGTCGTACCACGCTTGCAAACGGGAATGTATTCGCAAATCTACATTTAATAGAAAGTAAGTATGAAATTTGTTAGTCATATTCACAATCATCGACATTAAATCGTTGTCCATAAAGTATCGAAATACATCACATTCCGTAGGTATTTCAGACGGCTCTAGGTGGATTCCAGATTGAAAGTCATTGAAGTCAGCCACTTCGTGTGTTAGTCGTTCTGAAGTCCATTTAAAGGACGATTCCGTCTCTTGATTTCCACTGTGACTATGCTGAGATGTTGAAGGTATGTCATCCGTAGATTCGTGATGAACAACGCTTGTTGGCTGCAAAATATAAACCATAAATCATTAATTATCATCATTGGTAGGTATTGGGCAACGAATACTTTTCCCATAATTTCTATGAAATATTGAATACTGCCCGGAAAACAAAAGATTCAGATAGGAACAAAGGTGAAGTATCTTGTTTTTCTCTAACGTGTTTAACTCGACTAATTATTCGGCTTAAATCGAGTACAATGGAACAAAAGGATGAGCTGGCGTATTCGCAATATGGAAATTTTATTTGCACCGATACTAGTTATTGTTAAAATAATTAACAAAAGCTTTGAATTTACGACCGACGCTCATGCTTTATTGTTTTAGTGCACAACTACCGGCCCGCCACGGCTTAGTCCGGGTTATACTATTGTGTACCTAATCATACTCTTATAATATTGTAAAATATCATAAATATTATATTTAAAAATGCAGGTAAGGATAAAATAATATGTACGTAACCCAAAGTCCTAGTAATCTATTTCATTCGCTAATCATATTTAATTTAAATACTTAATACTATACATGTGCAATACATATTTTAAAAGAATTTTAACTGGGCTTAAAAATATTTACTAAAATTAAATTTTTAACATAATATTAAAATACCCTATTATATTGAGCTTACTCGAGTGATTGCCATTACTAACAAACTGAAGCAATATCTTTGGGCTGGTAACACTGTGATGTCTAGAAAGGTACCTTTCTTGAACGTACATTCAGGTGTTCAATTCTTCAATTCCAAACATATTTTATTTTTTAAGTTACCTCTTCACTACTAAGTTACCTCTTCTACTTTATAAAAATGTCTTCGGGCGATGAGGCAAGACCTTCGTCACCCAGTATATTAGGAAATGTACATCGTGGCAAAAAAAGGAAATGTGCTAGTGGTGAAGAAGTTAAAATAAAAGTGTCAAAGGAAACTCAAGTGACCCCTGAAGATATAGCGACTGCGAGCATTTACCAAAGAAATATATTTGACCACGACGAATTGAGGTATGACGTAAGTCATTTACAGCCTTTAAACTTTGAAGATGAGCCCAAAGACCCCCGCAATAAAGCGTTCGCAAGACTCGTCGTTCATGAACTTGATCAAGTCCCAATAGCCAAACGATCGGTGACATACACAAATATAATAAATTTGATCAGAAAAGCGAGACAGCAAAAGGACTTGGATGATATCAGTCTGCCAAGCTACCAAGATTCTGAATAATAAAAAAGAAATAAATGAAAGTGATTAAAAAGACGATGACAGATTAGGTGTTAATTATTTATAATCATAAATCATTAATAACACAAAATTCTATGAAGCTTTTTATTTTTCCTTATAATTAGTATCAGAAACCAAAAGTTATTATAGTTCTAAACTTTATGTCCGCTGTTTGTAAACGACAATCTATGTACCTATATACTTCGGAGCGGCCATATTGGCCTGGCCACGATTCCGGTCTAAGCCAAGGCGGTAAAGTGTATAGAATAATAATACGTACACTAACTGGTTCCGTCTTAGTAGTATATTTAAAATTAATCAATGTTTAATTAGGTTAGCTTACATATTTTCAGCTTTACATATTAGGTGCATACTATGATTACTACCTTTATTAATGCATACCTAAATAAATACCTATGTAGACAGTGTGCGCTGGTCTAGGTGCGACATATTTCTCATTCGTAAGAGTTATATAAAAAAAACAAGAATAATAAGGTCAGATAATATTTTCAACGATGTTTCATATCATAAGTAAATCTAATAAAAGAGAAAATATTTCAGGTGCTTATCAAAGCCTGTATCGTTCTTCTATAATAGTTTGGGTTACTTGTTGAAAAAATTTCGTTTCAGAAATTACTGACCTGTTTTTGTCCCTAGTAAATAAATGAAAATGTTGAAACAACATTTTTGATCATAGTTTTTAAAATAACTCACCTCTAAATCATCTTCTCGTATTGATTCCCCTTCCGAGAACTCTTCGTCATTTCCAATTCCTTCCAATATTCGAAGAAGTTCTTCGGTAGTCATTACACTCATGATCGGTTTATAATATAAGTAACTGTTACACGATATTTTAATAATAATAAATACAAAAAAATACTACTATTACTATTAAAGCACTTCACTAGACTTAATCGCCTGCGCTTACGACGTCACCGTTGTGTCACAGATTTATGACTATGGCGTACAAGGGACGGACAATATTGGTTTGCGCTAGGGATGCGCAAGAGATGAGTTTAACAAGTGTCGATATTAGACATTTGCATATTTTATTTTTGATTGTGTAGCTAGAGGCATGGTTCTATAAGGCTGAGTTGTTTTAAAAATACGTTTTATTTCTCCTGATACCAACTTATACACATATAATATACTCTGGACTAAAATTTAATATTCATCTTCTTAAGTTTTCATTGATTTTACAATCATACGTCACAACACTAGCTGTCACATATAGCAGACTACGGCGTGTGAGGCACTCCTTTTATACGCGTTTAACATCTACTTTTAAAACAGCAAATTTCTCGATATTGGTGGTTTATTTATATTTGTTTCATGCAATACAATATAGACGGAAGCTTAAACTTTTAAATTATATAAATAAAAACACACAAAAGTAATGATTAAATTGTTTATTTCATAATATGGTGCGACGTGTATTTTGTCATATATTTGTGACGTTGGCGTTCAGGGTAAGATTTCGTTTGTCACATATATGTGACAATGGCGTTCAAAAGGTTAAAAATTAACATATTTAAATTATAAATGTGCCTATTTTGCTCATCAGACAAGTAATGTGAATAAGGCAATGCACAGAATTTTTTTTACAATTATTGGTCTCATTGAGATGTATCATCAATTGGACACATTTAATTATGTCCTTTTTTCTAACATTTAAGCTATCCCCGCATAATAATATAACAGTTGAACCGGGGTTTAGTTTTGACAGTTTAATATTACTTATTAATTGGCTAATACTGGCACCGGGTGAACAATTATTGATTACATATTGTTGAGAACACTGATTAAATATTTTACCAAAACCTTGACCAAATTTGTCAGAAAAAACGTATGTTGTGTCAACCAAATTATTCATACTATTATTACCGTCACAGCTACCTACTGGCTGAGTTGCTGAGGCTGTGGGTGTAAACGGTTGAGGCTGAGGTGCCTGGGAACAGGCACAGCTAAAAGAGAGGTTATTTGTTAGAGACTCGTACGTCTCTGCATTGTACTTGACTAAGTCAGCCAACTCACAAGCCTCCTGCATACGCTTACTCAGGTCTTGTTGAGTAGCCTCATATTTACTAAATATATCCCTTAGAGCATATTCCCTAACAAACAATTCATCCTGTAGGTGCTGAGTGTCCGTAACGTACAAGGTTTTAGATAATTACATTTCTTCAATTCTTGTATTAAATTTTTTTTTTTTTGCCTAATTTTTGTGTTTAATTTGTTAACTTTTTGACTTTTTAATGATTTCTGATACTTTCTAATTAGTCTATTAATTTTCATATATTTTTTAATCTTATTGTGGCTAGTAAACAATCTGTTTTTAGTCATGGTATCATTGGTTAAGTCTATCGTCACAATTGGCTCCACATATATGGGTTCAGACCCGCTACCGACCAACTCATCATAGAGACTGCTGGTGGTCGCAGACTCTTCAATGGCTCTGAGAGATGCCGTATGGGTGATTGTGTTGTGGGCCCTGCTTAATTCCAGTTCCAGTTCAGATATCCGTCTCAGAGCCAGTTCATGTGTATCAGTGTAATGTTGGTAATTTGATACAAGTTGACGGAGGTGTTGATGCTGGTCAAGTACGTCCATATGGTTTACATGTAGTTCAGCCAATTGGTTTTTAAGCTCAGTGTTCCTGTTATTAATTAATTCTATTTCTACCTCGCTGTCATCCCTTTCCTGTATCAGTTGATTGCATTGCTCTCGCGTCCGGCCCTGGTCCAGGCCATGGTACGGAGCTACAGTACATGGTTAGCCGTCACCTCCTTCAGCGAAGCAGTGATGCTCGCAAAGACGGAGGCGGCGCACGTAAGGGAGAGGCAGAACATGCGCCCTCGTGGCTGCAGCCTTCGCAGGAGACTCCCTGGGTGTCGGGAATCCCAGGCTGATTCTCGGCCACCGTAGGCGCGGGCTTGCGGACGGCGAGTAATGGGTAGCTCGCTGTCCGGTAAGGACCAAGCCCGGGTCGACGGCGCGTTGTGTTCCACGCGCGCCTCAAAGAGATGTCAACACCAACTGGTAGAGCCCGCAAGGTCCGATGCCTGCCTGGGGTGCGGGTTGTTCGAAAGAAATACCGCGACCCCTGGCACACAGACAACTGAGGGAACACGGGTGGGTTTTAGTCTGTAAAAGTCTGAGACGCCTGCTCCACCCAGAGCGGGAGAAGTCATTTGATGATTTCCCAACCCGAAAAAAAAAAACAACCATATGATAAATACTAAATATGCCTAAAATATTTTTTATGCGACAATGCTTGCGGCGGCTTCACAAAGGCAGGCAATTCAAACAGAAAAATTAATCGTTAAATCTGTTACATAGAGTTCATTATTAGTTGGAGGTGCCCTTTTCTTATGAAAATATTGAACCGAATTAGGATCTTATTGTTATCATTTTAACCGCGAAATTCGGTTGTGCATTCTTGTAAAGGCCGGTCGAACACGAGACAATAGGTTTCTAAGAATAATTTTATTAAACTGCGGACCTACTTACCTAGTTTGGTGTAATTTATATTTTTACCCTTTACTGTTAAGAAATAAAGTCTGAATTCGCTTTTCATGTTTTTACACACATTACACACGCATAAATTCATTGATCGCAAGGAAGCGTTACTTCGAGTTCTCATTATTTCACAAAAAAATCAATAAATTCAAGTTTTCGTGATTTTTTTTATTGTTATTTATTGAAAAAAATAGTCCCAATCGATTCGAGTTCGATGATTGAGTTCATGGCTTTCGGTTCCAGAACGACCTAAAATTAACCGTGTATATGACGGTAAAATCATAGCCTTGTATGCGCAGCATCATGCGTTGGAGACGCGTAGGAATCGAATCGAGCGATTTTTTAAACAACGCCTCCAAGGGCTTATGATCGGATTCCACAGTGACGTTACTACGTCCATAGACGTACTGATGGAACCGCTCGAGAGCATAGACAATCGCGAGTAGCTCCTTCTCTATCTGCGCATACCTGGTCTGCGTGTCGGTGAGCGTGGCGGAGGTGAACCCAACCGGGCGGCCCGCCTGCAGCAGCACGGGCTCGCGCGCTGAGTACAGCGCCAGCACGGGCGCGGTGGACACCGCATGCTTCAGCTGCGCCGCTGCCGACTCCTGCGCCGCGTCCCATACCCACTCGCTATCTTTCTTCAATAGATTGCGGAGCGGTAGTGCTATCTCTGAGTAATTGGGGATAAATTTGGATAGATAATTTATCATTCCCAAAAATCTCTCAAGTGCTGGCCTGTCTTCCGGAGAAGGCATTTCCTTTATCGCTTTTATTTTGTTTATATCTATGGCCATGCCTTCCTCGCTAAAAACATGGCCTAGATAAGTCACTTGTCTCACTTGAAACTCACATTTATCTTCATTAAATTTTATACCTACTTCTCGCGTCCTATCTAGCAATCTCTTCAGACGTTCATCGTGCTGGGCTTTGCTGGAGCCCCAACAGATCACATCATCGATGAATGAGTCGACTCCCTCCAGGTCTTCAAGTATTTGACGGATTTTATGATGGAAAACCTCTGAGGCGCAGTTGATTCCAAACGGTAAACGCAAAAATTGGTATCTACCGAACGGCGTCCCGAAGGTACAATGGTCAGCACTGGCATCGTCAATTTCTACCATCCAGAATCCAGAACGAGCGTCTAACTTACTGAAATACTGTGGCCCCTGGAGCTTGGTTGCGATCTCCGTGAGCGTCGGCAGCGGGTAGTGCGCGCACCGCACGACGCGGTTGAGCGGCCGCGGGTCGTGGCACACGCGGATGGTGCCGTCCTTCTTGGCCGCCACTACAATACCGTTCACCCACTGTGTCGGGTGAGCCACCTTACGGATCACTCCCATTTTCTCCATGCGCACCAATTCTTGCGATAATTTGTCGCGAACACCTATGGGTATTTTGCTAACCGGACAGACTGACAGCTGAACGCACTGGTCTACTACAATGGTATATTTACCTGGTAATTTACCTAAACCTTGAAACAAATCTGCATAGTTATCTAGGTTGAGGGACAATATGCGCTTCACCATTCCCAGCTCTTCACAAGCATATCTACCTAATACACTTTGGCAATCGAAGTTGGCAATCGTGAAACGCAATGTATACTCAATGTTTTTATAAGCACATTGCATTTTTAGCCGCACATTTATAGCCATCACAACTGCCTATACCGCACGCGGCACACCACACTTTTCCGCGTTGCGGCTGGCGCGCGCCGGCCCCGTCGCCGCCTCGCGCTGCGCCTCCGCTCGTGCCCGCGCGGTGCACGTACATCGCGTCCACTGCTACCACCTGAGTCTTGGTGCCCTCTATCTGCATCTGTTCCTCCGTGGACATCTCGTTAGCTTGACAGACTTTTACAGCTTTTGCCAGAGTGAGATCGTCTGCTCTGAGTAATCGATCGCGCAGCTTGCCGTCTCGGACCCCGCACACGATCCTGTCTCGCACCAGGCCGTCTTCTAAATGCTCGAACTCGCATCGTTGAGTGAGAAGCTTTAGCGCTGTCACATAATCGTCTATAGATTCGCCTTCTTCCTGGTGTCTTGTGAAAAACTTGAATCGAGCCATCGTAGTGTTCTGTTGAGTTCCAAAATGTTCGTTGTATTTTAGCACGAGCGTATCGAAGCATTCTTTGTTTTCGTCTTTCGTGAATTTGAATGTTGTATACACCGTACCCCTCCGATCCAACCAAATTCACCAACAAACTTGCTTTGACATCAGCTGTTTCTTTTTGGACACCAGACGCTTTTAGAAACACGTTGAATTGCTTCAGCCATTTTTGCCATGCAGCCCGGCTAGCCGGCCCTCCTTCCAGACACAGTTCCGCCGGAGGCCGCGCTTGTTCCATTGTTTGTTTTATTTTTTACGATACTAACTAATATATTAACTGTCTTTTTTAACAAAAACCTGGACTGTTGGATGGTAATTTCAATTAATCTATCCCACCGCTGCCACCATGTTGTAAATGAAAGACAAGAGCCAGTATCAGATACAGCCTTACAGAAATCTTCAAAATCGTAGACACGCTTTTTTGTTTTCAAAGATCGTTCCACTTCTTCTTCCCAGTTTGTTGCGCCACTTCTTCTTCCCAGCTAAAGCACTAGGAAGTGGTGAAAGGCGGGCGTTTTGGGGGACTGTCTTATGTAATTTTGACGTTCAAAAAGTGCTGACTCTCAGCCTAGTTTGAATAAATTACTTTTGACTTTGATTTTGATTTTGACTCTGCGATGGAATTCGTCTGCAGCCATGAATCTGTGACCGGTTTCCAAATAGCGTAAAGTAATGGTTTCAAAGTTAACTTCTGCAGAGTTTACTAAATATACCAGATAAGAATAAGGGTCGATTTATACTAGCGCAGAGTCGAAGCGCATCAAAGCGTCAAATTTTTTACAACTAAAGCGAAGCCGCACTCTCACGTGTAGTAATGGGCATCAACAGCAGAGCTATTGAATCACTTGCCAGTTGACTCTCGTAGCTGAAACGTGTGTAAAATGGTTGACATTGATTTTGCTATAATATTACTTATATCTGAAGTTGAAGAAGAAGAAAACGAAGAAAGAAGAAAAAGAAAGCGGAATTATAGTGTTCACAACTTGTGGAAGAAAAGACGTATCTGTGGTGAATTTACTACTTTTTGCGTTGATTTATATCGATACCCGATTTTTTTTTACGACTATTATAAAATGGACAACGATCAATTTACAAACTTAGTCAATATTTTGAGACCACACATTGAGAAACAAGAAACAAATTTAACGATACCCATTTCCGTTGAAGAGCGAATATCAGTCTGCTTAAGGTGAGTTTTATGCTTTCTTACGATTGTAGCACTTTATTAACTTACACGCAAGGTGTTAAACACTTCTTGGTTGTTCAACATAAATTAATATCAATATTTTCATGCCTTAAATAGAATAGCATAATTAAACAAGCTTATACTTCAAGACTCTTTATTTAAAATTTTTAAATAATTATTCACCATGTGAAATCACAGTTATTAAGGTCATTAATCATTATTATCAGTCATTATAAGTAAATTCTTCGAAATCGTCAAACTTCGATTGTCGCTGTTGCTGTGTTCTCGAAATAGGTTGTGGTATGTAAGGCGATGGTGGAGCAGATGATGTTGTGTTGGATATAGTGCCGTAATTTGTATGGTTGGGTGGCGTGGCTGAAGTAGGTGGTGGACAATAAGTAGTGGATGGGATGTAAGTTGAAGTTGATGGTGAGGAATAAATTTGCTGTTGTTGTGTTCCATAGCAGTTAGTCATAGATGATGGAGTATCGCTACTTTCCTCGGAGGCAAGTTTTACTTCTGCGTCAGTAACCAGGCCAAGTATTGCCCGTTTTAATTCAGCTTGAATTCGTATAGGCATCTTTTTTACTGATTTACTCATAGATAGAAAAAACGCATCTAATGGATCTTCTTCCTTTCCTTTGGCCTCGACATATTGTCTGAATAATTTCTGCGATAGAGGTAGTGTTTTATTTCTGGTAGTATGATTTGATAATGCCGAATCAGAGCGTGAACTTTCCCCGACGTCAGATGTTTGTGACTCTATAATTGAGATGTCTTCAGTGTCCACGTCTAAACTATTATCAGAAAAATCAAGGTTTGATGTCTGTGATCTCTCCTGAAGGTGTGGCTTTAAAAATTCTAACTCCTTCTCAAATTTAATTGGTTTTTCAGTTTTTCGCGCAGAACCGCTTTTAAATTGTCTCAATCTAAGAGCCTTTTTGTAACAGTCACGAAGTTTCTTCCATTGTTTCTGACATTCGGCCACTCGAAAAAAAAAAAACAGTTGAATAAAAATAGGTATCTAGTAAACTTCATTAATTTGTTACAGATTTCTAACAACTGCTATCAGTTTCAAAGCACTGGCTCATACTTTTCGAATGGGCTATGCTACAGTTTGGAAAATTGTACACGAAATTTGTGCCGCAATTTGGAAATATTTACGACCCATTGTTATGCCAAAACCAACGACAGAGTCATGGGTTAAAATCAAGGAAGGTTTTAGAAGATTATGGAATTACCCTAATTGTATAGGAGCGATTGACGGCAAACATGTCAATATAAGGGCACCCTGCAACAGCGGAAGTCTCTACTACAATTATAAAAAGTTTTTCAGCACTGTCTTGTTAGCTATTACTGACGCTAAATATAAATTCATTGTAGTAGATGTTGGTGCATTTGGGCGTAACAACGATAGCGGCATATTAAGCAGTTCCAAATTTGGACAACTATTACAAAATAATATGCTTGGTATACCGCCTAATAAATGCTTGCCAGGTACGACAATACCAGTTCCTGATGTTTTTGTTGGGGACGAAGCATTCCCTCTGTGTGAACACATTATGAGACCTTATCCTGGAAGTCAGGTATTAAACGATAGCGAGAAGAAAATCTTTAATTATCGTTTAAGTCGAGCAAGGCGTCTAGTGGAAAGTTCATTCGGAATATTACAACAGAAATTTGAAGTTTTTCAAAAACGTATAAGAATGCAACCAAAGTTTTTAGATACGCTGATTCTTGCATGCACGTGCCTGCATAATTACACTTTGGAAGATTTTGGGTCTGAAGACGTTGCCCTGTCTAATAACAACATTTTACAAAATTATTCATTTGACAGCCAAGACATGGACATAACCGGTAATCAAAACGTGGACGCGATGAATATCAGAGAGAACTTCAAAACTTATTTCATTTCTGAACATGGGGCAGTACCATGGCAAAATGAAATGATAACACGATGTTAAGCAAGAGATAATTGTCAAAAAGTTTTTTTTGGCGCCACCCCGCGCCGCACCACAACGGCAACATCGCACGACAGCGAAAATATTGCGTAGTAATAAATACTTGCTTTACTTACCAGTTAATTTCATTTCCCCGCTAACTTTTTCCCAAGCATTATTTTTGGAATGTTTGTCACTACAATTTTTAGCTTTTGGATTAAATAGGCATTCATATTTTTGCACCAGGTAAATTAATTTTTCGTCCGAGTCCGTTGTGATTAACACCGACGCAGGCCAATTTCCGACTGATGACGCGTTGGTTCGCTAGTGGGCGCGTGGATACACGAGAATGCGCGCGCACGCGCGCGCACCAATCAGCGTTGTTCGCGCGCAGACGCGCAAATTCCGACGAATGCGCGCGTCTTTTTAAAATCTCCGAAGTAATGTGTGCGCTACGCTGTGGAGTTAAGGTTGAATTTGTTATGTTCAGTTTTGGATAGACGCTTCGATGCGTTTCGACTCAGCGCTAGTATAAATCGACCCTAAAGGGTCCAGTTTATATTTTGTGCTGCACAGTTATCCAGCCACAGAACTATGTGCTTAAGGTCTCGGTTTTGTATGAAAAAGGCCCCAAAGCAACTAATGATGTCCTCTTTTTTTCTACCTGATATTGCTTCATGCCATAAGGCTGCAAAAGTTAGACCCAAGTCATGTATATGTTTGTCGCCAATTGGCACAAAACTTTGGTTAAAAACAATAAGCCTCGGGCAAAACATCACAGTTTTGAACTCTTCCTTACGGGATAACATAATGACTTTTTCTAAATCTACGGCAAAAATTAAGGTGTTAGGGTTATTCTTTTTCTGCGTCTGGTTATCAGCGTTACCTTCATATTTTTTGCGAACTAAAATATACCTCTCACGGTGTTCTTCGTAATCTTTACACTCCTTGCAATTTCTGTGCCTAATCATTTGTCGATGAGGGTTGTGTATGAATTTTTTTTCACATATCTCACACTCTTCTTTGCCTAATTTTGTAAATGAGATATTAAGTTGTTTTACAAGTTTTCTGTAAAATCATTCATACGACACTTGCGTTTCAGGATCGGTTTCACAGTAATGTTTGTACATTATACGCATATTAAGGTCTGAAAGCAAATACTTCTTATTGGGTGCGTGCTCACGTCTGTAGTGAGATACTGCGGGATTAAATCACATTATATGATCCGTGATTTTAGTAGGATCAATTTTTTTAGGATTCGGATTGTGTCCACGGCCATCAATAAGAGGATCTGGATATAATTCGGGCTTATAATTACTGTTAAGAACATTTCTTACTGCTTTACAGTTATTTTGGTTGTAGCCTAAGGTAGTGAGGTAAAAAGTTTTGCATACTGGAACTTTGTCACCATTTTCATCTGTCAAAAAATATGTTAGTCTTCGATCGTGTGTAACGTTTACCTTCATTGACATCATTTAATCTGTTTTTCGGTCTATTTGGTTTTTTTGTACTGGTATTACTTAAAAAAAAAGTATTTCAATTCCATCCAAGACATTTTCCAAAAATTACTATTAATTTTTTTACGAAATTCTTGTGAAAAGCGCCCTGAGCACTTTTTAGCAGATGTTTTCACGGCAACCAGATTTTACAAAATATTTGGTTATAATTTTGTCTTCATTCTTTAGTTTCTTTCGATCTTTGAAGCTAACGTTATATGTTTTCCGCTTCCTTATATTTCCTATCTTAGTCAGTTGAACTTGGTTTGTTTCTACATCTGATGTTCCGGTGATTCTAAAATTGTTCTGTGTTGAATTTGCTGTGAACATGGTATAAAGTCGGATTGCGAGTCACTACCACTGCTATTAATGTTTTGATCGTGCGTTTTAGGTAATTCGTAATCTTTGTCTTTGTCTTTGTCTAACGCTGAATCACCAGAATCAAAATCTGACCAAAATTCCTCATTTGATACTTGTACGGAGTTTTGAATGCCACTTGTTGACGGCACAGATATCTGTTCGTCTACGAAGTCTCCGTTGCGTAAAGCAGCTTTTAGTAATTTTGCGCTTCGTGATGACATATTGCTGAAAAAAAAATTGTATAATTATTCATTACTAGCTGAGCCCCGAAGGGTTAGTTATTGTTTTATCTGTGTCAAAAAGCAAGTCGTTGACACGCGATCGAAACATGACATTACATTTTAGTTACGAGAATTGATGCACAGCGCGGCTGCGTGGTTTTGATTTTCGCTATATCAAAATGTTTTAACCACACCTAACCCTTCTAATAATAATTAAATAACGAAAATACAAACGAATTTAAGTTACTAGGGTCTTACAATACCTAATTATGGTATAGACATACAAATAAGTAATTAAAAATAATCTTACCAGAGCGCTGCACCGACAAGCGTGGACTCCTCTCGACACGTCAGGCACAACTAACGGAATTCCCTGCGTACCTTGCCCCCCTCACTTCGTCTCCGTTCGGAGATGTTTAGTAGTAAAGGTATAGCCGCCAGTGTGCCTTTTTTACATACAATTTTAAGGCGTAGGATAAATAGTAAAGACATAACTGCCAGTCGTGACTTTTCTTCGACATTATTTGCTAAGGTGTTGGTATAAAAAATAAGCACAATTGCCACATAAGCCTTTTATATGTGACGTACGCCAATTACGCCTTTTCAATTAAATATTTAAAAAAAAATTAAGGCGAAACAAAAGTCATATCTCACAGTGCGCCCTTTTCCTGTACTAAAACTTAAAACATGTTGCAGTTGTGCCCTTTAAGTTTATGCTATCTCCGGTTAATTTTGTTGCTAAAAATCACAAAAAATTAGGTAGATAGGCCATTTTTCCTGATTCCGGATATATATTTAACTCAATTTCATGAAAAATTTTAGTTGTGCTTTTTAATTAAAACGGCAGTATTGTTGGAGCAATATTTTAGGTTGGTAAACTACCTAATTCTTTCATAAATATCTCATTCTGCGAAATTTTCATGTTGTACATACAATGGGGACACAAATTTAAAAAAACATGTGAACTTTGGTATCTATGTATATTATATTTGTATTTTAAGTTGAAAAATTAAGATGTGATGACAAATATAAGGATGCAATAAATTATGGGAGAATGTTAGAATCTCTAACAATAAATATTAGGTACCCTTTATAAATTTAAATTCTTTTTTTTTAATTCTAGGTCCAATGTTGCATTTTCTAGAAGAATTCTCTTTAGTTTAATTTCAATGTCCAGTAAAATTTTAGTTTTTCTAACTTCATCACTTCTTGCTGCCGTTGAATCTCCAATATTTCTAACCTTTTAGTAGTTATAGCATCCTCATTAATTTTCTTATCATTTTTTCGTTTGATTACTGAAGCACTAATATTATTTATATTTTTTTTCCTTGTTTCAGTTAAACAACTTTTCTTGATTTTTGGTGTGCTTTCATAATCCTTCATAAGCGGCGAAAACGGTTTTTGCAACATCCATCTTGCTTCGAAGTTGATTGGGTTTCAGACACCAAATCTTCTTTTTCATCCAATACAATGAGGATGTCTTGAGAAGTACCAGGATGTGCATCTTCACTTACTTGTGTTTCAGCAAATATCTGTAATGAATAATTTGTTACTGCTATGTATCTGAAGATTATACTCACATGTCACTGGCCCCGGGCAATAAAGCAGTAATATCAAAAATCGATTTTTACGGGAGAAATAAAAAAAGCTAATTTGTTTATAGTGCAGCGTACAGTGATCCAAAACAGGCGTTCAAAATGTCAAATGAAAGCTAATTTTTTACTAGTATAACTTTTTTTAAATCATTGTAATGTTATAAATATTTAATGAAATAATTGAAAAAATGTATAATAAAAATTATAGACGATATTGTTTCAATTGAAACATCATAAATGACTTTATACACACACCGAACACTGAGATTCAGGACTGTAAGAATATAATACGACGTATTTTCCGTTTTAGATCTCGAGCGTACCACCCGATTACCACCTTCTTCAGGGAAATTTTATAGCCAAAGCTTAGCTGTATCATCCACTAATCGCTATTTTAGAATCCTATCAATGAATCATATTTTTATGTAACCATTGTAACAGACCGACTTTATAATTTGATTTATTTTTATTTTTAATCATTTTAGACAGTATTTTATGAAATTAATAATTTTTTTAGTGTTACTAGTACCTAATTTTTGTTTAATTAAATTTTTAATGATAAACTTACTTAACAGACTCTGTTTATAAAAACCTTTCAAATCACATATTTTTTTATTAAACTTTGGAAACAAACACAAAAAACATTTAAAAAAGAAAAAATACTAGTCTACCTTAATTTGAATAAAACCACATAATTTTAATTAGCTGTCATACTTTGGAAACAAAAATAAAATGGTCAAAACCTTAAAAAGAAAAAAATATTATGGTACTTTAATTTGAATTATTGCTTTCATTATCGATGTCTTCTTAAGAGTTCCTAACATAATGCAAATTGTTATAAAATGTATGATAATGTTTCGGGATTGCTTCAGTTTTGCAGAGACTCATCAAATCATCGTAAAGTGGTTTTGGTAAGGCGATTGGCTCCATGTACAGATTTCTCAGTTCATCTCCTGAAACATCAATCACTGGCGTCTTTTTGGGTCTTCCTCTTGAAGATCTGGTGTTCGATGCAGTATTTAAAGAAATATATTGATCATCAAAGTTATACTTTAAATAAATAACATCTGGATGCGATAGAGTAATCTTGATTTCGTGAATCTTTGTCCACATAACTTTTTAATTAGTTTGGTCTGCCCGTAACCAGTGTCTTTTGTCCATTATCTCCTTTAAATCGAAGAAATTATGCTGTTCCATTTCCCTAAGATGAAATATTTCACCATTGATCTTGGCATTCATTATTACGCCATACATTCGATCAGGAGTATAAATCATGTGGTTATTTTTTGCGCGTTCGATAAGAGAATGCATCGAATCTCCTTCAGACTGACTGTTAACTCCATACTTTTTGGACAAATATAAATAAAGAGTATTATTCTGCCTATTTTTATTCTGCCCAGCACAACCATCAGAATAAAATATAAAATTCTTGATACCACGTTGGCTCTCAGTTTCAATTAAATTTAGGACGCAACTGCCGATTTCATTAGCACCCCTTCTGGCCACTTGATAGTGCCAAAGATAGCAGTAACTTCGTCTACTTAATGAGTTGTAAATCGTAAAGTTCATAACAGTGAAACCTGGATAAGTGAGAAACCTCTATTATTGAGAGTTGCTATGAAGTCCCGGTTCGTTTACATTAAATTACCTGTTAGTGGGACTTTTTGAACCTGGTTAAATGTGATTTGAATTCTAAGACTTTTTCGGTGTTTACCTCTATAATTGAGACTCTGTAGCTCAATTACCTGTATAAGTGAGACGAATTAATCAGGTTTTAACACGTTTTGACATGTCTGTTTACATACATTTCGCGTCGTCTTTCGCGCATGCTTTGTTTGTCAGTACTATCTCAGGTTATGTACGAGTATGTACATTCATACCTACATTCAATTCATAACACCAAATATACGCATTTTGATTAACATTTCCACCTCTAAAAATGGAATAACGGCACATTTCGACCTTTGTAAGCGGGAGCCTCTGTAAATGAGACAACTATAATTTTAAACCTGCTTAATTGGAAAACTGGATTATGTCTTGGTCCCTTGAGATCCCAATTAACCAGGTTTCACTGTATAGGATACTTTCGCTTGTAATGAAAGATTCCTACTTCTGATTGAGGAATCGTCAGGACTTTTTCCAGATCATAAATAGCGACGACAGTAGTTGTAGAATCGACTTCTATTTTATCTTTAATTTTGAGTTCACGAACACATTCCTTGTTTCTAATGTGCTTCGTGTAAACTTCTAGGAGTTGGTCTTTTCTTTCACCATCAACTTGACATTTCACTGTACAATGTACATTGGCACATATCATTTTTAGGTTTGTGAAAAGAATAATTAAATTTTGTATTAAGCACATTTCAATACTGTTATTTGTGGCCATCTTTACATCATTTGGATAATTTGCAATCTTAAACCATTCATCAGAATACAGTGTGTTTCTTCTAAGTATAACTTCTTAGTATCTCTTCGGACATAATGTGATTCTTTAACTGGAAATTGTTTTATATGTGCAATAACATTTTGCTCGGTTGAAACACTTATTTTCCGTGGTCTATTTTCATGCTGACCTCTGTTATCTTTAGCTTCTTCAGATTTCCCTTTCTCTATTGCTGTGTAAACTGTTTTTTTCGCTAATGCTAAGAGTATTAAAAATATTTTTTTGCAAACGTCAATTGATTCTGTTCCATTAACCCTTTATAAATCAATAAAATATTATTTAATAAGAAGTAGCAGTTAGGATAGGATTTTGTAAATAAAAAACACGTATTTTTTTAACTTTCAAAAATGTTAGCATTTACCTCACAAAATAAAAAAAGGAAGTGTACCATTACGGGTACATTGCTGCAATGTGTTCCACTAGGAAGTATGGAATGATTTAAAACAATTGTTTTGTTTGTTGTTGCACAATGCAACTCCGCACTTTTCACAAATGGTCTGTGATTTGCCGGAGCATTTAGGGAATTTGCAGCGGATACGTTTTTCGAGCCGTACTGGTCAGTGACCTAAGTTTGGTCTTAGCGCACAGCCGCTGGAGGCACGAATTGAGCTGGACCCTTGCGTTTTTTTCGCCTGAATGTTTAGTTCAATGCTTCAAAATCAAAAGTCATTTATTCAAACTAGGCTGAGAGTCAGCACTTTCTGAACGTCAAAATTACATAAGACAGTCCCCAATGAATATTTAATTAATAAAAATTAAATAAAAATGGTTTATGCAGTCAAGTTAAATAAATAATAATATGAAGTAATTCATATGACCTGTCAGTAGTTAAGCTAATTCTGGTGAAAGAACACAAACGTTGTCTTAAGTTAATCACAGCGACCAACAATTCTTATCGTTTAAGTAGTCGTTGATAGAATAGTATGCCTTCGAACAAAGATTTGATTTTACTTTCGCTTTAAACGCATTAAAATATAAATCTAGCAAAGAAGAGGGAAGCTTGTTATAAAAGGCTATAACCAAGCCCAGCAAATGAGTTATGAACTTTATGAAGCCGGTGAAAGGGAGCACGTAGTTTGTCCTTATTTCTGGTATTAATATTATGAATATCACTGTTTTTAGTGTATAAGTGTATATTTTGCCTTATAGATTAAATGTTAGCGAAGATGAATTGCGATGCCACCGTGAGAATACCAGTATCTTTAAAAAATTCTCTCAGAGAAACTCTAGCACCTAGTTGGTAAAATGGTAAATTTGGCGTTGTACGTGTGCTTTTATCCCCATCTTACAGAGCACCGTACGAATCTCTTCATGAAAGCACTATAGCTCAATTTCTTAAATGCAATTCAAAGCGTTTCTTCGATTCAGCCGCGCAACACCATAATCCATTGATTGCGAAGGCCGCTAGTTATGTCCCCAGTAGAATCAGTAGAATCCGCTGGCCGAGACATGTTTTTTCCGACCCTGACGACCCCATTACTGTCATTCAAGAAAGCAGTAGGGCCACCAATACAGCACACAAAAACAGACCGTCCTTCCGACCTCGCCGCCGAGGTCCTCGCGCCCTGCGAAGACCCCGAGTTAACGAATGCCCCCCAACCGTCCCTTGCCCGTAGAAGTGCCAGCTAGCTCCGAAGCTGAGCAAGTAGAGTCAAAATTCCCTATTGATAAAAATAAAGAAACTATTTTGATCCAGCCTGTCCCCACTTGCTGCCCTCCCAACAGTGACGCCCTGAGCCGAGGCCCGTACCCCGCAGGGGGCGCTCCCAGCGTGCAGTTGCTATAGTTTAGAAGTAGGTTTTGCAAGCCCTGGCTGAAGGCTCTTAGTCTAAAAACTAAAAGTCTCCACGGGGAAGCCCGGTTGAGCAGTTACGGCCTCTCGAATCTCACCTGCGAGATGTCATTTCCAAAAAAAAGGCACATCTTCAGTTGCAACTCAGCGGTCCGTGGGTTCATCTGCCATGTTATAAAACGACAAGATAACAAACAGTATACAAAACTGCTGCCTGCTAGTATGTACCTAGCTGGAAAGTGACCATATTGAGTAATGCGGCATTACAATGGCAAAGAAACCGGTTTGGGCACGCCATGATTGCGTCGGTAAGTCCCCTCTTTGAAGAGTACATTGAGAGGCGCCACGGCGCATTATGGCAAAGCCCCATACAAAGCCGTCTCAAAACTGTTTTACGTGAAAGTTGTTGTTATGGAATAAAAATAATCTCTACTAATAATATCATAAAGCTGAAGAGTTTGTTTGGTTGAACGCGCTAATCTCAGGAACAACTGGTTCGAATTTAAATATTCTTTTAATATTGAATGATAGCTCATTTGTCGAGGAAGGCTATAGGTTATATAATATCACGCTAAGACCATTAAAAGCCGAGCAATAAGAAAAATGTTACGAATACGAAGTACTCGCACGGGCAGGCAATTCGAAGCGACGGGACACTTGGGGGAGCAAGAAATATTACAGTAAGTAATATAAGCCGATAGAACCTCAAGATCGTGACGTTCGATCTTTGAGATTTAGTCGGTTCTGGTAGGGGATTTGCCGAAACACCAATAGCAATATTCGTACTTCTGCGAGTAACTACATTAAAATTTGTACTAAAATATTTCTGGATTTTCAATATCGAAAAATGTGTTTACAAAACACACAATTATAATCACAGGCTTTCCTAATACAATAGTGTAGTTATACATACATAGTTACAGATATAGTAATAATAGCAAGAGAAATTTTACAAAACGTCAATTCACTCAGAGTATAATTGAACCCGTCAATCTGTTGTGACACCATATTGACTGTAGGCAGGGCGCGCGTCAGTGGCGCGTGCTGTAGCACGTTGGAGCGAGCGGGTGGCATCCACAGTAGCGGCGGCTGCCTCCGTCGCCCCATGTACCTATCAGGTACATACAACCCAAACGTGCGGCAAACGCCAGCGTTGTGTATTTTACCGCGTATAATCTTATAAAAGTAAATGGCGAGAGCTGATTCCTTTCTTACTTCCAGTTTATTATAGCCTACCATACCCGGCACAAATAGAGTAGGATACAATAATGGACACCCTGGATACACACCATACTGCTTTAAGTACAGGAATCTCACTTTGTTCTGGATACGTTTTACCATTAGTTTGTACTTGGCTTCATGTGGCGACTAGGGTTACCAACTTTTTTTACCTTAAATAATATAGTAGATCGCAAAAAAATTAAAAAGAAAATAGTATGTGGTTAAAATATCGCCACCCCCGGAGAATAAAATGGTAATAGCAAAATCACTACTTTTCAGGAAAAATAAAAAACTGATTTTCGACTATATCTTGCCAACTAATTTGTGTAGAGAAACGAGAAATAGGACAATGGTAGCTAATTTTTTATGCTTTATAATGCTTTTAAAGAAGTTTTACTAAGGTTATTTGAACTAAAGATATTTCGAATTTAAAAAGATACTAAAATTCTTATACTGTTTTAGTTTATTAATATACACTTACAATTTTAATCGCGGCAATTACCAGAACCTATGAATATTGCAATATTACATTACAATAATATTCATTGAAAAATGGATGCCAGATTAATGGAAAACAAGATCATTTGCAATTTTATTCTAGTTAATTTTCAATTTGCATAATTAGGTAACAGAAACTTAAACTTTTATTCTAGGGTTTAAAATGAAACAACGTTATTCTAATAAACTATTATTTTAATTAATAAGTATAGAAAAAAACCATAAGAAAAAAATCAGTCTTCGTGAACTTCATCGGAATCCTCATGATTAAGTTCTTCAGAGCAATTAGCAAATGTTAGGGAGTTATAAAAGGCATGGTAGTAGCTAGGGATTGCTTCTGCCCTACAGAGACTCATAAGGTCGCCGTGTAAAGCCTTACTTATTGAAAGGGGTTTGTTGTAAGCTGGTTTCAATAATTGTATCTCTGTAAGAGAGGTTGAAGCATTATGTTTACCCCGCTTGTTTCTTGGCGCAATTCTTGGAAGCGGTTCGACATTCAACCGAGAATAATCTGCATCATAATCATACTTGAAACGTAGAACTGTAGGCTGTGAATGCAAGACACTTACTTCCATTATTTTAGACCATGCTACTTTATGTCCCTCTTCATCTTTGGCCCAGTTCTTATTCTTGATTAATTCTTTTATGTCTTTAAACTCATTTTGTGTCATTTCCTTCACAGTGTACTTCTCACCATTAACTTTTGCATTCAAAATAATTGCGTAAATCTGTTCAGGTGTATAAACAACTTGATGTTTTAGCTCTCGTTCTACACTGGACAGCAAATAAACCGAGCCACCCGCTACCTAGGCACTCTAATTCGATTTTCTCAAAAACTAAAAAACCTACAATTATCAAAGTTGTACCTACAGAAAGTGCGTTTCATGGTGATTAAAATGAAAGGAAACTCATTGGGTTTAATCAATATTTCAGTGTTTATTAACGATTTTACAAAGAAGAGTCGTTTTCCAGTCGTGACAATCGTTAGTACTGATAAAGTGAAAAAAAAATTAAAGCCAAAAACAAAGATAAAGTCAAAAAAAAGTTTTTAATCAATATTCCGTATTCCCTCCCCTTGCTCGGATAACTGCCAGCATCCTTGTATTTATTTATTTATTTATTTATTTATTTATTTAGGATCTCCAACAAAAGATGTACACAACACATGACACATAAATAAAGGGCAACATGAGGTATTAAGTAGGTGTACTCCTTCACTTACAGGAGACCACAGCATGCACAATAGAGTTAACAACTAAGCAATCAAAGTAAAAATATTAACTATAAGTAAAATTTGGAAATAATTAAAACATATTAAAAAGACATACAAAGAAAAAAAAAAAAACAATCAGAGATACTTAAATTAATTTAAATCTATTAGACATTTCTTATATTTAGACAGAGACTCGCAGATGTCTAAATTGTTAGTCTTGGCTAACATGTTATATTGCCTACAGAGTCTCGGCACAGCGGCGTAATGACCGAGGTTACTTTTTGAGCCAGGGATATAAAATAAATTGTATGTGTTATGCCTGGGAATCCGAGTCGGAATTGTAATCCTTAATGAACTCAAAAGTTCAATGCAATTTATTGTTCCGTTTAATATTTTGTGAAGGATGACGCAGTCTAGTTTCTTTCTACGACTGGATAGAGTATCCATGTGGTAATATTTCAACCTGTCAGTGTAGCTAGTGAGTTGTTTAGCCAAGTGATCTCCGTAGCATAGATGGTAAAGGAACCGCTTTTGGACACTCTCTAATCGCTTGCAGTAAACCTCGTAATGCGGATTCCATACCACGGAACTATATTCAAGGATTGGACGGACTAAAGTGTTGAATAGCTTTATTTTTGTTGCGGGCTTTTTAAATTCTTTACTATTTCGCAAAACAAATCCCAATACCTTGAAAGATCTTGAGACAATATTCAGAATGTGGATATCGAACTTTAGGCCTTGATCGAGTTGAACTCATGTATTGATTGACGATTGTATTGTCATTTATCCTCACCTTGTATTCATCGACCTTACGAGCCTGACGATAAAATCTTGAGGAATTGTATTCCACTCCTCTTCAATTGCGATTCGCAGCTCTGGAAGCCTTGTTGGAGCAGGTACCCGGGCTCGAACCCGACGTTTCAGCTCATCCCATAAGTGTTCTATCGGATTCAAGTCCGGGCTTCGAGCTGGCCAGTCCATCGTACGAATGCTGACGTCGCGTAGATACTGGGTCACCACATGAGCAACATGAGGCCGTGCATTATCATGCATCAATTGCATATCCTGTCCGATATATCCTGCGTAAGGTACCACATGGTCTGCGAGGATCTCAGTAATGTAGCGATGAGAAGTCAGTCCACGTGTACGGCCCGTCGGTTCGATGAAAACTAACGCTGTATGTGCTGTTAACGAGATGCCGCCCCAGACCATTACAGATCCTCCTCCATAAGCAACAGTTTCCTTGATGCAACACTGAGAATAACGTTCTCCAGGGCGACGATATACTCTCTGACGTCGATCACTTCCATGTAGACTCACCCTGGTCTCATCAGTGAAGAGTACATTACTCCACTGCTCTAATGTCCAATCCCTATGCTCTCGAGCAAATTCAAGTCGTGCTCGACGGTGTGCTACCGTTAATGCTGGGCCTGTTGCAGCTCTTTTTAGGGTCAGGTTCCGTTCAGCAAGTCTCCTTCTGACGGTATCTGAACTTATGACCACTTGGCGTTCGTCACGCAGACTTTGTTGGACTTGAACTGCGTTGAGGTGGCGATTTCGCAGAACAGTAAGGTGGATATATCGATCATCTGCTGCTGATGTAGCCCTAGGTCTGCCCGTACCTGGACGGCGATCGAATGCTCCAGTCTCTAGGTATCGTCTGTAAACTCGTTGCACCGAAGATCTGCTGATTCGAAGCCTTCGAGCGACTTCACGTTGCGCAATGCCTGCTTGAAGTAATGCTACAGCTTGAGCTGCTTCCTGAGGTGTTGTATCCATTATTAATCGAAAAAAGTAGCAAAAACACACGCGTCTGAGCAAACGATGGACAAAAACTAAAGAAATGATAAGAAATATCCGACTACCCTCATTGTAGAGAAAAAGAACGCTAATTTCAAACTCTGGTGAAAACAGAGCAAATCGTTAGAATTGTGTTTGTTGCTTGATTAATGTGAGTTGACGGTACTTTCGAATTAATTTGCAGTCATTTTAATCACCATGAAACGCACTTTTTGTAGGTATAACTTTGATAGTTGTAAGTTTTATACTTTTTGAGAAAATCGAATCAGAGTTCCTAGGTAGTGGGTGGCTCGGTTTATTTGCTGACCAGTGTATATTAGAGTGCATTGAGTCACCTTCGCTTTGACCATGCCCCGTTTCGAAAAATCGGTGTGTGATATTGATTTTCAGTTTCTGAGCGGCAAAAATATAGAATGCAAAAATAAATCTATTTTTATTTTGAGTTCCGCAACCGTCAGAGTAAAATGAGATGTTTTTGATACCTCTTCCTGCTTCACCCATGAGAAATTGCCATAAACAGCTACCAATTTCTATTGCTCCTCTTTTTGCGATTGCGTAGTGCCAAACATAGCAGTAACCTTTCAGTCGAGTACTGTCAAATATTGTGAAGTTATACACAGGGTATTTCCTCTTATAGTGAAATATTCCCACTTGAGATTGAGGAATATTCAACACCTTCTCTAAATCAAAGATTGCAACAGTTGTATCTGAAAGGTCAGCTGATTGTTTTTCTTCGTTTTTTATTTGACGCACGCGTTCTTTATTCTTCTGGTGCTGGTTAAATTTCTCTCGCAGAGTTTCTTCTGTACGAGGATCAGCTTGTCGGTAAAGTGCACATTGACCACATTGGTCTTTTTTGGGGCGATGAAAGGAGTAATTAAATCTGGTGTTAAAAATAGTTTCGTACTGTCTTTTAGATGCCATGCGGCAAGAATAGTGCCCTTCAGTATACCAAGCCTCGTACAACCGGTACATTTTAGATATATTAAGTAATTCGGACAGATATTGTCTGGCCGATTTCTTCCGAGTATAATGACTCTCCACAGTAGGAAATAATTGAATGTGCTCTTTAATATTGTCTTCGGTTTCAAGTGACATTTTGCGAGGTCTATTATCATGACAACCTCTATTGTCACTCAAACCTTTATCAGATTTTACCTTTTCTAAGGCTGTATAAACTGTTTGATGTGATATAGATAGAGTATTAATGAAGAATGTTTTACATACTTGCACTTTTTCTGTGTATAAATAAAAATAGTATTTAATAGTCTGAGTGCGGTTGTTCTTTCGGTTTATTGTCACTTTTTTTATGTCTTCAGCTATTATATGCTTAGCGATGAATTGCCATTGTAACTCATGATCAGCGAGTTGATAGTATTGCTGCATTATAGTTTCTCTTTGCTGTTGGTTGATCTTGTCTCCACATTTTTTTTGACACTTGCATTCAGCCTTTATCGTTTTTTTCTTAAACTCTTTCTTTGACCTGCAACCTACGTAAGCTTCTCCTGAATTCTTTAACCTTTTACTCTTATTGTCTTGTTTTTCTCTTTCATTTCGAACCCGTTTTCTTGTCAATTTTTTCGCGTTAGTAGCACACAATACCTGTTCTAAGCTTGCAGCAGCAGTTTCAGCTTGAGTTATCACTTCACCGGAACTGTCTATGTTATTTCTTTGGTAATCATCTTCATTAAAACTAATAATATTATAATTAATTGCTGAATGGTTAACCTCTACCTCTGACTGAGAAACATTTGTCAAATCGAAATCTTTTGAGCTTGATGGCACATTTTGGTAACTAACTAAGGTGCACTCAGTCAATTTACCGTTGGAAGAGTCACATGGTTGCAAAGTCTCTTCTAATTCAAAAGTAATAGAAATAAAATTTTCCTTATTTACAGTAAGTTCACTGCCCATAGAAATATTTAAGTCTTTCTGTTCAACTTCCCCTGGGTAGATAATGCTTGCAAAACTGGAAGATGCGTCGACCATATTATTGTCTTCCTCAGCGATAGCAGAAAAGTTTAAACTACGTCTTGATAAAGTTTTTCTATTAATATTTTCATTACCGAGCATTTTTTTTGTATCTGACAATGGTCTATTTTCATACACTATCAAAGGTGATGCTACAAAATCTACTTCATTAAAAATGGAAGATATGTTTGATATGCTCGATGGTGATTTTGTAATATTATTAGCAGCTGATGTTAAATAGTCCGAATCTCCTCCAAAACTTAATGAGCTTTGACTCCGCTGTCTTAGAATTTGGAGTCTCTCTGGACTTGGCAGATATTCACCGGATGAACTCGGAGAGAAGTCTTCATTCCCTTGTTTATCATTTGGATTGTAGTACGTTTTCTTTGTTAATTCTGCAGACCAGAACAAAAGAGTTTTTAATTCGAACCAGTAGTTTCTGAGATTAGCCCTTACATACAAACTTACAAACAAAAATATTACCTCTTTATAATATTATATAATATAGATATAGCCTTCCTCAATAAATGAACTAAGTAACTATCTAACACAAAAATATTTTTTCAACTCAAACCAGTGGTTCCTGAGATTACCACGTTCAACCAACCAAACTATTTTGCTTTATAATATTAATATAGAAATATAGATTAGTTTGGTGAACCTAGCTTCTTATATTTTTTGCTTTTTTATACTTACATTAAATAAAAAAGCAAAAAATATAAGAAGCTAGGTTAAGCTAGAAAAAAATGAGGTAGGTAGGTACCCATAATACGATAGCTTTTTGTTTATTTTAACATAACCATAACATGACATAACAATCACACCTGTATTCCCCGAAGGGTTAGGCAGAGGTGTGTAATACACCCACGTTTCGCCAGTTATGTTTTAAGTCCCATGTAATAGGGGGCGAGCCTATTGTCATCTACCGGGCACAAATCCAGACTCCGTGCTGCTACTGAGAAGTTCCAACTTAATGGAAAAACCCAATAACACTTTGCCCGACCCGGGAATCGAACCCAGGACCTCGAGGTTAGGACCCGCGCTTGCGGCCACTCGACCATCGAGGCAGGAGTTTATTTTTAGTATAATTATTTTAAATACAGGCAAAAATTACTACTTACCTACCTACCAAAAACATAAAATAATATTTAACACTTACCGCGTAAATTATATTCATGTTTCGTTATTTTGTCTTGATCTGTAGTACCATTTTGGGGTGGGTTGTGATCTAAAACATTTAAACGATACGATTTAATGACATTGAATTAATACCTAGATAATAACAAACAGTGATGACAAATTGACATGCATATAGATTAGTTAACGCAAAGAAACTTCATTGTAGGTAATGAGCATTAGGTAGGTTCCAAGGAAGATCAACTGTTTCACTCGAAGTAGGTACCTATTTAAAAATAAGCAAGTTGGTATCTAGGTAGGTAGGTGTGTCGAATTTGCAGCTATCAACATCGGGTCACAGATCGAGTACCTACTTACTTAAATAAGATTCTATGGCCATTCTATCTACCTATCACTAATTAAAAGACAATGATACTGTGTAAAAGGCACAGTCGGTACTCACCATCATTAGTAAGATGTTTGGAATCGTCACTTATTTTAGACACCATACTCATAATAACGTCTAAACGAGGATTCCGTTTATTCATTTTATTATTGCAATTAGGTTTACCACTTTTCACTTTAAAAAAACACTGAATTTACACAAAAATAATAGAAACAACCGCAGCTAAAAAGAAATTACGCTCACGCAATGACGGTTACAAGTGCACTAGAGAAGGTCGAGTAGGTAAACAAACATTGCCACGTGCCGAGCGCCGCACGCAATGAATTATCGTGCTATCACTCTCTAATGCACCTATGCACCTATGACCGAAAAGAATGGCAAGATGTTTCCGTGTTTACTTTTCTCAGTACTTTTTACTAAGGACATGTTAGTCACCGAGCCTAAATGTATTATTACGAGAACAAAATGGTAATAGCGTTAACAATTTATTTTATCTATTTATTTTCCGAGAATCCTATTGTAAAAGTATTTGGCATATATTTTATGAAGACACTTTTTTACCAATACTATGATACATTATTTTTCGGGTAGAAAATTGATGATGAATATTATTGCAATATTTTATAACTTTTTAAATACAGGCAGGACATTCACGAAAAAAATTGTGTAGATGTATTAGGCACCGTAGACCTCAAATATGACATAACACTAAAACTATGGTAATGACGGTTATCATTTTGTTCTCCGGGGGTGGCGATATGTACTTTATTTTTTAAATGAATATTTTTTACTACTCTGCGCCTTAATAATTACATTTTTATTTAAAAAAAAACATTCATATAATTGATTGCAATCTAAATTTATGTTAAAAAACACCATTAATTCAGATTTTATTATAATAGCCGATGAGGAAAAATGGCTGTAAACTTTGAGAATCACATTTTCAATGTCACATGATAATACATTCATAGCAGCTTTTACAGTATTATGCACTATATGAGCATGGCAGTTACCTTTAACAAGATTTGGTACAACTCCTCACTGAGCCCAGAAATGTTATGAAATGACAGATTATTATTTGATAAAGAATCAGAAACGGCTTTTAACATTCCATCTGCAGACTCATCTGCATTTTCATAAAAATCTATCAGTTTATTGTTTACACCTTCTTTAACAGTAAAATACTGTACTACCAGGGGAAATAATTTAACGTTTTTTCTATTAGAAGCATCTATTTGAAGGCAATATAACAAGTCAGGTTCTTTAGATCATGTAAAACTTCTTGAAGTGCCAAAGGTCCTAGAACTTCTAATAATAATGCTTCCATTTTTGTTCTACCTAATTTCGTATTCAGTGCTGTTGGAACCTTATATGGTTGGGGAAGAATGTAAATGAAAGTCTGGAGTCCAGTGTTAAGTGTATTGATAATTCAGGGATTATGTTACAATAGGGTTGGTTACAATATATTGCTAAGACACAAGTTAACACTAGGGCGCGGCGCGGGCGACTGGCGCTCGACCGTTCGCGCGGGGCTCATTGCAATTTGCCTCGTGTGCATTATTGCTACTGTAGTTCCTACATACCTCCCCCCATAAAAATAAAAATGAGTTCTTAATTAAGTTTTATGTAACGTTAAGGGTAGTCATCATGGCAAACTACTCTGCTATAAAATTACATGATCACCCTATTTGAGTCGACGGTATTTGTCATGATAAAATGAAACCCGTGCACACAATACCTTTTGTGCACGCAGGCACTGTAATCCGATTTGCCTTATTGCTAGTCTATTGTAACACACAACTTACATTGTTTGTACATACATATGATATTATGGTACCGAGAATTATTGTTATCGCAGACATTTCCTGTAACACATTTTTTTAAACATACCGTGGTTTTATTTCTAATGTTCTAACTATGTCACTGTAATCTTGCTATTTCTGTTACACTTTGTTATTACGCTTAAGAAGTCTGCTGGGCCGCTGCCGTTGCAGCCCCTAAGTAGGATATTATTGGGCATCCTACTCCACCTTCGTTCTTTCGGCTCACTCCGTTCGCCTCGTCACTCTCGGTGGATAGAATGCCCAATAATATTAATATTTCTGATATCGATGGCTGACCTCGTGAGTCGATGGAACTGAAGGTGGAGTGGAATGTTCAATAATATTTCTGATATAGATGTCTTACCTCAAATTCAACTGTCGGATTCATTTCAATATACTCACCAGCTTAAAAACACCTACCCACCTGCTTTAAAACTTTACACGTTAACATAATCAGGTCTATATTTGAACGAACCAGTTATCTAAAATTCAGGACAGATTGTCTCATGTCTCTCCTCATACTTGGGGATGGTGCATTGTCGTTTAGTGACACACATACCCGGTATCGTGACCAGATTGGCTCGAGAACATCTGAACTTTAGGATACCGCATACATTAAACTAAATTTAGGACCGATTGTCTCATGTCTCTCCTCAAAAGTAAAATAGCGCGCACCCTTAGGTTCACACACATTTATTCTGTGACCAGATTGAGTCGAAGACATCTAAATTTAGTTTAACACATTACAGACGATACATACTTTTACATCAATACACCCATCTGCTTTAAAACTTTACACGTTAACATAATCAGGTCTATATCTGAACGAACCAGTAATCTAAAATTCAGGACAGATTGTCTCATGTCTCTCCACATACTTGGGGATGGTGCATTGTCGTTTAGTAACACACATACCCGTTTTCGTGACCAGATTGGCTCGAGGACATCTGAACTTAAGGATACCGCATACATTAAACTAAATTTAGGACAGATTGTCTCATGTCTCTCCACAAAAGTAAAATAGCGCGCACCCTTAGGTTTGTACACATTTATTCTGTGACCAGATTGGCTCGAGGACATCTAAATTTAGTTTAACACATTACAGACGATACATCCTGTTACATCAACACGTAAAAATCAAGTGCCAAGCGCGGTCCCACGGATAGTCGATCCTTGTCCAGTATGCATAAAGCTAAGGCGCTGATACACTTGACAACGGCAGCCGGATCAGAAACGCATCGACGGTTAACAATCATTAGTGCTTATATCAGTTTTTACGTAACACTATTGATTCATAACCGTCGATATCTCACATTATTCAATCTGGTGTACAAACTGTGTGTGGATCCGCTGTTGTAGTCTGTTCCGTAGACGGTAACCGTACCCGGTGGTTGTCAGTTTTATGTATATAATCAGCTTTATGTATAAGTCAGCTTTATTAGTTCGAATCGGCACATTTCAATGACAATGGAATGCACGCTTCCCACGTTCACATAAATTGCATTCCATGCATTTATATTGTTAAGTAATGTAACCATCATGTTGTAAACACTAAATTAGTCTTTTATAGAACTTCCTACATATTATTTTCGTAAATTTTTAAAGTTTGTAATCGCTTCTAGTTTTAACGTGTTTCATTCTTCTACGTATTAAGATTATATATTTTTATTTATATGAATGATATATTTTGTATCAAGTACGATACGAATTATTGGTCGAACCATCTACCACTTGTTATTGAGTGTGATTTAAAATTAATTAAGAGACCTTGAAAAAAGAGAACACTGAGGTTATTAGGGATAATAAGAGTAAAGAATAAATGAATAAATACATTGGAGAAGCATTGAAATCCTAGAGTTAATGTTATTATAGATAAATTGGACAACTATAAAACCATAACTCAGTCACGTACTTCCGATTCCTACACGATACCTACAGTTTCTTGGTTTCTTTCATTGCAAGTGTAAGTGATTATTTAATAATACGAATGAAAATGTTATTAGTGAGTGAACTAACTTACTCTGCACTAGTTTTTATATGATGATAACAATTTCCGAGTTTAACTGCAACTTAAAATTACTTGGGATCGGGTTCACTTTGTCGTCTTTATTTTTCAATTCTCAATACTTATGACACAGTAAAAATAAAAGAAGCAGAAGTATGTCTCGGCAGTGACATTGAAAGAAATGCATTCAGGTGCCATTTAAGCGAATGCCTAATGTGGAATACGTCGAAATGCCGACTGAGTTGATAATGTAATAAATGATATTTCTGGTTTCAATATTGATGAATTCAAACACACAACACTGAATAATACAATTGATAATTTCGTGTCAAATTTCAAGTAACTAAATGTTGCACCCTCCGCGTATGTGCGTAACTATCACCCTCCGAGGCTGTTGCGTATTGTGCACACTTAAATTTCGAAGCGCGTCATCTCGACCGTTTTCTATGAAGTTAAACTACTGTAATTTTTTATTCTGTGTCAATTAACAAATTACAATTTAGCAAAATTGATATGCAATCAATACGGTTAAATATGACGTAAACGTCATTTTTTTTATACAACTGTAAGACTTGTACTTAGAGTTTAAAATTGAAATTATCTATTTTTGTGCTGAAATTGTATTTTTTGTGTATATAAACGAATTAATTTCAATCAATAAATTACATTCGCTCCGGAATCTTCAAAGTGACAAGTAGTACTAGTGGTACTTTAATATCGACTTTCTAACATGTAAGTGAGTACTTATTAATTTTAAATTTGAAGTTATAATGCTCAGCTACGGACCTGGTTTTTGCCTGCCGGCTGTTGTAATTATCATGCCCTATTTATCCATCGTGACTGCTACTCAGCTACGTACCTGGCTTCTGCCTGCCGGCTGATGTAACTGTTAACGACCTGTCATAAATTGATAGATTTCTTATTTATTGTATTTCAAAAAAGACCTTGTAGGTTTTTGTTTTGTTATATTAAACATGACTTTTTTTGTTGTACATTAGGTCTGACTCCGACGTTTCCCGTATGTCTGACTACATAAAGAGCCCGGCAACTGATACAAAGGTCGTGTCGAGAAGGACCCTGCCTGCGAAAAAAACTACAAAGCGCAAAGCTTCGTCGGTCGTAGAATCAGGATCAAGGTAGTTTATCAATACTCTTTATCTGACTTATCCCTTTTCATTAGTCTCACTTATTATATTATAACATAGATCTCAATAGAGAACTTTTATTTGTAACAATAATTTTAAGTAAATATATACTTACTTATTTTATCATGCAACATAGTTTGAATCTAGAAAAGTGTTTCTTCTAGATTATTAAAATAAAATTTTAATTGTTTACAGTGACCAGAAACCGAGGAGCACCGACCTTTTCGGTTTGGAAGACTTTGGTGGCCTTCCTCCGAAGTCGGACTTAGGATCATCCTTGCTGTCCCGCGTAGCCAACGGGAAGGTACGACGGACAGCAGATCTAAGCGGTGCCTTTTTTGTGGAACTGAAGGTATTCCATAAAGAAAATATCATCTCCATTGCTCCTGAGGAGCGTTGGAAGAAGGCAGAAGTTGCCTTGAAACTTCAACTGGAGAAAGGTAGCTCACAGTGGAACTCACGACAAAAATTCATGCATAAGGCTCATGAGTTGTTCAATGACTCAGAGCCTGTATATTATAGTGATAAGATAAATTTTAAATCTAGTTAGGTAATCACTTAAAATTTAAATTGGGACACCTAAAATTAATGTTTATTTTTAAACTTAGTGGGTAGAATGTCTTAAATTCTTGTTCAAGGCTTAGGAGTTGATCAAAGACTCAGAGGCTGTATATTATAATGCTAAGATACATTTTAAATGTACTTAGGTAATTAATTTAAAATTAATATTTAGGACATCCTAAATAAATCTTTATTTTTAACTTAGCCGGTAATTAATTACGCTAGAATGCCTTTCTGCACTGTTTGTAACACATCTGTTGAGCGCAGTCACTGGACAGGTCATCTACGCAGTACCAATCATAAAAATAAAAATATTTCATACGTTTGCGAAGGTGTTGAATTAATTAATTCTGCATTCCGAAATCGTATAGCTTCTTATAGAATTATTGACACTAGTGAAAATTATTCTTTAGATTCGTTTTTGAGTAATAATCAAGACAAAATCAAAACATTAATCAACAAATCTCTGAAAGATCATGCATGTCTAAAAATTAATTTTGAATATTTTGCTTTGTTTTTGATGGTTAAAAATGATAGTCAGGAGATGAAATCATTTGCTACAAAGAATTATGTGGTACATCAGAATTATGAATATGATTTATTGACATCTCAGGTTAGAAACACGTTGAAAAAAAAATTAGAAGAATTTCAAGATCGTCACAGTGGCTGGACATTTATAAGTAGTTCGCATTTGGAAGTTAATGTTAACAAATATCAACCTTTACGCGGCTCAAGCTTTATCGAGTTGCCGACCGTAGTTAAATCAAAAAAAGCATGTATTAATATTCGCAATAAAGATAATTATTGCTTTTTATGGTCAGTTGTTGCTGCTTTATATCCAGCAAAAACTCATCCTGAAAGAGTATCGTCTTACCCCAATTTTCAAAGTGTGTTAAACATAAAAGACATTCAATTTCCATTGAGTTTCTCAGATATTGCTCGATTCGAATTAAATAATCCTGATATTTGTATATATATTTATGGCTTAAAAAATAATACCGTGACTGGACCGCTTTATAAACCAAAATTTTTGAAGGAAAAAGTGATCCATTTACTTTACTTAGAAAAAGATGATTTATCACATTATTGTCTCATTACGGATTTACCGCGTCTTGTTAAAAATCAAATAACAAAGCACCACAGTAAATTATACTTTTGTGTTATTGTCTCATTACGGATTTACCGCGTCTTGTTAAAAATCAAATAACAAAGCACCACAGTAAATTATACTTTTGTGATGTTTGTTTAATGTTCTTTGATAGTTATGATAATCTTACTTCACACAGTTGTGGAGGAGTTGCTACTGAACTACCGCCAAAAGGCTCTTTCATTCAGTTTGAAAATTATGGCAGAAAGCAATTTGTACCATTTGTTATATACGCCGATTTTGAAACAATGCTAGAGCGGTACGACTCCTGCGACCCTGACCCAACTCAGGCGAGCACCGTTACGAGACAGCGACATGTGCCCATCGCTTTCGCTTATCATATTACGTGCACTCTAGATGAAACCTATAATCGTTATGTCTCGTATCGTGGTTCGGATTGTGTTTCAAAATTTGTGAAGTCTATCTATAAAGATACCAAAAAAGTTTATAGAATTTTAAATAATACCATTCCCATGATTTACACGAATGAGAATGCTCTCGACTTTGAAAACTCTGATACATGTCATATTTGTGAGAATTTCTTGTTAGGTGAATGCACAATTCAATTTATGGTTCACACAATTAAAATCAGTTTTATTTTTACAGAACTTTTTTTTTAATGTCGCAAAATTAGGACATCCCTTCTCACCTATGTCAATCACTTCACAGTGTGCACATAACTCTTTAATCCACGTAATCTTTTCCAAACCCTTTGTCATAATTTTTTTATTTTCTAAATATGGTAAAATAACACGTTTAAACTCTTTGTAGTCTATGTAGCCTTCACTCCAGTAAATTCCTCGATTTCTTTTTAACCATCTCACCTGCTTTTTTTCTTCTAGTGTTAGGTAATGGAATGAATATGGTGGTTTCACCAAGAACGTCTGTGTATGATCATGACTCGCAATGGCTAATTCTTTGACAATAAAATGATTTAAAGAATCTTTAAATCCTTGGAGTTCCACTATAAGGGTGTCCGACTTCATGATATCTTCTTAACAATGTTACTTAATGGTTTGTATTCAACAATGCAATCGTTCAGAATGAGACAATATGCTGAAGTTTGATCTGGTATCTCCGAATCACTTTCAATTTCTACTCTCACGTCCACAACTGGCCCTGTCTTTAGATTATCCGCTTGTCTAGAGCAATCAATGACAAACAGCGGTGCTAAATCTCTAAACTGTTTTTCGCTTAATATGGGTTCCGGTCGACGTCCGTAATACGACTGTTGAAATCTGGTGTATTGCTCGTATAATAAAGCGATTCTGTTATTAGCAAAACTCGTATTTAGGTTTTCATACGGAAAATAAGTTGAATTGAGATACACTCTAACGTCTCGAACATGACAGTGATCGAATTGAGACATGTCCGAACTTGCATTGCTTTTCCTATTTGTCTGTAACCCGATAATAATGTACCTTGGTTTTTCTATTTGAGATGAAGTTTTGATTGACCAGGTATGTTTTGTAGTTTTAGGCAAAGCTGGATATTCGTACAGATCCCAATTTCTGTATACCATTTGAAGTGATCTATCTTTTTCTAATAGTTTTAACAAAGTTATTTTTTCTTTGTCTGATACTTTAACATGCGGTACGCGCCATATAATTTTGTTGATCTGAACGTCGTCCACTATTTCGCCGGTGTTAAGTTTTACAGCGTTCAAATTAGTATTACTTCGTAACAATACCAGTTCATGTCTGCTGTTTATCACAACTTTTTTATAATCTTCAGCAAACCCGAGGATGTTACGTAGTGGAATAGAAACAGAAAATTTTCCACCATTAATATTTTTTATACCATCGATATTCCAGCCCCAAGCATTAGACATTTTTGATTCACTTTCATTCATTGATATTAATGATTTCATGGTTGTAGTTATACCTGCATTTTTTATTTTTTCAATCTCCAATCCATTTAACTCATACCTAATATCTTGAAACAAGTACAGTAGACCATTGTTTGTGAAATTGATACTAGTAGCTTTGTCTTTCGTATCTTTTTTGTTTACGATAACAGTGCCTTCTAAATAGAGTGTGCTAGCTGAAGGAAGTATGTACAAATCCTGTTGGTTGATGGGAATGCGGATTTCATCGTTCCTGTTGAAACTCGTTACGTACGGCTTGTAGGAATGAAATTCGATTCCTTCTATAGTATTATCGTAAGTTGGAGCGGATAAAACGTCTAAGATATTCATTTTAACAATCCGATCGCTCTAAGGAACGCTTTATTGTCTTTAGTTAATTTTATTATCTTCTTAGAGAAAGGTCTTCTTCGATAGGTAGCTCGGGCAGAACTGATATTCTTTACTTGGTGAAACACATTTTTATTGTAGTCAATCATCTTTTTCTTCTAAGATGCAGATATACCTGCACTACTTCACCACGTAAATTGATTAATCGTTTGTTTATATCTAACAGTCTGATATGTATGCAGCTTATGTTGTTTTGATTGATTGGAAAGTATATTGCGTTCTTCGGGATTTCTATGATCCTGTATCCTGGCGGCACATTAAGTGCAAATTCGTGAATAATATGACTTGGTTCACCGTTCACAAATGAACCGCTTACAATATCACATTCAATCCTGACTACGGTTGTAGGTAGAATGTTGACTGGAGACTGTGACACATGCCATTTATTTGCTGTTAAAATTTGTTTGTTAAACCCCAATAGTCTTCTAAAAGAGTCTCCTTTGATAAAATTAATTGTACAGAGAATTTGTACAGAATATTGTAGTTTTTAAAGTATTATTATTGCACCGTAGTTTGATCGCTGCATCTTTTATTTCAGATTTTAAATAATCGCTAATATCTTGTAATTCATAAGTGCCTTCCGGTACTTCAATAACTTCATTAATGCCATAATAGAACTTATTATTACTTTTGTCAATGTTTGGAATAGAATTAAATGTTGAAAAGTGCAATAAAGCACACTCATACTCTCCGTCTAGTTGTAAAGTATTAGGATAGTATGTAGTTAACACTGACGAGTCTCCAGTTATCGACAAAGTGAGTGACATCTTGCAAATGATTGATATAAAAGAAAAGCATTTATTTTATAATACATATTTATTCCAAAAAGTCAACAAATAATTTAAACATAAATGACCACAATTGACTGCGTTTAATTTTTGATATCCTGGGTAGTTATATAACACATCACAATTTTTGAAATATTGCATCAATTCCATTGGAGGTTTTAAATTTCCATAGCTATCAAAGTATTCACAGTGATTGTATACTTTAGCATAAGCTACCCAATGCGTTCCTTCGTTCTTAGAATCGTCTAAGTTAACGATACCACATTCAATGTCTTTCGGCTTCGAAGGTAGTCGATCCTTCATGTAGACCCCCCGAAAATATGGAATGTGTCTTGAATACTTTCGGATGTCTACATCAGTTAGAGGGCGATTGGGTAGCATATTTTTCAGTTTTTTGAAGATGTTATAAACAATCCTTTACCACTTTTATACGGTCTAATGTATAAACCCTTACCCAACACTAAAGCCTCCATAGCTTTATTATGTCGTTCTGTTTCTTGCAAATTTTGTTTGCTTGCTTTGTAATCATTAACGGTTTTTGCAATGCCAGCTGCACCACCAGCTAAAGTTCCTAAAGCCGATAAACCAGCGAAAATTGGAATTAAAGGTAGAACTCCTCCAGTCTTTGGTATGGGTATTACTCGGGGTACTCGAATTCGATGGTGAATGTTTGGAAATAACTTTTTTGCGGTTAAGTAAGCAGCTTTTATTAAAGTCTTATTATCTTTGTGTTTGAGTTTCTTAATTTTTGATTTTATTTTCGAAACTAAGCTTTTAAATGTTTTAATGCCTGATCCAGACTTTAGTTTCGCTTTCATAACTTTGCTCACCAACCAAGAGCTTAATTTTTCACCTTTCCCTGCATCTTTTGATTTAAGTCTTTGTTTAGCCATATCAAGTAGTTGTAAATCAGCTTTGTGACGATTTGATACGTCTGTATGGTTTGTATACGCAATGTCGTGTTGCAAGCAAGCTTCGTCTAGCTTATTTACACCTCGATCACCTCGCGCCAAGCGTTTATGAAGTTTGGTTCCTGGTCCACAATAATTGTATCCTGGCAAATGCACTTCGAATGGTAGATTATTAATTATGTTGTTAACTAGTCCACCCCCTTGCATTACTCAAATTAGAATGATATGATTTCGAATGAAAATGGTTTTATAATAGTTAGTTCATTAATGCAGCTTTTTCAATCCAACTGTTTTCTGCACTGCTTAGGCCTAACCATTTAACATACAATTTATTTCCTTTCTTTTTCAAAACCTTTTCTATCAAATACACATCAGGATAATTAGATCTTTGCAGTTCTTGTTCGTAAAAAGCTCCTAATATGTTTTGGTTTCGTTGATCTTCTATGTGATATGTCACTGGTAAGGTTTTATTTATCTTTTTTATAATAAATAATTCAGTTGACCAATTAGGAGTGTAACCTTTCTCAAAATTATGTTTGTATTTACTTATACGAACACAATCACCAACTTTGAATTTAGGCTTCCACTGAACCAAATCATGTTTGTTTATTTTTTCTATATTTTCTTTGATAACTTGTTCATTACATTTATTCACATCAACCGGTTTAAATTGAATAGTACGATGTTTGGTGTTGTTATATCTCTTCAATGTATCTTCCAATGGTAGACCTAGCCACTTATAGTTTCCATTGAGACTAAAATATTTATATAATTTATTTTTTAAAGTTCTTATCAGTCTCTCTACAATTGATGCTTTTTTAGTAGAAAACGATGAGTAATGGTTAATGTTGTGCTTTTTCATAAGCGTTTGAAAAGTGATGTTATAAAATTCGGTTCCCATATCAGTCTGTAAATTAACAGGATCATTACAACTACTAAGCAGTACATGTTCGAATGCACGAGTAACATCAAATTTATTTTTCGATTTTAACGGTTCAGCCCAGGCATACTTTGAGAAGCAGTCAATCACCACAAGGATGAAATTATAACCTTTGTTATATTTCCTCAGGTTTTGCATGTCCATCAAGTCTGCTTGCCATAAGTCATGGATTCCTTTCAGAATAACAGAACGACGAGGGAAATTTCTTCGTGTTGCTTTGTGTATTTCATTTACAATTTGCTGTTTTACCATTATGGAGTTTTCTGAAGTAATTTATCTACCTCTGCTTTAGTATAAAACTTATCTTGCAAATGAGTTGAAACCTCAGGTAACCTTGCTTTTAAAGTAGCTTGAACTGTACCCTTTGCATCTTTTATAATTTGAGTACACAATGTAGCAATCAGATTATTAAATTCTTTAAACATATTAGCATTCAACCGATCTACATAATCCTTATTCACAGCTAGATTATTTAATTCTTTTAACGTGTTAGCATTCATTCGATCTACATAATCCTTGTTAACAGCATCGTTTGCTTCTATTGGAGATGTAATTCCTGTCAGTCTTGATGTTTTTAAATCAAAATCTCCGTTTTCTGATTTTAACAATGCATTTTCATTAAAATCAAATAACTCTGATAAACGCATTCTTTTGTGAATGTAGTGTCCGAATTTATCTACGTTCATGTTTAAGGTGTATTTTATCGAGAGGCTGATGACAAAATAAACATATTTTTAAACATTTATTTATTTATAATCTTACATTCACGCAATTCTTCAATGATAGATATAATTTCATTATCTAATCCTGTGTTGCCAGCATCTCTAGATGCAATTAATAATTTCAACCTTTCCACTAGTTCATTAGGATTATCCCAGTACACTAAATCTACGTCTTTTCTCCACTTTTTTAGTAACGGTAGACCCTTTCCCTGAACTGCATTCTTCAGTTTAAAAAGAGGTTTAATAACTTGTAAGGGGGCGTCCATAAATTACGTGAGGTGTTTTTTTTAATTTTCTGCCCCTCCCTCCCCCCCTGGTGAGATGTCGTGAGATTTTATTCAACCCCCTCCCCCATCTCCCAATCTCACGTGAGATTTTTCAAAATGTGAGTTTCTTACGTAAACGTGTTGGATTGTTATTGTAAAAAGAAAAAAACAAATTTGCTTCGTGCTTTTATTTACGACTAGTTATGACTAGTAATCAATGTTGCTGAGAGTTTAATTATAAGTGTAATAAAAATTTAACAATAGAATACTTAAATCGTAACTACTTAGATTAAAAAAGAGTATCTACTCTAATTCAGTCCATGGAGAATCATGCACGGTCTCAAGAGAGACTATTGGAACCAACATGTCCATATGATTTTCAGTAAAATCATCTGATCCTTCAACTTCGTTCTGATCTAGCCACTCTAAGCCATTGGCACTTGCACAAAGTAATTCATTAGCTCGTCTTGTGACAATCCGTGTGGGTCGCACTTTTCGGAACATACGCGCTTGCTTAGCTGGTGCAATGTGGGCTGATCGTCTGTGCTCTGCAGCTCTTGTGCTAGATGCAAAGTAAATACCGCATGTACTGCAGCATCTTTTCTCTAAATCATCACGTACACTTGGGCAATAGAGATCATAAGGCGTGCTGATGAAGGCATTCAGCGGTTGAATCGGTAGGCAGTGGCGTATTAGAAATGGAGCAAATGACTTTCCGTCATGCTCTTTAAAGTCCGGAATTGTCAAATGTCCATCAACTTGAGTGATAGGGTACGGAGGTGGCAGAAAACGGTCGTGAAGAATCATATGCAGATCACTCCGGCGTGGGCTGCAGCACTTCTGGTCATCGCATTTTACAACCTAGAAAAAATTAATAACAATTTCCCTTTGTAACTCTTAATAAAAATTTGTTAATATTCGTGCTCGTTAAAAAATAAAAAAAATGAAATAGGCACGCATAAAAATTTGATATAAACCAACTGCCAATGTACCTGGAGTAAATATTGGCTATCTCTAACGTGCTCAGTGTACCATTCTTCGGCTGGCAGGTCTGGAACGCTGGAAGTGTCATTATTCGGGTCTATATATTCAGCAACAACTTCGTGCCCGTCAATGCAAACTGCAGACCATATTTCAGCCAAAATATCCCCTGCCTTTTTGAAATTATCCTTTTCCAGACTTTCGTCTAATGTTCTGCCGCTGGAGTCAAGATGTGTCCCAAAAGAATCATGGGGAAGAACAACGCCTGTTAGTTCTCGACTAAGTGGAGCCATGCGTCTCTCTACTCTGTTGAATGCGCTCCTGCCAGGGGCATTAGTCACAATAAATACTGCGTCCAAATCATATTGTTTAAAATGCTCTATGGCGTGTACGATCACTTTGCGATATCGCGGATTCTCGTCAGGCCCACCGTCACTTGAAATTATAAGAACAGGTTTAACTTTGCTGTCTAAATTCTTTGTAAATTTGGAAAAAGACTCAGTTGTTAAAAGAGTGTCCAAGTCTTGAGCGTGACTAGTTGCAGTTGACGAAGAGTGCTTGCCACTTCGTATTGCTATGTAAGTTGGTCCACTATATGAAACAGCTTCTGGTCGTCCCATCTCATTAGGTTTCACTTCACACAAAGCATACACGCTTGGAATTAATTTGTGCCTCGAAGCAATCACAAAGTCGTGATCTGGTAACGACACTTTATATTCAACGTGCATTAATAATGGCGCCTGCTTGTTTGCCGCTGTCAGGCCGATGGGGACGCGGGCTTTGTCATCCTGAGATAAAAAAGTTACGGAGTCAGGACCAAGTACTGAGGCTATCGTTTCCAGCGACCTTATGGAGGCCACAGAAAAGTATTGGTCTTGGTGTGCCTTATGATGGTCAGCTTCAGGACGACTCAGCTTCACCGGCACAGTCACCACATGGCGTTTAGCTTCTCGTGTATTTGCCCGTCTAGGTAACAGTCGAATATAAGTAGCACTTCGTGAAATATTAAATCCCAGCTCGCTTAGTTTATTTGTAAGTTCTGAAAGCGTATGGACCGTGCGAACTATCTCACAACGACGTCGCTCTTCAGCAGACGCACCAAACAGGGCTAAATCACTTATTGTTTTTAGCAATTCAGACTGTTCTTTTCCTAAACGTGGGCGTCCAGGGCCATCACGAGGCGTCAACGACTTAGCTGCATCGGGATTCTTTGAACATAGTTCAATTAATTTTTGTTTTTGATTTTTTCTGTGCGTCATAGAGTACACTCTTTGATTTTCTTTAAGCTTGAGCTTCTTCTCACAAATGTCAATTTCTCGCCGCAAATTACATGCTTTATCAAATTCAGTACCGTCAGCTACAAGAGATCTTTTGCGTCTTTCCGTTAAGTCAAGCTCCGCATGCAGCTTAGTAATCTTTTTCTTTATATTATCTTGTGCTGGAGTGGGACGTACGTTGGATGGTGTAGTGTTCGACATAGCTTCATCCTCATCATCGCTGATCACAAGAGGCTGATTTTTTCGTTTCGAAGCGCCTGTGAAATACAGAAAACTTTTATTTAGAATAGGACAAAATGAAGAAAACGTCACTTTTAGAAAGAAAGACGAATACTAACCTGCCGGTTGAGGGCCACCGTCCAAATCTTGATCTTCTGACTGCTGGTCATTAATCTCATCCTGAACCGCAGATTCCGCGTGTTGAATATTATGGTCGTTGATCTGAACCTGATCTCCACATTCCACGTTTGGAACACTCTCAGTGCTTGTACCAGCCTGAATCGAAGAACTGTTAGAGATCTTAGTGTTAGTCTGAAATCAAAATATCATAATAAAGAAATGAATCCAATAAATTAAAGAGATAGATTAACACAAAATTAAGAAATATTGAATTACGTGAAAACAGTAGTGCCCGCACTAATATTTTGTAGTTATGATTTTGCATATTTTATTTTTAACAAATTTTCATATTTCATAATTGAAAAATAAAACAATAATTAAAAAATACTAGCATTCCTGCCATGAGACATAAGAATGTTATAGTTTTGTGATTTAATATTTTTAATTAATTTATTTATTTGCATTGACTGCAAAAACTTTAACATGGTTGAGGTTATATTGTGCAAATGAAAATGTAAACAACCGAAATATAGCGTTGCCAAATCACGGACAGGTTACTAGCAGCTGATAAAAGGGCTTATTCCACTTTTCCCCGTTGGATGATCCCCATTGATGGGGATTAGTGAACTTTTTGTTCACTATTCCCCGTTGACCCAAAATTTTTATTTAATGGGGATAAGTGAACTAAAAAGTTCAATAATCCCCATTAGGTAGGTACGTTAAAAAAATAAAATATATGAATCATGTTACATTTATTAATTAAAAATATAACTTTCTTATACCTAATAAAATCACAGATTGTACAATTATTAATTTAAAATAAAAAATATAACTTTCTTATACCTAGTAAAATCACAGATTGTACAATTATTAATTTAAAATAAAAAATATAACTTTCTTATACCTAATAAAGTCACAGATTGTTACAATCATTAATTTAAAATTGTAGCATGAAAATATTTCTTTCTTATACCTTGTAAAATCAAAGATTACACTCACTTAAGTTTTTCTAAACAGTGCCCAATCGTAATTTCATTATTAATGAGTTCCATTTGGACCTCCTGTATATAATTATCGCGATTGATGCTTTTTTTTGTTTTTTCCGCTATACCTTTATTTTCAGAAACCCCCAATGCAAGAACTTCGTAATACGATGCATCTTCAGCCAACGCTGTGAGGAGCTTCATAATGTTGGGTTTCTTTATTTTCACACGCTTTTTTATTTTATTATTCCATGCTTCGACTAAATTCGTAGTGCGATGAGTCTGTCCAAATACACACCACGTTTTAATAAAATCATCTTGTAGCCATTGTCTGAGCATGTAATTTCTAAACTCCTTGCTATTATCATCATCAGGGCTTTGAGAGGCAACATAAAACCAACCCGCAATGATTTTATCTGATGGTAACAAAGCCAAAGCAGTGCTAAGTGCAACTTGTCTTCTGGTTAATTTATCTTTTGTTAGTTTGAGTTGTTTTCCTTTCTTCCATATTGCCTGGGTGAAATGGAAATAACAGCCGCTAATAGATATATTTACAAAAACATTTCGCATTGCGTTCATCGGAGCCACTTCATAGTCACATTTAAATATTTCTGGATTCCAATCAGGTAATGCAGATTTTAGCATACTAAATAAAATTTCATATGTTTGTTGATTTTTATGGCTCATGAGGGCATAAACAAGTGGCACAATGTTTATGTGTTTTTCTGTACTGCCCAAATCCCCATGAATGGTGTAGAGTTGGTAAAAGGGAGATGGACAGATCCAAAACGTTCCATCACCCAAGAACATCTTCAAATTTTTCATTTGATGTCGGGCAAATTCAGAGCAAAAAGCTATTACACGGATACCACTGTCATTGTAGTCTGCTAAAATAAATTCCTGATGAGCTGGAGGTACTTTAACTTCTTCAACATTTTTGAACTCAATTTTACTTACTTCAAATGCTGCATTTCTGTGTTTATATAATGTTGTTTTGATAGACTTCAGGGCAGGGAATTCTTTTATTTTGTCAATTCCGGTATCTTTTAGTGAGCTCACAGCCGCGTTGTAAGCAGTGGGAATAGCAGGTGCTTCTGGATCCGCAAGTGTAGTTTTTAGTTTGAATAACCTCAAGGTAACTTCATTCCGCGCAAAATCAGGTTCACAAACATTGTGTCGTTTCTCAGCTACAACTTGATTGTCCTGTAAAATTAAGTAATAATAATTAATTACTTTACATTATTTTTTAAGTAAACAATATTGCACTTACATAGAATACAAAATTAAATAGGCTATTTAACAACCTTTAAAACTTATAACAAATTGTTGTTATCCTATCAGAATAGTTCAACAAAACATATTTCACTTTATGCTTAACTAAAATATGTAATAATAATTAAATATATACAATTCACTTCAGCTACACTCTTTTACACTAGGTGTAATAGACTTGTTTGACAAAAGAATGACGTCACACGTGCCGCCATGACAGAAACAGTGTTTAAACTTTAACGTTGATTTTTAAATTTTGATATTGATAAACGTGATATTGATAACACACATAACCTGAGTTATTATTGTCATTATTAATCACAAAATATAATAAGTAACTTACCATGACAGTGATGGATCCGGCACATTTACTTTGTTTTCTTGTGGTACACTCCCACAAAACTCCACCATTTTTATATTTGCATTTTTTACTGTATTGATGTCCGGCCCGGAGAAGTATGGTAGCTTTACCTTTTTTAACGTACTCTAAACAAACGTCAGTTGAACTACCAGCCATTTCCTTTATTTATTCCTATATTAAACTAATAACTGCGAACTGATAAGAACTGCACGCTTGAACTACACTACACACTACTAACCCTTAACGACTACGAAACAAAAACAAAACATGGGTCGACCAATCACATACGAGCTAACTCGCACCCCGCTCCGCCACCGCCTTGCGCGCGCGCCTCTAGAAAATGAGCATCTTTTACAGTATTGTGTATCTTATTAGATAGATAGATATAAGGTCTTATTCCCAAACATCGTTAGAACAATTTCGTTGGGGCAACAATCTGTTTTTCGTTCTAATAAAATCGTAAAGTAGGTATGTAGGTAATTTAAAATTTTGTTCTTACCTTATAAAAATAAAAGTACATGACTCATATATTTTATTTTTATATTGTTTTTATTTAACGTACCTAATTAGAAAAACTTAAGTGATTGTAATCTTTGATTTTACAAGGTATAAGAAAGAAATATTTTCATGCTACAATTTTAAATTAATGATTGTAACAATCTGTGACTTTATTAGGTATAAGAAAGTTATATTTTTTATTTTAAATTAATAATTGTACAATCTGTGATTTTATTAGGTATAAGAAAGTTATATTTTTTATTTTAAATTAATAATTGTACAATCTGTGATTTTATTAGGTATAAGAAAGTTATATTTTTAATTAATAAATGTAACATGATTCATATATTTTATTTTTTTAACGTACCTACCTAATGGGGATTATTGAACTTTTTAGTTCACTTATCCCCATTAAATAAAAATTTTGGGTCAACGGGGAATAGTGAACAAAAAGTTCACTAATCCCCATCAATGGGGATCATCCAACGGGGAAAAGTGGAATAAGCCGATAAAAGCAGCTGATAAAAGAGCCAAATTAATTTTCGTATTTAACTAATTTTTTTTTAATTTTCAAAATTTCAAAGATTAATGCCTCATATACTATTTATTTTTTTAATTTTTATGGGTTCTTTATTTTAATTTATTGAATATTGACTACTACAGTTGTTGTAACTTAACTGGAGCGAAAGGAATTCCTTAATTGTAACATTAAATTTTATATAAAAAAAGTATTATTTTCTTTAAAAAATATATTTAACCTACCTTTTGAAGAAATGCTAAAGTAGACCGAACTTTTCTCTCAGTGGCTTCCCTGAGAAGCTTTTCAATCTCATGTTGAATGTGATGTATTAACTCTTCTTTCTTCGGGAATTTTTGCTTCGCTGTATTCCATAATTTTATTACATCGTCCTGGCAGGATTTCTTCGTCTTATAGACGTATCGTTTGACGTATGCGTTATAAAAATCTTGATAACTCATTTTAAATTAGTAAGAGCATGCACTGAGTCGAGTAAAACATTTACAAGAATAAACAAAGCAGGTTGGAACCTGTCCGTGTGTCGCTGCCACTCAGCTCGTACGCTCTCGTTCATCGAGTCGCGCGTTCGGCTGACAGTGGCGCGAAAACAAAGGACGGGCTACACTGTACCGTGAATTCAGATTGAATTGAGCTATTTGGTATAAAACAAATATGGTGGTTTGACAGTAAGTAAATGTATAACGTCGAAGTATGAATGAAATTATTTTCTATTGAACGAATTAGTGAATGATCTTTATCGTATTACGATTACGCTTAAGATTAAATCTTATGCATGTACAATCTGGATTAAATGGACCAAAATAGTATAATTTTTTTTTTGTTTCAATCAGAAAAAAAATTGCGTGATATTTGCCGAGACCCCCCCTCTCTCCAACGTAAGATTAGATGAGATTTGACTCGACCCCCTCCCCCCCTTAAACACCTCACGTAATTTATGGACGCCCCCTAAATATTTTTGTCCTTTATTACTTTTTATTGGCTTACTGGGCTCAAAGTCTCGACGATGTGCATTTGTATCAAGTAGCATTAACTTATAATTTTGCATATCACTATCTGTAACCAAGCTTAAGTCTACATCTTTCTTAAGCAACAACTGTTTTAATCCAGGTGTATTTCGGTATTTACGTCCAGCCACGGTGATGTATTGATCGTTGATCGTTATGCAAGCAGAACCTAAAAGTAGTTTCCCACGGTCTGCTCTAACTCCAAATGGAATATCTACCAACGCTTCTGAAGACACTGACCAGGATGACGTATCATAATCTTGGTTACTTTCAACTACTGATTCATAAGAAGAGTCACTGTTGATATCGGATTCATATTTATCTTCACCGTCATTATTATCATTACTTCCTGCGCTATCAGTTCTTTGTTTCTGCAATTTTTCGTTAAAAAACGGAACATCAGCAAAATCATCACTAACACGCAGGAGAGGACTTTGCTTACTAGCATTAGCAATTATGTTGAGAGGTTCTGTTACAGGTTTGAAAACAGATTCCAGTGCTTGTTTATTGTTAATCTCAGTATCTCTCATTTTTCGTACTTTTATCTTTACTGCTTCTGCTGCATCAACAATTTGACGTTTCAATGTTTTTTCCATATTGGTAAAACAGGTTGTAATTGATTAAGCGTCGTACGGTGAATAATACTGTCAGACAGGTTATAGCCTTATATAGGTGTAAAGTCATGTTCTTAATCAAAGACTACAAACGTGTCAAATTTACTTCTATAACATCCTTTGTTTTTGGAACAATCTTAGTAATTACAACATAATTGAAAGGTATACTCCATATTTTTGAACACATTTCCCGAAATTCAATCCATGTCATGTCAGTGTTGATGTGTTCTTCATACACATGTCTCATATTTCTTTCATCTTGTTTAAAAAGTACGATTAGATTTGCGTTGTCTCTTACTAACTGCTTAGGGATTTTACTATACGTCTGATTTAGATAAAAACAATCGATGAACTTGTGTCTTCCCATAGCAAAATAATCACGCATACTATTTTGATTTTCACAAGCAACATCATCAAATACGATTACAGAATTTGGTTTTGCGGTCTGAACACTCAGAACTTGTTCATTTTCATGATATTTCTGAAATGAAATGCCTGGTACACGTTGCAAGACTTTTTCTAAAAACACGTACTTAGGTTGTTGCAAGGTTTTAGAATAAACATAAACATTTTGAAATCTTAAACCATTCTCATGTATAAGAAGACCAATTAATAAATTAGTTTTTCCGCAATTTGATGGCCCACAAATAATACATCGTACCGATTTAGGTAATAATTCTCCATGACGAAAACCAGTCTCCTGAGAATTAGCATAATGTTTGTTTACATGTAACGATTGTGGTTGTTTTACAAATTTCATGATGACTGCTTGAAACGGTTAAATTAATAATGAGTCAATTGTTGTTTTACATTAACCTTTATAACTCATAATCGCTAACTGGAATGAATGTACGAGCAACCTGGCCATGGACGTCCTTCAATATAAAATAGTGAGTGTTATGGTAAAATAAGGAAAAGGTAATATTGAGTTTTAGAACTAAAATAGTGGAAAAGACGTTGAACCATAACATTTCATTTATATTATTGGGCATTCTATCCACCGAGAGTGACGAGGCGAACGGAGTGAGCCGAAGGAACGAAGGTGGAGTAGGATGCCCAATAATATCCTACTCCCCTATGACCACAACGATGTCAGTTCCTTTCTTAACCACTTCCTAGCGCTGGAACAACATTGTCTTCCACATAAGCAAACGCACATGGTCACCAAAGCAATCCCGATCACCATTATAATTAAACCATAGTTTTCTAATTTGTTCTGTATATCGCTGATTAGCTTTGCGTTATTAGGCCCCTGCTGGGCTATAATGACTTCTTCGTTTTTAGTGTTATAATTTCCCATTGTATTTAATTGTACTTAAATTGTTGCTACGCTTGTGTGTAGTTGCTTTTAACTGGAACTGTTGTCCGCGATATTTGGTAAAATGATTTCTATACTTGTTCTACGGCAGCAAAAATTGCACCGTTGGCTTTGCACGCCGACCACTGCGTGTGGTAAATCCTATAGGCGGAAGCGATTTATCGTCATCTTTCTTATCAGCGTTGTTTTCTGATTGTTTGTGTAAATAATCCGCGTCATGATTCTGCTCGTTCTCTTGTAACATATACGCTGGTTTTAGTCTATCTATCGATAAATTGCTTTCTCTATTAGGTAACTTAACTCTAAAGACCTTATCATTTCTACTTATTACTCTATATGGGCCGTCATAGGTAGGACAAAGTGTTTTTTTCATTAAGTCATTCCTTATAAATATATGCGTACACGACCTTAAATCTTTACTTGCGGAAACATTTCGTGAGTCGCTAATCGCTCGTGATGTGGGCCGCAGCTTGTTTATTACTTGACGCAGCTGTCCTACATATGTGTTGGGGTCGTTGTCTTGTTGGTTTTTCACGTGGAAGAAATCACCCGGCAACCTAACTGTTTCCCCATATACCATTTCTGCAGTACTGTGACCCGAGTCACTTCTACAGGCTGCACGGAGTCCTAGCATAACAGTTTGCAGTTCGTCAACCCAATCCATGCTTTGTGTCAAACGTGCTGTTAATGCACTTTTTAATGAACGATGCCATCTTTCTACTAACCCGTTGCTCTGTGGGTGGTACGGAGTTGTCCTAATTCTTTGAATGCCTAACCATCTCATGAGACTGTTAAAAAGGCTTTCGAATTGTCTGCCCTGGTCGGTCGTTATTCTACTTGGACATCCAGACCTGCATATCCCAGTGCTCGTAAATGACCCTGGAGACCGTATCTGCTGAAATGTCTGAAACTGGAATAGCTTCTGGCCAACGCGTAAAACGATCTATAATAGTTATGCAATAGCGCTGTCCGTGCTTTGACGTGTGCAATGGTGTTCGAATCTGTTACATGGCGGAAAACTACCTATATTTGAAACTGTATGTCTACTAACTTTTGGCTTCTGGCACTGAATGCATGCTCTAGTCCATTCGTTAATTTCCTTATTCATGCCTGGCCAGAAGTATCTTTGTGCGATCATCTTACGCGTAGTGCGGACACCTGGGTGACTAATCTTATGTATGTTTCCAAACACTTTTTTTTTAAATTTGTCTGTTAAAAAAGGCCTGTCCCTACCGGTGGATACTTCGCAATATATTAGCTTATCAGTTTCCGGCATACCCACATGTCCGAATGCCAACCTTTTGCTGGCGTTACTACCTATCGTAACCCGATCACGCGCCTGCGCTTGTGCTAATTCGTCGAAATCGAGCAGCGTAGGACAAACAATTCTCCCAAGTCACAGGCAATAAACCTAGTTTGGGAGCCAGGAGATAAATTAGTCTCACATCTCTGTACCAAATTATTGTACAATTATTTGTCACCATGTTATAGATAATAAAGCATTATTATTATTATATTAATTGCCTCTACACGTGATAACGCGTCCGCGACTGTATTATCTTGGCCCTTTACATATTGTATGTCGCTGGTAAACTCGCTAATATACAATAATTGTCTGGCCCTTCTGGGTAATTTCTTATCGCTACCTACTTTAGTGAATGCGTATATTAATGGTTTATGGTCTGTGTAAATGGTAATTTGACGTCCCTTTATTAAATTGCGGAAATGAACTTGCCATGTAAATTGCTGCTAACATAAGTCATAAGTCATTTATTCATTTGTTTAACATAGGCAGGTACAATTGTGATGATTTATAAAGATAATAAAGCGTGCGCTATGTTATACCAGAGGGCGTACAAATGTTTGTAAGTAATAAAAAAACATGTATATAAAAGTATCATGCCAGCCAAGTCTCAATGATGAAATATAAATACAATAAGTCTGAATTATAAAGACTGGATTATAAAGATTATAAAGACTCACACATTTCATAATACAAAATAATTATTGTTAAATGGCAATAGAAATCAATGTCAATGTTTATTTTTAATGTCAATATTTTACATGTCAACACACAGACTGAAAACAAATAAAAGATTAAATACAAAACTAATGTCACTAAATACTACTGATGTCAAGTTAAAATATTAATGTCAATTTAAAAATACTAAAATCAATATACAAAAACGTATGTCAAGGACAACATTAAATCTTTAGAAGATTTTTGTCTGTGAAGAATTCCGAAATACTGTAATATGCTTTGTTCGTTTAGTTCTTTGATTGACCTTGGTAAGTGGTTAAATAAGAGTGGCGCCATGCAAAAAACACTTTTATGCATTAATGCTGTATGGAACCTCCTTACGCACAAACTATTGTTATCCCGTCGACTTCGGTTATTAATGTCTGTCATTTTTTTAAACAATTCCGGATTGGTCTTAACAAATAGAGCAACCTGAAAGATATATAAGGAAGGAAGAGTCAATATTTTAAATTTGATAAATAATGGTTTACATGTTTCTATGACCTGTAACCCAAACATTGTCCTGATACGCCTTTTCTGTGCTTTAAAGATTATTTCCCTATTGGTTGACTTCCCCTAAAAAATAACACCAAATCTCAATATTGAGCCTACCAAGTCATGATATGCTGTTACTAAAGCGTCCACACTCATCACCGAGTTAAGTTTATACAGAGCATAGGCAGACCTGCTAATTCGTTTGGTTAGCTCCTCCGTGTGTGTTTTCCAATCCAATTTATTGTCAATTGTTAATCCTAGGAATTTCGATGGTGTTTACTTGTGTTATGCGTTGGCTGTCATAGTATATACTCATGTTTGTGTTTAAACGTTGGCTAAACATCGTTAATTTCGTCTTATCAATATTAATTTTTAGATTATTATTATCTAACCATTGCACTATGGAGGTTATTGTCTAAGTAATTTCGTCGTTATAGTTTTGATCAGTTGTGCTTTTAATGGTTACAGTGCTGCCATCAGCAAATAATGACATAGGGTGACTGGTAACTTTCGGCATATCATTTATATATATTATAAATAGGGGAGGTCCTAAAACACTACCCTGAAGTACGCCATATGTAATTGTACGATGATCCGACTTGTAGATTCGTTGAAATTTAGTTTTAAAGTCTATTTCAAATACTTAAACGTACTGTTTCCTGTTCTTTAAGTAAGATTCGATTAAATTCAAGACATTACCTCTAATGCCGTAGGCGTCCAGTTTACTTAACAGAATAATATATAACTCTTTGTCGTACGTACGTACTATACTTCTTTTGTGCCTGTGATAACTGCTTGGAGTAATATCCTACTGGTTTCCATTTCCCGCCTATTTTTTGTTGTAATACTGCCCCTGCACATGTATCCGATGCGTCAGTCATTATTGACACAGGCGCCTCTGCAGTTGGGTGAAACAATGTAGTCGCTTCTTTAATGCTGACTTTACATTGTTCGAATGCTTCTATACTTTCTGTGTCCCATGGTATTTTTGTTTTGTCCTTTTTCTTGGCATTGTGTAAAACCCCACGCTTGACCGCCCAACGAATATTATTAATTATATCGTAAAACGCCCACTCGATTACGTCATCTCACAAATGGCGCCGTGGGTGGTCGCCTTTTATCACAAAAGTCGTAAAAACAAAGAATGTTTATAAGTGGCTTGTTTGGAGTGTCGGGTGTTTTGTATAGCTTATGAATGGGGCTTTTAACATCTGTTAGTTTTGTTTGAATGGATGGTCGTAAAATTTTGTATTTTTTTGTTGTAATTTGAGCGCGAGAATGTTTATCTTAGATTGTTTACCTTATCAAAATAAATATTTATGACGGAAAAAAACAAGCGATGACCTATATGTTTTAAGGTTTAAAACGCATTTTGGGTATATTTTAACGTAACAAATAAATAAAATCACTTACCAATAATAAAAAATCACATAATAAATTTATCACAAAATAACCACAACAATGAAAATGATTGACATTTAATTACCGCAAATGCAAAAACCAACAGATAACAAAAAAAAAATTTCGAACGTTCCAGGGTTGTTGTATCTTAAAAGGTAGCATATTAAGCATGGAATCAGAAAGTACCATTTCCATTTTAGTCGATTTCGTATAACAAGGCGAAATAAAAAAGCGCGCGCTCGCGCCCGGCCGCTGGGACAGGGTATGTCCCGCGGGCGCTCAACGGTTAGGTAGTTTAGGTAATGGGACAGGCCCTGTCCCGTGGGCGCCTCAACTGCATGTGGTAAATGCGACCTATAGAAATTAACCATTCCTAAAAAACGGCGAAGCTGTTCTACTGTCTCTGGTCTCGGATAGTATGTTATCACCTTAACTTTGTCTGTAACGGTTTGATTCCTGTCTGTGTTACTTCGAATCCTAGAAATTCTACTTTTGATTGCCCGAATTCGCTTTTACTTAAATTTATCGTTATGCCGACTTCACTAAAACGTTTAAATAGCATGCGAATATGCTCTTTGTGTATTGCTTCGTTGTCTGAGGCCAAAATTACGTCATCGATGTAACAGAAAAGTGCTGACTTGCCATTCGCGTTATCTATGCGTTCTATACCTATAAGTACATGTTGGTCCATGAACCTCTGAAACGTTTGGGCCGCATTCCTCAGTCCGAAAGTTATGCGTGGAAATTCCCAGAGACCAAATGGGGTTGCTATAGCAGTTTTTTCTATATCCTCCGCTGATACCGTGATGTTATGGTATGCTCTATTTAAATCGAGTCTCGAAAACCAAACCTTACCTGATAATATGTATGTGAAATCACTAACTCTTGGAATGGGATAACGATCTGGCTTTGTTATCGCATTCAACGCTCTGTAATCTCCGCATGGGCGCAGTTGTCCATCCTTTTTTTGTACCTCGTGCAATGGACTAGACCACTCTCCTTGTGATGGCCTACATATTCCTAACTCATGCATTAAATGAAATTCGTCCTTTATCTTATTGTAACGATCGGGCGGTAGCGGCCTTGGACGCGCGTGTACCGGGGTACCGTTTGTTATGATGCGATGCTTCACTGCGTGCGCTGACAACCGTCAGCGCACGCAGTGCGAATGGAATTCAGTCACACAACAGAAAGAGGCCCTACAGCGAAATGTTTCGAAACGTTTCGTAAGTCATTCGAATAAGATTCATTTTAGCTTGGATGCTATCGTCGCGATTGCGTGCGTAATATTTCGCCGTAGACCCACAGGGAGGGCTTTAGTTAAGGTTGCGTTCCGCTTTACGAAAATTATAGTTGTTTCGCCTACTATATTTATTTTTTAAACATATAGTATTTGATCCCTTAAAATAGTAGGATACTATATTATACACCGTGAAATTTAAATGGTTGTTTTCCCGCGGCAGAACAACTTGCCATAAGGTATACTTTCAAAGCATAGAGTAAAAGTAAAAAGAAATAAGATTTTTTTGTTTTAAAATAATTAAAAATATATTCATCAACTCGATAAAACACTACTCAATCAGTACCACTAGAGGTAACTTGTAGATACTACTCGAATCGCACGCGCCGCCAACAAAGGGAACAGCAATGCATTAATGTTCAAAGAAAAATAAACTGGGAGCACGTGGTGATTTTTCACAATGGTTAGTCCGCCATTTTTTGTTTCTAATATTTTATTTGTTTATACAATGATTGTAATACCAAGACACAATCATTTCGCTGCGAGAAAACAACCATTAAAATTTCACGGTGTATAGTAGGGTTGGCAACCCTAGTGGTGACCAGACGACAGCATTGCATTCCAAATGACTATTTACAAGCGCGTCGTACAACGAGTTCAGAGCACTGATGTTCGTGAATTGTTTTCCTAGCCGTAAGACCAACCTTAAATTGTGGTATGCTTTTTACAAACCTTATTGGTATGCTTACGAAAATTTTAATCACTTGTAAAGCGCACGCCTAAGTTTTTAACCTCTGAAACACGTTGCAGTCGGGTTCCATCCATGCAACATCGAAAATACGGTACGGTATTATGGTAAATGTGTATAAGAACGTCAAAACATACGTAAGCATCAGATTATAAGTTGATGAACTGATTAGATTCTGCAGTTTCATATTTCTAGTTTTATTTCGATTGTATCCCTATTCTTGGCAAAAAACAAAAAAATATATTTTCAAATCGTTTTCATATATGATGTTAATTATGAACCTAGGATTTAGGGAAAAATATATAAAAATCGCACTTAACCAGATAATGAGATCCTATATGTATCTTTGAAGATACATTGCCAGCTTAGCAACAAACTTTGACCTTACGTGTTAGTGTCTTTGAGGATACGTTGCGAGGTTTGAGGAAATACAATACACAAAATTTTCTTAATAATATATGTATAAAATTTGCATGTAGTAACAATTATAGTTATAAAAACCAAAATCAACTTACAGATTAATTAAAATAATTTTTTTTTAAGTTATCGAAACATTTGAGGTGTACTATTAGCTTAAATAACTACTTATCAGTATAGAATTTGGCAAAATAATTTCTTTCTGGCTTAAAACACAAGCGTAACGAGCACTTGGCACATAATATGGGACCATCATTTGATCCACACTGAATCTGGTTTCGTGTGGGACTTTCAAAAAGTTTTCACGGACTTTTTGTAACAAGGGCCTGATTTTAAAATAACGGTCACCATCGTCTAACAAATTATTATTAAAATGAATGTATCTCATTATTAATTGATTTTTTTTAAGTGACATAATATCTGCAATGGGACTGTAGCGGAGCTCACGCGACCAATAATCTGTGTAAGCTGGTAAATCGACAATTCCCATAAGAAGGTTAATAGCTACGAAACAACTTATGTCTTCTTTAGTTAAATTTAAGGTCTTTCCTTTTTGTTGCACATAATACAGGATAGATTGCTTGGTTATGTAATCAACGATATCGTCTGTAAAAAAGTCTGTAAAATAATCGTAAGGAGTTTTGGCTATTTCAGGTTGCGGAAGATTTTTATCCGAGATTGGGCGAAATGTTTGAATTCACTTTTAGTTCACTGAATATTTGGAGGCATTTGAAAAATACGTCGGGATGTGACTATTCTTGTTGTCCTTCCGGATATTGTAGGTCTTCTTGGTCGGCAGTTAGAGGCAATTAATTGAGATGGTGGCAAAGAAAGTGGTGAAGGAGAGCTATTTTGGGTCAATGAAAATGGTAGTCGAGCTGGAAGCGGCTAAGGTGAAGGCAGCAAAGGAGACTGAGTAACAGCGTCATGTACGTCTACTATTTCTTCATCAGATAACAAATTTAAGTTTTCTATAGAAGAAGGCAAAGATGGCGCAGGTGAAGAATCGGAGTCAGTCACCTGGTTATGGACATGACTCAAGCCAATTGAAATCTGCTGAAGTTCATCTTCGGATTCAGATTCATCGTCGTCAGATTTTTTACGTGGTTTTGGTACTAGAGCACAAATTCTTTTTGCTCTGGAAAAAGATGGTTGCGTCCCTCCCTGAAAAAAAAGCCCTCTCTCACACTCATGCCAAGCATACAATGCCTTTTTCCCAAAACACAGTTAAAAAATAATACTAATAAAATCTTAGTGCACTTGGCAATGTATCCTATAAGATACGCTAACCATGTACAAAGAATCTTAGTACACCTAGCAACGTATCCTGTAGGATACATTCACTTTATTTGTTATTTTGCGAAGCCAAGCGTAATTATTTCTTCTGTTTAATTACTTTCCAACATAAGTACAAACATATGAAATATTATAACACCAATTCCTCATGCGATTTTAAAAGAAAAAGTATTAAAAATAATAAATTCTTACCTTCTTCCGCGGAATAGCACTCAACCGGTTCGCCATTTTGACAAGTTTTGAAAAAGCAGTTGACGTAAGCTGTCATTGTGTCACTAAGGTGCGTTCAGAAACGTATACTTTAAAGATAAATAAGTTAACGTTCCGCTTTAGATGCATTACAAAAAAGATGTTTTTTTTTTTAAAACGATGTGTCTTACAAGATACATTGTCAAGAAAGGGGTTATCCTTGGAATCATCTTGAAACCCAAGTCGCATATGCCACAGGATCAGCGAAAATATGGACTAGCTAGGTGTTGCAGTCAACGTTGGTCTACTAAGTACATTATTATATTTAAATATTATTGATTGTCATGCAACAAGGCAGCTATATTCTAAGCAACCTCGTCATCACCGTATCTACTTTGTTTCGGTTCTTATAACCCCTGCGTTATGCGCTTGCAACTCATTCCAAAGTTTTGTAGTTGGTCATAACTCAGATCCCCACCTGGTTAGCACTGCATATTTTGTGTCTATCTTTTTATATTTTTGGGAACTACGGTTTTCGCATTGCTTTCAGTAGAGTTGTCAATAATGTGAACTCGGGTTTTCTTACTGTTTGTTTAATTGCTTTTAGTGATGATGTTAGCTGGCGGGCGGTGCAGTGTCTTGCACGCTTAGCTGCTCTATTCTTAGAATGATGATGAGAGTCGTTGAGCGCCGAGCAAAGCGGTCGCGTTATCGTGTATCTATTTAATTACCTAACACAGTTTAACGACTTTAAACCTTATATACGCTACTAAAAAGTTTATTTTGCCTTATCACCCACCATACTATTTTATTTGAAATACATATTACTGGAATAAAAGTGTTAGTACAGTATTGTGAAAAGTGTACGTCATCATGAGTGTATTGAGATCACCTACTGGACCTGCCTCCACGGTCCTTAGCAGCTCACAGCCCGAACTATCCAGAATCGACGTTTCTGATAACGACCCGGCAATCTATGTTACTCGTAACCGTGGACCAAAACGCATGAAACCGGACGATGATGAAGATGGTACACTTAGAAGTGAGCTTTCGGAATTCCGGAGTGAAATGATGTCGGTGATCCGTGAATTTACCAAAACCCAGTGCGAAACTGTAAACAAAATATCGCTAGATGTATCGGCCATTAGGCAAGAGGTAAACAACATCACACACACGGTTGAAAAACTCTCCACCGAGCAAATCGTCATACAAAATGATTTATCAGTGCTCAAGCAATCTAAAACCATAACGGATGAAAAAATAAAATGTTTAGAGTCTGATATTCACTCCATTAAAATGGTTGCAAGTACCCACAACCGTCCCCAAAATAAACTAGCATCACCGTCGTATAATGATATAGTCACGGAACTATACGACAGATCCCACAGGGATAAGAATATTATAGTGGTGGGTATACCAGAACCAAACTGCGATCTACGAGAGCAAAGAACCATATACGACATGAGTCAGATAAAAAAAGTAATAAATACTATGTACGAGAACTGTCCCGCACCTATTAGTGTTATACGGCTTGGGAAATATAATACATCTAAAACACGACCAATTAAGGTTAGCTTTGCTTCTCAGGAAACCTCAAAAACCATCCTCCGTAGTAAGAATAAATCTCCTAGTGACAATTTTAAAATATATCCAGACCAAACTCCTTGCCAACAAAAGTTTTTGAAGGAACTACGAGATGAGCTTCAAGTGCGAATTGACAACGGTGAGCAGGACCTAACAATAAGATACATCAAAGGGATTCCAAAAATCGTGTCAAAAAACTCGATCAACAAAGCCGAAAACAACACAACAATAACCTAACTACCATACTTACCAAAAGAAAAACCAGGTACCTACATATCTTATACCAAAACGTCAGAGGTCTGCGAACCAAAACAACAACATTCAAAAACTCAGTATTAGGAACTACGACTGACATAATTGCCCTAACAGAAACATTTCTTACGAGCTCAGTCTACAACTCAGAGCTGTTTCCACCTGGTTACACCGTGCTACGTCAAGATCGAGCAGGCGACGTCGGCTGGGGAGGCGTTCTTCTGGCTGTGCGCGACTGCTACGACGCCCGACGTATCACCGACATAGACGGACTTCAAGCCACTACCGAAATATTATTCGCCATTATTAAACGTAAGGCAATAAAAGTGTTGTGCTGTTTAGTTTATTTACCACCTAGTTACAACGATGGACAATATTTAGAAGTACTACAAATAATTGAAAATGCAACTTGTAAGTTTTCTGACCTTGATTTTCTGTTGTTAGGTGATTTTAACCTCCATTCTATGAGTAAATCTGTCCAGGATCAATTTGAATACTTTCTAGATTTCGGTAGACTGAAACAACATAGCCATGTTATCAATTACTTTGGAGGCCAATTAGACCTAGTCATAAGTGGATTGAGTGAGGAGCGTGTGAGTGTGACCGATAGCATCGAGGCACTAGTCCCTCCTGACCGGTATCACCCACCGCTTGAGGTGTGCTTGTCATGGCCGCCCGTGCGCCCGGTCGTCGCTAAACTGCCGCCGCCAGCGCTGCCGCCGCCACCGCCTCGCGCCCCGGACCCCGCAACGCTCACCTTCGACACCCATCCCGAATGGAACTTTCGTAAGGCAGACCTGTGTACGCTGTACGCTAACATGGCTAGCATTGACTGGGGTGGCGTCACCAGCGCTCGCAACGTAGATAGTGCAGTAGAAATCTTGTATACCAAACTATTCACTGTTTTCAATAATTCCGTACCCATCAAAACACGCAAAAGAAACTCGGGTCGTTACATGTATCCTACCTGGTTCACAGCGGAAATCATACGTAATATCAAGAATAAGCATTATAACCATAAAACGTTTAAACAATCAGGCAAACCACTCAACCAAGAGTTGTTTAAGTACTATCGCGAATTAGTAAAAACGCAAATCGAAGAATCATATGCTAATTATATTGAGTCTATACAGAATAAAATACGTAAAGAACCGTCGGAGTTTTGGACATTTGTGAAGAACCAACGGAATGATAAACAGCCGAACTATGAATACTTATATAACGGTAAGACAGTAACGGGACAAACTGCTGCAGACGCTTTTGCAGAGTACTTCGCGTCGGTCTTCCTTAAAGAAGTTCCTACCTTAGACCCGGAAGCCATTAATATAGATACGGGCCCAGCCCCAGATTCATTCCGTGTTACTGTCGATCCCATAAACCCTTCGGATTTCAGGAGCATCCTAAAGCGAATAAAACCTTTTTCTTCATCAGGTCCAGATGACATTCCACCATTCATTGTAAAAGATTGCGCTTCAGTGTTAGAAACACCTCTGCTCCATATATACAATTTGTCTATAACAACCAGCACCTACCCGACCCGCTGGAAGTCTTCTAAGGTCACACCAGTCCCAAAGAGTTCACATCAACATAAATTAATTGAATACAGGCCAATCGCTGTCCCTTCCGTGTTTGGAAAAATCTTCGAAACCCTGCTTGCCAGCCACATAAGCTCACAAATTAAAATGCGCCTAGATGACGCTCAGCACGGATTCAGACTTGGTCGATCTACTGCCACCAATCATATTAACTTTGTAAACTATACACATTCCCACCTAGACACAGGGCGGCAGGTAGATACGGCCTATTTTGATATACAGAAAGCGTTCGATAAGGTCGATAATGATGTGCTCCTAAGCAAACTTTCAGCAATAGGTTTTACACCGAAATCTCTTCAACTCTTTGCTAGTTACTTAGGTGACCGTCAGCAATACGTTCAACTCGCCGGGTACAAATCTCAGTCCTATTTCACTAGATCTGGCGTGAGCCAAGGAAGCACTCTCGGGCCTATTCTATTCCTAATCATGGTCAATGATCTACCCCAGGTCATCAAAAATGCAAAATGTCTGTTGTTCGCCGACGACCTTAAATTATACATGGGCGTGGGGTCAATTTATGACTGCGAAGTTCTCCAGAACGACATATCCAATGTTATTGAATGGAGCGACAGAAATCATCTACAATTTAATGAGAAAAAATGCCGAGTTATGACTTATACTAGAAGTAGGTCCCCCATTCAATACAGTTATCGAATACTAGACAATACGCTGACAAGAGTCCATGAGATGCGTGATCTCGGAGTGACATTTGACCCTCGCCTCAATTTTAGGGAACATATCGTGTCTATGACGAAAGCTGCTAACAGAACCCTCGGTTTTATCATGCGCCAAACGTACAAGTTTCAGGATTGTAGACCAGCAATCATGCTATACAACGCGTATGTTCGCAGCCGGTTAGAGTATAATGCTCTCATTTGGGATCCGTACGAGGCCAAGTACAAACTTTTGATAGAAAAGATACATAAAAAATTCTGCCGATACATATACAAGAAGAAGTATGGGTTCTACCCATTTCTTTATCCCTCGCTTTTTGTAACGGGTATGCTCGGACTCGATACTTTGGAGTTGAGAAGGAGCTTGCAGGCAATTATACACTTTTACCATTTACTCACCAACAAAATCGACAATCCCTCAGTACTGACAGATATAAGCCTAAACGTTCCTATGCGAGCCATGCGGGGTGCGGGGGAGCGCGGTTTGCGTCGGCGGCGGCCTCTGCTGGCAGTGGCTGGTTCCCGCACCCGTGCTACAGGAAATGCAACTACACGACGTACTCTTGCGCTCCTCAACTCGATCTTATTAACTCAGGATGTTGACCTGTTCACTGACAAGCTGTACAAAATTATATCCGCGGCAAATATCCACCTCACGCACTGTCTTTCCAGTACAAGTTAAGGTGATGGCAGCAGACTTGCAAACTTAACTTTACGTAACTAGGCTAAGCTGTATACACTATACGTTAGTAGTTAAGCATAGTATTTAATAATAATAATAGTACCTACCTATATAATATGTTAGCAACAACAAATAATTGTACGCGTATATTACTAAATGTAATTTGTTTGTAGACGCCTTGGGTTGACCTGTCAAGTCTACAAAATGTTTAATAAATAAATAAATAAATAAATGAGTAGTCTTTTGTATTTATATATTGATTTCAACATATTGTTTATCTTTTTATATCTATGTCAGACAATTACTCTTATTTTTTTTTACTAATGAATCTGCTGCATCTTCAAGCGATGAAAGCTTTTGTTCTCTCAGCGATACCCTTGGTGATTTATTATAACACAATTTTAAGAACCAGTCTAATCAGTTGGTGAATTTATGTCATCATAACACTCAAAGTGTTTCAAGCCACTACAGTGAGTTGTTCAACGTGTTTAATAACAGCAACGTCCACGCCGTCCTGATCTCTGAATATTGGCTCAAACCTCATCTCCTGTCCACCACTTATCTTCTTACTGGTTTTGTTCTTACGGAATGATCGGATTGGTAAAGGAGGGGTGGTGTGGCCATATACGTTACGCAGTGACTTTTCTTATACTTGCTACTTCCTCTTCACACTATTCTGCTTCTGCGGAGTTTATTTTCCTTGAAGTCTGCATCGAAGGAGCCAAAACCGTTATTGGTGTTATCCATTGTCCTCCCACTGTTGATTACATCACTGCATTCGAATCAATACTTGAATCTTTGGGTTCGAAGTATGCACATCACATCATCATGAGTGATTTCAACACAAACCTCCTTGCTCACGAAATAAATTCTGGTAAGCTGGTTGTTTTGGTAAATCTGACATCTCCTTATCGCAAAAGAGATGAGAAGTCGAAGGGAGAATTGTATTCAAAATCGACGCCTGGTATTCGTCCTTGGGTAGCAAACTATTCCTCCTTTGTTCTATTACCTCTGCTCTACGCCCACATACGTATTGCAGAAGGTTGTTAGATATGACTCTGAACTTGAGAGTCTGTTGAAAAAGCAGACTTTAGGTCCTGCTTCAGCAACGAATGTTTATCAGAAAGACCCTTTAATGTGCTAGCCAATGCATCCCTTTCCAGTAGCAGACCATGCAAAATTGTGTCTAAATTATAATCAGCTCGCGTCAATGGTTCTTGCATTGGTGACGGGGATGCTTGCTTTTGAGGACGGTGTTGGGTTCAAAGCGCTAAAGATCGGCGAAGCATGTAACACTTTTTGCGCATCTATGTATCTTATTTGCTTATACGTTATATCCCCTAGTCTCTGGCACTCAGTGCCTTGAGGTGCGATGTGAGGTTTTGGAGCAGGGATGGCGGGCTCCTGTTCTTTGGTTTTGGGCGCAAAATCAAAATCTTCCTCCGGATCCGCATCGATGGGTAGACCTGGGGCACTCCATGTTGTCTCTTCTAACTGTGGTAAGTGAAAAAAAGGAGATGGTTCTGGAGCACAGTTCTCGTCAGTGTCTGACCCAAACTCCTCAGACTCGTCCTTGGATTGTGGAGTAAATTTTCTCATAAATGAGAACAGCATATCTTTCATTTCAGCCTGAGATTGTTCTAGTTTGTCTAATCTCGACAACTTTTTGGGTTTGGCTTGACTTGCAAAGAGAGAACGCGTTGTTGATGCGTCATCAATTTCGTCTTCTTCCTCTTTAGAAAGCTCTTTTGAAGCTTCTTTTCTGCTCAACAAAAAAAGCTTTAGGTCCACTAGAGCAGCGACAACCAACTCGTTTTGAACGGCAGAGGCCCTTCTTCTGGAGGCAATGGCAGGAGGGCCAATTATCAACCCGACACAAAGAAGCCATTCGAGCATTCTAATCTTCATGTCCATACACCTTTTCAGGAAGACTAGTACAGTTAGGTGACGAGAAAGCTCTAGCAAAGCTTACAGTTGGAAAACAAACCTTATTTTGTTTAGAACCTGTGGGTCTAGCTCAGGACCTAATAGTTCTTCTTTTTGAGGGGGACAACTCTCTACTCCAGCCATTCTTCAGGTAAATTTGCCACAGCCAGCTCCTTTATCTTTTCCAGAATCTCGTTGTCACCGGGGTCTTCAGCCTGCCACTCCAGAAGTGATTCAAGTATAGAAATTTCTACTGGTCGGCCCTGTTAGGACAAAACGCTGTAATCTGTAAAACGTCGATTTGAGAAAAACGGGTTTACAAGTTTACATCTTTAACTCGTTACCAAATTTTATCCAGTATAGATAATAGTATAATTGTTTTTATAACTTATTTGTCATAATATTTACTCAATTTCATTATAACGTCATATTATCGTATTTTATAAAGATACCTCACAATATTAAAAAAATATGTTTTGTTACAACAGCATGTAGCTAGTCAATATTCGTCTTTGTTGTGACATAACAATGTAATCATTGATTACTGCGTTTTGAAGTGATAGACTTTTCTGTTTTATTGTAATCTGCTTTGACTCAGAAACTTCTTTTCCTACAGTATTCACGATTTCTTTCTTAAATGTTTTAGACAATATATCGAGCTCCTTGAAATCATCAGCTTGGTAATTATTTTTTACAAACAGCTTAGGTTTGCCTCTTCGGAATTCGACAATTTTAAAACTGGAAATGTTGTAATTTCTAGGGAAAACAGATTTCAGTTCGCTTTTAAATAGCATAACTTCTTTGTGGTCATGTACATGAGATGTTAAATTTTTTCGAGACTTTTTAAATTTCTCAACGTAGTCATCTAAATCATATAAATTACCTGACTAGTTCATTTTATTGGTTATGGCACCATGAACACTGTCCGCTGTCATGTAAGTGTGACCAGGCTCTAGATATTCAACTTTGATGGTTTGGATCTCATTGTAGCAATCGTTGATTAGTCTCAGAAGCGCCGAGTATAAAATTTTATTTTTATTTTGCGCGTTGCAATTGTCCGCATATAAAATTACAGTTTTATAATCTCTGCAATACATTTTAAGAAACAGAACATATGCGGTTGCTACATCAAATGCTTTTCGACCAGATTCGCCTTCATGTCACAACATCGCCGTCGCTGGCTTATTTCTTTTACCTATCCTGGCAAAGGTTTCATTGAATAGGTTCAGTTTTCGGCTAAAGAAAAAATCTTTATTATTTAGTTGTGGCATGGTTATACATTTTTGCATATCTACTGTAAATATTGCGATCCCCGAGTTCTCTTTTTCAGCATCCTTGCTGTCCGCATTCATGTGAGTTCTTGAAATATGTTTATTGTCCAAATGCTGCGGATACTGAATGCAAGCTTCACAATTACATTCATGGCATGAATGGTCCATGACGTTTTCGTCTCTAGGTAGCTTAGGCTTAGGATGAGCTACATCGTGAGCCTCGCACTTTGGACATTTATCCTCTGCAGGTTGCTGAGTTGAAATGTTTTTCATTTTAATCCTCTTGTGGAATGCAGACCAGCTACATGGCTGCTTGTTTTTACGTTCTAAGTGTTTTTTCAGGAATAGAAACATTTGAGAGAGCGTCAGTCCAGTTGGCAAATATCGTCTGTTGGGTGCATGCTCTAATCTATAATGAGATGATGCCGGATGGAATAGTTCAATGAAGTCATCTATCTCTTTTAAATATTCATCGGAAAAAGAATGTTTTGGTTTGTGTCGACCTCTCAAATCTGGCGCTGCTGATACCTTCGCCGAAACTGGGGTTTTAGACATCTTGAAATTTGCTTTCAACACAGCTAGCACTGCTCGATCATTAGTGTAGCCTAAAGTCCTCAGGAACATAGTTTTACATGCACGATGATTAAGTAATCTGTACGTATAGGTGTGGTTTCTCTTGGTGGAGTTAGAATACCGTATGGCAATTTTATCGTTTTCAACGTTACGCGAAATAAAATCTCTTCTTCTTTGTATATCCATATTCCAATAGTTATCCCAAATTGTTTGTCTTTGTTCTTCATTAATATTTACTGTACACTTTCTTATGCATTTATCTTGACAAGCAGTGCCCATTGGATGTTTCTTTTTGCTAACTTTTAGCCTATCTTCAGGATCTTTAATACGTTTCTTCTTTGCAGGTGGCGGTTCAATAATTTCATCTTCAGTTACTGCATCCGGTTGACAATTTGGGTTTTGAGGATTATTTTCAAAACAATTAACTGCTGTCAACATTTCTTCGTCTTCAATGATTCTATCCTCTTCCAGCTGTAAACTGAAGTGATTGTGTTCTACTACAGGGGGTATCGTGTCATTATTATTTTGGGATTGGAAATTTAAATATTCATTTGTTATTCTAGTAGGTGTAACATTTCTCATTTCCACAAAATCAGGCTGTAGTTGCGTTAGTGGTAAATAATGTATATCTTCATTTACTTCATCCAGGTGACAATTTTGGTTTTCAAAAATATTTTCGATATTAGGAACTGCTGCTGACATGGTTTCGTCTTCAGAGTCTGTGTTTTTCCGATTGTATTTTTAAAATTTCAGTAGATTGCTCGTCAGGTAGTATTGCGTCTTCATTATGTTTCTTGTTTGCTAGTGGTAAGTCGTTCTTATTATTTTTAGATTGGTGATTGTCGTTTTCAATTATCCCAGTAGGTTCCGTTTTTGTATTTCTCGTTTCCTCAATGGTTATAATTGTAGATGTAACGTCGTTTTTTACATTAGGCTGACCAATTGGAATTTCTTCGTATTCTTTACAGTTTGATGGTAAACGAAAGTAACTATTTTGAATACTGTCCTCCTGAAACAAAACATGGAGAATCCATTGAAATCGTTACGGGTAAAAGCATCCTAACATAAACAAAAGTTAACTTAAATTTTTAAGAAGTCAATGTCCTTTTGTTTGCCTAACTTAACAATTTAAAACAGAATAAGAGAACTTTACAAAAATAAATATGCGACCATAAAACAAAAAGAAATATGCGACCTTTTTTACGTTATACTTTGTTTTACAAAAAGTCCCAGGCTCTGTTAATGATCACAGATGTTTGACCACCCTTTCTTGACTAGTAGAAACAAAACAAAAAAAAGGACCAAGAAAAAGAAAGTTTTTAACTGTTTTATTAGCGCCGCATTGGTGGTGAGATTTCGTCCGAGTTGATAGTAAATACTCCCAGACTAAAAATTAACCTATATACTATTCCAGCCTGTATTCTACCTCTGTGCCAAATTTCATGAAGATCCTTTCAGGCGTTCTGACGTGAAAGAGTAACAAACATCCATCCATCCAGTCTCACAAAGTTTCGCATTTATACATACATATATTACATACATTAGTACATACATATATTAGTAGGAAGTAGGATAGGATGTTATGTTACGCAGGAAGCTACCTACTTAAGTGTCATAAAGTAATTAAATTATGATAACATATCAAACCTATCATAGAAATAAATATAAACACACACTTACCTGTCTACTGTATGAATTATTTCCAAGCACTGCCAAACTGCATATCTTCTTAATGCGTTCATATTTCGGCATTTTGTTAATAAATAAGGAACTGTCACACACCCAACTGTTTAAAGCGATAGATGAACACTAAAATAATGCAATACAATACGCGTGACGAGTGCTGGCTCTGCTGTTTATTATTATTTTGACAAAACGCAGCAAACAAAGCTTGCAATGTTTTACCAAAATACAAGAACGCGCACGCCTCACCCGCTTTCCCGCACCCCCTTCTACCTATCACGGTAAAACGCTGCAATCTAGAGTACAGCGTTTAGCAGAAACAATTCCTCCGAACTTTAGGTTACCGTGAAGTGGAACTTTGAGTTTTTTTGTCAATGGAAACCGTTATTCAACAGTAGATCGAACCCGTACCAAGCTAATATCGTGTAGATTATTTTATGTTGTATTACCATAAAACAATGTAACCCGGGTTGCAGTGTTTTGTCGTAACAGGGCCGCCCACGCATCAGAGCGGTTCATGCTTAGACCACATCATTCTAAAATCCAAAAATCCATCCAAAACATTGGTTACTAATTCCTCGCTTTCCGATCATCAAGCTGTTTTACTAACATTACAAATAAGTTAAGATTTTTGCATACATTTCGTAGTGAACAAACATTGTGCTTTATAGTCTGCATGTAAGTCTGCTAAACATTTACCACCGTCGATATATTCTCGGCTAGAATTTTTCCTGATGTAATGGCTTTCAATTCGTGGAATCGAATTAATGTGATCTCTGACTGCTTGCTTAATCGATTCATCAACTTTTTTATGATTTCCATGTTTACCTCTCTTTTCTATTTCAATAAAACCTAGATCTCTTTTCTGAAAAACTGTTCTTATAACGCGATCATTTACATCTAACGTATTCATAAAAAACTTCTTACAAACCCGTATCTTTTCATTGTCAACGTCAAAATAGTAAGCATTATTATAACCTCGAGGTTTTTCTTTTCCCGAAAAACGGAATGCGGGCACTATAGCTTTGGTAGAGGAGTTAATAAAGTTTCTTTGAAGGGTAATATCTCCTAATCCCCAATAATTAGCAAAAATCTTCTTCCTGCAGTCCTCGTCAATTTTAGTAGAACATTCCATTTTGCATTTATCGCCACAAGGTGGTTTCAAAGAACGTGCAGGTATAATTTTCTTGGTTTTAGATCTGGAAATGTAACTTTTGCCAGTATTTCGTAATTTTTTCGCTTTATTACTAAGCCACTCCTCAACTCTTGCAACGCGCTTTCTACTTTTCTTAACATTACTATTTTCTTCTATTTCGTTCATGGAAATATTCTGTTCGACTATTTCATCTTGGTTTATTGATTCATTCTCATTTTGTACTGCTTCTTGTATTTCTTCGTTATTCGTTTCAGCAGAAGTCTGGATCGAAACTGGTTCCACTTGACCGTTAGTTGGTAATACTTGTACATTATTCGTAATCGCAGTTGACGTAGAAGTGCTCGAGGAACTGCTAGAAGAACTAGATGACCTACTGGAGGAACTAGACTTGTAGTTAGGATCTTTTGCTGAATCATCGTCATCTTCCCAATACGATTCATAAGCAGCGGGTGGTGGTTCGGTATTTGAAGATTTATTTTCAGGCGGATTGTAACTGCAATGGGCAATAGACTCAGCTTCGTTCCAAGCTTCAAAATTTGTACCATTATCTGAATTTTCTGAAATAAAACAAATTCATAAACTAAGCAATAATAATAACTTTCTAATTAAAGTTAACATTAAAAGTTTATATAAAAAACTTACTGAAACATTCTTTGGTATTATCATCATTGGGAATATTATTTTGTACTATCTTCTCGGAATCTCCTGTAAAAAAAATAAACCCACCATAAACATACTTATTAGAACAACTGTTGGTACCCAATTAGTCGTGCAGCTAGTTAAATTTACCTTTGTTCAGATTGCGGTCACAATTTTCTTTATTTTCATCACTTTCAGAATTTAAAAGTTGTAGTAACTTTTTGCCCCTTAAATCTGTCACACATTTTTATTCTGAAATAAATAAATACAAGTTTAATATGAACAGAACATCAACATTTCCGTAAGTATTGATGTTAATGTAAGTAAATTATACAATAAAGTTATGTAGCACTACAGTAAAGAGTAATACTAAAATTAGTTCAAAACGGCTATAACATATTGATGTGACAAAATTGTAGTACCCGTTAGTTCAAAGTAGAATAAAAAAAAATGTAAAAAACAGTCATAACCTATTCAAGGCTACTTTTATAAACATTCGGTAACTAAATTTTGCAAAACAATTATAAAAAAGTGCCACAAAACAAAATACAACTGTTTTTTACCCAGTTAAAACGTAAAAATATAATACAATGTTGAGTGAAATAGTATCATAACCTATGTTATGACTGGGCACGCCACGATTGCGGCGGTAAGTCCCCTCTTTGAGGAGTGGTTTGAGAGGCGGCATGGCGTCCTCACCTTCCGCCTGACACAGGTCCTCACCGGACATGGCTGTTTCGGGAGGTTCCTGTTTCGGATAGGGCGGGAGGAAACGCCCGGGTGTTTCCATTGCGAAGATCGCCCAGAGGACACGGTGGAGCATACGGTGGAGGTCTGCCCGGCTTGGGCGGAGCACCGCCGTGTCCTCGTGGAGGTGATCGGCGGCGGCGATCTCTTGCGTCCGACCCTGGTCCAGGCCATGGTACGGAGCGAGAGTGCATGGCTAGCAGTCGCCTCCTTCAGTGAAGCAGTTATGCTTGCAAAGAGGGAGGCGGCGCACGTGAGGGAGATGCAGTGCATGCGCCCTCACAGCCGTGGCCTTCGCAGGAGACGCCCTAGGCGTCGGGAATCCCAGGCTGATTCCCGGCCACCGTAGGCACGGGCTTGCGGACGGCGAGTGATGGGTAGCTCGCTGTCCGGTAAGGACCAAGCCCGGGTCGACGGCGCGTTGTGTTCCACGCGCGCCTCAAAGAGATGTCAGCAGCAACTGATGGGGCCCGCAAGGGCCGATGCCTGCCAGGGGTGCGGGTTGTTCGAAAGAGATACCGCGGCCCCTGGCACACAGGCAACCGAGGGAACACGGGTGGGTTTTAGTCAGTAAAAGTCTGACACGCCCTCCCGCTCCGCCCAGAGCGGGAGAAGTTATTTGATGATTTCCCACCCAGAAAAAAAAAAAAAACCTATGTTATGACACTTTTTTAGAGTGAAAAATTACATATTTTCAAATTACGATCGAAAAAAACAGTACTATATTGTGATACTGCAGTTTTCACTCTTAAATTTACAAGTATTGTGAAAAACTTACCCAAAATATGGTCACAAGACAGCTTATGGCGATTTTCAAGAGCACTGACACACGTTCACACGACACAAGCTCCGATACGTCACTATTGTTGAGGCGGGGGCGCGCAATATCGCTCCGTAAAAAACCGTCACTTACGCCATTTAGTTAGTTTTTTTTGTACTACAATTGTGGTATTTAAATCTGTGTTTCTACTTTTTCTTATGTTACGACAGTTTTTTAGAGGAAAGTCGATATGACATCGCATCTTGTGCACACTCATGAATGTAGCGCGGGCTGCCGATGTAAGTGGCTGGCAAAATTGTCATTCTTCCCATATTGCGTTGCCATCAATATTAATAGCATCACGGAGATAAATGTATTCTTCAAATCCAAGCTGCTTTATGGTTTAAACGGATGTATGTCAATCACTCAGTCTCAATTTTGACATACATGTCAACTTCAAACTGATGAAAAAGCCATAGACACATCAAAATGTGACTAACTTCACCCTCACGGATCATGAGTCTGTATGAATAAAAATTCATTGCACTAACTTTTTTATTGATTTCAGTGCCTGCGAATAACAAACGTTAAATGGTTAGATAGATTTATTGTTGTTTAATTTAGTTCCCTGTTACTTGATTAACCATTTTGATACTGAAATGGTATCCATCTTCTCCCTGCCAGAAGATTAGTGGATATTCTAAAGCGTCATAACTTCTTTCATACGTTTCAATTCATTGTTCCTGCAATGAAGCACGATATCTCTGGGTGGCAAATTTTTACCGATAATGACAGTAGCCATTTCATCAACCGTCGGTGAAATAAATCTCCTTGCATGAGGAGGTGTTTTGTCAGCTCTAATGACTATATTATGAATGTCAGACAGCATCTGATCCAATGCTATTTTGAACATTTTGACTAAATCATTGTTTTGATGAAGAAACGTTAGCAGTTCTTGGACAATGTTTCGCTTTACTGTCGGATTATGAGCACAACGCCTATCAGCTTCTGCATGGATTACCCATAAAATAAATTGTTAAATAATTTCTGATACAAATACAAATTTTAATATTATCAAGAACTAATATGGTATTGTAGGAATAATATGGGTAAATCCTACCTTCTCGCTGTTGCTATTTCTTCCTCGTATAAGTAGGTGTGATTCGGGGCGATGGAATGAAATCCTTCTGGTCGGTATTGTAGGTAGCTTATAATACACTCCAAAGTGGTACCCACATTTAATTTTGGCACAAGAGGAACGAATGATGGAAGATCATAGATAGGTTAAAAGTATATAGTCACTTAGTTAACAAGCACAGGTGCCGGAAACTAGCGTACGTTAATTCAAGCTAGCACGGCAAAACTCACAACACCTTCAGTTAAAATGAGGAATTATTTTGATTCAAACCGTAAGTGGCTATAAGCAGAACAGTAGACAAGCGAGCAGCGAGCGCTCCGCGTCGAGAGTAAATCAAGACTGGTGTCACAGAGTACATTGAATATATAGAGATAGAGTAATCAGTCAGACTTTTTAGTTGCAGCGCCATCTCTTGTTAATTTTACGAGTTATAAAACTCTACAGTATACCTATCTAAGTAAAGATAGCAGCTGGTAGGTTCGTACTTAGCTACATTGTTGCTATTTTCGTTGTTTAAATGTGTTTTTCTTGATTGAGCCTTTTTCATTACACCATGGGTTATTTAGTGTAAATCACATACAATATAGAACATGGTCTAATGAAAACGGCTCAATGCATTTCAAAGAAAACAATAAAATAAATTTACTTTTTTTTTATTTCTTTTTTTATAATATTGGCGAGCCATCTCCTGCACTCTGTCATTCACTGCATAGTGTGTTCTAATGCCTTTTAACATTTTATTAGTGTCCTTACACCAATTGTATCACACACTTTACGATATTTCATTTTTTTTTTGTTGTCTGGTTGCAAAATGTCTCCTTCAATAGTATACAACCAAGTTCTGAATCGATCTGCATCATTATCAGGGCCAGGGAACATATGAAGAGCCACATTATTAGAACCTAAAAGGAAGATCATAATGTATGTTTTTGTAGAATGTTTTGGATTATTCTTAGGTATGCATTTCTATTGAAATATTATAACCCCTAAGACGACCCACTGACCAAATTATCACAAAGTTTTGCACAAAAAACAGTAAAATTAAGTGAATACACGAGGTTGAATAAATTGATGGTTTCACTTGCTTCTATTAGTTTGTTAATTTACATTGGATTATTTTAGAATAAAATACAAGAACAATACCTAAAAGTTACCTACGTGTCTTTCCACAGCCCGGAACACAACAGATTTTGTGAGCCATCTTAAAATAATGCCGTATCGCAATGTAAGTCAAGGGTCCAGGAAACAATGCCAAAGTCATACAGAAATAACTGAATCGTCGTAGTCCAATAAACAATGCCACAATCTTACAGAAATACTTGAGTCGGAGTCCAAAAAGAAAAGTCAAAACGTTGAAATCTAATTAAATACAGCGGAAAACACAAGAACACAACAAGAATATTTGAGTTTTTACAACTGTATACACAGCCGGCAACAATGACATGCGTGGGCGCCGAAAATACGTTTCATTCCAATAATCATCAGTTTACTTTTTATTTTGGTTGGACTCCAATTTTTTATATAAGTAACCTGAACAACTCTAAGAAATTTAAATTAGTTTCTCCTAAAGGATTACTTTAAAAAAAGTTGTCAGTGAAATTATTCAGATATTGTTCATAATCATGCTGCTTAAAATGGAACGCTTTAAAATTGAAAACATAGTGTTACCCTTACTAAATATTATATTAGTGATACCATGATTTGAAAATTAATTTAGAGCAATGCCATCTATTGTTAATTTATCGGAAAATATAGTTTTGTGGTCACGTGACACTGGTCTAATGTTTTCTTCCGACTGAAACCCCTGTGACTGGTGTACTGATGCGCGCACGCCTGTGGTGGCATACAACGAAACAGATCTATATCTTATATAGTTATAGGGCTATATTAAATAGTGCTTTTCCACTGAGCCACAGCGGTCGAAGTTCCGACACGAAATGCAGATGTGTAAATAATATAATAAATGTATCAATGTAAATGCTATGTTAAATTGTTTATATATATGTAAATTATACGTGTATGTGTGTATGCCGCTACAGTATATTACCTTAAAAGTGGGCATGACATTGTCCTGAACAGTAGGCGTTGCGCCAAATGACGTCATTTGGAAACAATTGTTGGATTTTTGAATGTTGGCCAAGAAGTGTTTGGAATCACTTCCCACCCCAGAAATTAACGACCGTAGTGGATTTGGTGGTGTGACCAATTGTAGCAATTTCACTTTGCCACCAGCACAACATACCTAATCCAACAGATTCATTCTTGCAATATTCACAGATTATTGTCATTTCATATACAATTTCTGGATCATAATGGAATGCTGCTCGTTCCAGGATTACAGGAGCACTGTGTCTGTGGAATCGCTCTATTTCATTATGTCGTGCTCGCTGTTGTTGTGTTTGATTTGCACAAACTCGTTCCATTCGAAGCCTATCCACTTCATTTCCAGTCAGTCTTGAACACAATCCTGACCCAAGCAGCAAACTTATCCTATAGGGCAGATGATGTAGGCCTCTAGCACTTATAATATTCTCTTAACGGTTCTAGTATTTGCTGCCTCGCTTATAATAGCAAGCATGGAGATAGTTGGGCCTTATAGTATATCTGATCTTATACATTAACTTATAATTACTTATAGGTAGAAATTAAGTGTATAATATAAGCTTGGGTAACCTATAAAAGTATCGCGAGGGTGTAAATGCACTCAAAAGTACATAAGCTGGTAAGCTATACTTATAACTGCTAACAAGAAATACTACAAGTAAAGTACGCCAATAAGAGTGAGAAACAGAATAAAACATACTGGAAAATATTTGCATTTATTACTTGGTTTTATAGGGGTTTACAATTATAAGTAAAATGGAGCGGTTTTATAGTGGTATAAACCAATATTGTTATAATCTGAACACGATTATAATGGTTTAATATAATATACTTACGGTCTTATGCATAAAAAGTTATCGAACATCTAAACAGTTGCTAAAGTCTGGTTTTCAAAAAGTGTTATTAGTAAACGCATTTTAGCACTAAAACGTTCTATAAACCTACTATAAAGTCATGAAACCCAGAATCCTACTATAACTGTGTTTGAAAGAAAAAATGGCCGATCCTACAGTAGCTGATTGTATACAAAGAAAATGACATTGGACTATTTGACGTACAAATATTATGTGTCACTAAATGTCAATTTTCAAGCAATCAGTTGACGTCTACGATAAAATGGCAACATTTTGATTTATAAACGACTTATTAGTTATAGAACGTTTATGGCTACAAAATTGTCTCTCAAGGTTTTGTAAGTTTATCGAGCGGTAAATTCTTCAAGTTTTCTTAGATTTTTTCTAACATGTGCTACCTCTACATCTTTTTGCTTTCTTGAAATGATCATTTCGATGTACGAGCGTAATGAATTCTGAATCTCCGATAACTTAGAACACATGTTAGCTTGTATTTCATAAAGTGAATTTTGGTTCGATATGATTGTTTTAATGTCCTCTTTGATTGATTTTACTTCATGTTGAAGTTGTTGAACCTGACCATCCTCGACAAGTTGTATTTGGTTATCCGTGTTGTAAAGAACAAATTGATGAGCATTGAAACTGACGTCTGGCAATGTTTCTTCTGCTTCTGTTATTATAAATTAAAGGTATTGCACGACAAAAGAAGATACAGGGAAAGCTGCTGAATTTGATTGAATGGTAGCCGGGTTTTTTTTTATTTTATTATTTTTGGAAAACTTACAGCTAATCAGACACAATCGTTGCTAAGGTTTTAACATGGTGATGGCCAATTACAAGTTTTCACACATAGATTAACAATTAACTATGTACTAGGGCAATACATTTAGAGCTAGTAAGCGATCTGACGGCCGATGCATTTATCGCAGCTTTCAAACGTTTCGTGGCCAGAAGAGGAAGATGTAATGAGATCTGGAGCGATAACGGCACGAACTTCGTGACATCTAACAAAGAATTATTTAAAATGTGGAAAGAGGCGGGATTACAATTACCCGGTCCTATAGCTGATCAACTAGCAAATGAAGGAACACAGTGGCACTTTACACCGCCATATAGCCCAAACTTTGGAGGGCTTTGGGAAGCTGGCGTCAAGTCCGTTAAACAACACCTACGAAAAATACTGACGGAGAACTTAACATTTGAAGAGTTCACCACAGTGCTCACGCAGATAGAAGCCTGCTTCAATTCTCGCACTTTAACGCCGATTAATACTGATGTGGATTTGATCGATGACATACAACTACTCACACCTGGACATTTCCTTGTCGGAGAAGCACTAATTACAGTACCTGACCGTGACTATACCACGGCCAATATGAATCAGCTGTCCAGATGGCAACATATCCATAGGTCGCTGGTTCATATCCGGCTCGAAGGACCACATATGTTTAGGTTGTTAAGGTCGAGTTTTGCTAGTCTGAGTTTTTGAATGAAACAACGTGTGGTTTGTACAAAATTCTATTGGACACTGCTTATGAACCATGGAATGACTAACTCGAACACGTGAATGTATATATAGCTATAAGTTACAGTTTTTAACCGAACATACCGCCCACCAAAAGGGCTTAAAGACCTTTTTAACATATTAAAAACATGCTACTCTACAGTACAATGTGACAAGTAAATAAAATGCAACTTGAACAGATCCAAATTTGAAGGTTGTGTTACTCAATTTATAAGAAAACTTACAATTATTTAAAATTTAGATATTTTAAAACATGCATTTATGACTCGACTGTATTAATTAGAACAAGCCAAACATTAAAACGAAAGTTATATAAACATGGGCTTACACACAAAGGTAATTACTTAATTAATTCTTCACTACTAATCGGTAACGCACATAAGAATAAGAATAAGAATCTTTATTTGTAAACATAGGTAGTTACACGGTGTGTGAGATGTTACAATATTAGTTATGATTCTCTATCTTCTGCTGCAAAGCGTACAAATATTATGAAATTTGAATTTATTAATTTATGAACATTTATATGTCAAATAATATTGAATAAGTTATACACAACTGGTAGTCAAAATCATAATGCAATTAAGTAAAAAAATATATGCAGAGGTCAATATAAAAATATCACTAAAATTAGATGTCCACAATTAAAAATTATATTGATATCTTATCCTTCAAAAACTCAGTTATATTATAATAAGATTTATTTACAAGAAACTTCTTTAAATGTTTTTTGAATAGGTGAATATCCAATATTTTAATTAATTCCGGTATATGGTCGTAAATAATTGGTGCCATACAAAAAACACTATTACGCAACAGTGCTGTTTTGGACTGTCTCGAACACAACATATTGACGTATCGTCGACTCCGGTCACTTCTATCTGACAGTTTGGGAAATAGATTTGGGTTGGTTTTTACAAATACTTCGAAAAATGTACAAACAGGGTAGTGTAAGTATTTTACATTTAATAAAGAAAGGTTGACATGACTCTATACATTTTAACCCAAACATTGCCCTGATACACCTTTTTTAGGCTTTAAATATGAGTTCCCTATTGGATGAGTTTCCCCAAAAAATAACTCCGTATCTTAAAATAGAACCAGCTAAACCATGGTATGGTGTAACAACAGCGTCCGTTCCTATGACTGGCGCAAGTTTATACAATGCATATGAGGATTTGCTAAGTCGTTTCGCCAAATCTATCGTTTGTGCCTTCCAATCTAGTCTTTGGTCTATGATTAAACCTAAGAATTTTGTTGTGTTAACTTGATTTATTTGGTTGTTTTCGTAATGAATATTCATAGTCATATTTTTGCGTTGGGTGAATGTCATTAATTTAGTCTTGTCAATATTTATCTTCAGGTTATTATTATTTAGCCATTTTATTATTGATTGTATAGTATTCGTTACGTCCTTTTCATATATTAGTTTGTAAATACAGTCAACGGTTTCGTTTCCAAAATCCTTGAACCAGTCTTTGGATATGTTGCCATCTGGACAGCTGATTCATATTGGCCGTGGTATAGTCACGGTCAGGTAATCAGAAATCAGAATCAGAAATCAGAAATCAGAAAGCTTTATTTGTGAACACAGGTCAAGTTACACATAGTGTGAGGTGGTATAAATAGGTAGATCCTCCATGTTTTGCCCAGAGGCGTACAAATATAATTGTTAAAGTTTAAAAATAACAAATTGGTGAAATTCTGTCAACTTTCACGTCAGTAATAAAATCAGTTTAAATAGGCAAAGCATATCAAAAGAAAAATAAACATCCAATCAATTTCTAAATAAATGTCAAATGGTTCAAATAGATGCCATAATTAATAATGATAATGTCGAACAAAATTCAAGGTCATTAAAACAGGTCAGGTAGGGTGTTCTAAGGCAGTAATTATAGAATTTTTGTCGAAATAGTCCTTTATTGAGTAATAGCATTTATTAGTCAAAATTCTAAATAGTTCTTTTTTGAATTTGTCCACATTTAACATTTTAATTTTTTCGGGCAGTTTATTAAATATTTTTTTGGCCATACAGAATTTGCTTTTATTCATTAGTGCAGTTTTGCCATAAGTCACTTCGAGTTCTGACTTATTTTTATCGCGTAATTTTCTGTAGGAACTTTTAGCAGCTATTTTGTATGATGAAATGTTGGATTTGACGAATACATTTGTTTCGTATATGTACAACGATGGTAAGGTAAGGATTTTATGTCGTATAAAAGTCGGTTGGCAACTGTCTGTGCTTTTAAGGCCACACATAGCTCTGATACATCTTTTTTGGGCTCTAAAGACTAATTCTCTATCAACTGAATTGCCCCAGTACATTACGCCATATCTGAGTGTTGACGCAACATAACCGTGATAGGCTGTAAGTACCGATTCTAGACTGACTATTTTTGAAAGTTTATATAGAACATTTATTTATTTATTTATTTATTTAAAATTTCGTACATAACACCCTAACAGCTATGATGCGCCAATGCGATGTTACTACTATAAACAACACATTTTCAAAAATCATCTTACATACATAATAAAATAACAAAAAATTAACAAGAAATTAACATAACTTGGCTTTAAATATGTTCAAAGCACTTCAGAACATAGGTAAATGTATTAAGTTTCTTACATATTACATCTGTCTGGGATCTCCAAGTCAAGTTATTATCTATATTGATACCAAGAAATTTAGTAGCAATAGTTGATTCAATATTTGTCCCTAAATAGCTAATGTCAAGATTTTTATTCGGGATTCTTTGATAAAAATGCATAATTTTAGTCTTTTCTAAGTTAATAATTAGATTATTGCTGTCAAACCACGATATAATTTTATTTAATGTCATATTTATCTCCTTTTCATAAGTTTTGGGATCGTCACATTCAATCACTACGGTGCTGTCATCGGCGAATAGCACCATGGGGTGATTTATTTGCCCCGGAAGGTCATTTATGTACAGTAAAAAGAGAGGGGGTCCCAGTACGCTACCCTTAGGAACGCCAAATTTAATTATCTCGCTTTCAGAACGATATTTTTTCTCATAGCTGGTTTTTGAACATATTTGTGTGATTTCTACAAATTGTTTTCTGTCCGTTAAGTAAGATCGAATGAGATCAAGTATATTTCCCCTGACACCATATTTTTCAAGTTATTGTAATAGAATTGGGTAATCTACATAATCAAAAGCCTTAGTTAGATCCATATAGATAGCACATACAGGATTTCTCTTATCTACATTTGACATAATAGGGAGAAGCAGGTCATGTATGGCCATATTGATGGTCTTCTGCTTACGAAATCCCTTTTGTTCCTTTACTAATATGTTTGACTTCTCGAGATAGTTATATAAGGACTTGTAAATTACTTTTTCAAAGATTTTTGAAAAGACGGGTATCAACGCGATAGGCCTATAATTTGACATACTGTGTCTATCATTTTTTTTGTGCAATGGTACAATTATTGATGTTTTTAATTTTTCAGGGAAGATTCCGCTAGAAATACACATATTAATTATGTGACTGAGATGTGGAGCTATATATTGAGATACCTCTTTGATAACTTTAGTGCATATTCCGTCATACCCAACACTGTTTGTATTTCGAAGTGACTGAGTATGATTATTTATATCTTGAGGCGTGGTCGGCTCCATAAATATAGAGTTTGGAGTGTTTGAGCGGATTTTAATTTCTGGTATAGTTTTATTTTTTGGTTTGGCAACTTGATTAACATAAAATTTGTTAAAAGCCTGAGCTATTTTTAATGGGTTCGTGATTTTCTGTGGTCCTGTTTGAATTTGTGTAATTGGTTCTTTAGGGAAGCAGGTCTTAGATTTATTAATTACAGACCATGCCGCTTTAGATTTATTTTGGGATGTCTTAATAAAGTAGTTATTTCGTGATTTCTGTGTTAACGTTATAACTCTTTTAAATCTTGCAGAATATGTCTTAAACGACTGTTTGTTCTTTGGGGTAGGCTTTTTCCTGTATTGTCATTGCAAGTGCCGCTTCTTTTTACTACATATTCTTATCCCATTAGTGATCCATTGGGCGCTTTTTGTAATTGTTTTTGTTATTATTACTGGTTTTGTTTTTGTTATTATTTGGTACTGTAATTAGTGTTTCTCCGACAAGGAAATGTCCAGGTGTGAGTAGTTGTATGTCATCGATCAAATCCACATCAGTATTAATCGGCGTTAAAGGGCGAGAATTGAGGCAGGCTTCTATCTGTATGAGCACTGTGGTGAACTCTTCAAATGTTAAGTTCTCCGTCAGTATTTTTCGTAGGTGTTGTTTAACGGACTTGACGCCAGCTTCCCAAAGCCCTCTAATGTTTGGGCTATATGGCGGTGTAAAGTGCCACTGTGTTCCTTCATTTGCTAGTTGATCAGCTATAGGACCGGGTAATTGTAATCCCGCCTCTTTCCACATTTTTAATAATTCTTTGTTAGATGCCACGAAGTTCGTGCCGTTATCGCTCCAGATCTCATTACATCTTCCTCTTCTGGCCACGAAACGTTTGAAAGCTGCGATAAATGCATCGGCCGTCAGATCGCTTACTAGCTCTAAATGTATTGCCTTTACCGCCATGCAAACAAAGATGCAAATGTATGCCTTGCGGGTTTTTGCCCCTCTTCCTTTGAAATTTAATACATACACAGGGCCAGCAAAATCCACTCCACTTCGAGCAAAAGGACGCGAAGGATTCACCCGAGCTTCAGGTAAGTCACCCATTATTTGTGGTTTACTAGCAGCTCTTTGCCGCATACAGGTAAGACATCCATGAATGTATTTCTTCACCCGACGTTTGCAGCCAACAATCCAGTATTTACTCATCAGGTAAGTAATCATCATTTTTATTCTACCATGCATTGTTTTCAGGTGTGCATCAGCCAACACTAGTGATACAAAGCTGCTTTTCTTGCCCAGTATCACGGGATATTTTAAGTTCTCCTCGGCGTCTGCGTTTCTCAACCTTCCGCTCACCCTGAGGATATTTTGATTATCTAAGAATGGGTTCAGTGTCTTCAGGATGCTATTGGTTTTTACATTCTCTTTTTGTTTTATTCTTCTAATTTCATCTGAAAATTCTTCTTCTTGTACCCTCTTTATGCAAAATTCCAAAGCGTTTTGCAGTTCTTCTGTTGTCATCCCCTGACCCAGTTTGTTTGGATTTCTTTTCATATTTAAAACTCTTTTACAATGTACTATTACTCTCAATAATTCAGTGAGTGTATCATATTCTTCAAATTTCAGGAATTTATCTTCTCCTTCTGTTACATTTACGTATGACTGTATGGGTTTCTTTCTTTCTAAATATGTGGTTGACCTTAACAGTCTTGTGAACTCGATGTTTTCCTCTTCGAGCCAGGCAGGGCCATTCCACCACAACGTTTTCTGTTGTAGTTCTGATAAAGACGATCCTCTTGATGCTATATCGGCTGGGTTATGTGCCGGCTGTACATGGAACCATTGGCTACTGCTTTTGTTTTCCAGTATCTCTACTACTCGGTTTGCGGCAAATGGCTTCCAACGGTTTGGTTCTCCGAACAGCCTCGCTAAAACTATAGTTGAGTCAGCCCATGCGAACACATTGTGTGAAGGAATTCTCATAGCTTGACTCACTTTGGTTAGCAATTTGGCTAGTAGTGTAGCTCCACTCAGTTCGAGTCGTGGTAGTGTAATGGTCTTCACTTCTCACCTTTACAATTGCCGTTGCTAGCAACGATGTGCTTTGTTTTGTAGAAACGAGTGATGTTACCATTGTAATATCCTTCTCTTTTTCAGCAATCTTCTCCATGTTGGTATGTAGTGTCACTTCGGGTTTGTTTGTTTCTTTATTTGCAGTGTTGCCCGTTGTGGTTGGTTTTATTGTGCTGTCTTCTCTATTTTTATGAAGAAGTGAATGGTGACGTCTTTTGCATATTCTACAGCTTGTTGGTATGCGACAATGCCTCACAGAGTGTCCGGGTGCAAGGCAGTTGAAGCACAACTTGTTGCTTTTTATGAACTCGCTTCTTTGTGTTGGTGTTTGTTTTCCAAACTCCTTACAGTGGCTAAGTGTGTGGTTTTCTTTACAAATTTGACATATTTTACTATTCTCCACATTAGTTGCTGCGTGAAATGACTTTTCTCGAACATGAACTTGCCCTTTGTTTTGTTGGTTCTGTAAGTTCTAACGTACGAAATCGGCATTCCAGGAATTTACGAAACATCTCGAGGGAGGGAAGGCTGTCAGGTTCCTCACAATTGCTGCTCACATAGTCTTCCCAATCTTTGTGGGTTTCACAGTCTAGTTTCTGCACTATGACGAATATTATCATAGGATCCCAGTATTCAGTCTTCACATTCAAATTTTTAAATTGATGTAAACATTCAAATGTTGTATCCAATAAATTCTTGATAGAACTGGAATTACCCACATTCACTTTTTTCAAAGAAAAGAATCTCTTCATAACTGCGTCAACATTTATACGTTTGTTGCCATACCTTGTTTTTAGAATGTCCCATGCTTGTCCATAGTTTGAATCTGTCACTTGTATATGTTGTAATATCGATGCGGCTTCTCCATTAAGACTTGTTTTTAAATAATGCAATTTTTGTACATTACTCAATGACACGTTCGTATGTACAAGTGTATTAAATAAATCATGGAACGATAACCACTCTTCATATTGTCCACTGTACATTGGCAGTTGTATTTTCGGCAAAACCACTCGTGTTTGTTGAGTATCACTAGGTATAGGCATAGAACCACCAACATTGACTGGTTGAGAAACCAACAAATCCTTCCAGTCTGTCATCAAACATAAATCCAGCTCTTCATGTTCAAAAAATTCCTCATTTACTATGTAAGGTATTTGGTCGCGCTTTTCCTTCGGTACGTTTCGTATTATTTCACCGTAAGCTTGTTTATATTCACTCCAGTAATCTTCTACACACTTAATGCGGGATTCAACATAATTCCTTTGGATTAATCTAGCTTTCGGGCACTTCTTTAGATTGGTCTGGGTCTTCTTCAAAGTATGTGCAATGTTTTCCACTGTAATCCACGCTTCATCCACTTCCGTAGCCATCGTCAGTACGTAATAACTTCAACCGTAGCAAACGTAATTAAATGAATAAGTTTTTAAAAGTCAAATACTTTGCACTAAACAACTCGTACAATTGGGTCGTCTTATCTTATCGCGATCTCTTTGTTCTCGGGCGACCGGCGACGTCGGTGGCGAGGACTGGTATCCGGCTCGATTATGGACCATATGTTTAGGTTGTTAAGGTCGAGTTTTGCTAGTCTGAGTTTTTGAATGAAACAACGTGTGGTTTGTACAAAATTCTATTGGACACTGCTTATGTACCAAGGAATGACTAACTCGAACACGTGAATGTATATAAGTTACAGTTTTTAACCGAACACGCATACTGTATATTCGTATAATTTATGATAAAAGGGCTATGTTGTTTTGTCGAAGAAATGATTGCAAAGAGCCTTCTTAAATTTAGCCACATTAGTATTGAAAATATCTATGTCAATTTCCTGGCAGGTTTCATTAAACATACGATTCGCCCTAATAATGTAGGAGTTTTGTCTGTAAATTGTTCCTGTTATTGGTATGTGCAACAAACGAGGTTTACGCAAAAACGAAGAACATACGCGCAGCCCAATTTTGCCCAGCAGCTCAGGGATGTTGTTGGATCCGTTTGCAATTTTGGATAAAAATGCTAAATCGGAAATTTTTCTTCTTTCATAAAGTGGAAGAACATGAAATTTTTTACACCGCAAGTTATAATTAGATAGGTATGTATTGGAACGAAATTGAATGTACCTAAGGCATTTTCTTTGTATGCCCTCTAAACGATCGATATAAGTATTATAGTTGGGGTTCCAGACTTGAGAGGCATACTCGAAGTGACTACGAACAAAGGAGCAATATAATATCTTAAAAGTCTTGATGCTTCTAAAATCAGACGAGACCCTGCAAATAAAACCTAGTGCTTTGTTGGCAAGTGTTGACAATATTATTCATGTGAGTGTCAAAAATAAGCTTTGCGTCGAAAGTAGCCCCGAGGTCTTTAATAGAATTGACCCTGGTTATTGGGGTATCTAAGAATTTGTAAGGAAAATAGAAAGGGTGAGGTTTGCGAGTGAAAGAGCACACATAGCATTTGGAGACATTTAGGTCTAACTTATTAACAATACAGTAGGTTTGAAAGTTGTCAAGATCCTCCTGCAGTAAGAGAGCATCTTCATAGGTGGCAATCTGTTTCATGATCTTGATGTCATCTGCGTAAAGCAATATTTTAGAGTGGCGAAAACAGGAAATCACGTCATTGATAAAAATATTAAATAAGAGAAGCCCCAATAACGACCCCTGAGGAACTCCCGAGGGAACACGCATAGCTCTAGATGAGTACCCGTTCACGTTCAGCACCACAGTCTGACATCTGCCCTCCACATACGACGCGAACCACCTGAATAGGTTACCCCTGATACCCAAGGATAAAAGTTTACGCATTAAGATTACATGGTCAATTCGATCGAAATATTTGCTGAAATCAGTATACATATATAACGTCGACCTGGGACCGAAGGGACATGGACTCTGACAGAAAATCGCAACAAATAACTAGGTTGGACGTGGTAGACCGACTTCTTAAGAAACCGTGCTGATAATCGCTGAGACTTTGATTGACAGCCGAATAAACTTGTTTATAAACAATTTTTTCCAGAATTTTTGCAAACACACACAATTTGGAGATCGGTCTATATTTCTCGATGGAAGTCTTTGGCCCCTTTTTGTGTATCGGTGTTATATATGCAGACTTCCAGATCGTGGGTACCACACCCGTGGCAAGTGATTTTTTGAATAGCATCGAGAGCGGGACAACAAGACTTTTGGTGCAGTTTGCAATGAAAACAGGTAGAATGTTGTCCGGGCCTGCTGACTTATTTAAGTCAATTTGTTTTAGCAGCCTGTGAACCTCATCCTCACAAATTTCCACAGAACTGATATCAGATGTGTACTGTGTCGCACTGCTATGGTCCACGTCATATGAAATAGGACCATTGCCAGCACCAGTGCCTGAAAGAAAATTGGAGTGAAAATAGTCACCAAACATGTTGCAAATTACGTCACCGTCGCTAGAAGACAGCTGCCCAAAGTGTAGAACTGAGGGATATGAGTTTGATTGTTTCCTTGCTTTAACATAAGCCCAAAAAGCCCGAGGATTATTAATTATATCTGATTCTATTTTTGCTATATAATCCTCAAACATAACCTTTTCTAGGTCTTTAACCCGTTCTCTCAATAAAGCAAAACATGCGAGATCTGATAAATTTCCGTATTTTTTAAATTTAGCATGATATTTAGCCTTTTCTTTAATTATTTTGACTAACGGGCTTCTGTACCAGGGCGGATACTTCGATTGGGAAACTACTGTTTTTGTTGGTATGAAGGTATTGCGTAGCCTATCAATAACAATGTAAAAGTATGTGAGGGCGTCTTCTAACGACCGACAGTTTAAGTCGCTCTGCCAATCCACCAGATTAACACATTCGATGCCAAGCAAGAAAAATAAAAATAATTAGTTCGTGTGCCCACAACTCGCATCCGAGTCGTCGCTATAAGTAGTCTCGCTAGTCGGGTCCTGGGCATGAACAGAATCATCAATAGCTACTTATTGCGACGACTCGGATGCAAGTTGTGGGCACACGAATCAACTATTTTTCGACCCATATGCTGGGTGCTTGGCATGGAATGTGTTAAGTTCGTCACTTATTGCATTGTAATCACCCAAGTGATACAAGAATTTTACGTGGGGACGAACGGGAAGACTATGCAATTGAACAAAGTCCGCAGTTACACATAATGCTTTGTGATGCGAGTCCTCAGGTACAAGTGGATCACCACACCAAGCGACAACAACTTGGTCATTAGATAGCACTAGGTCCAGAATCCTATCCTTGACGTTCGAATGACAGTTACACTGTGAAAGGTTACAGAAATTGAGATTGTCAATTAGGTTTGTTTGGACATTGCCTTGCAGGTTAGTAGGGCGTAAAGTATACCCGTCGGCAGTCGGCTGCCACTTAATGTTCGGTTGATTAAAATCACCCAGAATAACAAACTTATCAGCAGAATGCTGAAGGACAATATCCGATAAGTTATCTGAGAAATTACCAAGTTGGACTGCTAAAGAATTACCTAGGTTCTGGCTACAGATATAAGTTACGCAAATGTGCATTTTATAAGATATTCTTGGTTTCTTCCGCACTAGTGTCAGTGTGTAACCCACAAGTCCTCAGCACTCGAGCACCATTCACTGCGAGCAGCCGCCACAAGTTCACGTCTAACCGCGAATAAGACACCTCCTCCCATAACTTGATTAGTGTTAGCATAGTCACGGTCCCGCCTCCATATGCGATATCTGTCGTCAAACACTTCAGAATCAGATATCCCGTCATTTAACCATGTCTCTGTCAAACATAAAACAAATAACATCAAAACTATTGATACATACATTTCTAAAGAAAACTCCTGTTTTAGTTCGTAGTCCCCTCACATTTTGATAATAAATGCTAAGGGACGCCATCAAAAATGATCAAAAACGTTTTGTTGTATTTCAAGTCAACTTGTAGTATTTGATCGAGTATCTTTTACATCTTGAGAGATTGTTGACATCATCACACTAATTTGGTCTTGATCATGATTCTGTGAAAAATAAACATTGTTAGTAAGGTGAAGAAGTGAAGTAGAATATTTGAAACCGATGATTTTACATACATGTATTTATACTCTGAACATTACAAACGATCAATGCCAAGTAAATTCATAAACATGTAATGTTTAATGTGACAGAGACCTTTAGTCAGTACATCAGCAGGCATTTCCTTACTCGGGATATAATTAACTTTTACATATTTGTTCTTTACAACATCTCGAATATAATGACATTGAACATCTATGGGTTGTTCTTTTTGACGGTGGGAAATCATCAAATGACTTCTCCCGCTCTGGGTGGAGCAGAAGGGCGTGTCAGACTTTTACTGACTAAAACCCACCCGTGTTCCCTCAGTTGCCTGTGTGCCCAAGGGCCACGCTATCTCTTTCGAACAACCCGCACCCCTGGCAGGCATCGGCCCTTGCGGACCCCACCAGTTGTTGCTAACATCTCTGACGGCGCGCGTGGAACACAACGCGCCGTCGACCCGGGCATTTAGTTTTTGTTTAACGTGGAGAAATGCCTACGGCGCTACGACGGGATGATAGCGCAGTTATGTGGGACTGTAACCCACTAAAACTCCATGGTGTCCTCCAGTGCCGCATGAGGCCCCGCCGCGGCTGTCCGTTACCGGACCCTCCTCGGAGGGGAATAACCCCCATCACTGGTGCACCAGGACACATGGCAAGCCGTGGGCACCCCAAGAACCAAATAGCATAAGGGCCCCAGATGACCCTGTGTCTGGCACCCTTGGTCCCCTTGCGACGGGTCAGCACAGTGGCCCCGCCGTCTACCACTTAAATAGACAGCTTCTCTAGAAGCTTCACACAGAGCAGTATGTTCTGCCTCAGTACTTGATAATGATACTGGTTTCTGTTTTCTACTTTGCCAAGACACAGCTGACCCAGACAACATGAAACAGAAACCAGTTTATAATTTCCTATCTATGGCATCACTTGCCCAATCACTGTCTACAAATCCTTGTATATGACTATGATTATTACTATATTTTAAACAATAATTCTTACTATGTTGTAAATATCTTAGTACACGTTTTGCATATTTCCAATGTATTTGACTAAAAAAAACTATTGAATTGACTGAGATAACTTACAGAGTAAGAAATATCTGGTCTACTTAACACTGCCAAGTACATTAAGCTTCCAATTAATTTTTGATATGGAACATTAGGTAAACATTTGAGAGATGACTTATCTAAATTCAATTTAGGTTCAATTGGGGTACTTTGTGTTTTACAATCAGACATCTGAAACTTAGCAACCAACCGCTCAATATATTGCTCTTGATCTACAGTTATAACATTTGTTTTTATCTGCATTTATTCTCATGCCTGTAATAATATTGTCTGACAGGTCCTAGATCTTTTAATTTATATTCAGAACCCAATACTTTTTCAAATTTATTAGTGTCAGTGTCAATGTTCGAGAAAATAAAAAAAATCATCGTCGTACAATGCAACTACAATCTTAATTTTTCCATTGGTTTTTTAGTTTTAGGTAGTACACTAATTATAAATAAAAGATGGTAGTTCATTACTCACGGTTATATTATCCATACACAAAACACAATCACGTTCACAGACGAAAGGCACATGGGTTCGACACACACACGGAAAGTTTTATATGGAGAAGAAAGTCTTACACGGTTTGTACACAGATTTATACTTTGGCTATTACGCTAATCCTGCGGGATTATGGCGAATAAATTAAAGATTTGCATGAAACAAGAGCGAGATCGGACTAAAGGTCACCCAAGGTGGCCGAACGCGGGCTGAGCGGCGCGACCCCACTCTAGCGCATCACTACGTCACCGCGTGACGTAGACGCGGCGCGCTTCCACAATACTGCGTCGGTTGTATACGTTGGTGATAGATTTAAATAAACAATATAAATATATATGTAGGATCAGGAGTGCCGAGCGGTATATCGGTAGGATTTGGAGTACCCATTATATTGGGATAAACAAGACGGTAAGAACAATTACAGGGCTTTTATTACAAGAATAATTACACTTAAAAATAACACAGTAAAAATGGTAATAAGTAGCAAAATAAAAGAAGTTTAAAAGGTATAGTAACAATACAGTTACACGAACAAACCCTTTCAGGTTCCAAGTTCGTATAGCGGCGTAAGCCACCCAAACACAAAGTGTATCGCTCACTATAGGCAAGCCAATACAGCTATGTAAATATACAGCAGCGCTGTACCAGGTAAACCGACAGTTTTGTCGGGAGCAGGTGCTCTGTATTGAGTCGAATCCGAAGATCGACTGACTCGAGCATCGAGTGCTCGCTCTTTTATAGGGCGATGCCCCCACCTTGCAATCCCTCCACGACAACTCTGTCCGTTGACGTACCGAAGTAGGTCACGCGTTTACTTGATACAAAACATTCAAATATTATGCTAAATCTAATAAGACTTACATTATAAAGTAATCAAATAATACAAGGATAATTATCGTAAATAAACAATGTTGATTTAACAAAGTAAAACATTTGAAAATCAAAGTAACTGTCATCAGTTGTTTTGAACAAAACTATCGGTCACAAATATCGAAATAAGTTGCCAAAAATCAATTAGTGCGAATACCAAGTACTCCATAAATTATGCACCGATTTATGAGACAATAATTGATAGCAAAAATCATGTTAATTAATAATTAGGAAAACAAAACATAACAAATTCTCTGATTACCCACAATTGTGATTGACAACCAACTCCGACATATATATACAAGTGTGAGTATTGTATTGTGTATATGTCGTGTTTATGTGTATGTATATATGTTTTGTGTAAGTTGTGTCAAGGATCGCCACAGTTTTTGTAAACAAACATGGGTCATATTGGCTGTTTTTTAAATCCAATTTGTTTTAAATCTTTCACTGTTTCATACCATGCTAAGGACGATTGTTTCAGTCCATAAATAGCTTTATTCAATTTTATTACTTTTCCCCCACTTTTGTTTACAAAACCTTCTGGTATATTATATCGCATGCTTAATGGTATACTGAATTAACTCAATAAAGACAATTTTTGTGAAATCGCAAAAGAAGATCTTGCTATGAGGACTTATTATGCGGCCTGTTCCCAAACTTGAATTAAATAGTGACGCAGGTTTTGAGAAGTAGGTTGATAATAAATTAAAATCAACGACTTACAAGTTTTTATGTTGTTACCCATCCAGCAGCACGTACAGAAAAGAGAGAAAAAATATAGTTACATGATCTTTTATAACATTTCAAATGACAGCTGTCTACCTTCACCACTTAATCAACATGAATATTACAATAGATAAAATGAACTCGACTAATAATACAAAACAAATACTTTTAAACATAACATTGTGACGATGCCTTTACAAAAATATAATTGATAAGTACTGGAACTTACAAAGTCAATCATTTAGTATTTAAACTTAGGTACAAAAAATAAGTTATATGGCAAGAACATAAATTGGTCAGTATGACCCTAAATAAACTTCTATAAAATTAAACCGAATTAGCTACGATATGTATAATACGATCAATTGTTATCGTAGTACTATAGTTATGAAATATAAATTCTATAATATTGTATATTTTGGTAAACGATAGCTTCGTGAATGGATCTTGGAAATCGGAAATAGCAAATTCTTTTTCTTCTGAATACCAGGCGGTAATCATTTCCCGATAGTCTCTTAATATGTTAAAAATATCTTTATATGTCATTTCGTCATAATAATGCACACGTAAGAATAAATGTATGAAAACGTGTTTTTCATCGGACTTACTTTGAAAGGTATATAGCTCTTTTTCTAGATTTCGTATATAGATACATACAAAGAAATATTGTATATTTGTAAATAAATTTTACATAAATAATAAAATTATGAATGGATCATAGGGAAACAGGGGTTCATGCAAACAGCTTTGCCGCACCCAATACAGAACGTACCCACCAGCTTCTTACACTGGACGCATTTCCGCCTCTTGCGTTGTTTGGGTCCCAATGGGAACTCCGTGAGGCGGTGCGTTATGTCTATAGGTTTGTTCTGTATGGGTGCAGTCGGAATCAGCGAAGAGGTTGAATGTTTAGTGAGAAGTGATTTTATTAGGTACATACGGAAATTGCGGTGAGATAGACTAGAAGTGTGTTGGTGAATGACGTAAGCGTTTAGTACGGAGACGTTGACCAGTCTCCTGAATAATTTTTTGTATCACACCCTTGTTCGTTTTCGCTCGATTGGATACATGGATAGGAGCTGGTCTTTTTTATCCACCCCACCCATCATAATATTGTAATCCAATATTAGGATGGGTTTGGTGGAACCTCGGACTGTGTGTTGACCGGTGCCATGGTATGTAGAGATCATAGCCACCCTATTACTATCTTTCCACACCATGGCATCGACGTCCCCTGAGGTAAGACCAGCCATCTATCCTGGGCGCATGTCCCGCTTGGTGAGACTGTGCAGGGCCTGCGGAACAAACTTCCGATCGGTCCGCAGGGTTCCTACACAGTCAAAACCCAAACATTTCAGGCGTTGAGCTAGGCATGGCGAATTGTAGAAGTTGTCCATCCACAATGTGTATCCTTTGTGCTCTAAACCTTTTGTCAGGCGCAACACAATTGACGGCGTAGATGCTTCTAGAGGATCTTCGTAAAGCTGCGGTGGTGATTTTTTATGAGCGTGAATCTCAAACCGCCATAGGTACCCGGTTTGAGATTCACAAATCTCATACGTCTTGATGCCGCGATTTGCTTGTTTGTTAGGAATAACCTGACCGATTTCCAGCCAGCCTTTCCACATCAAAAGACTCTCGTCTAAAGTAATGTTTTGCGATGGAATGTACATCTCCTGAAATTTCTTGTTCAAATGTGAGAGCACTGGTTGAATTTTAAAAAGTTTCGCCTCGGAGAATTCCAGTCCTAGCGCATACATGTCGTCGTTGTTATTAAAATGTAAGCATTTAGATATAAGCAAAAATCGGTTAATTGACATGTATGCGCTAAAATAGGGGGTACAACATATGTCAGGGGTGGCACCCCAATACTCATCCAATCGGCTTTTAACCACAACCCCATCGCCAGTATAATAGCGAAATAAACATACAGTTCATCGACCGTGGTGTCACACCACTGGCCGATGCGGCTGTTGGGCTGAAGGCTGTGGTTACTAAGCATCAGGGCTGCCACCTGCTGAGCATACTTATTCGTCTCCGAGACGATGTGCTCCATGATTTGCCGATCCCATATGGCAATGAAAATGTCATAGGGGTCGCCAAAAGGAGTTGTTGGACCGACATTGCTCTGGGAAAACGTTTCTCTCCTCAATTCAGGTGGAATCTGAGGATTCGGAAACGCTGTCCATTCAAAGTCATACAAACTCCTAGGCTGGTCCGTCGCCATCGGAGGGACATCGGTGGATCCGGGTTCGCCGGCAGGCTCTGGGTCAATGGCGGGCGCAGGGTCAGCGGCGAGCTCAGGATCTACAGCTGCATCCTCGTTCAAGGGTGTCTCCATATACGTCCGACACACCCTTGGAACGCACCGATCTGGCTGGAAATCCTCCTCGCCACTGTCATCGCTTTCTGAATCGCTTCCTGTAACATATGATAGATTGCTTTTAAATCTGGTGATAACCAGATGTTTGCCCCTATAGGCAAAAATCAGTTCCGGTGGTGGTCTGGTCTGGTTTAGGGATATCCCCAAACCAAACTAAAACAGCGGGTAAATAATGACCTATGAAAGTATCGATTTCGGCATCAGTCAGGCCACGATGAGAGCGAGGGTTGACGAAATGCGTCGGAGAGGCGGGCAGCAAGCTCGGTGACTCCGACCCTTCATATTCCATAAACCTGGAACAAAAGCAGTGTTGTAGTAGAACCCATATCTTGAGATAAATAGAAAAGTCCGTAAGCGACTTACATTGCCGGCGACGGTACGGTACATGACATCGGAGATGGTGGCGCAGCCGATGAGCATGCTGATGGTGCAGGTGATGATGGTGGGGGTGGTGGCGTGGACGATGGTAGGGTTGATGATGTCGATGCAGACGATGGTAATGGTTGTGGTGCGGGATAGGATCTAGAATGGACATTTTAAAACAAAAGTTAAAACTTGCTAGTAAGCAATACAACCAGAATAATATCTACAACTAACATAGATAAGTAGAACTACTTACGGTTGCCACATGCGCATCCTTTTGGTGTGAAGAGTGGTCTCGAGACCCCGGCCTTCTGGCATCCCTGAGATGTCGCAGATAGGCTATTTGTGTATGTGAGTTTAAATGTTTGTAAACGCACCCACAATACAGGAGGAATTCCTAGTGTGGGGCAACGTTTCTTTTTTAAAAAAAGAAAGAAAGAAAGAAAGAAAGAAAGTCTGAAATTCAAAACGATTCAATTTTAATACCCAAAATGATTTTTATTAGTGAAAAATTAATAAAGTTATTGAAAAAATTAAAAGGAAGCGTTAATTAAGCAAAAACTCTAACTCGTTGATAGTGTAAGGTCCTGGTCGCGGTGGCACATTGAGCCGGCCTATACGGCCTACACGGCCCACAGTGGAACGAATGTATGGGAGCGGTTGGACGTAGACATGTCCGAAAAAAAAGAGTAAAATTATGCCAAACTAATGATGCCATCTTATTCGATTACTTAATGCCTTCATAACTTGTGGTGATGAATTTCTTCATAACTCCCATATTTCGGGAGTAATTTGAGAAAATGTGAAATTTTACTATGAAAATGAGTGTATCGAGCTCTCTCCCTCCTGATTCCGGGCTTGTTTCAAGTAGCGGTCTCTAATATCATAATGCTAATACTAAGAGCTATATTTAATACTAAGACACATAGTGCGCCAAATGTGCACTTTCTGGGATAAAGAGTGATGTTTATTTTATAACACAATTTTTTTATTTTTTGTTTATTTTGTTGATTAAAACCGTTTTTCTAAAGGTTTACCTTATTACAATAACATTTCTGAGCAGCCAATTAGAGAAGATATAAGCTAATTAGGATATATAATTAGGGACTTAAGGTTTACATATAAAACTGATGCACTAATGATTACTGATAAGAACATTGCTATTATTTAATTACTAAATGGCTCTTAATACACTAATTTAGCATGCATCATTTACTAATTATCACAATAACTAATTACCTTGCAATATTTAACAAAGGATACCTGGGATACCTGGATTTTATATAAATAAGTCACTATTAGTAACTTTAAAATCAGTGTTGATTTACACCTCGTTGTATCCAAGCTAATCTCGCAATGTATTTTCCAAATTTTAATACAAATCTTGATATTCACGTTGCTTTATGCGCACGCGCACATAAAGATTTACGCGACTTTAACTATTTGTTCAGTGTTTTAAAAGATAACAGTTGTGTTCAGTTATGTGAAAGTGCTGAAACAAGTTTAAAAGACTGGTGTCGTCGATTTTGCTACCGCATTTATGCAAAATGGACACAGTCTGGAAGAAGCACAGATAAGTTTCGGAAGAAACATGAGATTTGGCTACAGGCTGCAATTCAATGGCCGGAATTACAGAATGAAAATATGGAACCTTCTACAGAAAATATAAGTGACGTCATCGAGCCCATAATTTCTCCTGCTAAATCTGATGCTTCAACTTGTACACATCCTAGTCCTCGTAAATCTTTTGAGGACCTTAGTAACCGGCAAAAAAGAAGACGCACTGAAGATAGTCTTTCATGCAGCAGTAGCAGCGCTGAAATTATGTTTTCGGCCGAAAGGGCGCTTCAAAAGGCAGGACAAAGCGATACAGCTTATGTTATGAAATACTTGACGGAGAATCCAGAAGAGGCCTCAAAAATCAAAGCCTTCATTGAAGGTAAATCAATTCAGGTACGGGAAATATCCCCTTTGAAGGCATTGGCTCTTTATGTATCGATGAACTTATCGAAATGGCGCTATAACACTCTTCGGGATTTCAACACTCAAGAAGGAGCTCTTCAATACCCGAGTTACTACATGTTGGTTAAAGAAAAAATTAAGTGCTATCCGGCCAAAGAAGATCTCACAGTTACAGAGAGCTCTGCAAAAATCAAATTACAAGCCTTGATGGATTTAACCTCAAGAAGACTTATTAGGTCGTTAGAAACCCCTGTTGATCCCAATCAACAGCTCGTATTGACCAGCAAATGGGGTTTTGACGGATCATCTAGCCAAAGCATTTATCATCAAAGGACGAGTGAAGATGAGCAAATCGATCTTGCTAGTAATTTTATGATTAGTCTTGTACCACTGCGGCTCGTCTCAAAAGGTGTAACAATTTGGGAAAACGAGCGACCATCTTCCACTTCATTTTGCCGGCCAATATTGTTTAAGTTTATAAAGGAAACCAAAGAAAATGTGCAGAGAGAGATGGCTGAAATCGAAGCAGAGATTGAAGCCTTAACTCCATCCACCATCACTGATGGAATTAGTGTCAAACACCAACTGCTGTTGACAATGATTGATGGTAAAATTCATTCCATTATATCCAATACAGCAGCTTCAGTGTGTGACATATGCAAGGCTTGTCCTAAAGAAATGAATAATTTAGAGTTAATCAAAGATAAACACGCAAACGAGGACATGTATAAATATAGCTTAAGCACCCTTCACGCTTGGATTCGCTCAATGGAATGCTTATTACACATTTCCTACAAATTAGACATAAAATCATGGCAAGTAAGGGGTGATATAGCAAAAAGGCAAGTTGATGACAGGAAGAAAAGAGTTCAAGAGGCTGTAAGAAGAGAAACGGGCTTACTTCTCGATGTTGTGAAACAAGGCAGTGGATCCACCAACAATGGCAACTCGGCAAGGAGATTTTTTGAAAACTACACTAAATCTGCTGAACTGACCGGAATAGATGCTATGCTTTTAAGAAAAATCTGTGTGATCTTGCAGTGTATTTCATCAGGAGAGAAGATCAACGTAACTAAATTCCGAGAGTTCTGCTTTGATACTGCTAAGCTTTACGTGGAGTTATACCCATGGTATTATATGCCTTCTTCACTTCATAAAATTTTAATGCATGGGCCAGACATAGTTCAGAACATGTCAATTGTGCCCATTGGTTTTCTATCCGAAGAGGCATCTGAGGCTAGAAATAAAGATTTTAGAAAATATAGAGAGGGGCATTCTCGAAAGCATAGCAGTATCTCATGCAATGAAGATATTATGCACAATCTTTTACTGTCTTCTGATCCACTTGTTACAAGTATCCGTCCAAAAGGAAATAAGTTTGTAAAAAAATCTTCTTTTAAGGAATTTTATGAGCTTACGGATTCTGAGAAAAGTGATATCGAATTTGTTAACATAAATGATTTAGCGGACATCGATTCTGAATTTGAATTAATTGATGATGATGATGATGACGAAGATAATTAAATGATGTTATTGTTTTAAAATGTGTAACTTAGTAAATTAGAGCTTACATCTTAATTATTTATTGTACTTTTAATGAAACTAGGTAATTTATTATCAACTTACTTAAAAGTCATACTCTCATCAGTTCTTGTGAATATTTTTGTTAATATATATTTCTGTATATATATATAATATATTTATAGACCTCTTAATAAGTCTGTCTGCGGTTTAAAGTAAATACAAATGGGGAAAAAACGTTTTTTTTTTTAAATTTTCATTTCCTTTTATCCCAGAAAGTGCACATTTGGCGCACTATGTGTCTTAGTATTAAATATAGCTCTTAGTAATAGCATTACGATATTAGAGACCGCTACTTGAAACAAGCCCGGAATCAGGAGGGAGAGAGCTCGATACACTCATTTTCATAGTAAAATTTCACATTTTCTCAAATTACTCCCGAAATATGGGAGTTATGAAGAAATTCATCACCACAATTTATGAAGGCATTAAGTAATCGAATAAGATGGCATCATTAGTTTGTCATAATTTTACTCTTATTTTTCGGACATGTCTACGTCCAACCGCTCCCATACATTCGTTCCACTGTGCGGCCTAAGCATCCTCTGCCACGCCGGCTGCCACGAGGGCTAGGGCCTCGATCCGCACCGGCAACCACTGCCACAGCTTCATCTTCCACCACTACCAGTGGTGGTGGACCACCTGGTCCACCTCGTCCTCCTCGCACACGCACGCCTCTGCCGCGTCTTCGTCCTCGCGTAAGAGGTCGGATTCTCTCACTTAAAACATACAAATAACAATAAAAGCAAATAAAATATGCAAGTTTTTAGAAAGTAGTAAAAATACGCAAAGAAAAACGCAACATACATACCTAACTTCGATCAACAATAGCAACTAGATATCGGGTCGGCGCAAACAATACGTTTCGGTAAATAACTGCGCACTTGAGAAGTGAGCACTGTGTTTCTAAAAGTTGCAAAAATTATGCCTGAAAAAGAAATTTAACGGCAGCAGTGTCTTACTTTCGGTAAGTACATGAAGAATAAATTATATTTTAAGCTTTAAACTAACAAATAACACCAAACTTTGAACAAAACTACCGATTTTAAACCACCGCTACAAATGTTATCGCGTGAGTTGACGGACTGGCCTTGGCCAAAGGCTCGCCAACACACGCACAAACTTTTGTTTAACAGAACAGTAGATGCATGGAGTCGAATTGTGTTGTAATAATTTGTTACCAAAACTTCAAATTTTTTGGTTAAAATTGATTTATGCTATTTTTGTGTCTGTTTGCTTTCCCTTTTTTATTTTAGCTTTCCAAGCAATCCGTTTATGTCGTTGTATGTTATTGTCGCCTGAGAAAGAAGAGATGCTCTTGTATTATGAAGATTATAAAGATGTGGAATTATGTGATATTTTTATTTGTGACATCCAGCAATAGACACCTTGGCCAGCCCGGATACATTTGAAAACAACAAGCGTACCTACTTACATTTTTGTGTACGACACATAAAAACACTGAAAAAGTAAATAAGTATATTACTACTTTTATACACAAAAACGGATCGCTAATAAAATAATAAGTAATGTATACTAACAAACATAGATGCCCAAAGCAACGAAACTTTTAAGTTCATACCGTTTTATAAATCATTTTAGTGTTTAACGCGACTCCGTACCGCCTGTAGTAAAATTTGAAGAAGCAAAAAGAAACGAAACAATACGATTTAGCTCGCAAAGCAATATAACGGGAAGAAGTACTTTATTTGTTACCACTTACGGTTGATTTCACACTAAATGTTGTTTAACTTATGTCTTTTCATTTCTAAGTGACAGCAGTAATTTATTGCTCTGCTCGTTTTTTGTGACGAATGATCGTAAGCATTAGATAATATTTCGAACATTGGTGACTTTATTATTAAGTTGAACTTAAAACTGTTTTAAAACATTTCTCTCCGTTTGTTAGTAAACATATGTAGCTGTATAGGTATATATTCACGCGGACAGCATTTGGCTTTGATATTGTACGTGACACGGTATCTAGTTGCTATTGTTGATCGAAGGTACCTAACTACCAAACACACACATAAAATTTAAAAAAATCAGTTCCGATAATCTATACTAATATTATAAAGCTGAACAGTTTGTTTCTTTGCTTGAACAATCTGCGCTAATCTCAGGAACTACTGGTCCAGTCTGAAAAATTCTTTAGGCTATATATCATCACGCTAAGACCAATGGGAGCGGAGCACTATTGCAGAATGTTTCAAAATCGAGGGTTTTTATTCCTTTTGAGAGCTTCCGCTGCGTGCGCTGCGTAAACGGTTAAAGTTTCGCAAAAATCATGTGTGACAGAATTGTTTCCCTTTAACCCCTCAAGCGTCAACGGAACACAAGTGTACATAAGAAAAAGTGCTCGAAATGTCGACGGAACACCATGTGTACATAGTGTCAGAGCTGCCATTGGACGATGGTGTTTTACGTTTATTTGCACTTGCAACACGATTTGGCTGTATCATTCGACTAATCGATTCATAATTGACCGGTTTTAGTAACATTTTAAAGGGAACACCACCAAAATGAACGAAAAAAACCTTTTACAATATGCATCTGTGGTTTTTGACACGAGACGCCATTGTGACGCCATTCGTGTCAAGATTCTGCCGTGTTGTTTTCGTTTGTAAAATGAACGTAAGACGAAAGCAATGAGTAAATTTTATACAGAATTACTGAGAATTAAGTTTAGATTTCGAATTGATTTAAGGTTTATCGAAAAGTGATAAAAAATTCAGTAAAAAACGCAACGAATGTTTTGTAACGCACAAATTTTGACGATGATGGATGCCGTATTGAGTCAATTTGAGTCATGTTTTTGTGATAAATATTGTTGTATATTGTTTGAAATACACATAAGTGGCTAGCTTATTAATCTACGAACATAATTTGATTAATAGCTACTAATATAATTGCGTATTGTCATTGGAAACGTATTTCAAAGAGTAAAATTCGGCGATATTGCCGGTACCATGAGATAACGAGATAGCGGTCATGGTACGGGGGACATTCGTCAGTGCAAAGTACTAACTGCAAAAAAAAATACTGATTATATTTCTTATAGTTTTGTGATAGCATTTTTATTATTTTATGTAGTTTTCTAATCTATCATGTCTATGAATAATAAATGTCGAGATTTTTTTTTTCTATTGATACATCGCGAAGTATAAGTTCAGGCAAATTTTATCATGATGAACAACCATAGCAGTTACCTCCACATACTTAGTTTTTGTTGTTTGGCATAATTGGACTATTATGTTCCCGCTGCTCTGAGAATGTGTGGGTTGATAGATGGATTTAGGTATAAGGAAAGATAGATATAATAATTTAGTAATGTACTGTCCAACATAATTGTTACATAGCTGTTAGAAAATTAGTGTACAAAATAATGATGACTCATTATTTTCAAAGAACAATATCGAAATAATGATTGGTATATCTCAAAACAAAAAGCCTGACGTTTCATTGAACAGGTTGTTATTAAAATCTAAAAGTAACAGAATATAATAAAAATAATAGTTTTTAATAAAATAATAACAAAAAATCTTACTTGAAAATTATAACATACAAATATTTCGTTCGCAGCGTTTTTGCGCCAACGGTACTTGCTGGCCGCTGCCCGCCATGTCAGATTGCCAGCGAGCGGTAGTTTAGCGACCGCATGCGCGAATTTGCCGCCATATTTTTTCGTTGTGTTATCAAATAGTTTTTATTACTTTTTACAGTGTAGGACCTTATATCTAAGCGGAATAATTTGTGTGAACGTTGCCTACACATTATTGTGTTATCCTGTAAGTGTTTTTTGGTGAATATATGTGTGAATTCGTTGTAATGTGATAAAGTTTTACGGCTATGTCAGTGAAAATGATAAAAGTGAAAACATATGACATCACTGCGAGATAAGGTCAGATTTATTTGCTTATTGAATGGTATAAATAGTTAGATAAACTCATAACGAAGCCAGGAAGGTATAATATATACCATGATAATGGCTATAAATTGCCGATTTCTCAGTTTTTCTGAAGGTCTACCCAAAAATCAAAAAGTACGTTCAACTACACCGACACTTGGGGCGTTTCGGCAAGCGGGCGGCCAGACGTGTGAGGGGTTAAAAGTTAAAAAAAAAAGTCCGCGATAGCATATGTCTATCTTTTGAGGTTGGCTCACTATAAATCGTTTTGCTGGTAACTGAGCGAGTAAGGCACGTTTTTCACACACAAACGCGTCGATTGCTTCAGTAGTTTGCTTCTTCCGAGTACAGTTCCAAATAAATTTCGTGTGGCTGCATTTTCGGCGCAAAAGCAGACTTAATGGCGTCGAGAGCTTGGTTCCACTTTTTGATGTCGCTTTTTACACCGTTCCACCACGTGACAGCAGCACTAGACAATAACAAAGTTAATCCTTCCAAGGCGTCTGCGTCACTAATTTTCTCAATTTTTTTGTAAACTGAGATCTCGGTCACAAATTCTTCAACTTTATCAAAAATTCGTTCACCGTCATAACGCGTTGTGCACGCAGAAAAACTTTTAAAATGTCTATTTCCACTTTCGTTCGCTTCTGTCACTTTTGATATGAGTGCAGTGAATTGTTCCTGAGTAATCATGACGATTTCTTGTTTTTTTTCCGACATGTCAATACTGTCAAAATAATATAAATTCTCTTGAGGGTAGGCTCCTGTGGAAGTGCCGCAGCTATGACGCGTGGCACCGCGTGTGTCACAATTATGTGGAGAAATATGTAAGAGAATAACAACCTTCGTCAGTTGTAATAAGTCTTAATTCTGTATGGACAACAAATATGGTTTTCATCAAAGTTGAATTTGTTGTTCATACAAAATTAAGACTTATACCATCTCACGAACGTTGTTATTAGTACAAATAAGCACTGAAAATATCGTTAAATCTACAAAAAAAAAAAAACAAATAAGCACTGAAAATATCTTTAAATCTACAAAAAAAAAACACAAATAAGCACTGACAATTCCTTTAGATCTGCAACAAAGGATACAATTGTGGCGGAGCAAAAATTAATTGGACCACCACCTTACATTTTAGAGCGGAAACGCTCCGCTTATGAATCTTGGACCAAACATGCGGATCATCCGATGTTTGCACCGAATGTCCTGGCGCTTGCACGCGCCGCGCGCAGGCAGAGTGCGCGTGATATTTGTACGGGCGACGGCGTCAACGACCTTGGACGGCTGGGAGACTGCGTGCACGCACCTCCACCGACCAGCGAGCCGAGCTGCGGGGCCACAGTCTTCATTCTACCGCCTACCGAACCATTCGGATCGCGCCGCGCTTACTATTGTCTTATCATTTATATTTGCTTGTTTTATTGTCCGTGTAATTTAATTCAATTATAATTCTCATATCGCTAAATAATATTCTTCATTTCTTCATCTGTTCTCACTTCATTATTTCATCCTTCCGCTGCGCTTTACGCTTACTTTGCTAATAATAAATTAGTACGGGTTCGAATCCCGATCTAGTGGTAATTTAGTAACATATAAATGTTACCACATTGGTGACCCTCGACTACCGCGCATATTGAAGAGTCGTCTACAAGAAGAAGAAGCAAGCAGTTTCAGTGAAGCAAGAAAACTGGTGATTCAATTACTCGCGAAAGATTGTTTACATAGGAACGAAGGAAAAAAAAAAAGGCTGTGGTCCAAAACATAAGCGGTGAGCGATTTTAATTTTTTATTGAAGGATGTCCGATACTGAGACTTTTGCCGATGCTGACGCTAAAGAAGCAGTAGCTGTTGTCACTGGAGAAGTGTCGAAAGTTGGACTCCCACTGCGCTGTCCACCTTTTTGTCCAGAGGAACCGGCTCTATGGGTCGCTCAATTAGAAGGCCAATTTATCCTGTCAAGGATTACCAGCGACACGACCAAATTTTATTTCGTGACTACACAGCTGGAAACTAAATATGCAATACAAGTCAAGGACATTATTACAAAACCACCGGAGACGGACAAGTACAACAAATTAAAAACAGAGCTTATTAATCGTCTGTCTGCCTCACAGGAAAAGCGGATACAACAACTTTTAATTCATGAGGAGCTAGGCGATCGCAGGCCATCTCAGTTTCTTCGGCACCTGCAAAACCTAGCTGGACCCGCTGGAGCTTCGGACTTTGTGAAAAGTCTCTGGACTAACCGCCTGCCTCATAATATACAGACTGTAATTGCTTCGCAGATTGCCGACTTACAGGTTGAACAGCTAGCAGAGATTGCTGACAGGGTGTATGAAATTGTGCCATCCACTCCACAAGTTGCTTCAGCCTCAGCCTCTACTGGTACTTCACCAGACCTGCTCAAGCAAGTAAGCGAGCTCACAAAGCAAGTGGCTCTGCTGACATCACAGATGAACAATAACTGGAGAGGACGATCCCGCTCACGCTCACAATCACGGCGTAACCAACAAAGGTATGATCGCAAACGCTCTAACAGTTCTAGACCACAGCAGCCACCAGAGAATCACCCACATTGTTACTACCACTACACCTTCGGAGAAAAAGCTAACAAGTGTAAGCAACCCTGCACATTTACGTCGGAAAACGCAACGGGCGGTCGCAAGTAGCGGCGAACGACTGCCCCACTTCATCAGGCCGTTTATTCATAACCGACCGGGCTACGAAAATGCAGTTCCTCGTGGACACTGGCTCAGACTTGTGTGTTTTTCCTCGGTCGGCAGTAAAGACGCCTGTCAAACAATCAAAATTTGATTTAGTCGCTGCCAATAATACCGTGATCCACACGTATGGACCAACACAGCTGCGACTTAACTTAGGTCTTAGAAGGGACTACACCTGGAGTTTTACAGTAGCCGATGTGTCACGACCTATCATTGGGGTCGACTTCCTGAGTTTCTACAACTTACTCGTAGACTGTAGGAACCAGCGCTTGATAGACAACATTACGACACTATCAGTTTCAGGAGCTCAATGCAAATCAACGGACGATATTGCATCCGTGAAGGCTGTAGTTGGCGACACCGACTACCACGAAATCCTTCGCGAGTATCCGGAAATCACTTGACCTCCAGGCACACATTTACCGGGTAAGCATAATACACTGCACCACATAAGGACGACTCCAGGGCCACCAGTCTCAAGCAAACCTCGACGTCTTGATCCAGCTCGAACGCTAGTTGCTAAGAAGGAGTTTGAAGACATGCTAGCGAGTGGCGTGGCCAGACGATCGGAAAGTCCTTGGTCTGCTCCACTACACCTGGTCAAGAAGAAAGACGACGGATGGAGACCATGTGGCGACTACAGAGCATTAAACGCAAGAACCATACCAGACAGATATCCCATCCGCCATATTCACGACTTCTCTTACCAGCTAACCGGGTGTGCAGTATTTTCCACTATTGATTTGGTCAAAGCATATAACCAAATAGCAATCAACCCAGACGACATTCCAAAGACTGCCATCACCACACCATTTGGTCTTTATGAGTTCCCTTACATGACCTTTGGTCTGAGGAACGCTGCACAAACCTTCCAAAGGTTTATCGACGAAGTTCTGCTTGGTTTGGACTTTTGCTACGGGTATATCGATGACATCCTCGTGTTCTCACAAACTCCTGAACAACACAAACAGCATCTACGTCAACTATTTGACCGCTTGAAAGGCTACGGTATAGTGGTAAACACATCAAAGTGTAATATCGGACACTCAGAGGTAACTTTTCTGGGATACCATGTGTCAGCTACAGGTACGAAACCTCTCGAGACAAAAGTACAGGCTATCCAGGAGTATCCAGTGCCCAAGACGGTCAAGGAGCTTCGACGATTCTTGGGAATGATAAATTTTTATCGCCGATTTGTCCCAAATGCAGCTAAACTCCAAGCACCACTAAATGCTGTCCTTGCTGGTCCCAAAATTAAGGGAGCACATCCAGTCGACATGAACCCTACACTTCTTCAAGCATTCGAAGACACTAAGACTTCGTTAAGTAACGCAACGCTACTGGCTCATCCAGATCCATCAGCTGAGTTGACCATAGTCACTGATGCGTCTGATACCGCCATCGGCGCTGTACTTCAACAGCGAAAAGGAGACCACTGGGAACCTCTAGCCTTTTACTCACACAAACTTACGGGGGCACAAAACAAATACAGCCCTTATGACCGCGAATTGTTAGCGGCATATGAAGCTGTAAAGTACTTCCGGCATATGGTCGAGGCAAGAAATTTTGCCATCTTCACCGACCATAAACCACTGGTGTTCGCCTTCAGAACCAACAGAGACAGCCATTCGCCAAGGCAATTCAGGTACCTAGATTTCATAGGCCAATTCACCACAGACATAAGGTACATACCTGGTCGAGAAAATGTCGTTGCTGATGCGTTGTCACGGGTTGAAGAGGTTTCAGCGGCCATAAACTTTGAGGATCTTGCAAAATTTCAGGAAACAGATCCAGAACTGCAAGACCTCATTCGAAACGGTTCTTCACTCCACCTGAAAAAGATCCCTACACTGAAGGAAAACGCACACCTTATATGCGATACTTCAATGCCAAAGCCTCGCCCATATGTGACACCACAACTTAGAAAGCAAGTATTTCAATCGTTGCATAACATACATCATCCAGGATGTTCTGCTACAGTGCGACTGGTGACGCAAAGCTTTGTGTGGCCGGGGATTCGCAAGAACTGTAGAGAGTGGGCCAGACAATGCTTACAATGCCAAGCAAGCAAAATAACCCGCCATACTAAAACTCCTCTTTCCTCTTTCCTTACTCCTTCCTCCAGATTTACCCACATACATCTGGACATCATAGGACCCTTAACCATTTCTTATGATTACAGATACTGCCTTACTGTCATCGATCGATTTACTCGGTGGCCTGAGGCGTATCCGCTGAAGGACATAACCGCTGAGACCTGCGCAGCTGCCCTAGTGTCTGGTTGGATAGCTAGATTCGGCTGTCCCGCGCGGGTGACTACAGACCGTGGTCGCCAGTTTGAGAGCCACCTTTTCAAGGCCCTCACTACCATGGTTGGTGCAAACCACTTTCGCACCACCGCCTACCACCCAGCTGCGAATGGCATCGTCGAGCGGCTGCACCGTCAGCTCAAGGCAGCCATCATGTGCCATACTTCTTCACAGTGGACAGAAGTTCTACCACTGGTGCTACTTGGCATGCGTAACTCTTGGAAAGACGACATCCAAGCCACGCCTGCTGAGCTTTTGTATGGTGAAGCTCTTAACCTACCTTGTCAGTTTCTGTCACCTACAGATTACACTGCAGCCGATGTTACTCAATACGCAACCCGTCTTCGTGCACACATGGCCAAACTCACTCCCAGGCCAACCTCATGGCATACATCTTCGCCATTCTACATACCCCGAGATCTGCACTCCTCTACACACATCTTCCTTCGCCGAGACTACGTCCGAAGTCCACTAGAACCTCCTTACGCTGGTCCCTACAAAGTGATACAAAGGCATCCAAAGTATTACACAATAGAGGTAAAAGGAAAGACAACAAACGTCACTGTTGACCGGTTAAAACCCGCCTATACATTGAAAGAAGAGGAAAAGCAACCAGAGGGCAAGTCAACTCCAAGAGACGCTCCAACAACCATAACAACACCAACAACAACAGACACTGAGAAGAGGACCAGAAGCGGGCGGCGAGTAAGATTCCCCGATTTTTATCGACCGTAGTTACGGTCTGGCCGGGGGGAATATGTGGCGGAGCAAAAATTAATTGGACCACCACCTTACATTTTAGAGCGGAAACGCTCCGCTTATGAATCTTGGACCAAACATGCGGATCATCCGATGTTTGCACCGAATGTCCTGGCGCTTACACGCGCCGCGCGCAGGCAGAGTGCGCGTGATATTTGTACGGGCGACGGCGTCAACGACCTTGGACGGCTGGGAGACTGCGTGCACGCACCTCCACCGACCAGCGAGCCGAGCTGCGGGGCCACAGTCTTCATTCTACCGCCTACCGAACCATTCGGATCGCGCCGCGCTTACTATTGTCTTATCATTTATATTTGCTTGTTTTATTGTCCGTGTAATTTAATTCAATGATAATTCTCATATCGCTAAATAATATTCTTCATTTCTTCATCTGTTCTCACTTCATTATTTCATCCTTCCGCTGCGCTTTACGCTTACTTTGCTAATAATAAATTAGTACGGGTTCGAATCCCGATCTAGTGGTAATTTAGTAACATATAAATGTTACCACACAATGTTGGATGAACAACATCACTATTTGCACGGCCAACGAAACGAACAAGAGTGTGGTCCAAAAAAATAAAATAAAATATATAGAAACATACAAAGAAATATATATTTATAAATAAATTTTACATAAATAATAAAATTATAAATGGATCATAGGGAAACAGGGGTTCATGCAAACAGCTTTGCCGCACCCAATACAGAACGTACCCACCAGCTTCTTACACTGGACGCATTTCCGCCTCTTGCGTTGTTTGGGTCCCAATGGGAACTCCGTGAGGCGGTGCGTTATGTCTATAGGTTTGTTCTGTATGGGTGCAGTCGGAATCAGCGAAGAGGTTGAATGTTTAGTGAGAAGTGATTTTATTAGGTACATACGGAAATTGCGGTGAGATAGACTAGAAGTGTGTTGGTGAATGACGTAAGCGTTTAGTACGGAGACGTTGACCAGTCTCCTGAATAATTTTTTGTATCACACCCTTGTTCGTTTTCGCTCGATTGGATACATGGATAGGAGCTGGTCTTTTTTATCCACCCCACCCATCATAATATTGTAATCCAATATTAGGATGGGTTTGGTGGAACCTCGGACTGTGTGTTGACCGGTGCCATGGTATGTAGAGATCATAGCCACCCTATTACTATCTTTCCACACCATGGCATCGACGTCCCCTGAGGTAAGACCAGCCATCTATCCTGGGCGCATGTCCCGCTTGGTGAGACTGTGCAGGGCCTGCGGAACAAACTTCCGATCGGTCCGCAGGGTTCCTACACAGTCAAAACCCAAACATTTCAGGCGTTGAGCTAGGCATGGCGAATTGTAGAAGTTGTCCATCCACAATGTGTATCCTTTGTGCTCTAAACCTTTTGTCAGGCGCAACACAATTGACGGCGTAGATGCTTCTAGAGGATCTTCGTAAAGCTGCGGTGGTGATTTTTTATGAGCGTGAATCTCAAACCGCCATAGGTACCCGGTTTGAGATTCACAAATCTCATACGTCTTGATGCCGCGATTTGCTTGTTTGTTAGGAATAACCTGACCGATTTCCAGCCAGCCTTTCCACATCAAAAGACTCTCGTCTAAAGTAATGTTTTGCGATGGAATGTACATCTCCTGAAATTTCTTGTTCAAATGTGAGAGCACTGGTTGAATTTTAAAAAGTTTCGCCTCGGAGAATTCCAGTCCTAGCGCATACATGTCGTCGTTGTTATTAAAATGTAAGCATTTAGATATAAGCAAAAATCGGTTAATTGACATGTATGCGCTAAAATAGGGGGTACAACATATGTCAGGGGTGGCACCCCAATACTCATCCAATCGGCTTTTAACCACAACCCCCATCGCCAGTATAATAGCGAAATAAACATACAGATCATCGACCGTGGTGTCACACCACTGGCCGATGCGGCTGTTGGGCTGAAGGCTGTGGTTACTAAGCATCAGGGCTGCCACCTGCTGAGCATACTTATTCGTCTCCGAGACGATGTGCTCCATGATTTGCCGATCCCATATGGCAATGAAAATGTCATAGGGGTCGCCAAAAGGAGTTGTTGGACCGACATTGCTCTGGGAAAACGTTTCTCTCCTCAATTCAGGTGGAATCTGAGGATTCGGAAACGCTGTCCATTCAAAGTCATACAAACTCCTAGGCTGGTCCGTCGCCATCGGAGGGACATCGGTGGATCCGGGTTCGCCGGCAGGCTCTGGGTCAATGGCGGGCGCAGGGTCAGCGGCGAGCTCAGGATCTACAGCTGCATCCTCGTCCAAGGGTGTCTCCATATACGTCCGACACACCCTTGGAACGCACCGATCTGGCTGGAAATCCTCCTCGCCACTGTCATCGCTTTCTGAATCGCTTCCTGTAACATATGATAGATTGCTTTTAAATCTGGTGATAACCAGATGTTTGCCCCTATAGGCAAAAATCAGTTCCGGTGGTGGTCTGGTCTGGTTTAGGGATATCCCCAAACCAAACTAAAACAGCGGGTAAATAATGACCTATGAAAGTATCGATTTCGGCATCAGTCAGGCCACGATGAGAGCGAGGGTTGACGAAATGCGTCGGAGAGGCGGGCAGCAAGCTCGGTGACTCCGACCCTTCATATTCCATAAACCTGGAACAAAAGCAGTGTTGTAGTAGAACCCATATCTTGAGATAAATAGAAAAGTCCGTAAGCGACTTACATTGCCGGCGACGGTACGGTACATGACATCGGAGATGGTGGCGCAGCCGATGAGCATGCTGATGGTGCAGGTGATGATGGTGGGGGTGGTGGCGTGGACGATGGTAGGGTTGATGATGTCGATGCAGACGATGGTGATGGTTGTGGTGCGGGATAGGATCTAGAATGGACATTTTAAAACAAAAGTTAAAACTTGCTAGTAAGCAATACAACCAGAATAATATCTACAACTAACATAGATAAGTAGAACTACTTACGGTTGCCACATGCGCATCCTTTTGGTGTGAAGAGTGGTCTCGAGACCCCGGCCTTCTGGCATCCCTGAGATGTCGCAGATAGGCTATTTGTGTATGTGAGTTTAAATGTTTGTAAACGCACCCACAATACAGGAGGAATTCCTAGTGTGGGGCAACGTTTTTTTTTTTAAAAAAGAAAGAAAGAAAGAAAGAAAGAAAGTCTGAAATTCAAAACGATTCAATTTTAATACCCAAAATGATTTTTATTAGTGAAAAATTAATAAAGTTATTGAAAAAATTAAAAGGAAGCGTTAATTAAGCAAAAACTCTAACTCGTTGATAGTGTAAGGTCCTGGTCGCGGTGGCACATTGAGCCGGCCTATACGGCCTACACGGCCTAAGCATCCTCTGCCACGCCGGCTGCCACGAGGGCTAGGGCCTCGATCCGCACCGGCAACCACTGCCACAGCTTCATCTTCCACCACTACCAGTGGTGGTGGACCACCTGGTCCACCTCGTCCTCCTCGCACACGCACGCCTCTGCCGCGTCTTCGTCCTCGCGTAAGAGGTCGGATTCTCTCACTTAAAACATACAAATAACAATAAAAGCAAATAAAATATGCAAGTTTTTAGAAAGTAGTAAAAATACGCAAAGAAAAACGCAACATACATACCTAACTTCGATCAACAATAGCAACTAGATATCGGGTCGGCGCAAACAATACGTTTCGGTAAATAACTGCGCACTTGAGAAGTGAGCACTGTGTTTCTAAAAGTTGCAAAAATTATGCCTGAAAAAGAAATTTAACGGCAGCAGTGTCTTACTTTCGGTAAGTACATGAAGAATAAATTATATTTTAAGCTTTAAACTAACAAATAACACCAAACTTTGAACAAAACTACCGATTTTAAACCACCGCTACAAATGTTATCGCGTGAGTTGACGGACTGGCCTTGGCCAAAGGCTCGCCAACACACGCACAAACTTTTGTTTAACAGAACAGTAGATGCATGGAGTCGAATTGTGTTGTAATAATTTGTTACCAAAACTTCAAATTTTTTGGTTAAAATTGATTTATGCTATTTTTGTGTCTGTTTGCTTTCCCTTTTTTATTTTAGCTTTCCAAGCAATCCGTTTATGTCGTTGTATGTTATTGTCGCCTGAGAAAGAAGAGATGCTCTTGTATTATGAAGATTATAAAGATGTGGAATTATGTGATATTTTTATTTGTGACATCCAGCAATAGACACCTTGGCCAGCCCGGATACATTTGAAAACAACAAGCGTACCTACTTACATTTTTGTGTACGACACATAAAAACACTGAAAAAGTAAATAAGTATATTACTACTTTTATACACAAAAACGGATCGCTAATAAAATAATAAGTAATGTATACTAACAAACATAGATGCCCAAAGCAACGAAACTTTTAAGTTCATACCGTTTTATAAATCATTTTAGTGTTTAACGCGACTCCGTACCTCCTGTAGTAAAATTTGAAGAAGCAAAAAGAAACGAAACAATACGATTTAGCTCGCAAAGCAATATAACGGGAAGAAGTACTTTATTTGTTACCACTTACGGTTGATTTCACACTAAATGTTGTTTAACTTATGTCTTTTCATTTCTAAGTGACAGCAGTAATTTATTGCTCTGCTCGTTTTTTGTGACGAATGATCGTAAGCATTAGATAATATTTCGAACATTGGTGACTTTATTATTAAGTTGAACTTAAAACTGTTTTAAAACATTTCTCTCCGTTTGTTAGTAAACATATGTAGCTGTATAGGTATATATTCACGCGGACAGCATTTGGCTTTGATATTGTACGTGACACGGTATCTAGTTGCTATTGTTGATCGAAGGTACCTAACTACCAAACACACACATAAAATTTAATAAAATCAGTTCCGATAATCTATACTAATATTATAAAGCTGAACAGTTTGTTTCTTTGCTTGAACAATCTGCGCTAATCTCAGGAACTACTGGTCCAGTCTGAAAAATTCTTTAGGCTATATATCATCACGCTAAGACCAATGGGAGCGGAGCACTATTGCAGAATGTTTCAAAATCGAGGGTTTTTATTCCTTTTGAGAGCTTCCGCTGCGTGCGCTGCGTAAACGGTTAAAGTTTCGCAAAAATCATGTGTGACAGAATTGTTTCCCTTTAAAAGTTCAAAAAAAAAGTCCGCGATAGCATATGTCTATCTTTTGAGGTTGGCTCACTATAAATCGTTTTGCTGGTAACTGAGCGAGTAAGGCACGTTTTTCACACACAAACGCGTCGATTGCTTCAGTAGTTTGCTTCTTCCGAGTACAGTTCCAAATAAATTTCGTGTGGCTGCATTTTCGGCGCAAAAGCAGACTTAATGGCGTCGAGAGCTTGGTTCCACTTTTTGATGTCGCTTTTTACACCGTTCCACCACGTGACAGCAGCACTAGACAATAACAAAGTTAATCCTTCCAAGGCGTCTGCGTCACTAATTTTCTCAATTTTTTTGTAAACTGAGATCTCGGTCACAAATTCTTCAACTTTATCAAAAATTCGTTCACCGTCATAACGCGTTGTGCACGCAGAAAAACTTTTAAAATGTCTATTTCCACTTTCGTTCGCTTCTGTCACTTTTGATATGAGTGCAGTGAATTGTTCCTGAGTAATCATGACGATTTCTTGTTTTTTTTCCGACATGTCAATACTGTCAAAATAATATAAATTCTCTTGAGGGTAGGCTCCTGTGGAAGTGCCGCAGCTATGACGCGTGGCACCGCGTGTGTCACAATTATGTGGAGAAATATGTAAGAGAATAACAACCTTCGTCAGTTGTAATAAGTCTTAATTCTGTATGGACAACAAATATGGTTTTCATCAAAGTTGAATTTGTTGTTCATACAAAATTAAGACTTATACCATCTCACGAACGTTGTTATTAGTACAAATAAGCACTGAAAATATCGTTAAATCTACAAAAAAAAAAAAAACAAATAAGCACTGAAAATATCTTTAAATCTACAAAAAAAAAACACAAATAAGCACTGACAATTCCTTTAGATCTGCAACAAAGGATACAATGTTGGATGAACAACATCACTATTTGCACGGCCAACGAAACGAACAAGAGTGTGGTCCAAAAAAATAAAATAAAATATATAGAAACATACAAAGAAATATATATTTATAAATAAATTTTACATAAATAATAAAATTATAAATGGATCATAGGGAAACAGGGGTTCATGCAAACAGCTTTGCCGCACCCAATACAGAACGTACCCACCAGCTTCTTACACTGGACGCATTTCCGCCTCTTGCGTTGTTTGGGTCCCAATGGGAACTCCGTGAGGCGGTGCGTTATGTCTATAGGTTTGTTCTGTATGGGTGCAGTCGGAATCAGCGAAGAGGTTGAATGTTTAGTGAAAAGTGATTTTATTAGGTACATACGGAAATTGCGGTGAGATAGACTAGAAGTGTGTTGGTGAATGACGTAAGCGTTTAGTACGGAGACGTTGACCAGTCTCCTGAATAATTTTTTGTACCACACCCTTGTTCGTTTTCGCTCGATTGGATACATGGATAGGAGCTGGTCTTTTTTATCCACCCCACCCATCATAATATTGTAATCCAATATTAGGATGGGTTTGGTGGAACCTCGGACTGTATGTTGACCGGTGCCATGGTATGTAGAGATCATAGCCACCCTATTACTATCTTTCCACACCATGGCATCGACGTCCCCTGAGGTAAGACCAGCCATCTATCCTGGGCGCATGTCCCGCTTGGTGAGACTGTGCAGGGCCTGCAGAACAAACTTCCGATCGGTCCGCAGGGTTCCTACACAGTCAAAACCCAAACATTTCAGGCGTTGAGCTAGGCATGGCGAATTGTAGAAGTTGTCCATCCACAATGTGTATCCTTTGTGCTGTAAACCTTTTGTCAGGCGCAACACAATTGACGGCGTAGATGCTTCTAGAGGATCTTCGTAAAGCTGCGGTGGTGATTTTTTATGAGCGTGAATCTCAAACCGCCATGGGTACCCGGTTTGAGATTCACAAATCTCATACGTCTTGATGCCGCGATTTGCTTGTTTGTTAGGAATAACCTGACCGATTTCCAGCCAGCCTTTCCACATCAAAAGACTCTAGTCTAAAGTAATGTTTTGCGATGGAATGTACATCTCCTGAAATTTCTTGTTCAAATGTGAGAGCACTGGTTGAATTTTAAAAAGTTTCGCCTCGGAGAATTCCAGTCCTAGCGCATACATGTCATCGTTGTTATTAAAATGTAAGCATTTAGATATAAGCAAAAATCGGTTAATTGACATGTATGCGCTAAAATAGGGGGTACAACATATGTCAGGGGTGGCACCCCAATACTCATCCAATCGGCTTTTAACCACAACCCCATCGCCAGTATAATAGCGAAATAAACATACAGTTCATCGACCGTGGTGTCACACCACTGGCCGATGCGGCTGTTGGGCTGAAGGCTGTGGTTACTAAGCATCAGGGCTGCCACCTGCTGAGCATACTTATTCGTCTCCGAGACGATGTGCTCCATGATTTGCCGATCCCATATGGCAATGAAAATGTCATAGGGGTCGCCAAAAGGAGTTGTTGGACCGACATTGCTCTGGGAAAACGTTTCTCTCCTCAATTCAGGTGGAATCTGAGGATTCGGAAACGCTGTCCATTCAAAGTCATACAAACTCCTAGGCTGGTCCGTCGCCATCGGAGGGACATCGGTGGATCCAGGTTCGCCGGCAGGCTCTGGGTCAATGGCGGGCGCAGGGTCAGCGGCGAGCTCAGGATCTACAGCTGCATCCTCGTCCAAGGGTGTCTCCATATACGTCCGACACACCCTTGGAACGCACCGATCTGGCTGGAAATCCTCCTCGCCACTGTCATCGCTTTCTGAATCGCTTCCTGTAACATATGATAGATTGCTTTTAAATCTGGTGATAACCAGATGTTTGCCCCTATAGGCAAAAATCAGTTCCGGTGGTGGTCTGGTCTGGTTTAGGGATATCCCCAAACCAAACTAAAACAGCGGGTAAATAATGACCTATGAAAGTATCGATTTCGGCATCAGTCAGGCCACGATGAGAGCGAGGGTTGACGAAATGCGTCGGAGAGGCGGGCAGCAAGCTCGGTGACTCCGACCCTTCATATTCCATAAACCTGGAACAAAAGCAGTGTTGTAGTAGAACCCATATCTTGAGATAAATAGAAAAGTCCGTAAGCGACTTACATTGCCGGCGACGGTACGGTACATGACATCGGAGATGGTGGCGCAGCCGATGAGCATGCTGATGGTGCAGGTGATGATGGTGGGGGTGGTGGCGTGGACGATGGTAGGGTTGATGATGTCGATGCAGACGATGGTGATGGTTGTGGTGCGGGATAGGATCTAGAATGGACATTTTAAAACAAAAGTTAAAACTTGCTAGTAAGCAATACAACCAGAATAATATCTACAACTAACATAGACAAGTAGTACTACTTACGGTTGCCACATGCGCATCCTTTTGGTGTGAAGGGCGGTCTCGAGACCCCGGCCTTCTGGCATCTCTGAGATGTCGCAGATAGAAAGTCTGAAATTCAAAACGATTCAATTTTAATACCCAAAATGATTTTTATTAGTGAAAAATTAATAAAGTTATTGAAAAAATTAAAAGGAAGCGTTAATTAAGCAAAAACTCTAACTCGTTGATAGTGTAAGGTCCTGGTCGCGGTAGCACATTGAGCCGGCCTATACGGCCTACACGGCCTAAGCGTCCTCTGCCACGCCGGCTGCCACGAGGGCTAGGGCCTCGATCCGCACCGGCAACCACTGCCACAGCTTCATCTTCCACCTGGTCCACCTCGTCCTCCTCGCACACGCACGCCTCTGCCGCGTCTTGGTCCTCGCGTAAGAGGTCGGATTCTCTCACTTAAAACATACAAAGAAAAATAAAAGCAATTAAAATATGCAAGTTTTTAGAAAGTAGTAAAAATACGCAAAGAAAAACGCAACATACATACCTAACTTCGATCAACAATAGCAACTAGATATCGGGTCGGCGCAAATAATACGTCTCGGTAAATAACTGCGCATTTGAGAAGTGAGCACTGTGTTTCCAAAAGTTGCAAAAATTATGCCCGAAAAAGAAATTTAACGGCCGCAGGCAGTGTCTTACTTTCGGTAAGTACATGAAGAATAAATTATATTTTAAGCTTTAAACTAACAAATAACACCAAAGTTTGAACAAAATTACCGATTTTAAACCACCGCTACAAATGTTATCGCGTGAGTTGACGGACTGGCCTTGGCCAAAGGCTCGCCAACACACGCACAAACTTTTGTTTAACAAAACAGTAGATGCATGGAGTCGATTTGTGTTGTAATAATTTGTTACCAGAACTTCAAATTTTTTTGGTTAAAATCGGTTTATGCTATTTTTGTGTCTGTTTCTTGGACTCTAATTAGATACTTAGCTTTCCCTTTTTTATTTTAGCGTTCCAAGCAATCCGTTTACGCGTGCAAAACGGATCTCGATTGTCGCCTGAGAAAGAAGAGATGCTCTTGTATTATGAAGATTATAAAGATGTGGAATTATGTGATATTTTTATTTGTGACATCCAGCAATAGACACCTTGGCCAGCCCGGATACATTTGAAAACAACAAGCGTACCTACTTACATTTTTGTGTACGACACATAAAAACACTGAAAAAGTAAATAAGCATATTACTACTTATATACACAAAAACGGATCGCTAATAAAATAATAAGTAATGCTAACAAACATAGATGCCCAAAACAACGAAACTTTTACGTTCATACCGTTTTATAAATTATTTTAGTGTTTAACGCGACTCCGTACCTCCTGTAGTAAAATTTGAAGAAGCAAAAAGAAACGAAACAATACGATTTAGCTCGCAAGGCAATATAACGGGAAGAAGTACTTTATTTGTTACCACTTAAGGTCAACCTTATGTCTTTTCATTTCTAAGTGACAGCAGTAATTTATTGCTCTGCTCGTTTTTTGTGACGAATGATCGTAAGTATTAGATAATATTTCGAACATTGGTGACTTTATTACTGGGTTGAACTTAACTGTTTTAAAACATTTCTCTCCGTTTGTTAGTAAACATATGTAGCTGTATAGGTATATATTCACGCGGACAGCATTTGGCTTTGATATTGTACGTGACACGGTATCTAGTTGCTATTGTTGATCGAAGGTACCTAACTACCAAACACACACATAAAATTTAAAAAAATCAGTTCCGATAATCTATACTAATATTATAAAGCTGAACAGTTTGTTTGTTTGCTTGAACGCGCTAATCTCAGGAACTACTGGTCCAGTCTGAAAAATTCTTTAGGCTATATATCATCACGCTAAGACCAATGGGAGCGGAGCACTATTGCAGAATGTTTCAAAATCGAGGGTTTTTATTCCTTTTGAGAGCTTCCGCTGCGTGCGCTGCGTAAACGGTTAAAGTTTCGCAAAAATCATGTGTGACAGAATTGTTTCCCTTTAAAAGTTCAAAAAAAAAAGTCCGCGATAGCATATTTTAATTTTAATTTTAATTTTAATTTTTATTAAATAGGAACAACAAACTGCTACTTTATGGAATGTTACAAAAATAAATCATAAGTTACTTAAATAATAACGTAGCCCACCGCGCTGTTCACAGATTACCATTAATGATAATACTTTAAATTCACTAGGTGGTGAACTGTACATGCATGACAGTTACATGAAAAATATATAAAAAAAATAAAAAAAATAGAAAAAGTATGAAAAAAAACGAATATTATAAAACAAGTAAAGAACTAGACCAAGAGTTCAAGTGTGTCATACAAAAGGCTACGAAACCTTTTCAAAGAGCATGTGAATATATCTATGTGTTCAAATGCTTCATTGTAGGTTGCTGTCATTCGCCGAATCGGTGAACGTACACCAGTGTTAGATCGGCAGGTACCTATTGCAAAAAGTTTGCCTGCACGCAGCCGCCGTCTATGAACAGTTCTGGGGACTGCATAGCATAATAAATTATTTAAATCAATACAATCAAAATTGCCGTTAACAATGTTATACAATGTCATTGCTTCTAATTGTTTACGTCTAGAGCTGAGCGTCAAAAGCCTGTATTTACTGAGCAAATGGTTATACGGTAGATAAGTTTTGTGACACCTGTAGTGCATATGCACATGTCTATCTTTATATATGTATAGCATATGTCTATCTTTTAAGATTGGCTCAATATAAATCGTTTTGCTGGTAACTGAGCGAGTAAGGCACGTTTTTCACACACAAACGCGTCGATTGCTTCAGTAGTTTGCTTCTTCCGAGTACAGTTCCAAATAAATTTCGTGTGGCTGCATTTTCGGCGCAAAAGCAGACTTAATGGCGTCGAGAGCTTGGTTCCACTTTTTGATGTCGCTTTTTACACCGTTCCACCACGTGGCAGCAGCACTAGACAATAACAAAGTTAATCCTTCCAAGGCGTCTTCGTCACTAATTTTCTCAATTTTTTTGTAAACTGAGATCTCGGTCACAAATTCTTCAACTTTATCAAAATTTCGTTCACCGTCATAACGCGTTGTGCACGCAGAAAAACTTTTAAAATGTCTATTTCCACTTTCGTTCGCTTCTGTCACTTTTGATATGAGTGCAGTGAATTCAAGTGAATTGTTCCTGAGTAATCATGACGATTTCTTGTTTTTTTTCCGACATGTCAATACTGTCAAAATAATATAAATTCTCTTGAGGGTAGGCTCCTGTTTATCCGCCAATGTGAAGGTGCACCGGTAAAAATGTGGGTACTCCGATAAATTTGTTGCGGGTAGAAGAAGATTACGTTGGGCGCCAATATAATGTAATGTTGATTACTTTGCCTATGTATGTATAGAATCAAGTCTATCCGACTAAACAGTGCTGCTGGGGAGTTTGTTCCGCCACTTATTCTTCCCAGCTAAAGCACTAGGAAGTGGTGAAGGGTGGGCGTTTTGGGGGACTGTCTCATGTACTTTGACGTTCATAAAGTGCTGATTCTCAGCCTAATTTGAATAAATGACTTTTGATTTTGATTTTTTTTTTGAATGGTGGCGGTAGAATAAAACCAACGTTGGATGACAGATAGGGAGTTTATTCACTTAACTTCAAATACTTGACAGATTTTAGGAAACAAAGTTAAACTTAGGTTAAACCTATGAGTGGCTCTAGGGATGGACAAAATCAAAATCAAAATCAAAATATTTCATTTCACATAAACCTGCAAGGGCACTTGTGAAACGTCAGAAGCTAGGTGCACGGTTCCAATTTGTCGCTTCCTATGGAGAAGAGCCGGCAAGAAACTCCACGGTTACTCTTTTAAAAATAATTGGGTTTTACAATGTTTTCAAATTACAGTGATAACTGGACTGCGGGGCTAACTAGCTAGCTATTCCTGAGAGTGACGGTGCCTCCGCTCAGGTCAAGCTTATGACAACAGTGGTGACTGCGGGGCTATCGACCACTGTGGCTTCTAAGTAGCGAGTGAGTGACCGTTCCTCCATGGTTGATCGTTTATATAGTCGGTTTTGACAGAGTGTGTGTCTTCATCATCTCATGCTTGTATGTGGTTGTAACATTCGTTGACGTTACGGATACTTCACACGTTGAATATTAGATGAGGATACTAGATCCTGTTGGTACTGTTGCTGTTAACGGCACATCGCTGATTGATCTTGTTTGTGTTGCGATCTACTAGGGTGGCGTATTGTTGTGCACACAATCCGGTAAATGGCGTAAGGCGTCGTGTTATAAATGTAAGATGCTTTGAGTTACATATTCTTTGAGGAGGAGGAGAGAAGAATGTGTTATAATATACAATTTTGCCTACTCCCCGTATATTCCAAACATGGCCCAATAATTTCGAGGAATATGACGAGAAAGCATTTGGTACAAGATTTCGTACATAGAAACGTAGTGAGTGCTCAGGAATTACTTGATTTAATTACGTTTACAGTGAGTGCCGAAAGCATTAAATTTGTCAGCCAGATGCTTCCGATCCCAATTTTTCGGCATTTGTCGTAGCGTCTTTCACAAAATAATGTTAAATCATTCGATCATTCGGTCATTTTCGACTCACTCATTCAAAAACATTCGGTTATTTAACCGTTGGGTAGAATTGAATAGTGAACTCGAAAAAAATGCAACCGCATTTGGCAAACAAACCTATTTAAACATGGGTTTAATGCTAACAGGACGGTTATGTTGTAGTTGGTGAACTCGGGTCTTAGATATTTTATTTTCAACCAGCACACTTTCTCTACATTCTCCGCTATAGTTTTGTTTTTAATTATTTTCGAAGCAAGTGCTTTTACATCAATCATGTCTTGATATGACAATTCAGTTACATAATATGATGTTACATTTTTATTTTACCTTTTTGATCTTGCCCGTAGCCTAGTAATTTAATTTGCAACAAAATTTGTTCTAAGTTATCGTAGGTACATACCTCATGCTGGCTCCAGACTCGCGAGACGCCTCCTAGAGGCTCTCGGCACTAGTCTTGGCGAGTGGAGGCCGCAGGAGTGTCAGCCATCCACACTCTCGATTTATTCAGTTGCCCACTACGTCTACTCTACTACGTCTACTATGTCTTGCGTTTATATCACATAAGAGTGAATTTCAACAGGTCCTATAAAATCTTCATTACCGTGTTTTTTTTTCATCTTAAGTTTTTTTTTTTAAAACCGCTTTTATTAAAGTTTTTGATAATGTATATATTCTTGCTTAATGTCTAGCAGATAACTTAAAAAAACTAACGACATATCAGGATTAAAAATTTCGTGCCACGGCGATGAAACATGCGTGCACGGCAATGAAACAAGCGTCCACGGCAATGAAAGAACTGTGCAATGGCAATGAAAGAATCAATCCACGAAAATTAAAAAATATTTAATGAGATAGACAGATAGATAGAATAAAAATGACTGTTTATAAGAGGTCTTGATTCCAACACTTGTATGGGAGTAAAATTTGGGTAAGGAGATATTACAAAAAAGAATGAGAGTACAATAAGTAAACAAAGACTGTTGAATTACACTCGCAACACTACTTAGAGACTTTAATACTACAGTCTTTCTTTTCTTATACATACTCCCATATATCCAAATCTTACTCCCATACACAATATGTCTGGGTTTGCCTTTCCCTCTCGGAGACAGGCATGATCAGATATATTTTTGCACTTGACAAAACAAAATAGCTTCTTCAGAAAACGTATATTGTGATCTGTAGCAAGTAAGATGCATTTTCAAAATATCAAGTAGTAAAAACACAATCATCTAGATACTCTTAAAACCTTTCAGGTATAATCTTATCTCTTATTAACCTAAGAACACAATGTGAGTATATGGCACTAGGAAATTCAGCCTTTCAAGTTTAACTTACAGCTAACTTACACTAATCTTTATACATAAGTAAATCACATTTAGGAACTTTTTTGGCAGTCTTAATTATTTATTATGAAAATAAGCAAAATTATATTTAATCAGATAAGGAGGTACTTAAAAATTTAAATTTGATCAGTATCAGTATCAATTATGGTAAACAAAATAGTTTTTTTTCTAGGTTTATTAGTTGAATATAGACAAACTATCATCTGAATCACTACTTAAGTCTATATCTGGTTTTGATGTTTTTGTATGGTTTTCCTCAAAAGTACCAGATTTTTTCCAACTCGAGCACAATGGTACACTTGTAGCACCACTACAGTTTAAGTTTTTAAAATCATAAGTTTCTAAAATTATACTATCAAACTGAGGTACAGCTGCTGGCTGGATAGTTTTTGGTGTAGAAGTTGAGGGTTTAGGAGCCAATGTAAGTTTATCAGTTAATTTGACTGGACGCATTTTACGGATAGAAGTTTTAGGTGTAGTTTTAGTACAGTTTGATGAGTGTTCAAGAGGAGTTGATATCTGGAGTTTCGTTGAAAAGTCATAAAATCCTAAGTGATTACCATGAGGGCATTCTATGACATTGTTAAGACATTCAATATTTGTGCAAGATAAACGACGCAATGCTAAACGGTTGCCTGATTCTGCAGTCCACACAACTTGGTGGACTTTTAAAGGACCTGGGAAAGGTTTCAAATTGTCAGGTAGTAACCAGTCCTTTTCAGTGATCTGATAATCTTCTACGAGTTCTATTTTAACGCCCTTGACAGAGGACTTCAAAGCATTCACAAATGCATCAAGATCAGGAATGTCACTCTGTAATGCAACGTATTGGTCAGCAGTTCTCTTTAAAAGTCCACCAACGCCATCTGGAGCACCTTTGCCGTGACCGCATTCGCAATAATTCCAAACTACTTTGTTAATTGAAGAAATGTAGATCGAAAGTCGAGACATTATATAAAATATTTTTTTGTTACGATATTATCCAGAAGGAGAATCAGAAACTATGTAAATATTTTGAACCAAAGGTACTGTTATTTCTATTTCAGTCAAAATTGGAATCAGATGTGCCCACACTGCAGCAGCATCGTGTCGTAAAGATGTACTTATAGTACAAAAACATTGGGTTTTTGTCGTGTGACCTTCAATATTAAAATAAAGAACTGCAGTGTTTAGAGTAAATTGCTTTCTACTACCACCAAAGTGTACCGACTGAATTTCAGAATTATATTTAGCACTGTAATTTTCGTTAAAATCCATATGTATAAGACAGTCATTCTCGGTCAAATTTTGCTTAATTTCTTTAATTGCATCGGTCTGATTACGAATGTTGGCTTGTGCTTAATCATTGTTGATTAAGGAATAGCTGAAGATTCGTTTCAAATTGTTTTATGAGTATTAACGTTTCTACGTGGTGTCGTACTTTTTCAACGATGATGGCAGTTTTCTCAATCCCATTTTTTGTGTAAGAGTTTTTCTGTTTTTCCCAGGCCCAATATAAAACTTTTTCCGAGTTGTCAATTTCTTGGTATATTAGATGTCTGTTTTTACAGGTAGTACACTTTCTTTGTAGACATTCCAAGTTATAAATGTCGCAACATATGCTCTTAATAACGTCAGTTGTCGAATTTTCTTTTATGATATGATTCTTTTTTAGAGATTCAATTAGCAGATTCATGTTTTCGTGTTTTTCACACAAGCAAGTGTTGCACATATTTATTTTTGGTTGCAGCACCCAAAAAGGTTTTAAACGTGAAAACGTTACGTAGCTCATAGGTGGATAACCGGACTCTATGTATTTTCTGTGTACATTTTTTATTGTATCCGTCATTAAACGTTTCTGTTTCTTTGTTCCATTTCTTGTTATCGTGTCGTTTTTGCCTGGACACATGCTTGAATTTTCGTCGTCTTCATAAAACTTGAGTACAATTTGGCGGCGTCGAGTTTGTTTTGGGTTACTTTTGTCGCTCTTATCATTCAAATCTATCGCTGGCTGTTTTTCTTTTCTTTTTTTTTTTTTTTTTTGGGTGGGAAATCATCAAATAATTTCTCCCGCTCTGGGTGGAGCGGGAGGGCGTGTCAGACTTTTACTGACTAAAACCCACCCGTGTTCCTTCAGTTGCCTGTGTGCCAGGGGCGGCGGTATCTCTTTCGAACAACCCGCACCCCCGGCAGGCATCGGCCCTTGCGGGCCCCTCTGTTGCTGCTGACATCTCTTTGAGGCGCGCGTGGAACACAACGCGCCGTTGACCCGGGCTTGGTCCTTACCGGACAGCGAGGTACCCATTACTCGCCGTCCGCAAGCCCGTGCCTACGGTGGCCGGGAATCAGCCTGGGATTCCCGACGCCCAGGGCGTCTCCTGCGAAGGCCACGGCTATGAGGGCGCATGTACTGCATCTCCCTCACGTGCGCCGCCTCCCTCTTTGCGAGCATAACTGCTTCGCTGAAGGAGGCGACTGCCAGCCATGCCCTCTCGCTCCGTACCATGGCCTGGACCAGGGTCGGACGCGAGAGATCGCCGCCGCCGATCACCTCCACGAGGACACGGCGTTGCTCCGCCCAAGCTGGGCAGACCTCCACCGTATGCTCCACCGTGTCCTCTGGGCGATCTTCGCAATGGAAACACCCGGGCGTTTCCTCCCGCCCTATCCGAAACAGGAACCTCCCGAAACAGCCATGTCCGGTGAGGACCTGTGTCAGGCGGAAGGTGAGGACGCCATGCCGCCTCTCAAGCCACTCCTCAAAGAGGGGACTTACCGCCGCAATCGCGGCGTGCCCAGCACTGGGTTGCGACAATCGCACTTTCCACGTCGCCATGAGATCCTGCCGGAGCTCTGTCCGCCGTGCCGCGATTTCCCGCGGCAGCGGAGTTACGCCCCGGCCTCCTCGCGCCACTCCCAAGTAAGCGCGAGAACGTTTGCCTCCAGATCCCATGGCGGTAATCCGGCAAGGAGGCCCGCCGCCTCACCGGAGATCGTGCGGTATCCCCGGATCATCCGGATGGCCATGACCTGTGCTGGTTGGCGCCTCAATGTAGGCGCCCACACCGGCGCCCCGTATAGGGCCATGGCCCGCACGACCCCCGCGTAGAGCCTCCGGCAGGAGGCGTTTGGCCCCCCTAGATTGGGCAGGAGCCGCTTCAAGGCAGCCCCGGCCCGCTCCAGTCTGGGAGCCAAACGTCGGAAGTGCTCCGCGAAGTTCCACCGGCTGTCGAGGACAAGTCCTAGGTACTTCATCGTCGACTCGACGCCGATGTGAACCCCTCCCACCGTTATCTGGGAACCCGTCAGTGGCGCATTCCAAAGACCATGAAACCACATGGCCTCGGACTTGTGCAAGGCCACCTCGAGTCCCAGTTGCCGGATCCTATCGACGATTGTCGCAACTCCGTGTGTCGCTAAGTCGGCCGCCGCCTGGTACGACCTCCCTTGCGCCAGGACCAGCGTGTCGTCAGCGTAGCAAACTACGCTGACGCCGCTAGGGAGGTCGGCGCGCAGCACCCAGTCGTATCCGATGTCCCACAGATGCGGCCCCAGGACCGATCCCTGTGGGACACCGCACGACATCTCTTGCCGGTTCCACTCTCCTAGGTGACCGGGGTAGATGACGGCCCTGTCCGTCAAATAGGCCTCGACCACACGACAGAGGTAGGTCGGCATCCGGTGATACCGGAGTGCCTCCCTTATGCAACTCCAGGGCAGGGTGTTGAAGGCATTGGCGATATCCAGAGACACCGCCAAGACGACCCCACCCCGGGCCACTGCATCCCCCGTCGTGAGGGCTCGCACGCGCATGATGGCGTCCACCGTGGAGCGCCCCCTGCGGAAACCGAACTGGCTCTCCGCCAAATCCGGCCCCACCCGCACCAGCCGCCCGACGAGGCGGTCTGCAATGACTCTTTCAAAGAGCTTGCCCACCTCGTCGAGCAGCATACTATATTCTTTTCTTTGATTGGTAACTCTATTTTTATCTCTCTGAATAAGTCTTTCGAACCGTTTTTTATATAAGTTCCTTTCGCGGGCAACTTGATCTAATTTTTTTTTGTAATCCCATGAGCTGGGAGTGTTTAGATTTTTGGTATCTATCTCTATCACGTTGAAATTTTAAAGTTGCAATAGAAGACTCTGATGCTACTCATGTTTGGCGCTAGTTGCCTGCCTGGGTGACTGTTGTGGACTACTTGTGGCCAGAAAATTAGAGCTACTTTCTATTAGTGTGCCAATCCGCAAATTTTCACAGCGACGTCGGTTTGATTTTAAAGATTCAAGACGCGAGCTACGTCTTATTAGAGGGGTCATCGGCATGTTATCATTATGAGCTACTTGAGATAACCCAAAAGACGTTTCATTTGGCTCTATCCTTGGTGTTTCAGTATTTTCTACATCATAAGTCACATTTGGACGTGTTTTCTTACGAAGAATTGCTGTCTTTTTTTTGTAAGAAGCAAGTGCACTCACCAAGTTTTTCTTGCGAAGATTCCGAAGCTTTTGCGAAGTCATTGCACTTCGAGGAACAACTACTCCTGCAGCCTTCTTTTTAAGATATCGTTCTCTTTCTTTTCTTAGATACTCCTCTTTTAATACAGGGTCGCTTCTTAATTTTTGACGTCGCTTTTGTTCAGCCAATCTTTTCCTCTCCTTTCTCTCCTCTTCAGATAATTTTGGTTTAGGCATCTTGGCATCCTAAAAATAAACAATCCATTATTAAAATCAGACTGTAGTATGTGAGGGTGCTTGCGTGTGTGTGAGTGTATATACGTGTGATATAGTACCAAATGTTACATCATTTTGTAAGGTTAACATGAAAACATCTTTTTGTAGTTGTCTGTACAGTAAAAAACTCATCAAGTCTAAAGAGAGACCAGAGAGAGAGAATCTAGAGTTAACTTGTCGAGTTTTGTACTGTCAGTAATCGGTATTACCTGTATTACAGGTGACAAAAGATGTTAAGTTGCCTAATCATACCATGGCGATGAAAACACAAGTCCCGGAAATGAAATACCTGGCCACGGCAATGAAACTAAATTGTTTTACAAAGCATGGCAATGAAATTTTTTTCATTGCCGTGTCTTTTTTTTCATTGCCATAGCAAATTTCGGCCACGAAAACCACGGTAATGAAAGCACGGCGATGAAAATCAAGGCAAAAAATATAAATAACAAAAAATCTATTAACTATTCGAAGAAATAAACACTTCACAAATTAACATATGAGTAATGGTGTTCTATCGAATGCTTACTCATGAAGACAAACTTATTCTAAATATAGTTATACCTATCCACGGCGATGAAAGAAAAAATGTCAGATAACATAAAAATTGAATACTTACATTTATGGCGCGAAAACGCAGGCACGTGTGTACGTCCTTCCACGTTGACCACTTAGGCAGCACTAATATGCAACGTTTAGCATACCAGGAGGCCCGGGGACGCAAGTCGTAGGTAAAACACTATCCTTGAACATGATTAGGACACGGCGATGAACGGTAGTTCTGGGACAAGTGATTTTTTATTAACCATTCATTGTATTGTTTAAATATTTGAATAAATGTATTCCGTAACAATACTTTAACTATTCATGTACCAAATAAAACTAGGTTTTAATATAAATAACCAATAGATTTTTATCAATGAGTCCTAATACACAACAAGGTGAAGTGTGGACAAACACGGCAATGAAAGATTTCGAGGTTTAATTTTTTTTTTGGAATATCCATTAATCTAATAAAATAAAATATTTAGTGCTACACATAGATTACTATTTCACCTAACCGGAAAAAAATGTGAGAACATTATAACTATGTTTTTAGTACCGATTTCATTGATGCCACGCAATTTTCGGTCCCGGGAAATTCACCCATAACTAAAACAAGAAAGTCAAAACGGAGAAGGTGGTGGATGACCGCAATACACCGCAACAGAACAATGTATTTGAATTTGATGATTTTTTTTTGAATTTATTATTGTATGCCTAATTTTTTCCTAATTTCATGAAAATTTATACTGTAAGTAGACATGTTATATTAGACTACTACAAAAAAACATGTGCATAGTCCTAGAGTATTTTGGTGCTTAAGAATACAATATGCACTACGGTTTTTACTATCTTAAAATATTTTTTTCTTTTACAGACAAACTATGGATAAACAAATTACAGAACTACTTTCAGAATAATCTGGTGAAATTGAAAATTTTGTACGCATTTTGTGTTCTTCGATTTTGAATACATATTGAACAAAGTTGCTCCTTTTATCGCAAAGCAAGATACTAAACTAAGGCTCGCTATACCGCCCAAAGTACGACTTGCCATCACATTAAGGTTTTTGGCTACTGGCGACAGTTACAAAAGTCTACATTTTTTATTTAAAGTTTCGAGTCAGTTGATTTCAACAATAATATCAGAAGTTTGTGCTGCAATTAACGAAGCATTAAAAGACCAAGTAAAGGTAAATTGTTTAATTAGGTACATTTAAAATAATCTTTAGAAAAGTTTTATTAATAAAAATAAAATTTTAGTTGTTGTTTGTAAACAAAACAAAAACATCATTCCTGGCTGTAATTAAAATTTTCGAGATCATCTCTGGCTGGTGAAACTATTACTTGATCGGACAAAATTGTAACTGATTGTGATTTGCCGTCTGGGTTATGATTCGGATCTGGAATGTGCAAAACAGGCGGATACGTAGTTTGATTCGGTGCAATAATAACCGGCCTAGGTGATGGCATTCGAGCAGTATTTTGTTGTTGTGGAGTATGTCTATGGATAAGATCAGAGTAAGATGAATGAGAAGAAACAGGTTGTGAATTGTCGATTGGGCTACGATGCGGACTTGGAATATATTGGAGAACTGGAGGATATGTAACTTGAGCCGGCATATATTATGATTTCGTACAATTTTGTTCGATAGGTACAGCAGGTTCTGAATATGATGTACAAGATTCGGTTCGTTTTGGTATTCTCATTACATTAGGTAAAGGTTCAGAGTAAGAAGATTGAGAAGAAGTAGGTCGTTGTGGGATGTAATGAGATGCATACAAATTAGGTGATGGGCTACTAATATTACGTAAACGGTTTATAAACATGCCATCTATTTCGTACATGAAAATAGTACGTTCATTTTCAGGTAGCCCCGTAATTTTTTGGCAAGTAACTTGCAGTACAACTCGCACTCGTCTTTTTCAGTTCTTTGGTCTTTCAGAACACTATTTAAAGTGTTAAATGTATCTTTCATCTGCTTGCTAGTTTCATCTATGAGATATTCAGAGCCTTTTGCTCGTCGATGCGGGTGCTGTGGTGGAAGTGACTGATGGCTAGTTGATGCAATTGGAGATTGCGGCTTTGGAGATTCCTTATTTGTACTTGACTCTTCTTCAGTTTCAACAGCTTGTGAATTGTTTCCCTAAAATGCGTTAAAATGCGTAAACTTTTGCGTTTGTAATATTAATAAAGAAAGGGTTTTTATTAGAATATTTAATAATTGTTTATGTTTGTTTCAGATCCAGTCTAGTGCCCAGGAGTGGCTAGATATAGAAAAAGGATTTAGAAAATCCTCACTGCGTTGGAACAATTGACGGCAAACACATAGTTTTACAATGCCCTGTTGGATCTGCATCAGAATATTATAACTACAAAAATACATTCAGTATTGTTCTTTTGGCATTAGTTGACAGTAATTATCGTTTTATTTTCGCTGACATTGGAAGCCAGAGACGAATCAACGATGGCGGAGTGTTTAGGAATTCTTTGTTGTGGCAAAAAGTTTGCTCAAACAATCTTAAATTGCCATTACCATCTCCCCTTCCAGGTTCAGATAAAAATATGCCTTATATATTTATAGCAGATGGCGCATTTGCTCTAGATACTCATGTAATGAAACCATACCCAGGCAATCAAGCTAATGGCTCGCAAAAATGAATTTTTAACCAGCGATTATCAAGCGCACGTGTAGTAGTAGAGAATGTTTTTGGGATATTGTCGTCAAAATTTAGAATTTTCAGAAAACCTGTATTATTTGATCCTAACAAAGCATCAGTAGTATCAATGACATGCATTTTACTGCACAACTTCCTTAGAAGGAGTGAAACATCTAGCACATTATACACTCCTGCATGTACAGTGGATATTTTTGATAATAATGGGATTTTGGTCCAACCTGGTTCCTGGAGAAATGACGTTCACAATGACGGTGCCCTGCAGCGTCTGGATCAAATACTACGCAGAGCAACATTAAATGCAACTCAGATAAGAGAAGAGTTTACTTCATATTTAATGGTTAAACGAACTTACCATAAGTGATGTTCGACCATAATTATACGAGACGTTACATCCGAAGAAATTTAATTATAACTATGTAGTTTCACTTCTCAATGTACTAGGCGTCGCACATAATTTTTAGAGCTGTGAAAATAAAAATCAAATTATAAAAAATCAAATTAGTTCTAGACTACATCCGCCGACCACAGCGCCATCTCCGCGAAACGTCATTCATTTTTAGAGATGCTATCACGCTACTCTCGTTTGATGAATTGTTTGATGGGCTTTAGTTTATGGGTTCGGGGGGACTTTAAATCTCTTCGGATGTAACGTCTCGTATAATTATGGTCGAACATCACTTAAGGTAAGTTCGTTTAACCATTAATTATACTTACGACGTTACATCCTCAAGATTTAATTATTACTATGTAGATGTTTAGCGCTTTCAATCAAACGAGACTTGTAAGGAATTTTACGAAAAACGAACACGATATAAGTCTATTAATCATATATATAATTTATTCAGTATACTTAAACAGTTTATAAACATTAATCAATTATAACTAACAAAAATTCCATCTTCTGCTTAATGTGAACATTAATATTAAGTAGCTAGGTATTAAGCAATCAACAATTTTACCTAAAATTAACTCTTATAAATTGCCTCCGCAAATGCGTTATCCTCATCTACTGTAATCGGACGATTATAAAATTTTGCGAAGGTTAGAGAGTTCCCTGACCAACCTGCGGTTCTTTTAATTATGTCTACTGAAACCCCCTTACGACTAGCTGCCGAAGTTGACGCGTGGCGGGTGCTATGAGCTGTAAAAACCCCTGTATCAATACCACTATCAGTCAAAATGTTTCTAATCCATCTACTTATAGTTGCGGCACTAGCGTTATGGATTGGTTTCTTGACAGTAAGAATAAATCTATCGGTTTGTGGTAAGCTCCTATAATTCTTGGTGGCTTCAATATACGCGGCCAATGTTTTTGCTGGACAAATTTGTTCTCCATTATGGAAAAAGGGTATAATTAAATGAGGCGCCGATCTGTTTGGAGCCGAAGTTTTGATTACATCATTTATATTAATAACTATCTTCATGTTACTGAGTTCAACACTAGACAAACGTATGAGCGATAGCGTCTGCACACGTTGTGCAGTTGACAATGCGAGCAGAGCTACTAATTGTTTGGATAGAGAGGCCAACGTCTGGTTCTCGTTTGGATAGTAATTTGAAAGGTGATCTAATACAAGGTTAGGATCCCATGTAGATTTATATCTAGGAAAGGAAGGTTTGGTCCTAAATACTCCTTTCATGAATCTAATTAATTCGATCATCTTGACTCATACATTTACCCAATATTAAAGCAAGTGCAGAACGACAGGTGTTGAGGGTTGAATAATTTGCGCCTAAATTATATTCACTAACCAAAAATTCAAGAACGTTAGGAATATTGTTTTCAAAAATATTTATATTCTTTTTCGTACAAAAAAGCCAACATTTTTTTAGAACTACATTATATTGTTTAAGAGTGCTGTCCGCTAACGATGATATTATTATTTTAATAGCATTATCTGGTAACGATTGTTTTACGTACGATTGCTTGATAATACTGACACCAGGGTAAGACCTGTCCAAAGTGGGTGTGGAGTCCTGAAAGGTGATAAAAGTAATGAGGGACTCGGTTCTAAATAAATAACCTGGTTTTGAGAAAGCGATAAAAACAGTGGATACCATGGCTGGCTAGGCCAATAAGGTACAACTACAATCCCAGTGGCTTTTTCTGTAACAATTTTTCTTAAGCATTTAAGAATCAGTGAGAACGGGGGAAACGCGTAGAAAAAATGAGGCGACCAGTCTATTGTAAATGCATCTATGTTATACGCTGAAGGATCTCGTTTCCACGAAATGTATTTTTTACATTTTGCGTTCAATCGTGTGGCAAACAGATCTATTTGAGGGTTTCCAAAACTATTTGTAATTTTTTCAAAACCAGGCAAAGCTAAGTCCCATTCAATGTCAATATTTAAACGTCTGGATTCGTGATCCGCTTCTGTATTCTCTTTAGACTTGATGTACGAAGCAAAAACAAAGAGTTTCCTTTGCTCACACCATTGCCAGATTTCTCTAGCTATGTCATTAAGGTGTGTATATTGGATTCCCCCGTACCTATTTACATAAGCTATAGCTGTTGTATTATCGATCCTAAGTAAAATCTCCTTATTGTAAAGATCTTTAGCGAAGCACTGTAAGCCAATAAGAGCTGCCTTTAGTTCTAAAAGATTTATTTGCTCTTTAGATTCGGTGTCATTCCAAAAACCATGAGCACGTACTCCATTACAATATATTCCCCAAACTGTAAGGGATTAATCAGAGAAGATTTCCAAATCATATCTACTACTACGTATTGGGTTTTTTAATGTTAAAATATTATTATGCCACCAGGAAAACTCTGACTTAAGAATAGGCGAAAGCTTCATGACACAATCGTAATTGTCTTTAGAATTACGCAAAGCTAGAAATTTTTCACGTTCGAAACGTTTCGTATACAACCAACCATAAGAAATTGCCGGGCATACCGAGCAGAGTAACCCTAGGTACTTTGCAAAATCCCTAATTGTTAAAGATCTTTTTTTGGCAATTCGTTTTGTTTGGTCGAGTATTTTTCGACGTTTTGTATCTGGTAGCATTAGACACATATCTACTGAATTTATTTCGAAACCTAGAAATTTTTGAATTTGTTTTGGTATCAATCTACTTTTTTCTTTATTAATGATAAAACCCAATCTCTCAAGAACGTGTACTGCTGCAGCTGTACTTTCTAGACAACTATTAAAAGAGTTATTTATGAATAACAAATCATCTAAGTAAACAACTAGGAGTAACCCTTGGTTTCTAAGATGAGTGACCACAGGCTTCATTAATTTCGTAAAAACGAAAGGTGCTATAATAGACAAGCCAAAAGGGAGACACTGAAATTCAAAAGTAGAACCTTGAAATCTAAATCACAGGTATTTTTTACTAGAACTGTGAATGCACATGAGTGCACTAAAAAATATGCTTCCTGTAAGTCCATAGTCGTCATGAAACAATTTTTACTGATTAATTTAGTAGCAGTACGGATGTCTTCCATTTTAAAGTGCTCCGGACTGATAAATTTATTTAGACATTTTAAATTTAAAATGAACCTAAACGACCCATCGCTTTTTGGAATCAAAAAAATATTAGAAATAAACTGGCCAGGCACGTCACAGCATTTTTTAATAGCCCCTGAAGACAATAAATTTGAAATTGACAGCTTTAAGTGTTCATGTTCTGTTTTGCTAAACCTTGAGTTAGATGGTTCAAACCTTTGAAAAGGAAGCTCATCAAAAGTAATTTTTAAGCCTTTAACATAGTTTAAGACTATTGGATCTTTGGTTATTACTTGCCAGTAGCTAACATAGTGGCGCAATGTACCAGCGTGAACTATTACCGCTACTGGTTCCTGCGAGTTCTGTAGTACATCTTACGGACAGGAGGGGCTCGATTCGCAGCTGGTTGCCTCCGACCTTGCTGTGTCGAGTTTCCTTGATTGGATGGGTACCTCGGCTTCTGCCCACCCGTTTTGGTACCCCTGGTTGATTGAAACCTGGGTGGGCCTCTCCAGTTTCCTTGTTGTCTAGATGTGGAAGGAACGTTAACGTTGCTGCGCTTTATTTGTAGACCTGATTTTTCAGCTGTTTTTGTGGCTTTGATCTTTTCTCCAAGGTCAACCCCGAACAGAAATGAATCTCGTTTTATGTCTCTGATTGTAGTGGTAAATTTTCTATCGAGTGAAGAAGTTATCAACTTCCTTCTATGTTGTGAGTTCTTGTAGTGTAAGTCAAGAAAAATCTTACTAACTTCTGACAGCTTTTTCAAGATTTCCACCTTTGGCTGGTCTTCTTTAATCAGAGACGAAGCCAGATTACTAAGACCAGCAATGCCCAGCCCAAGTTGGTTCTGAGCCCTTTCGAGGAGTTTATCCCGATGCTTAATGTTGTCACTTACAATGGCAGACATTTCTAAATTGAGCTTTGGTGCTTTCGATAAAGTGAAGTTCTCCGGCGTTAAAGTTTTCTTTAAAGTGGCTTCCTTCACCTCTTTGGTCAACCCTTCTATTACGATTCTACCCCAACGTTTAGAAATCTCTTCATTTATAGTCGGGCCCAAGACCTCATCTTTGCCTTTGGAATCTCCCAGGGCCTCTAATATTTTGGGCGGTAAAACCTCGGAATCGCCTATTGGGACCAGAATCCTGAGGGAGCAAATTAGATACGTCTGCATTATCTGTAGAATCGCCGGTAGGCGGTGGACTAGCGGGGACTACAACGCCAGATCTGATTGGAATATTATCTTCTGATTCATCTGAACACAAAGATAACTGCGGCGAGTCTGGTGTAGGCGACCTTGAGCAATAATGGTCATATTCTGTAAGTTCAAAGAAGAAACAAAGTTGTAGTTGACGCAGTGTTGTCTTTTAGTCTTTGTACGCAGTCACGTTGCGCCATTCGAAGTCATTGTACGTATTCTCGATACGCCACTAGACTAAATTGTTATCAGCCGTGCTCACGTCACGGAGTATAACTTTTATAGATTCAGGAATCCAATCAATTCCCACTAGCATCTAACGGTCATAGTTAGGATCTATATATCCCTTATAAAAATGACACAAAAATGAAATGAAATGTAACAAAAAAATAACACTAGACAAGCGAATCTACTCCTTATTGTGAACGTGATAAACAACAAAGTTAACATTTTCAACAAAATTAAAATGTTACCTTTAATGAAGGTAGACAGCAAAAATATCACAAATCAAAACGGACGGACGGACCCCTCGGCTGTGAGGCAGACTCATTGAGTCTGATAATAGTACAAAAGTAATTGTGTTAATTACTTGAAACTTGAAGGTATAAAGATATGTAAGTAGGTACTAACCTTCCTCATCCTTACTTGTTGACGATGACACACGTAGTTTTCGCTCCAAACGCTTTATCTTTCGCCGAATTTTCGAGTTACTACGTTCCGTTTTTCGTTTTCCCATAATAACACGTTTTTTCCACTAAATACACACTATGTTTTATCTAAAACTATATTTATGAAAAACACGCGATGTTGCGACGCCCGCACATAAAAAAGGAATGACGTTTCGCGGAGATGGCGCTGTGGTCGGCGGATGTAGTCTAGAACTAATTAGAATTTTTATAATTTGATTTTTATTTTCACAGCTCTAAAAATTATGTGCGACGCCTAGTACATTGAGAAGTGAAACTACATAGTAATAATTAAATCTTGAGGATGTAACGTCGTAAGTATAATTCTGTACAAACTCCAATAATATCCAATAGATTTAAATAATTCCGTCAAAATAAACTAAAATACCTCATTAATTTAATAAAAAAATGTGTTTTATTTTACATACCTGTCTCTCCGTGTCTATTGTAGGCAAACATTCATTGATGTCACCCAAAAAGCTTTCCATCAGTTCGTATAAAAATCATATGGGTTTATAAATATCATTTATGTCGGTACCGGATTTAATTGAAGCTTTTTCTTTCTCAAGTGCCCTCTAAAAGTCGCCAGTGATGATATTTTTTTGTTCTTTAACTCCTGTATACCTTGGGCACGCCACGATTGCGGCGGTAAGTCCCCTCTTTGAGGAGTGGCTTGAGAGGCGGCATGGCGTCCTCACCTTCCGCCTGACACAGGTCCTCACCGGACATGGCTGTTTCGGGAGGTTCCTGTTTCGGATAGGGCGGGAGGAAACGCCGGGTGTTTCCATTGCGTAGATCGCCCTGAGGACACGGTGAAGCATACGTCGAAGGTCTGCCCGGCTTGGGCATCTCTCGCGTCCGACCCTGGTCCAGGCCATGGTACGGAGCGAGAGTGCATGGCTAGCAGTCGCCTCCTTCAGCGAAGCAGTTATGCTCGCAAGGAGGGAGGCGGCGCAGGTGAGGGAGATGCAGTACATGCGCCCTCACAGCCATGGCCTTCGCAGGAGACGCCCTGGGCGTCGGGAATCCCAGGCTGATTCCCGGCCACCGTAGGCACGGGCTTGCGGACGGCGAGTAATGGGTAGCTCGCTGTCCAGTGAGGACCAAGCCCGGGTCGACGGCGCGTTGTTCCACGCGCGCCTCAAAGAGATGTCAGCAGCAACAGATGGGGCCCGTAAGGGCCGATGCCTGCCAGGGGTGCGGGTTGTTCGAAAGAGATACCACGGCCCCTGGCATACAGGGAACTGAGGGAACACGGGTGGGTTTTAGTCAGTAAAAGTCTGACACGCCCTCCCGCTCCACCCAGAGTGGGAGAAGTTATTTAATGATTACCCACAAAAAAAAAAATCCCGTATACCTACAATACAAAAAAAAATATTGCACTCCACAAGAAGTAAAAAAAAAGTTACAGTTAGTTAGGTACAAACCTATATTTAATACTTTGCTTATCCGATCCCACGGGTCATTCACTTTATTTTTATCTTTGTGATAGGGATTTTTTGGATTCCAAATGATTGGTTCCATTTGATAAAGTTCCATTAAAGTGATGCTCAAATCGTTACTCCACTCCACCGCCATGATCAAAAACACGCGTCCTTACTCTGCAGCAGTCGTCAACAAAGTGAGCGAGCGCGAGAGTGTGGTTGATTGTCACGCCTCGCCCCCCCGCGTCTTTTGACTCGCGCCCGAAAAACCGACACAAAGCGGAGCGACGGCGAGGCGAGGGAAGACGAGGGGACACGAGCGCACCGTCCTCACTCTCGCACTCGCATTCCCTCGTGTAGCCTCGTGGAGAGTCTGGATGGGGCATCAGATGACTCTTCCTTTTGACACATTTTCACCATAAATCTACCTCGCGAATCCATTATTGGTCACTCTGACGCCAACGCAATTGAAGGTCACGTATAACATTAAAACCTGTGCTAAAACGCACGAGACGCGAGCGATGCATGAAACCGCATGCGCTTACCCCTGCGCTCTCCGTCGTTCCCGATCAGTCATTGCATAGATAGGTACTTACAATATTTCGCGCCAAATTCTCTTAAAAATTTAATGATAACTTTCCTTACGTACATTTTGTTTTATAGCAATTATCATCATCATCATATCAACTGAAAGACGTCCTCTGCTGGACATAGGCCTCCTCCAATTTGGCAACAACCAACCAACTTAATTTATTTAATTTTATTTGCCTAGCATCTTGTAATTGATCATTATCTAATTGTAGAAGAAATAGATAACACCAAATATTTATAAATTAATGTACGTTATATTAGAATTATGAATAGCAGAATTAAATAGAGTTATTTAGTTTTACTAGAACTTAGTCAGTTTTGTGAAAGAATTCATGTTACAAAATACAATACAAAATACAAAAATATTTATTTCATCGTAAACATTGTGTCAGACAAATTGAGGCAGCCCCAGTAAGTTACAGAAGTACTTGTGTCGGAGCTGTCTCGCTCTTCCTATAAGTGGTAGCATAACAATGTTTTAGACGGTATAAAAGAAAGAAAATTTAAAATGATATAAAAATAAAATAACAATATAACATTAATTTAGCAGCTCTTGGTGTGTGTTTGTGTGTGGAAGTGTGTGTGTGTGAGCATGTGTGTGTGTGTGTGTCAGTGATTAGGATTTATTATTATTATTATTATTTTATTTATTTTTTTAGTTTATCCTGGTCAGAATATTTTCTGTTTCATCGTACGTTAGGAATCGCAACCAGTCAGTTATTCTTTTTTTACAGTCGTATAACAAAAGGGGATATATATCTAATTTACGGTTTATCTTATTATAAATGTAGGTGGATTGTGTAGCATATTGACGTCTAGCGAAGATAGTTCGAATCCCTGGGGAGCGTGCCACTATGTCTCTGCGCCTTCTGCTCTGAGATGCTGAGTCATAAGGAAGACACTTATGCCGGGTTAAGGACACGTATAAAAGATAAAGTTTTCTCACTGAGAGCAAGTTGCTAACTTTATAGAGGTCTGTTGTAGGGAACCTAAATGGTTTAAAATACATCACCTTTATAAGGGATCGCTGAGCTCTTTCCAGATCGAGGAATTTAATTTTGGTAGCTCCACCCCAAACCGGAATGCAGTAAGTCATAACAGATTGCGCCAGAGCTACATAAATCTTGTTTATTAGTTGCGCGGACATAACATATCGTAAATTTTTAAACACCCAAATGAGCTTCCTGATCCTTTTCATAAGGATTTCAATGTGAGAGTGCCATGACAGTCTTTGATCAACAATTATGCCCAAATATTTTGTGGAGCTGACTTTTTGGATTGATTGACAGCCACAACTACGGTTTTGGGCGGCATTCTTTTGGCAAACATGGATCGCAATGCCAAAGTCAGACCCAGGCTGTGACCTCTGGTTTGGGGAGAAGCAGATAAAATTAGTTTTTGTAGTATTAAGGGTTAAAAGATTTGCTTTAAGCCAACCAGCTATCTCAGCCAGACCCCCCTCAGTGACAGCTTTCACTTGTTTCCATGACGTTCCCGAGAAAACAACCGCAGTATCGTCTGCGTATGAGAAAATTTGTCCACCATTGATCTGCATATTACATAAGCTGTTGATGTAAATTAAAAAGAGCGGCGGACCTAGCACGCTCCCTTGTGGAACTCCGTAGTAGACGTCCTCTTCAAAACTGGATAAGTTATTAAGTTTAACCACTTGCCGTCTATCTTTAAGATAGCTTTTAAAAAGGGAGAGAGCCGTACCTCTTATACCTATGTTTTCTAGCCTGTGCAAAAGGATCGGAACGGAAACGGTGTCAAAAGCTTTCTTGAGGTCTAAGAACACTGTCAAGCATTTATGACCCTTATCCACTTTATCAACAATTTCTGATGTCAAAGCTGTGATAGCGTCTTGAGTTGATCGTCCACTGCGAAACCCGTATTGGGCATTTGATAAAATATTGTATTTCTGTAAGTATTTGATTAGTCTCTTGTATATTATTTTTTCTAAAATTTTTGAAATTGATGGCAGTACAGATATAGGCCGATAGTTGTTAACTTCATTAACGTCCCCGCCCTTGTGCACAGGAGTGACCACGGAACGTTTTAAATCTTTCGGGAATATTCCAGTTTTCAAACATAGATTAGCTAGCTGGCTTATCAGAGGGACCACAAAATCCCTGGACATTTTAAGATATTTTGTCGGTATACCGTCCCAACCCGGTGCACTTTCAGAGTCAAGACTCATTAAAATACCGTCCACTTCCAGTGGATCCGTCTCCAACAACACGAACGAGGAAGTCCAATAGTTACCACACGAGCTGGTCTCTACCGGCATCCCAGCCTGAGTACAGATGTTTTCCGCTAAAGATTTGCCTACGGTGATAAAGAACGAGTTGATCCTATTTAGCGAGTTAAGGGGGTGTGCGGTAATATTGAGAAGATGGGCATTTGTGGTTTTAGGTGCTTTAAATTGTGTGATTTCATTTATGGTTGACCAAAGATGTCTCGGACTTTTTGTTGAATCTTCTATTTGTTTTCTATAATATTGTCTTTTTATCTTTTTTATCAAGTTGGAACAAAAGTTACGGAAGCGTTTGTAAGTTATTATTAAAATTATGTTGAAGGGTTCTAGTCTTGTTTGGCGCTGCATTTTGTTTCTAAGCCTTATGCACCGCAAGGCTCCAGTAGTGATCCAGGGCTTCAAAGTTCTTTTACCACAAGAAACGGATTTGGTTTTTGAGTTTTGTAGAAGGGATGACCTGATAACCTCAACTAGTTTAGTAGCAAAGCTATCAGGGAGCGTGTAGGTATCAAAAATTGATAAATCTATACTAATGAGGTATTTATAAGCTTTTTCAAAATCTATAACAGTTCTGGTTTTTACACAAGTTCTTTGTGTCTTCTCTGAGCCAGTCATATGTAAGAGAACCATTGCATGATCTGTGATTGTTGTATTAAGGACTGCCACAAAGGCAGACGTTTTAGTTTTATCAAGCTTCAGAAAGGTATGGTCAAGGCAATTCTGGTCTCTAGTGGGTAGGCAATGTCCTGGAAGGAGGCCATGAACAGATAGCATATTAAGGTAATTTAACCTATTTGATCTTTGCTGTGATATTTCTGTTGGTTTTTCTATTATGTTAATATTAATGTCACCCATGACAATAATATTCTTGTGCGTGCTACAAGCTTCAAGATGGCTGCTTAATGAGTTAGTGAAGTTCTCAGCACAGGTAATAGACGGGGAACGGTATATACCTATAATAGTAAAATTAGACACGATGATTTTAAGAGCAGAAGCATGTTTTACAGCTAGTTCTGTAACCAGGGGCAAGTGTTTGTTTTTACGTAAGCTACCACGCCATCGTTTTGGTTTAGCTGGATTGAGGTAAAATAAGACGTGTAGTTATATAGTAGTGGTATTTGTTTCTTACTGTTTAGTCTACACTCAGTAAGAATAAGAACATCCACGTCGAACTTCAACATAGACAAATTCATCTGCAAGTCATCAAAGTTGCTGTAAATACTCCTCATATTCTGGGTCACCACCGTCAAGCAAGTATTTTCGAGACTGTTGTTGATAATGATGTTATATAATTTATTTGACATTCAACTTGTCATTGACCACAGTTATTGATTTATTTACTGAGTTATTTTATTTTTCCTTAAAAAAAATGTGTTATTCCATCTTTCCGACATAAATGGCTATATTTTGGAAACAGAATAAGATACGAAAATGCCTGTAAGACTCAAACATGCGGAAATATTTTAGGTGTTTTGAAAATAGGGAAAAGTCAATATCGCCAAAACCGGACTTATTTAATTTTCCAACTACGGGGCCGAGTTGTTCTCGATTCTAATCGATTTTGGAAACAAAGGAAAGATAATGTTTGCGTCGGGTATTTTGTGACATGTAATTTTTTTTACTGCAATGTAGTTTAGTGATTTTGTTTAGAATATTATTAATTATATTAAAGATTACCAAGTGATCCCATAGTTAAAGAGAAATGGATTGAAGCGACGGGGCATGAAAATTGGTTCTCAACACAATATTTGCTCTGTTCATTATAATGAAGGCTGTACAGAAACGGCAGGCAGGTGATCTTCAATGATTGATTTATTGATTTCGTTATATTTTAATTCGTCTTTTTACAAGCAGGGTATATCAGGTTATTTTTTTTTTTTTGGAAATGATATCTCGCAGTTGACCTTGAGAGGCCGTGACTGCTCAACCGGGCTTTCCTGTGGGGACTAATAGCTTTAAGACTAAGAACCTCCAGCCAGGGCTTACAAAACGAATACTTAAACCTATAGCGACTGCGCACTGAGGGCACCCTCTGTGGGGTACGAGCCTCGGCTCAGGGAGTCACTGTCGGGAGGGCAGCCGGTGGGGACAGGCTGGATCAAGCAATTTCATTATTATTAGATCATGGGGATTTTAACTCTACTTGCTCAGCTTCGGCGCGGGCTGGCACTTCTGCGGGCAAGGGACGATCGGGGGCTACTTCGTTAACTCGGGGTCTTCGCGGGGCGCGAGGACGAGGAGGAAACACGGTCTGTATTTGTGTGCTGTACTGGTGGCCCTACTGCTTTCTTGAAGGAGAGTGGTGGGGTCATCAGGGTCGGAAAGGACATGTCTCGGCCGGCGGATTCTACTGATTCTACTGGGAACATAACTACCGGCCTTCGCAATCAATGGATTGCGGTGTTGCGCGGCGGAATCAAAGAAACGCTTTGAAATGCGTTTAAGAAACTGAGTTATAGTGGGAATTCTAAGGTCGAGATGGAGGATCTCGTTCCTAACGTACCAGGGCGAGCCTGTAGCTTGGCGAAGGAAACGGTTTTGGAGGGTCTGCATCCTATGGATGTATCGGGGCTTTGTGTGTGCAAAGACTGCACTAGCATAGGTCATGATTGGCCTTATGCACGCCGTGTATATTCGCAAAGAGCGAAGGCGGCGCGTGAGCGCGCCTTCTTGATGTGCTATGGATGTATCGGGGCTTTGTGTGTGCAAAGACTGCACTAGCATAGGTCATGATTGGCCTTATGCACGCCGTGTATATTCGCAAAGAGCGAAGGCGGCGCGTGAGCGCGCCTTCTTGATGTGCTCAGAGAAGGAGAGGTGCTGATCCATGATCACTCCTAGATATTTAGCTTGCTTCTCCTAAGGGATAGGCTTGCCAAACATGGAGATGGGCCGGGGGGTCAGGTCTGTGTCGCGGTTTCGAGAAGAAAACCGATTGACTTTTGTCCGGATTTACTTCAATCCTCCATTTTCTAAACCACGCGCCAAGAACATTGACTGCCGCTTGATTGGAGATGCCGCAGGATGCATTCATGTTGTCGTCCTCTGCTGATGATACAGGTAGAGGGCAGATTTTGGAGAACGCCCTTTGTACAGGTCTCGTAGCAGTCTGGATGGTGGCGACACGCGACACGCCATCCTTTCCTGGGAAAATATGGGTAGCTCTGGTGGTAAGTTATCCTCCTTAACCCTTAATTTGGCAAAGAATAAAATGCAATGAAATAAAAATTTTGTAATAAAATTTTATTGTAGACATTTATAGATGTTACAAAAAAATAATTAAAAAAATATTGGAACTTCAGATTTCCTGAAAAACTATGTATGCCACAGCATACATTGCCAAATGCACATAAGAACGTTGAGTAAATGTTTTGTATGCCAGGGTATACATTGTCAATCACAATACAAACAAAGAATATTACTAAAAAAACAAGGTGATAACGCCTAGAAATTGCCAGCTTTACTAAACACGCATGTGGTAGTCTAGTTGACAATTCCTAGGACTTTTACCAATTACGAAACATAAACGGACTTGGCATTTCATGCATAACACAGACGTTAGCTTGGAGCATAGCCTACATCGACCTTGAGTGGTCATAATCATAAAATGGCCAACATTATCATACCGTGATGATTCCACTGGGTTGGCTTGTGGTACACGCTTTGTAAGTTTGTCTGTCTTTTCACGGGTGCGTCCAGACTTTTTTAAACCCTCGTAAAGCTCAAATCGAAAATCCTTGAGGGGCATCCATTGTTTTTGCAATTTTGAGCAATCTTGTCGGTATAAAAGCCACGCATTATTGATACATATGTCAAGAAGTTGCGCAAATATGCCGATGTACCAACGCCGGGTCTTGAATGGGGTTTTGTAAAGAGAAATAAGCATATCGGCTAAATCAACTCCACCCATATGTTTATTATACTCTTTGACAATTTGAGGACAATCTACATCCACTTTGTTTTTAGAGTCCTTGCAGTACCTTTTAATTTTTTCTACTGGCTCCGCACCTACGTACGAACTTATCAATGTTACGGCTTTGTTGTCGTTCCACCGTACTATTGCTAATCGGTTTTTATTGCAGACCTACTTGCGCATAACTACCGCGGGGTTTCTTTTTCATATTTTTTTCTGAGGGCAAAACTGCTTCAGCTCCTCTCAACCTGTTGCTCCTGACTGTACCCAATCCAAATATACCATAGTCTTCTCTAAGTATATAAAGTAGCTCTGGACAAGTAAAGAAATTGTCGCAGAAAACGAAAGCCGGTTTATTTTTTATACTTTTACACAACGCAATGACAATTTGAGCCCCAAATCCAATAGAAGCTTCCTTATCTGTAAAAGTATGAAACCTAAATGTGTCTTCGCCACCATACAAAATAAAATCATAAATCATGCCCGACACTCCTGAACGAACATAGTTTTTGAAGCCCGACTTGTTGGGTTTATCCTTCATATATTGCCGTCGCTTACCCGCTTTGGTTCCTTTATAGGGAATCATCATTTCGTCAATGCTGAATTTCCTTTCATTGTCTTGAGCTAAGCAATTTTCTCGAATTTTTTGTAATAAAGGCCTAACTTTGTAATATCTGTCGGAGTCTTGTATATTATTATCAACAAAATGCAAATTACGACGGATTTGTTGATATCGTTTTAGAGTCATCAAATCGGCTACGAGATGGTATCTGTACCGCAAACTCCAATAATCTGTATAAGATGGCATGCTCACAACACCCATGATAATATGTATGGCCAGAAAATCCCGCAATTCATTGTCAGTCAATCCGAGAGAACGCCCGGTGTTGGATATTGTGTATGCATTTGTTTGCTCTACGATATCTGCTAAAACGTCTGGGGAAAAGAACTTGTAGAAATAATCCAGTGAAGTTAGGTCTAGAATGTCGGTGTGTTCTGAGTCTTCTTCTATAGTTGCTCTATGCCGAAAATCCGCTTGTTTCCATTGATAGCTCAGAGTGAACTTTGACATTCGTCTAGGTCGTTTAGCTACAGAAACAGTGGGACGTTGCGATCTGGTATTTCTGTGACGCCAGTTGGAAGAAGCAGTTGCCCTCATACGAGCTGCAGCTAAGCCAAGAGTCATAAAGCCACTTGCTGTTGGTACAGGCGGTGCAGAGGGTGCAGGGGTGGGTGGAGTTGCAGGAGTACCGGGAGTTGCTGGGAGTGACGGAATGTCACTCAGTATCGGCACTTTCTTACAGTTTGGTTCGAGAGAAGGGCTTGAATAGACGCTTTGAAAAATTGGTGTGAGTTGAACATTCTGGCAGGTGGTGGGATCTTCGTCATCGTCCAAAATATTAAGCCTTTCCAAAGAACTATCAATAGAAGGTGCAGAAGAAGTTGACATAGAAAGCGGGGAGTGCACACCTAATTCATCATCAAGGTCAGAATATTCACTATCGTCAGAGGGTGCATTCTCAGCAGGCACAAGCGCTAAAATTCTACCACCACGAGTTTGAAACTTTTGCTGCCATCAAAAAAAAAAGCGCGCTATAAAACCAAGTAAACCCAAAAAGCAACTTCCAACTGGCAATGTATGCCGTGACATACAAACAAAATGGAGGGTGTTTCGTTACAAACTTGACAATGTATGTCACAGCATACATCATGTTAGTGAGCAAAATGGAACCATTTTATACAATAAAAACTTCACAATTATTATCATACGCAGCCCATTACACAATAAAGCATACATTTTAATAATTAAACCTATCTTAGACCATGTAATATTCAGAATAATAGTATAAATACCTTGGACAACGCAGTTGACGTTCGCCGGGTAGCCATTTTTTTGGAGTAATGTCAAAATGGATGTTGCTAGATATGTGTTTTATTTTTTCAACCAAATACAGTTAGTGTTGCAATATGAAAAGGTTAATTTATCACATTCAAATTGATTTTCTTTTAACAAATCTATTTTTTAAAGTTCATGTATGATAGTACATACAATGCCAAATTAAGGGTTAATGACGACAAGCGTGTTTAAAACTATGTCTTGACTATTCGTCTTCCACTTCGTCCTTGTCTGAAGTTCAGCAACATATTCTTATGACCAGCGTTTCCAGAAGTGCTGTTTTATTTGTTCCACTCTTTGAAACCATGTCAAGCTGTGAGTCCGTGCTTCGGTGAGGTCTCTTCAGGCTGGTGCAGTGAGTGGCCGGCCGATGAGGAAATGAGCTGGGCTTAGTGGACGAAGATGATGTGGATCTGTCATTCAATTCATCTACTGATAACGGCCCCCGTGTACGATCTTTCTTTGGTGTGCGTAAGTTATGTATGTATCGCAACAAGTAAGCGCCGGCTCGCACTATACGTTGATAACAACAAAACCTCTCAAAATTAATAAACTTATTCTGTGTTACATCACAAACCATAACGGTTGTCGTTTGTGATTTCAGTTCTAGAAGGTCGGAGTGAGTAGTCGCAGATTGCCGTGACCATGACGACTCAGAGTTTTTTAAGAACTCAGGTCCGATCCACCACATATTACTGTCAATGAGTACATCAAGGCTAAGACCGCGCGAGACCAACTCCGCTGGGTTGTTTTTGGTGTCTACATGTAACCATAACGCCTTACTTGTTATTTCATTAATCTCAACTATTCTATTTTGGACGAATGTCTATAACGAATGTGGTGCCATTCGTAGCCAACCAAGGACAATAGTTGAGTCTGCCCAAAAATAAATTTTGTGAAAGTTAACACGCAGTGACTCGACAATGTTTCTATGTAATCGTGCGTCTATCAACGCCCCACACGGCTCTAGTCGGGGTATACTGACGGGTTTAATTGGTGCAACTTTACTTTTTGCACATAATAATCTGATAGTCACCGGTGAGTCATTAGAGTAGGTGTGAACGTAGGCGCATGCACCATACGCACCTCTGCGACGCGTCCGTGAACACGTGTAATTCTATGAACTGTGTGTATGCACTCATAACATGACGCGGTTTACGTAACTTATGTAAATATTGAAGTGAGTCAATAATTTTTTCCCAGGATAACACAACATCACTAGGAACGGGATCGTCCCAATTTATCTTGCACAACCACAATTTCTGCATCAATATTTTAGCTACTACGACAGCCGGCGTTAAAATACCTAAAGGATCGTATCTTTGTCCAATTATCGACAACGTGGTACGTTTACTTAGTATAGTCGGTCTAACTACTTGTGTGGTGAAATGAAGTTCATCACTTTAATTATACCAACCTAATCCTAAAGTCTTACTTTGGCAATGTTCGCCCAATGCTAATCCTTTAGATATTTCGTGGGCACTGATATCAAAGTTATACAACTACTTACGCAAAGGTAAACAAGCCGAGGTTAAAGTATTTCTTAACCTTTCACAGATATCTAGTAACCTATTTAAATCGTTGTCACCGAGGATGACGTCATCGACAAAAAAATCATCCCGGCTCACTCTCGAAACCTGCTCACCCTCACATTCCAGCGCGAGCAGACCCAAACATCTCATACTAAGGTATGGCGCAGACGCGGTGCGTCACGGTGTTAAGGCGATATACACCTATTGGGTCCGACGGAAGTTTACGCCATATACCAATTGTAAATCTCGTTGGTCCGGTTGTACAAGAAAATTCCTAAACATTTTCTCAACGTCTACACAACCGACGTATTTATATTACCTAAAGCGTAGTAATATGCTAAATATGTCATTCTGAAGTGGTGGACCAATACATTGAATATCGTTCAACGATTAACCGGACGACGTCGCTGCGCTTGCATCGAAAACAGTACGCAATTTTGTCGTACTGCTATTTTCATTAATAAAGCCATAATGCAGCAAATAATAGTGAGGTGACTCATAAGTCCGTAAAAACGCGGTCTAGCGCACTTATGTTGTCGTTATTATTGAAGTGTAAACACTTTGATAATAATATAAAACGGTTGTAAGACATATGTGCGCTAAAATTGGGGGTGCATCAGGGGTGGCGTACCAGTATTTCTCCAGTCTGGTCTTGACCACTACCCCCATCGCCATTATCAGACCAAAATACACATAAAGTTCCTCTGGCGTGGTGTCTTGCCAGGAGCCGATGCGGCTATTGGGATGGAGGCTGTGGGACCGGAGTATCTGAATTGTCACCTGCTGAGCGTACCTGTTAGTCTCCGAGGCAATGTGCACCATAATTTGCCGATCCCATATGTCAACGAAAATGTCATATGGGTCGTCACGTGGAATTGTTGGACCGAAATAAGTTTGGGAGAACGGTTCCCTCCTCGATTCAGGTCGAATCGAAGAATTCGGAAAGTCTCTCCAGTCAAAATTTGTCCACCTGGTTGGCTGGTTCGTCGCTGTTAGAGGTATATCGTCGTCACCTCCAGGTGCAGCGTCACCTTCGAGCGCAGCATCACCGGCAGGAGCAGGGTTACGATCTGGGCCATCGTCTGAGTCGTAGTCGAATGGCGTGTCACACAACAACGCCATCACCCTTGGCGTTGGTGGATGCTTCCCTAGGGTATCGTCGTCGTTCTCGTCAGACTCTAGATCGCTTCCTGTAACAAATCATTAATTGATTTCAAATCTGGTGGAAACCAGAAGTTTGACCTTAGCCCCAAACCAAAATCAAATCTGCAGGTACCATAGTTGAGTATTTCTGCTAACTCAGAGTCTCGTACAGCCAGATGAGGGCGACGAAGTTGTAGAGGACGAACACCAAGAGCGGTCGACAACGTTGGTGACTCACTGACCCAGTCATAATCCTGAAACCTGGAACAAAAGCAGTGTTGTAGTACCTATATCTACGCATATTTAGATAAATAAAAAGTCCGTAGGCAACTCACGCTGCCGGCGATGGCACCATTAAAAGTGAGTGAGGCGCTGATATCGACAGTGCAGGCGATGGCGCAGGCGACGGCTCAGGCGACTGCGCAGGTGACGGCGCAGGCAACGTCGCAGGCGACGGCTCGGCAACAGGTGGTGCTGGTAGTTGCCGGGTCGCAGGATTCTAGTTTGATCTGGATGGACATTTTAAAAACAAAAGCTAAAACTTATACAAGTAGAACTACCGACGGTGGCCACATGCGCTTCTTCTCGGGATGGAGGGGGTCTCAAGGCCATAGGCCACGGGAAAATCTTCAATATTGTGGATGGTGATTCTAAAATAAAAACAATTCAATTGTAATACTCAATACAAAATGAAATAAAAAGAAAGCATTAATTAAGCATTAAAGCTGACTAACTCTGCAATGGTCTCCGGCCCTGGGCGTTTGTGTCGTGGATTTCCACGACCTCCGCGACCTCTGCCACGCCGTCTGCTGGGCCCGACAACCACGACGACCTGCTCTACCACCACCCCGTGCCCCCTCCCGCTGACCTGCGAGCTGGACCCAGCAACTGGGACCACCTCCTCAACCTGCACCCCGGCTACACCATCCCCGCGACCTCTGCCACGCCCTTTGCTAGGCTCGGCAACCACGACGACCTGCTGCACGAGCACCCCGTGCCCGCTCCCGCTGGCCTGCGAGCTGGTCCCGGTAACTGGGACCACCTCCTCCACCTGCACCCCGGCTACACCATCCCCGCGACCTCTGCCACGCCCTCTGCTAGGCCCGGCAACCACGACGACCTGCTCCACCAGCACCCCGTGCTCGCTCCCGCTGGCCTGCGAGCTACCGCATCCCTACCGCGTCGCGCATCACGCATGCGGGGACGTTCTGACTCACGAAAAAAAGCAACAAAAAATGCAAATAAAACATACAACAAACTTGAACTAATAAAGTCGGTTAAAAACAGAAATCAAACATAAACCTCTTTTTTTTAAGTCGGTTAAAAACAGAAATCACCAATTTAAATTCAACATTGAAAGGGGAATGCCCACGCCTAGACACTTCGGCCTCGAGTGCACACATTTTAAAGTATATGGATAGGATAAATTGCAATTAAAATAATGAACTGGGAAAGGAATCGGTTAAAAAAAGTCCGGGTTTTTAAGATAAAATACATCATCACATGGGCACAGCATCCTACCGTTCGACGGCCGACGATACAGTTGCAACAATATTTTTTAATGGCACTTAGCCCAGAATCATTGCCACTAATTAGGATATATACAAAATACACTTTGGGACTGATATGTCGACTTGCGATTCTAGCCCTAAGTAAAGAGCAGTTAGGACTGAAGTTCATTCCTTCCATAATGCTGTTCACAGAACACTATACTCCTAGCGGAGAAGAACGCCAACTTCAAACAAAAAAGAAAAAACGGAAGTCGTTTCTAGCGACATCTAGATTACGCCCACAAAACTATCATGCACCGCGAAATTTAAAACGCCGCAATCCTACTTTCTTACATTTTATTAAGTTTGGGCACTCTCGCTTGAAGAAAACTCGAATCGTCACGTATTTCGAGTTTTCTTACAAGTGAGAGTGCCCAGAGTATTAGAAAAAATAGAAAATAAAACAACGATAATGAGACATTATGTTTTAATTTACTTTTCTATCAGATAGATAACTACATACATGTTGTAGCTGTTTTAATCTGTAGTCGTCATATAATGTCTTTGCTTATATAGTAGTATGTATGTATATAAGTATCTATTATACAGCATATATATGAATGTATCTATGTATATAATAGTATAGTGTATCTATTTTTTGCACCAATGACAACCCCATTTTTATGTCCACGCAATCACTGTCCATTCCAAGGTTGCCTGGAAGAGATCGCAGAAAGCGATAAGGCCGCCCATTGTATGTTTTTAGTGTTAATTTTGTTTTTGTAATGTATTTTCTGGTGTACAATAAAGCATATATAAATAAATAAATAAATAAATACATACAAACTGAGACATTTTCTCTATTTTTGAATAACTGAGAGTTACGTATGGTTAAATTCTAACTAAATAGCACATCACATACCAACAATCAGGTGAAAAACCATCCTACATAATATACATTTACACGGCAAACAGTTACGGTCATAATATAGTGCATATTCTATATAGTTTAAGATGTGTACAACACATTGTTTGGATAAATATCAATGTAACAAGAAAATTTTACTTTAACAAAGTAAAAACCGACTTCAATAGCCTAAAATTAACAAAAAACTTTCATAAAAACTTTACGGCTTCAGAAGTCGGTGTCTTCAATTTTTCAATGCACCTTAGCTTGGAATTGAAACGAGAAATTGAAGACACTGACTTCAGAAGCTGTTAAGCATTTATAGTTGAATAAACAATTACATAATTACATAGAGAAGTATGGAATAAAAAGCCATGATGCGCCGACCCTAAATTAATTTAAATAAGGGCAGGAGAATGATAGCATGAGAATACAATTACATCAACCCAAGACGAACGAAAAGAAGAATTATAAAAAATGGTTAATTCGTTTTTGAGAAAATCGCCATACATACGGGTTGAATACAGAGCTTCCTTTTTCTTTTATTTCCTTAATCTCTATTCCTTAACAATAAATGAGATATCAACATTCATAGATTATAAACAGAAAACAGTGTATTTTTTATCATATGCAAAACAGTCAAGGGTATAATATAGTAATGGTTTATAGTATGTAATTAACACATTGTTTGGACAAGTATCTGTGTAACAAGAAAAATAACAACAAATCAAAGGATATATAAGTACCTATTTTTAACATTAGTTTTAGAAAACATGTTTTAAAAAACGTTACATGTATATGCTTTTGTGTTTTACTGTTCATTTGTTTTAATATCTCCGATTTCCTAACAATGAATGGGATAGGTATCAAAATTCATTTATTAGTGTAAAACACAAACATCTAATATTCAGCAGATTATAAACAGAAAACAAAAACAGTTTTTTTTAATCATAATGCAACAATACTTTCTGTTCACCAATAAAAATACTATTTGTGAAGAATAATTTTCATCTTGCGATTGAGGGCAGCAGCTGATGCTTCTTGGGAAAAAGATCTATTTTTAAGGACACAAAAACGTTTGATACATATGATAAAAACACTGTTTGTAATATGTTCAATATTTGATTCTTTGTGTTCTACACATTCATTAAGAAAATCGAAGTTAATTTTTGATTTTATATTTTCTTTAATTCTTTTTTTTAAAGAGTTTGTATGGCCATTTTCTTTTAAGATTTTGTTTATGAGTGTTGCACAGCACTCAACGCAAGCTATCATTGGCTTCGTTACATAATTTAAACTTTTTTTCAGTTCATTATACTCCCACTCTACAAATAAATGTTGTGGTTCCATTGTCTGCGTCAAAAAAGTTTTGTGGCAGGCTTTGCATACGTTTTTTTTTTTTTTTTACAATAAACCCACACACATAAGCACAGGCCTGAATTTCAGCATTCTCTTCTTCAATATTTTCTTCCATTAATTCAGGCATGTCCTCAATAACAAATTCAGTTTCTGTGTTTATGTTTGTAGGCCGCGATTGTGAGGCTGATAAAAAAGTATTAAAGTTATTAATAATTGAATTATTATCACTCTCGCAATTTCCTGATGTGCCTATGTTGGACAAATTGCTGAGAATAGCAGTTTTCAATCCTGCCACAAATTGGCCACACGTGGGGTTTGTATTGGACCCACAGTTGCCCCGAATGCATCCAAACAGATTTTCGATTGGGTCCTGCTGCAGCCTTCTGGTAGCCAGGGTGGTAATATTACCCGCCTCCAAATTTCTCCGTAATCTTAAAAACGCATTTAATGTTGTTAGCCATCCATCTTGCGATGGCGGCCTCCGAGGACAATCAATGAATTTCATTGTTTGAAAAAAACTTTCATTTTTTCGAAGAATTCGGTGTGTGGGCTCTTCAAGGACCAATTGGTGGAATGAGGTTTTCCTCGCCTTAAGTCTGGGCTGTCAGCGTTCATTAAGTCAAATAACTTGTCCATATCTGTCACCAGACTGGCTGTCACAGTACCTTCAGTACTAATTGAACCTGAAATTGAAACATTTGTGGTTAATAAAAAAAATACTAATGAGGTGTGAGGTTAGAAAACGTTGGTACTAACTTTCCATCAATTGTAGAATTTGTATATTACCACTGGAATGACCTACATGCCTATAATAGAATTAATTTATAACCAACTCCAAAAAAGAGGTGGTTATCAATTCGACACAATGCATGTAATTGTAAGTGTGATGGCCTAGCTTATTGATGCGAGCTATGGGTGTCAAAGGGAAAACATCTTAAAATCTAGTGCAATATTTACAACAAACCACATTACAACCACACTACTCATTACAAATATTCCAGTTTTTACATAATTAAAAAAAATTCAATCAACTTCTATGAAATAACTTTAATTTCGGGAGTCCATAGAAAAAAACTAAAACTAACAGACTGCCGAAATTAAAGTTATTTCATAATTTTGAGTTAATTTCTTTTTGAAGTTGATTTAATTTTTTTAAATTACTTTTTTTGTATTTGAACATTCCATATTAATTACCGTTGGATATTCTCGCCAACATTCCTCCTGCTACAGAGTGGCTCAGCACTTGTGCAGCTAGGTTCACTTTCATCTTCTGCTTTGAGTTGGGATCTAGATGATCTTTTTTCAGCACTGGTGCATATACAAAATTGGGATTGGTGCTGTCCACTTTGTAAAATTCCTTTATATGGGACCATTTTGCAATACCTGTAGATAAGCATTTTTTTACATTATCATTATGTCACATGAATAAAATTATTGCAACTATAAAATGAGGTCAAATTTCGATCAGTGTGCGACCACTAGTTATAATAAAACTATACTTAAATTCTAATTTTTTTTTAAATACTTATTTGATACATTATATCTTACCTTTTCCAACTAAGCCATCAGAAGAAATGTGTGTAGTCATCTCAACGTTATATTTCATAAACATATTTCGGAAACATTTAAGTAGATGCGGTGGATCGAAAAATGTAACAATTTCTTTGTTATTTAGTTTTATGTATGGATGCTGTACTGTTGAACCCAGAATCGTAAGAGCTCGTCTATTGACTCCGTCCATATCACAGACAATAGCTGCAACATTTATACCTGCTTCAAAGCATTGATTTAAAACCTGAAATTTAAAAAAAAATCTGTTTAAAGCCTATGGGTGATAAATATCAACTATCAACATCTAAACATATAAAACACTGTGCTGTGACATAGACTGTGACAGGCAAAGCACAGCCCTAACCGCTAGATCATAGAGATTTGAAATTGAATTAATATAACTAATGGGTGCCACAAATGCCACTTTGCATCCCATTGGTGAAACTGATTGATTAGCCGGAAGGGGTAGAATGGTGGAGCAAAACAATAAATTAATGGCTAGTCCGTTATGGGTTTGTCATTTTAGCGAGCTATGTGAGTAGAATTTTTCTCATCACAAAATTATGACTAAAATGCAAGTAGTTGCACAAATGACGTCATAATATCACTAATATGAATGATAATACTTTACTAAGCCTTATTGTGAGACAGGTCAGGTTGAGTAAGAATAAAAAAATACCTCTTTTATAAGCACTGCAAGCCTGTCTGCAGTTGAAAATCCACTTGAAAAATAATGGGCAATTGGTTGCTTAGATCTTTTTCTTATGCCTGAGATCATAAAAACCAGAGCATATGCAGCTATAATTGGTGACCTTCCTTGGGTACCATGGTCCTGGTATCCTTCTATAACGTCATCTTTGGGATTATACTGCAAATGCTTTTTTATGGACATTTCATCAAACAATAAAGCGTAATAATTATCCCCTGGTGTTTGTGTCACTGCAAATCTTTTTAGCATTGTAAACATTGGTTTATTTATTCCAACTCCAAATGGCAATTTCCGGAGGAGACTTTTCAAAGTGCTGGTTGAAGGCAATGGGAACAACCGTCGTAATAGTCGATAGCATGTTGGAGAGCGTTTAAAAATTCTCAGTGCTGTAATTTTTTCTTCTTTTGACCATCTCCGACCAGTCACTTTCTTTTTAAAGTTTCTAATTTGCCCTTGTAAAAGCAGAGCAAATGCAGGTGTAATTTTTTCTGATAATTTTTTTACTGCTATATCTTCATGAATGGCATTTAGTATCTCCTTCTTTTTGAGATTTTTTATACGGTTCCGTAGCTGGCAAACTTTTTGCATGTATTTGTGACATTTTTCTTGTAGCATGCTCTCTCTAGTCTGTTGTGCTAAGCTGGGTGAAGCAGTTGATGGTCCAGCCACTGGCTTTTCTTTTGCTTGATGAATATCATAGGGTGCAGTTGATGGTCCAGCCACGGGCAGCACATTTTCCTTTGCCTGATGATAATCATAGGGCTGAGTTGATGGTCCGGCCACTGGCTCATTATCTTTTGCCTTCTGTTGCGGTGCAGTCTCAGTATTCTGCAAATTCAAAATGTCACAAAAGGGCCTCTTTTGCGAATGTCCTGCAGAGGAATATACATGTAAAGCAGGTTCTCCCTGAAATGAAAAAAAAAAATGAATGAAATAATAGTTTCTTAAGAATAATTATAACATTATGTTGGCCGAAGCCCATTACTAGTAGAGGTAGTAGTTCTGCCTTCTGAGCCTTTAGGTTGCAGGTGTGATACCCTCTCAGGACAAACATTTATCGATGTGAAGAACATAGGTGTTTGTTCTGTGTCTGGATGTTTAATACTTATATATGTAGGGTTAGTTCGATTTATGCTGAATAAAAACACTGATCTTTTTAATATACTTGAATTTCTTTTTATTTCGTCTTTGTCGCTAACGTCTTTTCGTCTCTCTCCGTGTTTCCGTCTCCTTTCTTTTCACCTTCTTTTACATTCCCTTGCGTTCTCTTTCACTCCTAGACTATTTCATACTTTCATCTCTTTCATACAACATGCTTCACATCTGTCATTCATCTTTACGTTTCATTCCACTCTTCTATCGTAACATTCCGTTCCTACAACTCGGCCATTCTGATATCTGACTGTCCCCAGTCAGATCTAAACTGAGCAACACTGTTCACAACCTGAACTTTATACAATAACAATTTAATCTTAAACAAAACTTCTAAAACTAAATTCTCATAACAACAGTATTGCTTACATACTTGTTTTTCAACTAGAAATTTAGTGAAACTAACACAGAGTACATAAATAACATCATCACAATACATGTTTACAATACCTACTACTTATTTTACAACATTTACATGACATAATCTACACCATCATAATGAAATATTAGGTCAAGAACAACCACCGTGTATCTCCTAACCTAACACAACCGCTGATAGGATTTGACCTACTCACCTAACTCAACCCTATCGCCAAACACCGGCCATGGCTTCATATTATCGGCAGAGGAAGATGTCACTCGTGAACCATCCACCATACGATCTATCTTCTCAAGATCGTACCGATCATTCCTTTTGACTTTGGTGACCCTGTATGGGCCCAAATACTTAGGCTTGAGTTTTAGACTGTTACCAAACTGCGTCCGTTTGATGGCTACAATATCTCCTACAACATATTTTTTACTTTCCTTTCTTTTTCTATTGTATGTCTTACAGTTTTCATCTTGAATTTTTCTTATTTGTTCTTTCGCCTTCATCTTTAAGTCTTCCCTGTCTTGCACAAAATTACTTCTATGCTCTTGCTGAAGCAAATCATAAATCTGTATATCTTCTTTAGTTTTCATCTTCGTACCCAGCATGAGTTCGAAAGGGGTGGTGTCAATGCTTCTTTGGTACGTGCTATTCAGTGCTCTCTGCACTCGGCTGACTTGCTTGTACCATAGAGATGGTTCTTCAATACATAGCTTAGCTAACACCGCTATGAGAATTCTGTGTATGCGCTCCACCTGACCATTTCCCCTGGGTACTCCTGTAGTTATGGTTATGTGTTGAATACTTTCTTTTTCACAATACTCCTTGAACTCGTTACTGGTAAATGCAGTACCACGATCTGAAATCAATCGCGTGGGATTACCAAATGTATGCTGATGAATCATTAGTTTATTTATTGTTTCCTTACTGGTAGTTCCCTTCACTGGAAATAGCCACACAAACTTCGTAAATGCATCCACGACTGTTAAGATGTAATTATACATTTTCCTTGTCTCTGAAAGAGGTCCAATGTGATCACAGTGTAGGGTGTGCAAAGGAGTGTCTTCTTTGTCAATACAGTTTAAAAATCCTTCCTGCTTACCTTCCTTCTTTGTTGCTAGCAAGCAAGGTACACATGACAACAACAGTTCTTCAATTTTCTTGCTTACGTTTTTTATGTAGTAATCTTGTTCTAATGATTCTAACATTTTTCTTTTTCCAAAATGACCCTTTTGATGAATCCTTCTCAAAACCTCAAATTCCAAACTTTTCGGTATCACCAACTTTCTTTCTATTCCTTTGTACAATAAACCGTCACTAAAGGAATAGTCATCGTATGGCTGCAGTTTTAGAATGTCTATAATCGCCTTTACACCATCATCCAACATTTGTGCTTGCTTGATACAGTCATGCAAGCTTAGTTCAATAACTCCAACAAATGGGTTCCTACTTAAGGCATCTGCATGTTGCATCTTACCTCCTGGTCTATGTTCAATAACATAATCATACTCCTCCAGTAATAACACCCATCTGGCTACTCTTGTTGATAAATCTTTTTTATTCAATGTCTTTTGGAATGCTTGACAGTCTGTTACTATTTTGAAATGCTTACCAAACAAATAGTGTCTGAACTTCTTTACTCCTTCAATAATAGCTAATGCTTCCAACTCATAACTACTATACTTCTTCTCGGCTTCACTAGTCTTCCTACTGTAGTAGTGTACAGGGTGTAACTCACCTGTGTGGTCTCTCTGTAACAAAATAGCACTGTATGCTATTGCAGATGCATCTGTATGCAACTCTGTTACCAGATGATGATCATAAATTCTTAGCACAGGGCTACTAGCTAGTGCATTCTTCAACACGTTAAACGCACTTCTCTGAATATCACTAAACTCAAAAGGTACATCTTTTCTTAGCAAATCAGTTAACAGCTTAGCTATTATTGCAAAATCCTTTATATATTTTCTAAAATACGACGTTAATCCTACAAAACTGTGCAGTTGTCTTATAGTCTTAGGTTCAGGGTACCTGGTTACAGCATCAGTCTTCTCTTGTGAAGGTTGTACTTTCCCATCTTCTATAATATGTCCTAGATACTCTATACGCCGACATAGTAGTTGTGCTTTCTTCCAATTTATCTGCAGACCGTACTGTGATGCAACATCCAACACATCTCTCAATCGCTGCAAAGCCTGGCATTCATCAACAGCAGGAATTAACAAATCGTCGATGAATATGACTATGACTCCTTTTGCAATAAGATCCTGAAACACCATGGTTACAAATCTCATGAAATACTTTGGACAAACTGGCAACCCAAAAGGTGCCCTCAAAAATTCATACTGACCATTGTGTGTAACAAAGGCAGTATACTTGATGCTGTCTTTATTAACCTTCAAGTGAAAGAAGCCATTCTTCAAATCTAATACACTAAATACACGAGCATCTCTAAGTTTATCTATCAAATCGTCTATAATGGGCAGAGGAAATTCATCCTTAAAAATCTTTTTATTGATTGGCCTATAGTCTACACAAATCCTTGTATTACCATCTTTTTTCTTTATCAATACCAGAGGAGAGGAATATTCAGAAAAACTTACACGAATGATGCCATCCTTGAGCTACTCTGCTACTTGCTTCTCCACCATCTGCTGTTCAGCTAAAGATATACGTCTTGGTCGCTGAGCCACCGGTATGTCATCCTTGAGCACAATGCGCAACTCTATCGGTGCCTCCTTTACCTGCTTAGGATTATAATTCTTCACACAGTCAATAACATCTTGCCGCACCTGCTTATTCTTAATGTTACCTAAAACAAACAGCTGATCCTGATTAACAACGCAACAAACCTTTGACAACCAATTGTTTATGTTTGGTGCAATCAGGATTGACCCTTTCGACATTATAGTAAATACGTCCTTGAGGAAGTCTTGACCCAATATAACACTACACGGCATAGCATGCCTTGGAACAACATAGAATGTAGCATTGTAATCGTGTCCATCTAACAATACAGAAACAGTTAACTTTTCCGTCGACACTATACTGCCTCCTAAACCTACTAAATTCGTAGCGGTTTTCAGACACTCCGGAGATCCTAAATGTACGTAAAGCTCGGTACACATTAAGTTCAGTTCACTTCCCGAGTCAATTAACGCGGTTACTTCGCACTTGTTGATAAATATCGTCTTGCAGGCATTCTCAAAACGTATCTGCGCCGGCGTCTTTATCTCGTCGTAAACATCCGTGAAATTAGCGTCGGTTCCCACTGCATTCGCCATCTTGTCGCTAATGTTGGTACGCCTGTCAAATGAGCTGTCATGGCTGCCGTAATCGTCAGGTTTGCCAACCTCGTAAACTCTCGGAGTGAAGTCAGCCACACACATCGCTCGTCTATCTTCGGAAGAGTTCGGTTTACCTTTTTCACCACGCCATTCTCGTTCCCCACTCTTTTCACTCGTTCTTGACCGAATGTTTCCGCTTTGTTTACATTGCGTCGAGATATGCCCAAATTCGTTGCACTTGAAACATTTCAGACCTTTCTCTTTATTAGGGCACTGTGACGATTGGTGATTTCTTTCTCCACAGCTGTAGCACCTCTTGTTACTCGTACCAGCACTACTATCACTGCTCTCAGGCTTCTTATTTCGGACGTAACTTGCGCCCATTTTATCTATTATTGTTTCATATATTTTGATTTTTTCCTTGAACTCCGTGTACGTAGCAGCACCATATAACACCATTTTATTCACTTCTGCATCAATTATGCCGTCTATGATGTACTTTATGGCTACATAATCAGGCATTTTGCCGCGCTTTCCCATTTCTTTCATAACTAACATGTAGTCTAAACAACGTTCGTCTTTCTTCTTCTTTCTAGCGGCCATCATTTCATGTATGGTTTTGCTATCTATCGAATCGGGAAATTCTTTCAGCAAACCCGCCTTCAGCTCGTCCCAACTTTTGAATGGCTTTTCAGTTTTTAGCCACAGGGCTGCAGTTCCCGTTAGAGATCTTCTAGCGACTATCAGAGTTTGTAGGGGCGTCCATTGAAATATTTCAGCGTTATCGTCAATGTCCGTCGCCCATTTAGCCACCGAATACGATTTATCTTGTCCGCTGAATTTTGCCACCAAGTTCTCCGTCTGGAATATAATAATAAGTTGTTTATTTCTCCTCACAATGACAAACTTATTCTAGGTTTCACATATTCAGTATTTGTTTTCTTAGCAATGTGAGGAGCTGGTGTCTGAGTTAGGCGAAATGCCTGTATTACAAATCACCAGGTCCCCACCCCACGGAAGAACAAAGTTTTACTTAACAAAATATGATATTATAATACAGTGTTATAAGTAAATAAGGAGATTTAAGACTAAAAACATGTAATAACAATTTGGGGGTAGAAGCTAAAAAGAAACTATCAACAAAAAGTTAATCAAGGCGCCTGTGTCGTGTGTATAATGCTAATGTGTAGTGTTGAGTGTCAGGTGTAGTATGCCGATGTGTAAGTGAGAGGGTTTTGGTACAAGTTATAAACTTATATCGTACTAATTTAATTTGAATGAAGTAGACTTTCTGTAAAATTATAATCCAATTTTTTTAACCAGTCCGAAACCACAGACTTACATTTGGTCTTTGGCAAGGGATATAGCGTTAAGGCTCGGTTTACCTTATTGTATAGATTTGAACCCTGGTAGCAGAAAAAACGATGTGCAAACTTAGTTTTGAATGACGATGAATAACAGACTATATGTTTGCGACGTTTGTTTCTGATTCTTTCTGGTTCAAAAGTTGTTAGGGCATGTTGTTTCATAACCGTTCTCAAGATGAATAGCTGTCTCACAGTAAGTACCTCCCATTTCGAGTAGAGATCAGTAGTTGGGTGATAAAAAGGTAGGAACAAACTAACCTTTAGGAGTGCTCTTTGTGCTCTCTCAACTTTTAAGAATTGAGTTTTATATGCGCTACCCCATGTGGTGATACAGTATTCAAGCTGAGACTGACAGAGAGCATAGTAGACCGACTTTATAACAGATTTAGGTGCAGTGTTTCTTAAGGCTTTAAATATTACTATAAGTCTACGCACTCTCGCTGAAAGAAGATCAACATGTTCATGAAATTTAAGATTTCTGTCAATAATGACTCCTAAGTACTTTGTTGATTCAGTGTTTTTTAGGTTAGGACACTTACAATATGTGTCATTTGCATTTGGGCACGAATGGGAGACAATACTCAAAGAGTGATCCGGTTTGTCATTAGGTTGAATGGAAAACGTGATGAAGGTCGTTTTTTCTGCATTTAATGTAAGTAAATTCTTATTTAACCAACCAGTCACAGTGTTCATGCCTATCTGAGCTTTGGCAAAAACTTCATGCCAGGAGCTCCCACTGAAAAGTAAGGCCGTATCATCGGCAAACGCAACAGTTTTCGAATCCGGAAACATTAACTGACATATATCATTTATTAAAACTTATTTTTATGGCGTAATTGTACTATAAACTAGAAACAGTGTCGGTCCAAGAATACTGCCCTGTGGAACTCCAAAAGTCACCGGGACCTCATCACTAGTTATGTTACCGATTTTAACACACTGTGTTCTATCGGTTAAGTAGTCTTTAAAAAGTTTTAATTGTAGATCCCGGATACCCAGGCTTTCGAGTTTTGTTAACAGAATAGGGACAGAGACTGTGTCAAAGGCCTTTGCTAAATCTAAAAATATTCCAATCGTTTTCCTCTTTGAATCTATGTTGTTAACTATATAATTTGTCAGTTCTGACACAGCGTCAGCAGTGGATCTCTTGGCTCTGAAACCAAATTGTGCTTGTGAGAGGAGATTTTTACTTTCCAAGTAGTTAACAAGTCTTTTGTTAATGATGCGCTCTAAAATTTTTGATACGGTAGGGAGAATTGAAATTGGCCTATAATTATTGACACAGTCTCTGTCACCACTCTTATGTATCGGGTGAACTCTTGACTTCTTATAGATCTTCGGAAATATGCCGGTTGTGAGCGACAAATTACATACGTATGTTATAGGTATTGTTAGAATATCCATATTAGATTTCAGGATGTCACTAGATATCAAAGCAAGGCCCACCGAGCAATCACTCTTTAACCCGGTTATTAAAGACCTAACCTCATCTTCATCCGTAGGGAGCAGACAAAAAGAATGGCTACACGAGTTAATAAAGGTGTTGGGTCCCGTTTGTAGATTATTGTTAATGATTTTTTCTGCTAGCGTTTTACCAACATTTGCGAAGTATTGATTAACATTGTTTGCTGAGTTTTGGGGGTCATTGGTGCTTATAAGCTCAGTCGGGCTGTCTTTGGGTTTAGTTGAGTATGTAATCTCTTTAACTACTTTCCAAATTTTTTTACTATTTTTCCCTGCGTTTTGGAATTGTAGCTTCTCATATTCTCTTTTAAGTTTTTTTAATAAAGACGAACAAAAATTACGGTATCGTTTGTATGTAGTTTTATGTATCTCATTGTCTGGGTGTTTCTTTACTTTTTTATATAGATTATCGCGGTTTCTAATGCACTTTAGAATGCCTGGGGTTACCCACGGTTTTAGAATTTTTTTCTTGTTTGATATTTTGACTTCTTTAGTGTTGTTTTTGATAGCCCTATATAGAATACTGTGGAAGAAATCAGCAGCCTCATTGGCGTTTTTAACTGTGTATAGTGGACTAAAGTCAACACTTTTGAGTTCCGCATTTAGAGAGTTGTGATCTAAGTAATTTATAATTTTGGCAGGTTTTTGTTTGGGAAGACTAGCTGTGTACAAAGCAACACTACTATGATCTGTAATTGTTGTGTGGAGTATAAGACAGCGAGCCATTAGCTTTGTTTTTAGAAACGTGTGATCCAAACATGTTTTATTGTGCGTAGGAGATGTGTATGCTGGCATCATACCGTGGAATGCCATCATATCAAGATAAGCAGAAAGATTGCTGTCAGCACTATGCTCGGCAATGTTAATATTGATGTCCCCCAATAATATGAGATTTTGCATCAGCGAATATTTTAATAGTACCTGATTGAGAGATTGTAAAAAGTTATCAATATTTCTGTACCCGGGTGGCCTATAAATGGCCAAGGCTACTGTGTCTTTATTTAGAGTAATAGCAAGACAGTTTGCGTCCTCAATTACAGGTTCTTCAACTGAGATAAACAAACCGTTCTTGTAGTACACAACAACTCCTTCATTCTGCGTAAGGTTGTTAGTGGTGGCAAAACTGTTATATCCATCCAAGGAGGGTAAGAACACAGTTGATGGCAACCAGCATTCCGTCAAAACAATGCAATCCCAATCCACCGCAGTTCTGACCATTATCGGTAATAAGCCGGGTAGGTTACATTTAACACTCCGAATATTTTGTTGAAACATTTTAAGACATTTTTTGGAGTTTGGTAACATACTCGAGCAGTCCTCCGCATCACAGATCACAATATCAGCAACATTAAAAGAGTCTATTTCACTTTGTAATTGTGTTAACTCGTTGAATTTCTCCCAAGTAACAATATAGCAGGATCATAGTTGTGGGTTAATTTGTCCATAGTATTAAGTGCTGATATATTTTCATGTGAAATTATATTATTACATATGAATTCCAATCTTTTTGAATGGTTAGGAAAAGTTTTAAAAATGGTATTAAGTACGACATAATATTTTAGAAGTTGTGTGACGCTTTGGAAGCGTGGATGTGTTATGTGAGTATATTTTGGTAGAATATAGTGTAAAGTAGAATTAATTGGTTGTAATGTGACAGTTATTTTTTTATTGTTATGTATGCAGTGTAAGTGAAAAGTGTTGTGGTAGGCGCTTGTTAAATAAGTTATGTAAAAAGTAGTGCATGCAGTTGGAATGAATACAAGCCGTTCAGAGAGTAAGACTAGTCAAATATTTTTTTCTATGCTTAGAAGATCTTCTTCACAATAAACACGTAGACGGGGTTGGCCTTCCTTTTTCAGAAACACCTTGCCAAACGAAGTCCAGCAGTGCTCGTAATTATGTTTTTTGGCAAATAGTCTGGTTATGTAGTGTAGACGTCTGATAGAAGCAGTCAGAGATTCAGCCACGTATATTGGCTTTGCTGGTCCAACCATATCTAGATCTGTAGTACTCAAACGTTTTTCACGATTTGCCTTATTATATGACCCCGTAGCCTTTATAAACTGTTCTCTCTTTATGGTTGATGTGAAGTCTACGATTATAGGGCCTATGGGTTTGTCTTTCAGCTTTAGACGCGATACATCTCGAATATCGGAGTCCGGGATTGGAACATTAATAACATTTCCAATCTTTTTAGCTATCTCAACTAGCTGTTCTTTGTTCTCAGGTACAGTGACTGGGACATTTCTTAACTCGATCATGGTAGACCGTGCGTTTTTTTCAAAATGTTCAATTTTTGCATCCAAAGTCTTTATATGGCTCTTTAATGAACAGTTTTCCTGTTGAAGAGTTTTCAAGTCACTAAGAACGTCATCGTATTTCTCGGACAGTAAAATCATTGCTTTATTTATTTCAGCGTTTTGGTTTGTTAGTTCCTTCAGAGATAGTTCCAAGGTAGAAAATTTTGCGTCTTGGTGCTTTTTTATTTCGTCCATTTTGGTCAATAAGTCGGACAGTGAGATATCTACTGAGCTTGACGGATCATTTAACCGGCGTTTGGTTCGCTTCGTAATGTTCGAATCTATTTGTTGCTGACTTTCAGGTGTATAGAGCGCAGGATCCGAACCAAAATGGGTGGGAGAGATAAGTTTAGAATTACTTTTCGGGGGGGTACGTCGAACATTCATTGTATTTAATTCTAGCTTTTGGTGGTATTTTTAATGTACGTCAGTACAATTACAGTTATGTTACTACGATATTATTACACCTTAAACTACAGACAAATATTTACCCGCCAATCGCTGTCGCTTATGAACTGCGGCAAGCATCAACGCGCATGTACTGGTGAGTTGCCGCTGTGTGCCTTAAGCCGCGTACGCAGCGAAGGATACAAGTTGCGTCGACTGTCGCTGTCCTGCTCGTGCCGCGTCACTGCTCAATTGCAAACTCCGTCAGCGTACTGCGCGCCTAGTACTTATGTTAATATTTAACTGTTTATTTTCGGGATAAATTTGTATTTTTTGACAAAGTGGACACGTCTAAACTCATTCGAGATCCGCGGGGAAGGGTGATATACCCTGATCTCGGCAGAACGGTTGTCTCGTCAATGCCGCTGCCGCGTGGTCGTCTTCTTCATAGTCCGCTTGACGGCTTCGTCGGCGATCCTTACAGTGTCCACCCATATTTCGTCTTTACTTAGTCTTTTGTAACTATTGTTACCGTCTTCTATCGTCTTTTCCGTCGTTTCGCTAGAGCAAAGTCCCCAGCCGCTCCACGTCGTTGGCGTCGGTTTTTCTGCTCCCGTCTTTTTTCGTGTTTTGGCCCAGCAAACTGGAAATATCGAACAATCCCGGACGAGCCCCCAAAAATATGTAGGGTTAGTTCGATTTATGCTGAATAAAAACACTGATCTTTTTAATATACTTGAATTTCTTTTTATTTCGTCTTTGTCGCTAACGTCTTTTCGTCTCTCTCCGTGTTTCCGTCTCCTTTCTTTTCACCTTCTTTTACATTCCCTTGCGTTCTCTTTCACTCCTAGACTATTTCATACTTTCATCTCTTTCATACAACATGCTTCACATCTGTCATTCATCTTTACGTTTCATTCCACTCTTCTATCGTAACATTCCGTTCCTACATATATTTATGTATAGTCTCTAGTCCCCATATTACTGCTTATGCCTAGATTAGGATCTTATGTGAAATGACAAAGATCTTTAATTATTACAGTGAGATAAAGCGTCCAAGGATTTATGTTGTTTTTATATTTTTTACTTACATCATTTGGGACAGCGGTTCTTAGTAGCTTTGTCTTTGAATGGTCTACAAAATCTGCATTCTTAAAATGTCGCTGACACAACATTCTGTGCTCAGTATGCAGTTTTTGTTGTAAATTTAAGGATGCATTTTCCTTTTCAGGGAAAATGTACTTCGCCCACAATAAACAGCTAGCGGAAAATAAAAACAAAACATGAATGAAAATTTGTGTTTTGACAACTTGGAAAATGTCCAAGCAAAAAATTTGGGCTGTGGATCGTCTTAGAGGCAGAGTCTATCAGTTTTCCTTAGATTTAAGTACCTACCTAGAGGACATGACATTTTTCGTTATGCAAATATAGGTTATATCTAGACTACAGTGGGACTTCTTAGCTTTGCAAATTGTGGGTTTTTCCTTTTTACAGTCTTTACCATCCCCAAACCCCCGACTAGAGAGGGTTCAAAAGTTAAGTTTTTATATGGTTTCTATTACGTTTTTAATTAGGACTATAGAAAATGAGAAGTTCGTAATGTTACCTACCGAATCAGGTTAGTTACTCCAGGTTTAGGAAATCGAAACAACTTCACGCCGTCTTTAGCAGGTGAGCAGCCGCACTTTAAACATTTCCTTTTGTTTTCCATTGTAACAAAAGAACAAAAAATGTCACTTTCTCACAAGAGTCAATTTCTCAATCAGAACAATTAATCGCTCGAACGGAGGAGCATTAGCTCGACTCAACGTTGGTTAGATCAGGTGAAGATTTTCAAATCTAAACACAAATCCGAAAATACCACGAAATTAAAGCAGAGACAACAACAAAACAACCAAACAATTATTTTGCCGACGCCATTGTGAACTTTGTTTTTAATTTGAATTTCATTGCCGGAAGTTATGTGTTACCGGTGTTACCACACAAAATCATTGTTTTTTTTCTAATGGCAAGTTAAAGGTTTTGCCCTTGTAGGCATTTCGTTCTTTCCATACAAAGTTGACTGGGGCTGATGCTGTTCCTCTGGTTATTGCAAACTTCAATCTGATAACAACCATTAAATCGAATATGTTCTCCATAATAGGAGCATGCTTGCTTTAATTGGTATGTGCCACAAGCAATTAATATTAAATCGCTGTAAGCTAGGATTGGGAATTCTCTAACATTTTCTGAATTCACATTTATGTTTCTAAAGTCTGCCCTAGCTCTATTTAGATTGCATTGCCTAACATAGTCAGATAGATCATTTGGTGTTTCCATATTTCTATTTACTATTTCAAGAATTTGAGCCGCATCATCCCTATCCCTTACTCTTATGTGGAATTTATTAATTAAAGCAGCAGCTACAGCTAAATCCACCATCACGTGTGTGGAAGCCCTGTTAAAATAATTTTGGCGAAATCTTTTAAAGGCAATTTAAATATGCCATTTACCACCTCAACAACCCATCGACACATAGTGACGGCCCTGAATTTATTAGCATCCCTTGTTGTCAACTGAGATTCACCATCTTCTCGAGACAAAGGTACATGGACGTGATAATCACAATTTTCTAAAAGTGACAATGAGTCCCTAAAACCTCTATCCAGTATGAACACATCTCCAGCGTGGAAGTATTGTCTTAATGAACTGGATTCAGGATCAAATTCGTTATTTATTATATCCGCACCTGAGGTTGTCCCAGGATAAGGGCCAAGAATATCTATGATGTAACCGTCACTACACACAAAAAGGAAAGGCTTTACAAGATTACGATACTTGTGTAATGAGTAAGTTTTTTTTTGTACAAATAATTGGAACTTTTTTCTATATAAATATATGTTCCATCTGCAATTATAATATGCCTTCTCTCTTCTCCCCCATAAAGACCATTTGGAATCAGTAGATTCCTTTGAGCTATTTCTGCTCTGGATATATGATTTATGCCCAGATTCCTTGGAACAAAATCCTGGTTTAATAGTTCACGAGCCATTTTCATGAGGTACTTCTTGGCACTTGAAATAATGCCGACATACGCTCGTCACTATCTCCTGTTCTTAACTTCATTAGATATGCAGCAAGTGCAAAAGAACCTCTATGTTTATTTGACAGTCTGGGAACTTCAGACAGAATTTGTTGAAATTGTGACTGTTAAGCCTATATAACAGTGTACAGTATGCTCAGGCATACTCTGAATATTTTCAAAATCTAAATGATTTTGCATATTATCTTTTAGCAACGAGGCAACATCTTCAATTTGTGCTGCACTAAATGTTTTTATAGGATTATATCTGTACCTTCAGTGAAAAGTGATATAAGTGAAAAATCATAGTTTTGAGTAATTAAGGTTAAAGATTTAAAAAAATCTCGTTATTTTTCTAACGTTCTAAAATAAAAAAAACGATATGTGGTACGTGTAGATAATATTATAAAGAGCTTGGTTTGAATATATTATTCTGCACGGAATTTAAGTAATTAGTAAAAATAGCCAGTTATATCACCGTACACTATAGTTTTCTTTGCTTATTTTTGTGTATTTAAATCTATAATGAAATGAATTATTTTACACATTTACTTACCGTTTTGTGTGAAATGTTATAAGGCTTGTGTTTTGGCATGTTTTGTCTGCAAATAGTTGTTGTGAGAAAAAGTCGTAAAACTAATATAATCATTATGATTAACGGCAACCTTTTTTCATTGTTTTATTTAAAATTCCTACGTAAATATTCAATTGTACCCCTAAACACCAATGTATTTTTCAAACTAGTAAGTGATTAATGCTACAAGCTAGAATTTATTGTGATACATTTTGTTTACATCGAAGTGTTTATTGATACAAGTAATAAGTATTTTCAAACGTTTTTGTCATAGAAAGGGTAAAACTATGTTAATATCATAATAAAATAATAACTGAATTAAAAAAGCGTTTCTTTAATAAAGAATTCTTGAATATACACTTTTTATGAATTACAAGTAGTAGCAAAACAATAAAACATTTTTATAAATCAAACTTAAAACATAACTTTTAGACCTAAGTAGATATTTATCGTTAATCTGATTATCAGAGTAGGTCTCGTTAGTCTTTAAACATATTAAAACAGGCTCAAAAAATCAAACAACAGATTTGTTGTAGCACTTCAACTATTCGCTATATAAAATAATATAATTAACATCCTTATAAAAAAACATAACTTTTAAACCTCTTTATTATTAATCTTGAACAGTCTTAAAGCGTATTTAATCAGTCTCAAAAAATCAAATAACAGATGTGTTGTACACAGCGACCATATAACCCATAGACGCCTAATAACAGGCGACCGATGTCTGTCAACACATCAGACTTATAGATCTGATACAGGTCACCACTCAAAAATTTCGATTCAGTTGCGACCACTTCTGTGAGCCGTAAACACTTCCGCGTTACTAAATAAAAATTGGTGAAAATAAATATTATAATGGCCCCTTGCACAATACGTTGGTGTGGTAATAATAGCCAAACTTCGAGTTTCCGTAAGGATGGCATAACATTTCATCGGTAAGTTAATAGTTACTTAATCATAATTAGAATTATTTTCTGATATTATTTATCGGAGTTCATCTTATACTGGTCATATTTGTAGGTGAAAAAAGGCGCAAGGACTCTCGTTGATGTCTTTTATGTTTGCGTCCCTTTCTTCTGAATGCAATTTTTTAGCTATCTCTTTTCCTCTATTATTTGGTAAAAATAACTAGTGATGCACCAAATCCTATGACACAAATAAAATTGTTCGATAAAGCAAAAACATACACCTACTATTTATACGAAGATCTTTTGAATCACTAATTACAATAGACATTAAATTAATTGTGAAACGATGATTGATTTTAGGTACCCATATAAGTAACCATCAATTCCACTCTGAAGTAACCAATCATGTAGTGGATTTGTCAATGAGTGTTATGCACAAATATATTTCTACATGGCTAGCTTTTCTTACAAAGTCTGCTCAGCACAAACACACTGTTCGGAGGATATTTACAAAATTAATACATTTCAAAAATGATTAGTATAATGGTCAAAGTTAAATATTTATTTCAAATTGGCACTTTTAAACGTCAAAATGTACAAAAAAATAGATTAAGAAATAAGATTTGATTCTAGTCGCACCATTTAAAAGGTAGTTTCGTATGGAGAAGAATGGGCAAGAAACTCCACGTTAGTCCTTTAAAACGTTATGTTATGATTGAAGTAAATAGGTACGTTGATATTTTGTTTTCATTTTTTATATTTTATGTTAATTACTTTAAGTATATTAATTACATTAAGTACATGTTAAAAAAATATTAAGAAATAGGAAGTAAGAAAGCCAATTAAATATAGGTATTACTAAACATTTTATTATGTACAATTTTAACAAAAATATCGATACCTTCGTGTTTTATTTAAACCTGTCCCATCTCTAGTGAGACGTAATGACCTTGGTAGGACCAATCAGAACGCAGTATCCCGCTTCCTCATACCCCAGCTAGTTGACAGAATTGTTTTGGTGCGTTAGATCTCAAGCATTAGGCGTCTATGGGCTATATGGTCGCTGGTTGTACATGTAGCACTTCAACTATTCGCTATACAATACAATATAACATCCTTTTAAAAAAACACAACTTTTAAACCTACTTATCGTTAATCTTGAACAGAGATCGAATTAGTCTTAAATCGTATGAAATCAGTCTCCAAAAATCAAACAACAGATAACAATATAATTTTCTTATAAAAAAAACATAACTTTTCATCCTTTTTATCATTAATCTTGAAGTCTTAAATTGTATTAAATCAGTCTCCAAAAATCAAACAACAGATAACAATATAATTTTCTTATAAAAAAAACATAACTTTTCATCCTTTTTATCATTAATCTTGAAGTCTTAAATTGTATTAAATCAGTCTCCAAAAATCGTTCAACAGATATGTTGTACGAGTAGCACTGCAACTATTCATTATCCGAAACAATATCAGGATCTAGTTCACGCAAATTTGAGTTTGTTATCAAATTATGATAAAAATCGTGAACACTTGGATCAATGTATTCTAACAGTGATATTAATGGAAAACAGAATACAACAACGAGCAGTGGTCTGATAATATAATTCGTATATTTTGTGGTCAATATTTTTACACAAGTGACAAGGCTCATAAAAAACATATGCCGTAACAATATTAATTTGAATCGGTGACAGGCATGTGTAACAGGCCAGTGCATACATATATGCGACCTCTTCCAATACGCCCCCTTAATATAGTTACGCTGCGTATGATCACTTCTGTACTTGTCAGAACTCGGTACATAAAATTAAATAAATCACCAACACTTCTGTGTCCGACTGTACTACGCTGTACCCAAAAGTAGAATACAAAAACAGAAGAAATCTAACAAAATAAAGTATGCATAACGAAACTAAATTATCTATTACACAAAGCACAAAAAGGAACATAAAACGTCAAGACGTCTAACTACTCATCGCCCCCTTAATAGAATAATTTGACAGGGATAAATCCTTTAAAAATTCTCTAAGCTTCGGGCTGTGAACACTTTTAGTTAAGATGTCCGCTATCATCATATCAGTTGACATGTACCTTATTTCAACTTTGTTAGCTAGTACACATTCACGAATAAAATGATACTTGATATCTATATGCTTTGTCCTATTATGCATCATTTTGTTAGCTGCAATTTTATGCGCCGACTGATTGTCATTATAAATTACTACTGCTTTACTATCCACAGCTGTCAAACTGTTAAGTAAACTACGTAAATAAAGAGCTTCCTTCGAAGCTAGACTCAATCCTACGTACTCTGCCTCTGTGGAGGACAAGGATACTGTCGCTTGCTTCCTACTCTCCCATGACACTATATTTTTACCTATCTTGAAAATTAATCCTGTGAAAGATTTTCTATCAAGTGCCCCTCCCCAATCTGCATCAACATAGCCTCGTAAGTCCAAATCTCCCGACTTCCTAAAAGTAAGACAAAGGTTAGACGTACCCTTCAAATACCTTAAGACCCGTTTTGCACATTTAAAGTGTATTTCGTCATAACACGAATTAAATTGTGAAAGTACACTCACCGCATGTGCTATGTCTGGTCGCGTATTACAGGCTAAATAGTTTAGACACCCTATTATGCTTTGATATGGCAGATTACTATGGGAATTTGTCGATCTTTCTAATTTCATGCCGATTTCCATTGGGGTTGAAACTGGCTTAGCGTCTGTCATGTTAAAGTCATTCAAAATTTCCGAAATGAACTGTTGCTGATCTAGACAAATAACATCTTTATCTCTCCTCAGCCTCATGCCTAAAACATGCCTAGCCGCGCCTAAATCTTTCACTTTAAACTTATCAAGCAAATCGGTTTTTAATTTTTGCTTTTCTTGTTCACAATTTCCAAAGATAAAAAGGTCATCTACATAAATAACAACAATTAACTTGTTATTGTTTTTAAGCTGCTTTTGATACAAACACGGTTCTATTTTTGATTGTACAAAGCCTGAGTTCAACATCTCTTTGTCCAATTCCTTGAACCAAGCATTCGAAGCTTGTTTCAATCCATACAAAGAACGCTGCAGCTTACATACTTTGGTTTCTTGACCTTTGACTACTGCTCCTTTCGGTTGGAGCATGTAAATGTCCTCTTTAATCTTGCCATATAAAAAGGCAGTCGTGACATCCCATTGGTCAATAAACCAACCGTATTCAACAGCTAGCGAGAACAACGTTCGCAGAGTAGAACTTCTAACTACTGGAGAATACGTCTCAGTATAGTCTACACCACGTACCTGTGTGAAACCTTTTGCTACTAATCTAGCCTTATACTTTGTTACCTTGCCGTCACTATCTCTCTTGATTTTGAACACCCATTTGCACTGGATAGGCTTCTTATCGATCGGACGATCCACCAACGTCCAAGTCTGGTTCTCCTTTAGTGACATAAGTTCATCATCGATCGCTTTTTGCCATAAGTCACCATCGGGTCTCGCCAACGCTTCATTAATAGTCAATGGATCATCATCAAGATTGCTCTTGGCATACATAACATTGCATCCATACCGATCGACTTGTCTGCGTTCTCTTACAGGATACCTTCTTTCCGATTCAGGTATTGTGACTTCCTCTTCAGTCAATACGTCAATCTCTTGCTCTGGTACTACAGGCTCAGGTTGTATCTCCTCCGATACTTCTACGTTCTCGTCTATAGCATTACGGTACACATCATCGTGAGCCTCCAAGGGTTCCGATCTGCTTGTAGATCTGTTGGGTAAATTGGCATGAACAGAATCTGTATTTAGGTTTATGATAACTTCCGACTTTTCCACGTTTTCTTTTTGGAAAAAGACGTTTTCGAGAAATTTTACATCTCTTGCAGTTTTCACTTCACCTGTCTTAGGATTCATCAGACGATAACCTTTCTGATTATCTGGATATCCAATAAAAATCATCGGTTCCGTCTTCATGTCTAGTTTCCGTCTCTTTTGTTTTGATATCAATCTGTACGCCAAACAACCAAAGATTTTCAGATGACTGACATCCACATCTTTTCCAGTCCAAAGCTTCTCTGGTACCGCATTATTCAATGCTTTCGTGGGGCTTCTGTTCTTTAGGTAAACAACAGTATTAACAGCCTCGGCCCAATACTTCTTGCTTAAGTTCGATTCTGAGAGTAATGTTCTTGCCTTTTCTATTATAGTCCGATTCGCTCTCTCTGCGACAGTATTTTGTTCCGGCGTGTACGGTACAGTCGTCTGGTGTTTTATACCTGCAGACTTCAAAAATGATTTAAATTTACTATTACAGTACTCTGCGCCGTTGTCAGTTCTCAGACATTTAATGAATTTACTGGTCTCATTCTCAACTTCCGCCTTGTATTCACGGAACTTATCGAAAGTTTCACTTTTGTTCTTCAAAAAATAAACATGAGTCTTCCGAGTAAAATCGTCGATAAATAGAAGAATATACCTCGAACCTCCGAACGACGGCTCCTCGATTGGTCCGCAAACGTCGCTAAAAACCAGCTGTAAGACCTCGTTCGCTCTCGTACCTTGGTGTTTAAAGGGACTTTTCAAGGTCTTTCCTTCGATACATGGAATACACGGCTCGCATAAATCGGTACTCTTAAATTCCATACCGGTTACTAAAACTTTCATTTTATTCATATAATTACGCGATAAATGAGCTAATCTTTTATGCCAAATGTTCGAAATATTTTCATTTTGTTTTGACAGTGTCACATTCACGACGTTATTTTTATTTTCTGTCAACTCATAAATTCCGTCAACCTCTTGACATCTTGCAATAATTCGATTCTTATTTTGAATTATGCAACCTCCATTGTCAAAATTCATGCAATAATTCTTCTTGGTCAAATCGCTCACCGAAATAAGGTTCATGGATAAATCAGGAACATGTAAAACGTTTTCTAAAATTAATTTTTCGTTTTCGCTGACTCGTGGCTCAGCATTTCCTCGTCATTTCACCAACAATTTCTCGCCGTTTGCTACTGCGATCTTCATGTTGCCCTTTTCAGGTTTATAAGACAACAATTTGTTTTTATCGTGGGTCATATGATTTGAGCACCCACTGTCTAAATACCACTTATCTTTGTGTATCACCTTCTTCGTATTCAGGCAGATATTCGCGGTTTTGATCCGCTCCTTGCATTCGGACGCCTTGTGTCCTTGCTTGTGGCACTTAAAACACTTGTAGACGAATTTCTGCTTGCGATCGTTAGTTTTTGTGTTAGATCTTGCATCGTTCTGTACTTTACGTGTAACTAAGGCTTGTTCGTACTCTGTATTTAACTTACTCTGTCTACTTCCTTCTTGTAACAATTTCGTTTTGATTTGCTCCAACGTGATCTGTTGTCCACTATTATCTACAGCCATGATGAGAGGGCTGTACTCAGCGGTTAGTCCACCCAGCAAAATCGATATGATCCAATCATCAGGAATATCAGCATCAATATCGGACAATTGTTGTGTCAGGAATGTAGTTTTGCTTATGTAGCTTTCCATAGAATCGAAATTCTCTAACTTACAGCTGAAAAGCTCTCGCTGAATATGTATACGTCTTCCCCAACCTTTGTCTTCATATGCTTTTTGTAAGCTGTTCCAGGCTTCTTTCGCAGTCTTCGCATTGTAGACGTGGGTAAAGCACTCTGGTTCTAACAACAAACATATTGTCGTTCGTGCCTGCCGGTCTACGTCAGCGTTTGCTACATCTGTAGAAATTACTCCCCACCAGTTTTTATTCTCCAAGTAATTTCGCACCAAGAACTTCCAATTTGGGTAGTCGGACGATCCTTTCAGCTTCTTGATACCACTTATACCAACTTCAGCTGACATAATTAAAATTTCGTAAGTTTTACAGCAAACCACTCATATAAATTATACGCACTATCAGAAAAAACTCCAGCACACTCCTGGGCCCATAACCTAATGGAAAACAGAATACAACAACGAGCAGTGGTCTGATAATATAATTCGTATATTTTGTGGTCAATATTTTTACACAAGTGACAAGGCTCATAAAAAACATATGCCGTAACAATATTAATTTGAATCGGTGACAGGCATGTGTAACAGGCCAGTGCATACATATATGCGACCTCTTCCAATAGATATTAAATCCATTTTCTTTAAAACACTTATAGGAATTGGTCCATTGTAACATTTTGGAACAGCATTAATACTAACGAAACTGTAGTCTTTATTCCTTTTGTCGTAAGACATCACATAATAATCAAAGTCAAAGTCAAAGTCAAAGCATTTATTTCAAATAGGCACATATAAGGCACTTTTGAACGTCAACATTTACATTAAAATAGAATTGATTCTAGTCGCCCCTTCCAAAATATAGTTTCGTATGGAGAAGAATGGGCAAGAAACTCCACCGTTACTCTTTTAAAATGATATAACTACAATATTTAACATACATTCACCACCACAACAAAACCAGAACAAAATTACTGTACCAAAATAGGTAAAAATAATGAAATTGAAGCAATTACAGATAAATTAATTTTATGATAGATACATGGTGCACACACATTTACAAACATAAAGAAAGAAAGAAAGAAAAAACGTTTATTTGCGGTAAACATGACGCAAAAACCAGGAACACAAAAAATAATAAAAAAAAAAAGGTAGAGGGAAACCTGCGCCACATCCACACAAAACGGCTATCGCTCAGCATTTTGCTGCAACTCTATGCAAGACAGAGCCCCAGCGCTGGTTTTCAGCGACAACCGGCTTTGACGTAATGACGTCGCCCGGTGCATCAAACAATTAACATCGGACTTATAGAAAATTAATATAACTAATGTGAATGTGATAGAAATTATACAAGAATATTAAAATTAAAAAAATATGAAAAGGAAATAGACAAAAGTGCTACGAGAATATCATCCTCAATAAACATTTTACTCTTTATGTAGTGGCAACATTTCGAAGCGTCATCCATAGACAAAATGTGCGTGTGCGACATAAAAATGATGTAAGAAATTACAAAATGGCCAATGATCTAATGTGATAATATTATGTAATAGTTGTGTGTCAGTGCCGTAGGTCAGTGTTTTAAGTGTTTATGAGTGAATGTGAAAGATGAGATGGGCCCAATAAAAGACGAAACAAAATCTTGGAATCTGCGGGGTGACCCGACATGCCAAGCACTATTTATATGGCGTTGGAGCTCCAAAAACAGGAAGTTGCCATTGATGCGTATTTAAGAGGTCCGAGTTAGTGGGCCGCCGTACGGCAAACTGCGGCCAGGGGACGAAGCCCTGGTGCCACTCGCCACGCCACCTGACGGGGGCGTCGCGACTTCCAACAGCAAAAACAGGAAGGTATGGAAGTTATGAGTTATAAAATAGAAATACAAAATAAATAATACGATTACTGGAATTCAATTTGAAATTAGATTGTAAACGGACGATAATATAAATAAGTTTAAATGTATAAATATTTAGCAATAAACACGGACAAGTAACATATGATAAAAATGTATTTCAATGTAGGTATAGGTTGTCAACGTTGAATGAATGTGGACAGGGGAAACGCTGCCAGCAGTCCCGGCAGACCGGGGATCGAATGCCATGCCGCAGCGCTGCTGGAGACCCAAAACCAAGTACTGCAGGCCATGACCCATGAGGTAAGCAAAGAAACTTTTTATGAGAAAAATTAAACTTATTGTTCAGAGAGCTGTTTATGCAACAATAACTTCTTAAGTTGAAATTTAAATGACTGTATTGTTTTTAGGCCTCGCAGTGGTGGTGGAAGGTCATTCCAGCAGCGAGTGGCCGCAAACCTGAAGCTACCTCTGAAAGCTGCAGTTTTATGTTGCTGCATGTTTAGCGGGCCAACTACAGAACGAAGACCATATTTTTGTAATGAGCTTGTCGCCAGGTGAGCTTTTCATATAAATAGTGCGGCTTATGGGTTGTTACAATGCCAAACATTAAACTTGCTAAATGAAGTTTCCGTCTGGCAGCCATTTTTAGTGTCTTGAGTTGGTTTATGTATGGCGTTACATGATGCCTGCGAGGGACATGAACGCAGAAACGAACACAGGCATTCTGAATTCGCTGAACCAACCTATCTGTCCTACCAAGCAGGCAGGGCCCATAGACAGTGTCACAGTAATTGAGTTTAGATAGGATCAGACTGTCAACCAGTTGTTTTCTAAGTGGTACGCTAAGAAAATTACGTATACCATATAAAACCTTAAGCCTATAGAAGCAATTTCTTAGTACGTTTTTTAAATGAGCCTCGAAACGCAGCTCAGGATCTAGGGTTAGACCCAGACTACATGCCTGTTCTACTCGCTCAATTATCTCCCCTTTGATAAGAATCTCTGGTTTAGCAGACACTATTGCAGAAACTTGCTTTTTTGTACCCAGCACCATGAACTTGGACTTCAGTGGGTTCAGAACCAGAGAGTTCTCTTCAGACCAGGTCACCACTCTATGCAGGTCCTCATTCACCCTCTGCACTGCCAATGCTGTATCACCCCCCTTGAAGGATATGTACAACTGAATATCATCAGCATACATGTGATACTTGCAGTTTACAAAAGATCCGGTAACATCAGCACTGTAAAGGATGTACAGCAAAGGGCCCAAGATCGATCCCTGAGGGACTCCTCTAGACACCTGGAGCGGAGGGGAAGACACAGTTGATCTGTCCCCCTTGTGGATCCGCACGTACTGCGACCTACCAGTCAAATAGCTACTAAACCAATCCACAGCTTTACGATCAAAGCCATAGTATGTTAGCTTGGACAACAGTAGATTGGTATTAATAGCGTCGAAAGCCCTTGAGAAATCCAGCAGGACCAGGATCGACCCCTCCCCCCTGTCACGTGCCTCCAGGATATTGCCCACTACATCCATCAGAGCCGTTGTAGTGCCTCTTCCCTTACGGAATCCTGACTGAAGTTCGGGGAGAATGTTGTTTGCCTCCAAGTATTCAATTACCTGTAGATACACCACACGCTCCAGAATCTTTGACAGGCAGGGCAGTATACTAATTGGCCTGAGATCTTTTAAATTGTCTGGATCACTAGTTTTAGGGATAGGGCGAACAATTGCACGACGCCAGAGGTCAGGAAAAGTGCGCGATTCTATTGACTTGTTGATGATATCAGTGATGACTTCCAGGGTAGTTGGCAATGTGAGAGTTAACATTTCCAAACTGATACCATCAACACCCTGAGCGTTTGATCGTAGACTCCTGATTATTTTCAGAATTGTCTCCTGGTTAGTTTTAGTGAGCGAGAACTCGGCTGAACTGTGCCTGCGAGAATTGAAGCAGGATATTTGTGAGACATTATCGTTACAGTTTCCTGGAACATCCAAAAAAGCCGCATTGATAACATCTGGATTGTCAAAATGTCTTGGCAGTAGCCTTTCCTTATGGTCCGGAAGGACATCTGACTTCAAATTACGCCACAGTAGTTTGGGGTCCTTACTCTGCTCGTTGATGTTTTTTGTAAAATATGCCGTCTTTTCCCTCACTAATGCGGCGGCGGCTTCATGCTTCAGATCCAGGTAGTACTGCTTATGATGCGGTTCTTTAGTTTTGCGACATCTGTTCCTAGCCTCATCCCGCAGCTTGAACATCAGACGGATGGTCTCAGTGATCCAAGGCGTAGGCCGCTTATAGAAGGTCTTTTTCTTGATAGGAGCGTGAAGATCAAAAAGCTGGAGCATGAATGAGTTAAAAGTGTGCACCATAGTATCGACATCACACATATCTCCTATAGTAGACCATGGTATCATGTTCAAATCATTATGGAAGTGATCTGGCACTATGTCTGAAAGAGAGCGAAACTCCACCACCCTAGGTTTAACCTTGGGCTTCTTAAAAACAGATTCGCATGTGATGAAAGAGTGGTGGCCGAGCTCACTGATATGGTTCACCTCAACATTTCGTGTTGTAGCATCAGTGCATACGATGTCGATGAGCGAACTACTGTTACCCACGAAGTGTGTCGCTGATTGAACTAATTGAGTAAGGTTGAAGTAATTAATAAAGTCCGTTAGCTGCTTTGATTTTGAACTGTTTGCATCCAACAGATTGACATTTAGGTCACCCAGCAGTACCAGATTATCATAAGGGGCTAATGCACTAACACTAGCAGTTATGGCGTCAAGGAAAAGCTCCAAATCCTGCCAAGGGGGGCGATACGCGGTTCCAATAAGAAGCTTTTTTTTATTTATGGTTAGGCCCAGCCAAAGTTGCTCCACATCAGGGTGTTCAGGATGAGCTCTTACACGCGCGTTAATGCCACACTTTATATAAAAAACAACTCCCCCGCCACGCCCACCTCGGGTAGTCACAGGTCGCGGTATGTGCTTAAATTTGTACCCAGGCACACTAGGAGCGCGGTCCTCTTCCCCCTTTCGTAACCATGTCTCATTGATAGCCATGATGTCCACAGAGTGGTTACCCATGGCAATCAAGAACTCATCCTGATTTGTCCCTAGAGACCCCGCATTAAGTAGACCAAACTTAATATATTTACTGGGAGCCATCAGTGCGAATAGTTGTGGGTATTAGATATGGAAGTGTGATGATATGGCATGAATGAATGTATGAAAGTGTTGTGTGGTGGATCAGTTGGGCACTATAGTAAGAACATATAATTAAGATTGAGAGAAATACTTCTTGTACATAATTTGGATGAAATAGATGTAAATAATAAACTATAAGAGTAAAATAGGGTACCGTGAGTACATAAGATCTATACACCTCCGGTCTATGGCTGAGCACACTATGAAAACGGTTGACACGCACACTTCCCCAAGCATAAACAATAAAACCATTTATATACAAATAGCCGCAAAAATAATTAAGCCGTCTCATTTCCAGATCCGAAGACACGGGATAAGTCCTCTTCAGTGCGGATCCTCTGTGCCTTGTCTCCTGGCATCTTCCTGGCGAGGATGCGGCCCTGCTTGGTCCACACAAACTTCCAGTCGAGGAGACTGGCTGCATCCCGTGCCTTACGAAATAACAGACGGTTTGCTTTCGTCAGCCGCTCGTTGAGGAAGAACCGCTGCGCTGGAGCGGGCATGTCGAGGTCGGCAGTGGTTGCTCCACGTCGCACTCGCGCGCTCGCCAAAAGCTGGTCGCGCAGGTCCCGACGAGCAAGGCGCACGACGATCGGCCGAGGACGAGATTCAGTAGGCCCTGCTGAGCTTGTCGCGTTGAGCTGCCTTCCACCAACACGTTCTGCACTAACGATGTCGCGATCGTCAAGGCTGACCCCTAGCTTGTGGCCAATGACCTTTATTATGTGAGCTGGGTTTTCCGACTTTCCCTCCGGCAAATTTGACACCTCTATGTCGTTAGCAAGAAGGTCCTGGTCCCTGTCATTGAGCTCTCGCCTTAATTCCTCCACAATCTTGTCCACGTTGGCTGAGTCTGTGGACCCCGAAGCAGCACGTTGCTCCAGCGCGTCCACCCTGGCCTCCAGACTGTCGATGCGCGTGCTGCAGGTATTTAGGGTGGTTTTGAGCTCTGCCATTTCCACCTCCATCTCCTTTCTAAACACCTGAATCTCTGCACGCACCATCCTCAGCTCCTCAATGATCACCTGCAAGTCGGTTCCAGGTATAGGCGATAATTCCCGAGTGGTGACGTCGGCAATTGAGATTTCAGGGGGCGGGGGAGTCGAGGGTGCATTAACGGGGTTGACAGAAGTTTCCTCAGGAGTATTAGGCGTACTAGAGCCCGTAATGCTTGTACTAGTGGGAGGGCTTTGTGTGGCACCTCTAACAGGAGTTTCGGTCCTATTGTCTCGAGCAATATTTTTTTTGCATTCAGGACAACGCCACTTCGTTGTTATGTTGGCCTTTGTAGGGACACCCACACACACTCTGTGATATATCTCCTGGCACTTACCACACCTAGCGCCCTCTAACGTGGATATAAAGCGACCGCAGCCTCCACATTTGATTCCCGGCATGGTTATCGACGCCCTGTAAACAGACTTGCTCAGCTGGTGGTGTTGAGGATGTTCGCTAGATGGCGGCAGTAACGATTCTCTACACGGGTCGATAGGTCGTTTGCTGCCAACAAGACAGATGGCTCTGTTGTCAAGGCGACGTTACCGATTGTTGTGTTGTTATTAGTGGGTAACTTTATTTTATGTTCGCCAATTTGGAAATGTTTTTCCGGTTTTACGGCCCTTAAACGCACTATTTATTGCTCACTACAATGTATGTTATGCGGATTGCCACTATAATCACTATTATACGGATTGTAATGCACTTTGACTTTTATTTATATTTAAATTAGAATAGAAATTGGACAGCGAGTCACACCGATAGAGACGTCAAAACGTCACTGAAACAAAACTGAACATGGTAAAAGTAAATATACAATTTTCCTAGAATATTAACAAGTATGTAATCAGTCAGTGTGTGAGTTAAAGTAATCACTGAGTGTAATCAATGTCATAGATATAACACAGAAAAACAAAATCAAACTTTTTTTTTGTTGCATGAAGTTTTTCTACTGTTGTTTACTAATTTGGGTACGCTGATTTCAAATATACCCTCAGATTTTTTGTAGCAGCTCTAGTTAGTGAGATACAGGTACCGTCTTGAATTTACATAAGTAGTTGGTAGTTTCTATCAATAGCGGTGTAACTTAACTAGTTCCTTTATAAATTTCATTATGGCTTCCTCAAGAAGGACGTGTTTAAATAAACCTGATTGTTTTTGTGTTATTTGTGGAGAATATATGTTCAAAAAATTTCGTTTAAATGTGTCGGACTTTGTGAAAAAGGCATACTTCGACTACTTTGGGTTTCCGTTGCCGTCAAATGCTAAACCTTGGATGCCAAGTTTGGTATGCAAAAGTTGTGTTGAATCTTTGCGACTGTGGGCAAACAAAAAAAGACCCACTTTTAAGTACAAAGCTCCTATGATTTGGCGTGAACCATCCAACCATCATGACGACTGTTATTTCTGTGTAACGAAAATCATAGGAAAAAACCACAAAAATTGCTCTAAGTGGATATATCCAAACATAAAATCTGCCATAAGACCAGTCTTGAGTATTATTGACACATCAACACCACAGCAGCCATGTACATCTTCGGAAAATCCAGACCAGTGCAGCGGACAAACCGAAAACGACGGCAGTGGTAGCGACAGTGATTTTGATTGCTACGGTAGTCCCGACCACTAAATCAAGATGATCTAAATAACTTGATCAGGGACCTTGGACTGTCTAAAACGGCATCAGAAATTTTAGCTTCCCGATTGAAAGAAAGAAATTTGTTGACCAGAGAAACGAAGATATCGTACTACCGTAACAGGGAAAAGGATTTACTTCCTTTCTTTACTAAAAAAGTTAATTTTGTGTTTTGTCGTGATATTCCGGGCCTAATTACTGCAATAGGATTAAAAGAGTATAATCCAAATCAGTGGCGGTTGTTCATTGATTCGTCAAAACGAAGTTTGAATATGTATATACATACATTGAAAAAGTGTTTCCAAAATTGAGTAGTGAGAAAATCAAAGGTGGTATTTTCGATGGCCCACAAATCAGTCAGTTGATAGATGATAAAAATTTCATCAACCATATGACAGCTGTTGAGAAATGTGCATGGGAGAAGTTTGTTTGGGTAGTGAGAAATTTTTTGGGCAATAGGAAGTCTGACGGCTACATTCAGCACGTTGAACAGTTGCTGATACACTTCCAGCGGCTTGGATGCAACATGAGTATTAAGCTTCACTACCTTCACAGCCATCTAGACTATTTTCCTGAAAATCTCGGTGACCTGAGCGAGGAACAAGGAGAGCGCTTTCACCAGGATATTCGCACTATGGTGGAGAGGTATCAGGGGTACTGGAATGAACATATGATGGCTGATTATTGTTGGAGCATTCAAAATAGTACTCATAATACATCTACCTCTAGAAAATCCAAAAAAAGGAAATTTTATTCAGAATAAATATATTTAATATTTTTTTTAAACTTAAACTATGTGCATTTTCAATGATAAACCCTGTCACTTCGTTACTCCAAAACTGGAGCTGCTACATAAAAACGGCATATATTTTTGAAATCAGCGTGGAAAAATTATTCAGATTCATGTAAAAAATCTCATGCAACAGACATGCTGTTTTCCAGTGTAATTAATTACATAATTCAATTAGCAACCAGTTTGATTTTGTCTAGACTCTAGATTGTCCTATGGAGCAGGACCAGCATGTTTCCAAACATTCTTATCTTGGATATAATCCTCTAATTTGTAATAAGCTTGTTTACAAAGTGTACTTTTCATATGAGTTTTAAATTTCCTTTCATTTAATTGCAATATTTTGGTACAAGGTATTTTGTTATAACATTTAACACAGTACCCCATAAAAGATGTACGTACTTTAGCTAATCTGGAAAATGGTTGATCTAATTTGTCTTTGTTTCTAGTATTAAAATTGTGTCTATCACTTATTTTATTAAAAAGATGTAGATTTTTTCTTACATACATGATATTTTCATAAATGAATTGGCAAGGTACCGTCATAATATTAATCCTTTTAAATAGGTCCCTGAGAGATTCGCGGCGACGTAGATTATAAATGGCTCTGACAGCTCTCTTTTGCAAAATAAAGATGGATTCAATGTCAGCAGCCCGACCCCACAGTAAAATGCCATACGACATAATGCTGTGGAAGTAGCTAAAATAGACCAAACGCGCGGTTTCTACATCTGTTAACTGTCTGATCTTCCTAACAGCATAAGCGGCGGAGCTTAGCCGCCCCGCAAGAGATGTTAATCATCACCTACGTAACTTTCTTTATATTCAAAAACCGGAAATTTTTCTTTACTAAATTTAATAACTCTTACATCCAACCATATAAACTTTTCACCCATAGAATTAGTTTTTTTAACTGTAAAATTATTTTTAGCAAACATGGCAAAATCGTAAAAATCTGTCCCCGCCATTTCAATTATACTGAAAATTTATTAGTTCTAGTTGATGCACTTCTTACCAATTGACACCAATCGCGTGGGTGTGAATATTCATTGATGTTCGTTTTTTTGCTCTTTCGATGAGCGCATGGTCACTATCAACTTCCATGTGTGTATGGCCGGGTACGAGAAATTTATGTTCTATGTTCAAAAGTTGAGGCGAGTCTTTAAATACTTTTAATACGACAATATTATTGAATTCTTAAATCAATATAAAATACATGTTCTTTGTAAACATTTAAATAACAAAATTGTTACATAATTCGTGTAAAATGATACAAGTCTTACCTTACGCATCGTAGTTGTGTGCTGTAACGCACGACGCACCTGTCCTGACGCACGCCCGAGACTAAGAATCCCGCGTCGCCTGTGCTCTTTCCATGCGTCCCGCGGAGAAGTAGGGAGTGGGGTGCGTAAGAGCTGCGCGAACTTGTATCACCGTGTACTACGTATTTTTTTGCTAATTTAGTTCTAAAACGCAATGCAGTTTTGATTCTACTATATTAGTATCATTATTCACGTAATCATATCGCACACCTAGATAAAGAGTAGCACAACTCAAAATACCTCTTTTTTCAGGAACAGCAAAAAACGTTTTACTCGTTTTCTATTTGACCGATTTAAATGATTGTTGGATGAGGTTGTATATTATTTTACTAAGATATTAATTTGATCAATTACTTACCTTCAAATACACGTATACATTTTTAATTATTTTTTTTCGTGTTATATTAGTAATCGTGACTAAATCATTGTTCAATATTTTTATCAACTCAAATTGATTTCATATTAGTGATTTTTTTTAAATTAATCCTGTCTTAATGTGAATATATATTTTTTAAATCTTTACATAAAGAGTAGTGTATCTAAATTATTATTTGTATAATTATTATAATAATGAAGTAAAACATTATATTTAATTAAGACACATCTTTATTTTGTATTAAGGTAACTGTTAGCGACGCGCTCATGTTTTAGATTCTTAGCTAATAACATACACCTATGTATAACCTAAGTAAGAATGTATAGGCGACTGGACCCCCACCCAACACGCGGGCAGGTCAGTCCGTGCGAGCATCGCAATCGGGTGCATTTTTGTATGTTTATCTCTTTTGTTAAAGTTATCCGTGTCTTTGTAAAAATATAAATTGTCTAAGTCATACTCGCGTTTTACTTCGCTGATTACCACCTACTACCAGCTACAAAGTGGTCCATCAAGCCAGATCAACTAAAACTAATGTTTGTCACGCCACCAGTGAAAAACAAAATGGTGGGCACGCGAAGTACGGTGCGACGCGAGCGTGCGCAACGCAAACTATTCGAACAACAGAAGCTTGCTCAAGACTTAGATACTGAAGAGCGTAAGTCTTCAACTAGTGCAGCAGCCAACAATATGGTTTTCAAAACACCTGCGGCATCACCGAGCATCAAAACAGAAAACACGTTGCCAAGGTCGAAAGGTCATTCCGACACATCATCTGTAAAAGCTCGAAAGGCGCAGTTGCTTTTGGATGCTGCAAAGCAAAAGGCACAGATACGACTGGAACTCATAGACAGACAGCTAGAAGCGGACTTAGCTGAACTAGAGGAAGAAGAAAAATACAGTCCACACGAAGAATGCGCTCACGACGTGGAGCAATGGCTGGAACGGAGTCATCACGAATTAATGCAATCGGCCCCCGATCATGGCGACCCCCTGGGCAAGTTGCATCCGCCTGAGACAGAACCAGCCACGCTTGTAAATGCGTCATATCAAAAGCCACCACCTTCAGTGCCACATCTGCCGATGGAGTCGCACCCAGACACTGTACCCGCACCGCCACCAGCGGCGGAGGCCACGTGTATGCAAGCGACTATTCAGATGCTAGCTGGCGCGTTGAAAGACCTGGCTTCTACGAGTGCACCGAATACTAACCTTATAACTCGATTAAGCACGCCGAAGGATCTGCCAGACTTTTCAGGAGACTCACTGGAATTTCTGCAATTTAAACAAGCCTATAAAGAATCAACCGAGCTTTGTAAATTTTCTGCTCAAGAAAACCTGTGGAGGTTAAGAAAGTGTCTCCGAGGAGCTGCCAAAGATGCAGTCGCAGCCTTACTTATTTCTGCGAGTCCACCGTGTAAAATCATGTCAACTTTGGAGTTACGTTTTGGAAATGCTGATCTAATAATATCAAAAATAGTGCAGGATATCAAGAAATTGCCCCTAATGTCACAAAGCTATCATAATGAGATCGTGCCATTTTCAGTGAAAGTACAAAACCTAATAGAAGCAGTGCGAGCAGTTGGACGCGAAGAGTACTTACAAGGTATGAGCATAGTTTCAATTATATTATCCAAGCTGCCTACAACACTGTTATCTAAATGGTCTGATTATAGTTTCCCGCTCATCACTGAAGGACAGAAATCCCGCATGGTCATTTTATCTGATTTCTTGCACGATGAGGCCGTAAAGATATCAGTTACAACAAATATCTATTTTACGAGCTCTCGCACTGACCAATATAAAAATAATCATCATAAAAACAAAGATGTTTCCGGCAATCAATCTCAAACGATATTATTGCAAACAGATGATGATAATGATAACTGCAAATTCTGCCGTACCTCCAAACATAAGTTAACTGAATGTAAACAATTCAAGAAGGCATTACGTAAAACTAGATGGGAATTCGTAAAACGTAACGGGATTTGTTACAAATGCCTATTGTCGCGCCACGCACGTGACACATGCTCAGCACCGCCTTGCGATAAGAACAGCTGTGGCGAGGGGCATCACAATCTACTTCACTACGTCGGAAAAAAGTCAAAAAGTGACGCTGAAAGTAGCCAGGTTCCGGCGCCGAAGCCGACGCCTGTGCAGACCCCGACGACGGTGACGTCGCAAATGTCCTCCGCTGATAGTACACAAACAGTGACGCATATAAACGCGAGTGAAAACAAAGTGTTACTTAAAGTCGTACCTATACGTATACATAGTGCTAACGGTATGTTCAGTGCAAATGCCCTACTTGATGACGGATCGACCGTCTCACTTATCAGTGCGGGGCTAGCGAAACGTGCTGGGCTTCGTGGCCGGTCAGAGACGATGCGAATCCGCGGAGCTTGGTCTGACGATGAACTGGTATGTGAAACGACCATCGCGAATGTTACGTTATCGGGTATGGACAATAAGATGCATAATGTGACAGTTCGGTGTGTTGATAAATTAAACTTACCTTTGCAACAACTTTCTGTTGTCGATTGTAATATTTACAAAAACCTGTTTGGGATAAATGATAAATTATGTAAATATGATGTAAAACCTGAAATTTTAATAGGTCAGGATAACTGTCATTTATTGTTACCTCTTAAAGTTATGGTAGGTAAATTATATGAGCCGTCCGCTACATTGACTCCCCTAGGTTGGTGCATACACGGTATGATGCGAAGGCCGCACGCTCGGCATGCGCAGGTCGCTGCCAGCGCCCTCGAGGCGCACGCCACACTGCTGTTGAGTTCGGCAGCTACCACCGCCGCGGACAGGGATGAGTGCTTACTACAGGAGCTCCACGAGGAGGTGAGGCGTTCATTTGCTGTAGACGCCTTGGGAGTGTCAGGTAAGCCGAGACAAAATATTAATGATACTTGTGCCGTCGCTCAGCTGGAGAAGTCTGTCGAACTCGTCAACGGTCGCTGGCGTGTTGGTCTCCCTTGGAAGGATGAGGCCTGCGCTATGCCAGACACCTATTCTAACGCTCTCAAAAGGTTAAAGGGGATAGAAAGGAAAATGGCACGCGACGATGGTTTCGCCGACAGATACCGAGAGCGTATAAATCATTTATTACAAAATGATTACGCTCACAAAATGGAAAAGCGACTGCCAGCACCCAGGACGTGGTATCTACCCCACTTCGGGGTAGATAATCCCAACAAAAGGTCGCTTAGGCTAGTATTCGATTCCGCCGCTCTAGTGGGTGATAAATGTCTCAATGATTATTTACTCACAGGGCCAGACTTGTTGTCATCCCTGTTTGGTATAATGCTGCGCTTTAGGGAATATTCAATTGCAGTAACCGGTGACATCAAGGACATGTTCCTTAGGGTCAAAATTCGCCCTGAAGATCAAGACGCGTTTAGGTTTCTTTGGCGGAACAGCCCTGACGAGCCAGTTGATATTTACATTATGACGTCACTTATTTTTGGCGCTAACTGTTCTCCTTTTGTAGCTCAGTTTGTTAAAAATGTAAATGCACGTCGTTACGTGTCGACATTTCCAGCCGCTGTTAATGCGATATACAAATCGCACTATATGGACGACTATATTGATAGCCTGCCGGATGAGACGACGGCGATAAAAATAGTTGAAAATATTGGTAAGATTCATAGCAGTGGTGGTTTCGAAATGCGTAACTGGACAAGTAATAGCATTGCCGTTTTGGAAAGTGTTCCATGGGATACTTTAGGTACCGCCAGCGTTAGGTTCAAATTTGAACAGGAGTACCATGGCGAGCGCACCTTGGGACTCATTTGGTATCCTGGAGAAGATGAATTAGGTTTCGACGTGTCTCTGAAACGAATACCTGAAAATATCATTTTAGATAAGGATAGGCCGACTAAAAGAATGATGTTGCGAATTGTTATGTCAATTTTTGATGTATTAGGATTCTTAGCACCGTTCACTATTCAGGGCAAAATTATGTTGCAAGATACTTGGCGCTTAAATATCGGCTGGGATGACGTAGTACCCGATAGTATCTTCAATAAATGGTGCAAATGGATCGAGTTATTAAAAGATATAAAGCAAATACGTATACCTAGGTGCTATAATAAAACTATTTTGTTACGAGGTGGGAGCGAGACAGGACGAAAACCGGTCGCCGAGCCAGTGATGATAAGACCACCTCCTCCCGCCACCGCACCCACGGACCCCGCGCTGGAGTTATCTGCTACGAGAAGCTGCTACGAGACGTGTAGACCGCCTACGACAACCGCTACGTGTGCTACGCCGGCAAGTAATAATTATACATGCTTACAGCTGCATCTATTTTGCGACGCATCTGTTCAAGCCATGTGTTGTGTGGCGTACTGGCGATGGATAGTCAATGGGAATGTTAACGTTGCATTTATAGCAAGTAAATGTCGTGTTTTGCCTGTTAAGCCCATGACTGTGCCCCGAGCCGAGCTACAGGCGGCGCTGTTGGCTGCACGATTGGCTGATACCGTGCTGAAGGAACACAGATTAGCGCCCGAGCGACGACATTTTTGGTGTGACTCCACCACCGTTTTACAGTGGATTAGAAATAACACACGTAGGTATAAAACGTTCGAAGCGAACCGATTAGGAGAAATCGATGAACTTACGCTTATTTCCGAATGGAGATATGTACCTACCAAATTGAATGTAGCAGATCTCGGTACTCGTGATGAATTTAACCCCACATTGTTTCACACTGAATGGTTCACAGGGCCCGATTTTTTATACAAAGACGAGTCCTTATGGCCTGCTGACGTCGTGAACCCCGACATCGACGGAGACGAAGGGAGTTTAGAGTGTGTAGCTCTAATGCATAAGCCTACATGTAACTTACCTGTTCCTGAGCCGCAGCGGTTTTCCTCCTGGCTTCACTTGCTGCGAGCCACAGCCGTCATTCTGAAATTCATTGACAGATGCAAGAGACTTACCGGTGAGGTTGACTGCGATGCGATGGCTCGAGCTGAGATCCTGTTGCTGAAGAAGGCGCAGGTGGACTCATTCTTCGCCGAAATATCTGCAATCAAAAATGGAAAACACATATCACGAGATAGTAAGTTACTTACCTTGTCACCGTATTTAGACGAAACTGGTTTACTCCGACTCGGTGGCCGCATCGATGTTGCGTCAGACGTGGACCTACAAACGAAGAGACCAATTATACTAGATGGAAAACACGACATAACGCGTCTTCTTGTCCGGTTCTTTCACATTAAAGCAGCACACGGGAACCAGGAAATGGTCGTCAATAACCTAAAACAGAAATATTGGATTGTTAGAATAAGGCCAACAGTTAAAAAGGTGGTTTCGAATTGCATGCTTTGCCGCTTAAGGAAATGTAAGCCTCAAGTGCCCAGAATGGGTGACTTACCTCATGCCCGAGTAGCACATCACCACCGACCATTTTCATTTTGTGGTCTGGACTTGTTTGGTCCAATGGAAGTGACTGTAGGTAGGGGAAGGCAGAAGAGGTATGGCGTTTTGTTCACCTGCCTGACTATACGAGCGATTCATATCGAGCTTGTTCCATCACTCACATCAGACTCTTTGATTATGGCGCTGCGACGCATGGCAGCACGGCGAGGTTGGCCCTGTCATCTATACTCTGACAATGGCACCAACCTAAGAGCAAGCGATAAGGAACTGAAGCAGTCAGAGCAGGCACTTAATATGGATGCTCTCAAGGCCGTCGGTGTGAACAACGCCATGCAGTGGCATTTTATACCCCCCTCCAGTCCTCACTGGGGTGGAGCCTGGGAGAGGCTAATTCGGAGCGTTAAAACATCACTTCGAGTAATAATGAACGAACGCGCTCCACGAGAAGAAGTGCTGCTTACCCTGATGGCGGAAGTGGAGAATATGGTTAACGGTCGTCCGCTGACACACGTCTCCGTCGACCCTGAAAGCTTAGAATCTTTAACTCCTAACCATTTTCTTTTAGGTAGCGCATCCAACACACCTATCATTGGGACTTTCGACGATTCCGACATGTTTCTACGCAAACAATGGCGAAGGTCACAAGCGTTAGCTGATATGTTTTGGCGTAGATGGGTGAAAGAGGTTCTCCCTGACTTACTGCCACGAAGAAAATGGAACGAGGAGGTGAAACCTTTGCAGGTAGGTGACGTAGTTGTAGTGGCTGATCCTAACAGTCCTCGCAGTACCTGGCCGAAGGGTGTTATACAGAAGACATATCCAGGTAAGGATGGACGAATCAGACTGGTCGAAGTGAAGACTAAGACTGGTGTCTGGAAGCGACCTGCAGCCCGCGTCGCGCGTATTTCACTCGGTGAGGAGTGCTGAGCCAGCACTGGGGGGGAGAATGTTAGCGACGCGCTCATGTTTTAGATTCTTAGCTAATAACATACACCTATGTATAACCTAAGTAAGAATGTATAGGCGACTGGACCCCCACCCAACACGCGGGCAGGTCAGTCCGTGCGAGCATCGCAATCGGGTGCATTTTTGTATGTTTATCTCTTTTGTTAAAGTTATCCGTGTCTTTGTAAAAATATAAATTGTCTAAGTCATACTCGCGTTTTACTTCGCTGATTACCACCTACTACCAGCTACAGTAACAAACAAATAAAGATAATCAAAAACACATCACTTGTTCGGAAAATAGAATGAACACCTTACATTATTCTAATTTGAGATCCATTAAACTTTGAACAGGTTAGTAAAACGTTTAACAAAGTAGACATTTTTCTTATAATTTAGGTATTAAGTTCTCTTTAATCAGTACTAGACCATTAAGTCTATAAACTACAGGAAAAGTAGTATATTTTTTTTTAAATAGCACAGTCTTTGGAAGATATTTTAAGAATGACTTAGTTACAAAAACACGTACTTATTACTCAACATAACAGGCATGAGAAATGTGGGTACTAGGTACCAACAATTATCTGTTTTCACTTAACTTAAATAACCAAAAAAAACTACAACAAAAAGGTAACATTAATAAAGGCATCTAAAACACTTAACTATTCTATTATTATCAGTCTCATCGAGAGGATTAAACTTATTAGTTAAATCAGACTTTTATTTTCAACCTTTACCTAATATCTATTATAGGCATCTAAAACTATAATAGTATTGTTACAGGCTCACCGACAGAATTGTAAACTGTTTTACTTAATTAAATCAGACTTTTTAGTATTATCTATAGTTATCAAAAAACATAAAAACATAAGTATTCAGATTTTCTTCCAAACAATACCGACATACACCTATGTATGTAGGTATTGTTTGGAAGAAATTTCTTCGCGTAATTTTTATTCTATAAATCTAGTGCATTTTTGTAATAAGAATTGACGTAACTCTGTGGAATAATATTCTTATCAATTAGTTCCGTAATGTCCCGCTTTTTATTGGCACCCAATGGTATTTTTTGCAAATACGCTTGTGTCAAAGTTGGAGAAAATTGGTGATCTTGTGTGCGTCTTTGATTTCTTACAAACGCTTTTTTAAAAACTGTCTCTTCATAAGAAGTTTTATAAAAAAATGACATTGGTTGTTGCTTTTCAACGCGAAGTTGTTTGATATCGTGCCATTTTATTTGTTCTCTGTCAACATTAACAGTGAAATTGTTTCCCCATTCTTCTTGAAGGGCTTTCAGATCATAGAACTTGTCATGTGTAAGTTCTTCCACATGATAAGGTTTCCCAGTCTTTTTAGCTGTTCTTATTAAAGTCGCGTATTGTTGTGGACAGTATATCGGGCCTGATTTAGTGTATCGTTTAACTTGTTTTTCGATAACGCTATGCACATTATCGCCTTCATTTTGCGAATGACCACGAATCAAAAATTTATGAGTAATTGAGTTTACTCTCATGGTTGCAACAGCAAATGCGTAGGCAGACAGCAGATATTTATTTTTTTGCTGACCACAGCAGTTGTCACTATAAAATATAAGGTCCAGTTCGGTACCCGATGTACTTTTCTCAACAACCATTTGTATATATTGCAGTACACAGGATCCAATTTCCACAGCACCACGTTTGCCTTCGATTTCGTCCCAAAAGAAGCATATTACATCTTTTGCATACAAGTCACTAATCGTGAAATTTAGGCAATTAATTCTAGATTTATAAAAAAACAAGGATACTTGCCCTTTTGGCAATTGCATCACGGCTTGGAGATCGTAAACTGCAACAACTACATCTGTCCTTTTCTTGTCAGCTTCCTTTTCTGATCTGGACAACACTTTCTCTTTCAAATGTTGGTCATAAGCCTCACGCAGTTTTTGTTGTTCTTCTCCGATAGCATTTTTGAATGTTTCACAAAGATCACACGCATCTTTTTTGGGGATGTGAAACGAAATATTAAACTGTGTATTAAAAATACGATTAAAAGTTGATGACGAAGCAAATGGTAAACATTCATTTTCGCGTAGATCTTTATAATCTCGGTATAGATCCGCAAGTGATCTTTCGCTTGGAATGAATTCTCTCGTTGTTTGTGCTCGAAGGTAATGAGATTCTATTCTGGGGATAGACTTAATGAAAGTGACGACACTTTCTTTTATTTCATTATCTATGGTGGAATGCTGTCCGTGCTTACCCCTCCGGTCATCTTCTATGAAACCGCCCTCCTGTCGTTTTGAAAGAGCTGTCCTAATGCATTGGTCGCTTATGTTTAGTGTAGCTTTAAAAAAAGTCTTGCAGACTCTAATACGAGTGTCTTCAACTTCAAAAATAAATGCAGAATTTAGTGCCCTAAAATTTTGGGTACTGCTGTATCTATATTTAGGCTTAATCTCTTGTGTGTGCCTTACAATGAACTCTCTTTGCCGTTGAAGTTCGCCTAGTCCCCAAAATTTGTCGAACAAAGATTTGCGTAATACTTCACTTATTTTAGATTTGCATTTCAATTTGCAATTATCGTGGCATGGAGGCTTAACCGCTCTTTCAGGGACTCTCTTATTAGTTGAACTTACATAAGCCTTTCCGGTATTTCGACGAGATTTCTTAAGATTTGTGAGCCAACCAGCTGGTTTTCTTGTTCTTTTCCTACCCCTTTGAAGGCTGTCAGGATCAACAGACTGGTCTATGATCGGTTGAGAAGTAGAAGCTTCAACAGGTGGATTTTCGTTTAAAAGATTGGGAGAATCCGGCATGGCAGACGGCACAGAGTTACTACCTATTTCTGTATTACTGCTGCTTGAAGAGCTGCTGGAACTACTAGAGGATGAGCTAGAACTAGAGGAGGAGCTGGAGGAACGAGATCTTTTTCTTGTCTTTTTTTTACCTCTTTGTAGGCTTTCAGGATCAGCAGACTGGTCTATGATCGGTTGAGAGGTGGATGGTTCAGTAACCGGATTGTCGTTTAAAAGATTGGCAGAATCCGGCATGGTAGATGGCACGGAGTTGCAGAGTTGAGTTGGTGGTGTAGTCTTGTTGGGACTATTAGAACTGGAAGACGAGGTAGTACTGGAGGATCGATACCTCTTTCTTGGAACGACGAGTGATGGACGGTAGCTCTCTTTGGGAGGTGGGTTGAAGGGCGGATCCGCATCTGAATCGTCTAAATCGCTACATTCGCTGTTAACCGGAGAAATATAGTACGATGGTTTCACCTGGGTGCTGGCTGATGGTGGTGCTAACGTTGCTGGATTCTTTTGTGACTCCATGGTGCCATTTTCAGAGATTTCTTCCATCACCATGGTGGTATTTGAAGGTGTTGTGGAATTCTCTTGGAGTTGTTTCTCCACATGACTGCGTTCAGGCTCATTTGAACTGGTCTCCATCACCTTCTGTAGAAGTAAAAGGCCACGGCCCCTCATCATCTGTAGCAAAAAAATACGAAGTTAATAAAATTCACGAATACCAAATTAACTCAAAAAAGTTTATAAATTGCAGTATTTTATTAAAGAATTAAAATTTATTAAATCAGTTTCAAAAATACAAAGGCAACTCTAAATATTCCTATAACAAAATAAACAATAGCATTTATTGTTTTAGAATAAGAGCGAATTTAAATTTAACCAGCAATAACAGACCAACTCAAATAGTTCCAAATAATTTCACCAACACTAAACTATTATTAGTTAGTAAAACAAAAATTACTTACATTCGTCAACAATACTGGTATAAGTGGAAATAGTTTGAAGAACACCCAAGAAACAAGACCGATTCAATCACGAATACAAAATCAACTCAAAATAATTCACGCTTTATTACTGCGGTTTGCCACGAATACAAAACTAAGTCGAAATAATTTAGTCTTTGTGCGAGTTGACAGCATATTCCCCTGCGGCTGACATGTCGTAACTGGTGATGCGTTACTGTTGTTGGTGGGGGGTGACCGTGGAGCTACTCAGAAAGACTGACTTACAGCGCCATCTAGTTTTTTAGGAATGAAGTTTGTACACAGGTGTCTTTGGAGTTTATGTAGTTTTCGGCGCTGATTCCGATAATTGCAATAACTCAATTTTGGATTATTTTGAGTTGTGCTACCCTTCATCTAGGTGTGCGATATGTCCTATTTCCCTTATGTTCTTACTAGTAGAATTAATATTAAATCTGTAATCACATCAAAATTGGCTACATAAATTACTTGTAAATTGTTTGATTAGCAGTTGTATCATTAGTCACAGATTTTTATGAAAATAAATTTGTGTTTGTATGGTTCATGTACAAATGTAACACTTTTCACTAGAATGTATTGTTTAATTTTTTTTTTGTTTTGTGATAGGATTTCATTTGTATCACTTTGGATTAATTGAAGTAAAAGCTTTCGGTTCGCGTAAGATGTGGTAACTCGAGTCATATTAAAATACATTTTAGAAATATAAATATCGGTTCGGAGCACTTTGGTATGAATCAAAAAGTATTATTTTACACAATAATTTCAATAAAAAATAGCTTACTTATATCAATGTACACAAAAAAATCACATCCATTTTTAATCTTATAACAAAGGGGATAAGATAGAAATTAAGTTAATTTTTTTTAATAAGTTTAATCAGAGCATATAAAAACCGATCTGGGTCGACATGTATCACTTTTCACTGAAGGTACAGATATATTGATTCTAATAGTAAATCCCAGGAGTTACTACTTAAATGGTAATAACAGATTCTACAATCCGGCGGTACATAATAATTGTACTCACAAAATAGATGTACCCGCAGTGCTGATGGGACAGTGAGCCGATTGGTCTCGTTACAGCCAGGAAAGAAACATTGATTTTGAGTGTTTGGTGCTCTTACATAGTTAGGTAGTAGTATACTGTCGGATGAGTCCAAGCTTTGCTGCCCCGCTTGCGATGCACTACCAGATACTTCAGATTGCACCGAAGGCAGACTGAAAGGTTCAGATCCCCTTTCTGAAGTTGAAAGTAATACTGATCTATCAGTTCTTCGCCAGAAATTATGGCACAAACGAGATGATGATGGCAGCTGAAATAAAAATTAAGGCTCAGTGAATGAAAAGAGAAAAAGTGGATTAGTGTGGTTTTGTTACTAGTAAATACTCAATATAAAAATAGTTTTTGTGTCAATGACATTTTCTATTAATTAATTTCTAAAAAAATTATGTAAAATCTAAAAACAATCTCTACCTATGTGAAATATAACTTGTGCGGATACGAAAGAAGTAACCCATCAGACTCGGAAGTATGTATCAGTATCAAATATGAGAACCGCACTTGTATTAATTCAAAACTGTTGGTAACTTACCTCACGTGGTGCAATCTGACGGGCAATCACACTCCTTATGAGTTCTTCACGTGGAGAATCACACTTGAGTGTATGTGATCTTATTCTCAAAAGTGATCTGCCACAGCTGATGCACACTTGTCCATGACCAATCTGTGCATTTTGATGTTCGCCAGTTGGATGGCGTATTTGAGTCCAGGCTGCAGCAGTCCAACACCAATGGCACACCAAACTGTCACTGGACACTTGTACCTAATAAAGAAGTCATAATTATTAGATAATGCTAAAACAACACTGATCTTGGTATTGCTTTAATTCTACTTGTATAAAAAGCATTTCGGTAAAAATTTAGTAACGTTTGGCAGGAGGGGGGAGCGGGTGTGGGGATAAAGGGAGGAGGCATGCCCCCCCTCCTCTCTGGCACCAATCCCATGAAAAGGTAACTCACCGTTTCCGAGAAAAATGTTTTTTTGTAACCAAACCTCAAAACACTTAAAAGTTGCCTAAATCTAGTATCGTGTCGCAGGAGGGGGTGAGTGGGAGTGGGGGAGGGGGAAGTGGTGCTCCCGTCCTCCCAGGTACCTTTCCCATGAAAAGGTAATTCACCGTTTCCGAGAAAAAATATTTTTTGTAACCTAACTTCAAAACACTCAAAAGTTGCCCAAAAGGCGTAATCGGTTGCCCAAAAGGCGTAATCGGTTGCCCAAAAAGCGTAATTTGGTCTAAAAAAAAATGAAAACGCTTTTAGCTGATTTGAGGTTAGAAACTTATTTTGTAATTTTCTCGAAAAATATGCATTACCTTTTAATAAGAGTGGTATGTAGTCTACTGCTTCTGCATTTCATGGACAAGTAAGTCCCTGTAGCTCTAAACCCGTTGATAATAGTTTGCGGCTGTAAGTATTGGCACAAATTGAGCCTTAGTGAGTGCCTGGGACGGATTTGTTATACGCCATTCTAAGATAACTTTTTGCCATTCTGTTGTTAGAGGCTTGAATACGGCAACGTCAGTAGGCTGTAAAAGCCTTGTGCAATTTGGATCAAGTGCAATCAAAACTATTTGCAAATTAGAACAAAATTCACTCACGGCATAAGTAAGGTGAGACTTGTGACCGTCTAGAAAAAGTATGACTGGAACTATTATGCCTGTTTTGACCAAATGGGGATGTAAAACGTTCTTAATTTATTCGTAAAAAATATATCTGAATTCATTCACCCATTCTCACTAAGACCCACGCCCCAATCTTCAGGAATTATAGTAGTTATTTCTGCACGTCATTTTTTATAAGGAAAATGACCATCAGTGGAGTAAGATTGCCATCTGCGCAAAATGTAAACATAACAGTCTACGAAGTTTTGGCTTGGGCGTGATCAACTTCATACACGTTTCTTTCTCCGTTTGAACTCAAAACAAGACCTGTTTTAGGGCACAAAACGAAATTTGTTTCATCTCCATGAAATACTCGTCTTGGGTCAGAGAGTATTGGAAATAAATTGTTTTCATCAAAGTAGTCTTTGATTTGCCTAAACCATCCTCTAACATCATTTTCTGACACTATTGAGCTGGCAGCTGTAGCAAGGGTAGGATGTCTGGCTAAAAATAATGTAAACCATTTCTCACCGTTTTTAAAAGACGACGCCCGATTAAATTTTTTTAGAAACTCCGAAACACTCTTTATCAAATCTTCTTTTCTTTATGGGTAGCCTTTTTGGCTACTGAGTTTGATCCAGTTGACTAAAGCCTCTTCTTCCTCGTTATTTAAAATTGTGAGAAGGCTTGGCTTAGAGCCATGCTCTGGATTTTTTCATCGGAATTGTATGGTTGAACGCGGCACTTAGGAGGTTTTGGCAGCAAGTTTTTTACTCATGCCCTTAGCTATTTCTACAAGGGCTTTTTGCAAATTTTCTTCTGAATAAACCTTCTACTTTACCTTATCAATCTTTCAATTATTAATGTTTTTACACGAGGCTTCATTTTGTAGATAACTGAAAATAATTATTAAAAATAATGATTAGCACCCAAACACTAATTATTGAGACTGCTGCTAATAAAATGCTGTTTCATACAATTAGTAGTGGGCCAACATTTGGAAAAATATGTTCTTAACTTACAACATGAATTTATTTAGGATCTGAATCGAAAAAGAATAGATATCAAGTATATTTTGTCCTAAAAGTAAAATCTTAGTTACCTAATATTGACTAAGTGCCAATAAAAAGGTTTAATTCATATTATGTGTACCGAATGTTTTTTTTTTTTTTTTTTGGGTGGGAAATCATCAAATAACTTCTCCCGCTCTGGGCGGAGCGGAAGGGCGTGTCAGACTTTTACTGACTAAAACCCACCCGTGTTCCCTCAGTTGCCTGTGTGCTAGGGGCCGCGGTATCTCTTTCGAACAACCCGCACCCCTGGCAGGCATCGGCCCTTGCGGGCCCCATCTGTTGCTGCTGACATCTCTTTGAGGCGCGCGTGGAACACAACGCGCCGTCGACCCGGGCTTGGTCCTTACCGGACAGCGAGCTACCCATTACTCGCCGTCCGCAAGCCCGTGCCTACGGTGGCCGGGAATCAGCCTGGGATTCCCGACGCCCAGGGCGTCTCCTGCGAAGGCCACGGCTGTGAGGGCGCATGTACTGCATCTCCCTCACGTGCGCCGCCTCCCTCTTTGCGAGCATAACTGCTTCGCTAAAGGAGGCGACTGCCAGCCATGCCCTCTCGCTCCGTACCATGGCCTGGACCAGGGTCGGACGCGAGAGATCGCCGCCGCCGATCACCTCCACGAGGAAACGGCGTTGCTCCGCCCAAGCTGGGCAGACCTCCACCGTATGCTCCACCGTGTCCTCTGGGCGATCTTCGCAATGAAAACACCCGGGCGTTTCCTCCCGCCCTATCCGAAACAGCCATGTCCGGTGAGGACCTGTGTCAGGCGGAAGGTGAGGACGCCATGCCGCCTCTCAAGCCACTCCTCAAAGAGGGGACTTACCGCCGCAATCGCGGCGTGCCCAATGTGTACCGAATGTTGGCATGGTAAAAATGTATAGAAAATGGGCCTAACAATAAAAAAATCATGAATGGAAATGGAAGCTAAACAACGAATTATTTGAAATAAATGCTTTGAGTTTGAGTTTGAGTTGCATGGGCTGTTTTTATGGAATATGTTTAATTTTTTATAGCGATGTCAATATTTTTCTAGTCTTGTAAAATTTGCGGGTTACTGAGAGATTGTGAGGCACCTTTACCTAATAAAAATCTGCCACCTAATTAATTAATGTAAATACGTATATAGGGTGTTTGGCAGAACGTTGAACATACGAAAATGGTGGATAGGTGGGGTCATTGGCTACTTACTCAGCCCTAATTGATGTGGCCCTGGCCCCCTGGATATGTAAAAAAAAATTTTTTTGCTTTCTTCTAGTTTCACCACTTTCTTAACTTTATAGTATAATTTTTATAAAAAATGGGTAAAACAGGCAATATTTTTGTTAGATGTTAGCTAGAAAAAAAGTTATGAGTCCTCAAACTTACAGAAAGATGTAAAAAATACTTAAATCATTATTTGAAATTGCATTAAAAAAATAAAAATGATTGAGGAGTTCCAATTCTAGCAAAACATCCCTAGTGTGTGCCCTTTCTAATGGTATGTAATTTGCTTTTATAAATAAAATAAAAACCTTTAAGAGTTATTTCATTATTTTTTTTTTCCAGGGCCAAATAAATTATGGCTGAGTAAGTAACAGATGACCCCACCTATCCACCATTTTCGTATGTTCAACGTTCTGCCAAACACCCTGTATAGTTACTACGCGGCGGCTATAGTTTTGGATGTTGTTCATGAAAACTATATTGCGAGTTGATTTTCTGGATCCGTCAGAAAATGTTCATCCTCTCCATTCCATCCTCCGTTTCTTGTTCTGGAGTTGCGTTGTTTTCCTGATTATCGCCAACTTCGTTTTGAAAATGGATTATTTGAAACTGTTCCGTACTGTAAGGAGTTTTGTTTAGGAATTTCTTCTGGAATTTATTTATTTATTTATTTATATCAATTGCTTGCTGCACTTACAGTACCTAAACACCAAAGCGCGCAGCAAGCCAACAACATCACAGTTAACTAAAAAACTTCACACAAACATTCAACATAGATTTACTGCTAATACACAAATATGTCAACGTCTGAGCAATCAGGGCGTTCAGCAGATTGAATGGATTGAATTGGAATGTACCCGATTTGTTGGTTTTATTGTTTGAGTTAGGTGCTTTATACGTGTTTGGCTTATTTTGTTCATTACGTCTAGCTCGTAGTTGAAGTTACTCTTTTTTGGCTACTGTAATGGCCTAGTCTTGGTTTTATACATATTTTAGTCACATTCACTGCCAATAAATATTAACGATTAATCACCTCCAGAACGAAGATATTTTTCTGTGTGAATTTTGTTTGGGCTTCAATAAAAACGCACAATATTAAATATCACATGATTTTCTTATTATTATAATTTTAAAAAATTGTCTTTTCGGATCCGAGTAGTCGGCATTAGCACGTTTGGGAGCCAAATACTCGGATCTGAGTGATGAAATTAAATGCTAGGTGTTGCTTATTTTATATCTTTTTTACATATTTAATTATTTTAGGTATGGTTTATTAAAATGAAATAAACTCCAGATAATTTGACAAACTATTTATTAGGAAATCAATAAAAAATATAAGTCAATGGAAAACAGACCAATCAACTGTTATTGTCATTATTCTTTAAGGCTTAAGAGTGTGCCTGACAGAAATAACCTGTGCAGAATTCTGGAGAACCTTCACATTGTTTGCACTCATAAATAGTTAGCACCCTCTTCTTCTGGGCTCTGCACTCTTTGCTTTCTTTCATGATTACTTCCTTGGTTTCTTTCAAGTTACTTCCCGCTTTTTTTTTTGCTCATTCGATTTTTCTATTTTTGTGAGCTCGTGCTTTACTGTCAGAGCTTTTCTCCGATGAACTTCGCTAGGATCAGGCAGTAAACTTTCCAGTTTCTTATGATGGAAATCATACAAATTCATTGTATCAATAGTAGTAAATTTGTTTTATAGGTAAAATGCGCTCAAGCTCATTTGGAACATGTGGACAATTAGTATTTTGTAACACTGCAGTGTTTTTCATTGACACGGATAACAGCCGGCATCTGATCTTGAAGATCCACGCAAAACATAAAATTGTTATAATGGACAATTGCCGATGGCTTCATTACTACAATGCCTCTTTTTGATGGAACTTCTAAAATCTCATCTCCATGCTATATGGATGGAGAGAGCACATAGTGTTTGTCCCTCCATTTCCCAATATGGAGTCCATTCAGAAAGAGCGATCTATTTTCACCCTTCTGCATGTGATTATTTCGACTGCCTTGGCGATTTTTTCTAAGTGTTTCTGTGCAGTATATCTATCGATCAACTAGTTTCACAACCAAACCATATAAGTAAGTGGTAATTGTCCAAGTAAACGTGATAAAATTAAGTGGTAAATATGTTTCTGAGTTCAGTCACTCGTGTTAATGAAACTACTGGCGAAGAAATTATAGTAGTCGGAGACTTCAATGTCGGTTTTGTCGAATGGAACCAGGACCCGAGTCACTCCTATGTAACCGCAACTATGTCAAACTATAGTAATAACCTAGGATACTCATATAGATTTTATATCTTTAAACAGTCTGTTACAATATAACGTGGATAAAATACGAATAATAGAACGTTAGACTTAGTGTTTTCAAACATACGAAATGCAATGGTCAAAAGGTCTGTATCACCTATCTGTAAAGAAGACTGTCACCGTCCTCCCTTAGAAATTGAGTTTGTCTTAAAAGCGTACGTGCCACTTAAACATGTAATACAAGTTAGGTTAAATTTCAAGGCAGCTGATTATGTACGAGTCAATAAAAAACTAAGAGAAATAAATTGGAAAGAGCGACTAAAACCGTGCGCGAATGTAAATCTTATGATAGAAGTACTATATCAATCTATTGAAACAATAATTAATGAAGATCTTCCTAAAATTAAGTATGTTAGTAGTAACTTTTCTCCATGGTATTCCAAAACCTTAGTGAAAGTTCTCAATGAAAAAGAAAAACTAAGACAACGTTTCAAAAAATACGGTAATCCGCGTGATGATATTGAGTACAGAATGCTTGATGAGAGGGCACGTTCGATTATTAAGAGTTGTTACAGAAAATATGTCTACTCTGTAGAGAATAACATCAAGTCAAACCCCAAAGCGTTCTGGTCTTTTGATAAGACCAAAAATTCAAAATGTGGCTCTTTACCATCTGAAATTTCATTAAATGATTCAATAGCTACGACAGGTGATGAAATATGCAATCTTTTTGCTTCTCAATTCTCATCAACGTTTTCTGCCGCTAGCTGAATACTAGTGCAACAACAAATGCCCTATCATTTCCTCAATTTGTGCTCAGTAAAATAGCTTTTACTCAGAGGGAAATTCTTAAAGCACTAAAAAGAATTGATGTTACCAAAGGCACTGGACCGGACGGGCTACCACCGCTCTTTATAAAAAATGTGCTCGTAATTTGGCATATCCCCTTACCTTCATTTTCAATAAATCACTCGAAACATCTACGTTTCCCACGGAATGGAAAAAGCTAATGTGGTTCCAATATTCAAAAAAGATGATGGCGCCGACGCAAAAAAGTATCGACTTATCTCGACCTTGTTTATGTTCTCAAAACTTTTGAATCAATGATTTGCCCTATATTAACATCCCATGTTAAAACACAACTTTCCCTTCAACAGCATGGTTTCTGCAGCAACAAATCCACTGTCACCAATTTGATAACACACATTGACGAAATTTGTATGAGCATTGACGCTGGCCAACAGATCGACGCTCTGTATGGCCGACTTCAGCAGCGCTTTTGATAAGGTCAACCATGAAATCCTGATGCTAAAACTGCATGATCTTGGCTTACACGGTCCCCTGTTGAAATGGTTTAGATCGTATCTATGCGGGCGAACACAAAGAGTGGTGGTAAACGGCTATCAATCTCCGGAGTATGTTGTATCCTCCGATGTGCCCCAAGGATTTCATACTGGGCCAATTCTATTTATTGCATTTATAAATGACATCGTTAATTGCATCAAACATAGCCAATGTTCCTTGTTTGCCGATGATCTTAAAGTCTATCGTCAAATAAAAACCCAAGAAGATATTGCTCTACTCCAAACAGATCTGAACTCAATACAGAACTGGTGTGTGTGGTTAACGGGATGGTCCTGAATGCCAACAAATAATGTTTCTACATATCATTTACGCGCAAGAAGCATCCCATACCATCAACCTACTCCCTCGACGGGACATCACTGCAACAAGTGAAAAACTTACGGGATCTAGGTATAGTGCTTAGCCCCAGGGATCTCTCATTTACCACACACATAAATATTATCATTAAAAAAGCAATGAAATTGGTTGGGTTTATCAACAGAATTGGGAAAGAATTTAAGGGAACCTTGGCATTGAAAGTGCTCTATAACACCTTTGTGCGCAGCCTAGTTGAATATGCATCTCCCGCCTGGAGTCCAACTTATAATATCCATAAAGACCGTATTGAGCGCATTAAAAAAAAATGACGAGGGGCTTGCGGTTTAAAGACCACAAATGTCATTATGGAGCCGATTACGCAGAACGGCTAAGCTACTTCAAATTAGACACATTAAAACAACGCAGGGTCCTAAATGATCTAACATCACTTTACAAAGTTGTTAACGGGATAACATCGACTCCAGATCTCCTTACCAAATCAACCTAGATGTACCTCGTCATTCTCATCTCCGTTCTAAGCCTACCACTAAGACGTTTGCCACTAAACCGTGTCGCACAAACCTGGGCCAGCATGCACCCCTAAATAGAATGTTGATTTTTCACAACAGTGCCTGTTCAGTCGACAGCAATATTGATATTTTCTTGGATAGTCTACCAATATTTAAAACTAAAATAAACAAAATTTATCTGTAATCAGTAAATTTAATTTCTTAATGTTATTTAATTTTATTAATTGTATTTAATAATATTCCAATTTAATTTAGTTTAATTAGACTTAGGTACGATATTTGTATTCTATTTTTATCATTTACATACTCACCTTCATATTATTTTGTTCAATTTCAGTTTTGTTACCTTATGTGTGAATTTTGTATTTACTTTTTTATGGTTGTATTGTGTTAGTGCAATGTTACGAAATCTTTTACTTCGATTTTATTTTATAATTTAATCTCATTTCTAATGTTTTAATAATTGGAAAATGTAATCCAATCGTTAATCATGTTCTCTGTTATTCGTAGCCTTTTAATAAGAATGTTGTGCATGCCTTTAAGTGATGTATTTACACAGTACTGAAGATTCGTCATCACTTAATGTGACTATCCTTGTAAATATGTCGTTGGTGTGCCTTGCATAATAAATAAATAAATAAATATTATAAAATGTAAATTAATTGTAACATTATGTTTCATTTCAGAAAATGGAAGATCTTGATATTGTGTATGATGTTATAAAGTCATTCTATTTAACAAAAGAACTAACTGGGAACAATATCGAACAAAATAAGTTCCAGGAAAAACCCCAGGATAAAGTCAAAGATACTCAAGAAAGATCAATAAAAGGAAAAAATAAGAAGTTCTAAAATTACCTTATCCAAACCATAAGATACACCTTCTTCGTCATTTGTTATAAGCAAGGAGTCAGGAAAAGGGCACCATTTAATAAAAATATCTGTTTATGATTTAAGTGACAATAGTGTTGACCACAGTGATAGTGCTTGTGTGAATGTCCAGAATGTTCAGAAAGGACAATTAAGATGAAATTATGGATGAGACAGAATATCTCGTCGGTAAAATAGTTAAAAATTAAGTTCAGCTACCTACAGACTTTAAGTGTAGAGTAATTATAAGATAATGTTTAATTATACGTGAAGTTCAATAAAGTTACAATTTATTAATCATACTGTGTCATTCATAATGTTAAACTTCCCACAGTTTAAGTCCACAATATTATTAGAAAAAAGCACTCTTGGTTTCAAAGAAAGTGTATTTTCTTTAAAATCAATATTTTGTTACTTCTTATAGTTGCTTCCAACTTCATGTTTGCTTCGATTGCAAAATGATTATTGTTATGGTACATTTATGATATAAATAAATACTTACATAAGAAAATAAATGAAAAGTAAATTTTTATGAGTAAAATATATAGTTTATTAGGTAAATCTTGTACTTAAATTATAATTTGTAATTATCATTACAAAATACAACTAACACATCGTACAACTGTGTATTACACACGCGCACAGAAAAGTAACATAACATATCCTACTCATAAAATATTGGGGCTCAAAAAAAGGATTCGATTTGCCTATAAACCACGAAAGGTCAACACAAAAGTGAGAGAAGAAATTCAAACCTTTTATCTTCGGGACGATGTGACTAGGTGCACTGCAGGGAAAAGAGAGTGCAGAACAAAAGAAAAAAATAAAATGCAAATAAGGTACATGGTTGACACATTGTATCATCTTTACCAAACTTACAGAAGAGACGGTGGCAGACATAGTTTCTCAACGTTTTACAGATGTAAACCATTTTACGTTTTATCTCCAACTATCGGCGCCAGAGATACCTGTATGTGCATCTTAAAGCTTTGAAATCGAATAAAATTGTTTCCTACAAAAATATTGAGGAGATGGTTCATGTATTTTCTTGTGATACAAAATCATTTAATTGTATGTATGGAAAGTGCATTAATTGTAAAACTCCACACATTGAATATAACAAACAAAGGTCAAGCAAAGAAACCAAATGGTGGAAATGGGAATGAGTAGATCACAAATATGAGAAAGCGGGCCGAAAAATAACTACAAAGAAAACTATAAGAGGGGAGCAGAATGGGACCGTCGGTAATTTAGTAACTGAATTGGAAACTGCGTTAGTAACATTCAAAGTACACTATTTTAATTGGAAGGAACAACAGAGACAGTACCGTAAGTGCGTGAATAATTTGAAGGAAGACGAGATAATGATATTGTGTGATTTTTCTGAAAATTTCGACTGTAAATATTCAAACGAGATAAAATCGATGCACTTCGGTGCTTCAAAGGCCTCTATAACAATACACACTGGAATTATTATTTTTAAACAAAAATGTCAAACATTTGCTACAGTTTCCGACAGTAACAACCACGAGCCTGACGCTATTTGGGCACATTTATTACCCATTATTAAATACTCCAAAGAAAACCACCCTATTAATGTCATCCATTTTTTTTCCGATGGTCCCACCAGCCAGTACCGCAAAGTACCGCAAAAGAAGAATTTTTATTTATTAAACTTATTTGCAGACAAACTAAAATTGAAATTCTCCACATGGTCTTTTTCCGAAAGCGGCCATGGGAAAAGTATTGCTGACGGTGTTGGTGGGTCGGTTAAGAGACAGCTTGACACTAGAGTACGTTATGGGACAGACGTGACTAATGCGACAGATGCCTACAATGTTTTGAATGGGTATATGAAATCTGTAAAATGTTTTTATATCAACGAAAAAGACATTCAAAACATTCGTAAGCTTATTCCACTGAATTTAATAGCCGTCCCTGGGACAATGAAATTGCACCAAATAATATCGAAACAAAAATATAAGATTAATTACAGGCTACTTAGTTGCTTTTGTGGTGATAAAGGAGGGTTATGCAATTGCTATTGTCCGGAAACCCATTTGCTAGTGCCAGTTGGAGCTAATCGTGATGATGAGTCTATAGTAATGACTGAGAACATCAGGGAAGTTAAAACTTCAGGCAATCACATTTTCCATGAGAACATCACGGATAATACAGTACAAGTTGACAATGCTGTTCTGGCCAGCAGCTCACAGAATATCCTCGGCGATGATTCACTTCATGCTCTCCATGAAAACATTACGGGTAATGCCGTTAAAATTGACAATGCAGTTATGGCCAGCAGCACAGAAAATATCCTCGGCGATGATTCATTACTTCCCTCGATTACTGCCGGCGGGTGTGATGATTTAACCCCTCCAAATTCGTGATTAAGTGACATAAATTTTATAATCGATGATAGAATACTTTTAGAGCAATCTTATAATATTGAGTCACAATTAATTATAGCAGCAGAAAATGCAACTATGGTGGAAACCAAAAAAGAGGATTTCCATGTTTCTAATCCCGGTCCCAGAGTAGCAGCAGATGTACCTGTAATTGACCTTACATGTACACAAAAAATGGTTTCACAGAATGCTCAACAGTTTCCAGGTCCTAGAAAAAGAGTCGACATATTGTTGCCTGGACATTCTGGACCGCCAACCAAGAAAAGCAGAGAGAAAATAAGCGAGAAAGAAAATAAGCGAAAAATGAAAGTGTTATTACCAACTACGAAGAGAAACATTCATTGCTATGTCTGCCACCTTTGTAAAAGCGATTCTTTATGTCTAGAAGACATGATTAAATGTATGGTGTGCAAAAATTGGACATGTCTAATATGTAGTGGCACTGATTTTTTTGATTATATTTGCCCAATATGCCTTAACTCCGATTAGTGATTTTAAAACTACCTAAGTGTGTTACGAGTAAATGATATAGGATTTTCATAAAGCTATCCAGTTTGAAAGTAAATGAAAAACCAAGACTGGCTAAGAATATTAATTATTATTATGTACATTGTACACGTAGCCTAATTTTTCCTATTAGTAACTTTGTGTTTCACCTAAGTAACTGTCCTATTAAAATGTGATTTAAATTTTAAGATTTCTTTTAATTGTTTTAGCTTAGAGCTCTAAATTACAATTATAATATTGTTTTAATTCTCCAAATTTCATTTTGTGTTACCTTAAAACTTTGTAAACTCACTGTTGTGTTACATAAAAGATATTTTGTATGGTGTTACCGGCACAAAAGTGACGTAATGGATGTTTTTCCGAAAATTACTCGACAATTTTTGATTAATCTTTAGTTTTTTTTTCTGTTTTTTAAATATTAATATGCTATTAGTTGAATTAAACAAGTTAGTAATTATAAACAAATCGTTTTATTTGTGTAAATGCCAAGTTTAAAAGTTACTTAATGGAACGAATTGTGGATAACTTTTGAAACCAGAATGATATTTTTGTGTTTATTTTCATAATTATATTTAATATAAATTTTATTAAATTTAGTTAATTTATTTATTTATATATAGGTTTACCATCAATTACATGTTCTGACTTCCGTTCATTAGAAATAAGGTTTCCACATAAGTAACGGGCTATTTTTTTTTTAAAACGCCCATATGCTTCATTTGCTAACTGTTGTAAAAACAATGTTTTGGATGGAGTTGTGTCTCATCATATTTATGCCATGAATCAATATATTCATATGGATATATACCTTTCTTTCGTATTAATTCGAATTTTGTGTCGTCAGGAAAATGTGACCTCAAATTAAAAAAATCACTGTCTGTTAAACTTTTACTCCAATTATAAAGACTTGCGTTAAGGAACTGGAATGAATCTATAAATTTAATTTGCAAAGATTTTTTACATCCAGTATTCATGATTTTTGTAATGGATTGATATTTTTCTTTTGTTTTTGGTATTATTTTTATTTCGCCATCATATTTTGACAATTCCTTGATAAAAAATATGAGAATCATAGCTAGAGATGGTCAAAAGCGTGATTTTCCTGTCACTGTGATTGTCGTTCCAGTTACATTACAGTCACAGTGAAAAATCACTGTGACTTTGTCACATGTGTTGGCAGAGTCAGGTCAAATTATACACAATCTTCCAATTCCTGAAATGCTTTAATCAATAGACTACAAATGTTTCTTGCAAATGAATGTTACAAGCGTTAGGCCTAACGTTACAATTGATCAAAACGGCCGCCGGGGCTGCTCAGCTCCGACTATCTGTCAAAATCAACAACATCATTCTATCTTCAATTACTAATTTATTAAAATGTGAGGATCGCTAACAGACGGCCATTCTGCAATAGGAATGTCCACATTCCTAAATTCAACTCGGCCATTCTATCGTACAGGGTATGGCCTCATACCAAAACAAATATACTTTACTATATTTAATAAAAATACGTCGATTTACAGTTAATGAATCAAGTAAGCCTATAATTCTTTACATTGATCATAATTACATTTAGTTAATTATAGTTTTCTTTAGCTACAAATAATATAAATTTTAACATAGTTTTAAGTATTAAATCAATTAAGGACGTTATATAAACAGAGCAAAACATGAAAAGGAATAGTAAAATGTGATGCACACAATAATATGAGGACAGGTAATTTTCTAACAATAACTTGTTATCTTCTAAAGTCAGGCCATCCGAAGGCACGTAGTCACGTAACAACACATTCGTACACTTTCAAAATTTGCAGGAAGCTCCCGTTTAGCCATCCGAAAGCCACGGTCTGCTCATCTTCTTAGGTCCTCAATTGCATTTATCAGGCCACCCGAGAGCCATTAACTTGCAATTTTGACAAACATTAATCACTGATCTGCCGTTTAGCCACCCGAGAGCCACGGTCCGGGTCAGATGTCCTCACCAGCGTTCTCTTATCCGACGCTCAGTCATATAATAACCGGGTATTGCCGTCTCTCCGTTGGCGGCACTGATCTAAGCTGTAAATGACGTGGAAATTTGGTGAAGGGCTACCGGCCACTACCACTATAAATCTACTACAGTATCGTCGAATATATACAATTACATACACACACATACACACAACATAAATACATCTCGGATTTATTTACTATTCGTCTTGCGAATCCGAATCGCTATTGTCGCTTTTATCGCTAACTATCGGTGATGAACTTAAATTGATCCAGGGTTTTAACTGATCAGCCGGGAAAATATTCTTGTACTGTCTGTGAGGAAGTCCCTTAATGCTAGATACTTCGTACCGGTCTTTCTCTAGCACTGCTGTTACTTTAAATGGACCTTTGAACTTTGCAGCTAACTTTTTGCTCTTGCCCCGGTCTGGATTATTATTTGGAATCATGACGAGATCACCTTCTTGAAACGCCTTAGTTGGGGCCCTCGTTTTATCAAAATGTTCCTTCATCTTTTTCTGTCCTTCTATAATTTTTTCTTCTACCGATTTCCTCAATTCATCTCTATCGGCATTTGAAATCTGTTCGTCTGTCTCTAGAGCGCCTTTAAGAATTCCTTCCGCCTGACATATGGTTCTTTGCCCAAATACCACTTCAGCTGGCGATTTTCCGGTACTTTTATTTATTGTATTATTAAGACTCCATTGTAATTTTGAAACATTGGTGTCCCAGTCTCTCTCGTCCAAACCATGATTCATGGCGGATAGTGAATTTAGAATTGTTCGATTGTAGCGTTCAATTTGCCCATTTGCTCGAGGCGTTGCTACCGCATTTAGAACATGTTTGGCTCCAATCGATATGACAAAACTTTTAAATTCACCAGACGTAAAACTTGTGCCTTGGTCTGATATAATAACTTTTGGGCAACCAAATGTTGCAAAAATATCTTCGAGTGTTTTAATTGTAGTCTTAGACCTAGTGTTCTTTATAGGTCTGACAAATATGAATTTGCTGAACCCGTCAATGACTCCGAGAATGTATGCATTTCCTCTTTTACTTTTTATAAATGGGCCCAAATGATCCATGTGTATTGTATGAAATATTGCGTTTACCTTGGGAATAGGGTTTAAGTACCCCGACTTTTTTCCTGACATTTCTTTATTATAAGCACAGTTAATGCAAGCATTAACGTACTTCTTTATGAAACGGTTCATTTTTGGGAACCAATAATCGGCTCCTATCTTCTCAATCGTTTTATCAGTTGAGAAATGACCCGCTTCGTCATGATTAAGCTGACAAATTTTCCATCGTGCCAAATTAGGTACCACCCATTTCAATTTTGATCCTACACGCCTATATATTTTACCATTTCGCAATACGTAATTATTAGATACATCTTTTATATCCTCCTCGCTAGTTTCTAAAATAGTTTTTATATGTTTTATTCGAGGATCCGTCATCTGTACTGTGTGAAGCCAGTCTTCAGTTGTGATATTGAAGACTTCAATTTCATCTGCGATATTCTCTTGCGAGATGGGGTTCCGGCTCAGAGCATCAACATGCTGCATATTATGACCTGGCCGATACTCGATGGTAAAGTTGTATTCCTGTAGCATTAGCCACCACCTTGCAATTTTAGGTATTAAATCTCGCTTTACCAAGGTTGTGCGTAATGCGTTACAGTCTGTTATAACTTTAAATTCTAGACCAATCAAATAAACTCTAAATTTTTTTAAGGTGTATACCACTGCCATTGTTTCCAGTTCATAGGAGTGCCAAAATGCTTCCTCGCGCGTTGTCTGGCGACTGAAATAAGCAACTGGCTTAAAAGGGTATTCTTCGTTAGGTCTCTGAAGTAAGATACCCCCAATTCCTAATTTACTGGCATCACAATGGACTTCTGTGGTATGATCTGGGTTATACAAGGCTAGTACAGGTCTAACTATCAATTTAGATTGTAATTCTTTAAATGCACTATCTTGTTCGTGGCCCCAATGCCAGGAAACATCGGTTTTGGTCAGTTGTGTCAGTGGTCTTGCAATAGAAGCAAAATTAAATACAAACCGCCGAAAGTAACTGGCCAAGCCAATAAATTGACGGACTTGATGTACGTTTGTTGGTTTTGGAAACTCAGAAACCGCCCGTATTTTCCTACTGCCAGGTTTAAGACCAGCTTCGGAAATCTCATACCCCAGATAGTCTATTTCCGATTGGAAAAAGAAACACTTTTTCAGATTAAGGGTCAGATTGGCATTACGTAAAAGTTGCAAAATAGCTTCTAGCTTACCGAATGCTTCGTCAAAAGAACTACCTGTTGATAGTAAATCATCTAAATAAGGAATAGCCAGCTCGAATCGTTGGGCTCCCAGGGCTTTGTTGATCATACTTTGGAATACTGCAGGGGCATTGACAAGACCAAATGGCATCCTCATATACTCGTAGTGGCCATCAGGAGTCACGAAAGCTGTTGCGTGACGCGACTCCTCTGCTACAGGGATCTGGTGATAACCGGATGCTAAATCTAAGCTTGTGAAATATGATTTGCCGCTAAGTCGGTCGAGCTGGTCGTCAATGACCGGCATGGGATAGCTGTCCTTTACCGTCTTTTTATTCAGTGCCCGATAATCTACGCAAAGCCTGTATTCATTGTTCTTTTTTCGAACCAATACTATTGGGCTGGCATAAGCCGACTGCGATTCTCTTATAATATTGTTAGCCAACATGTCACCTATCATTTCCCGTACCTTAGCACGTTCACTAAAAGGGAGTCTATACGGTCTATACATCACAGGCGTATCGTCGTTGAGACGTAATGTCATTTTGGTTATATGAGTCAGTCCAAGCTCCTGCATATTAAATGAAAAACATTCCCTAAACCTATTCAGGAGGTCTAATAACTGTTTTTTTTCAGTCTCAGTTACTTTGGGACCAATATTTATCACATCTAAAGTAATCTGTTCTTTTGCGGTGTCGGATTTATGCCATGTATCTGATAATCGGGTATTAAGATGAATAGAGTTCACATCCAATGGTTCATGTTTTGATGTAAATGGTTCTACATTATTTAATTTTATTGCTCGTGATAATAATTTGGAATTGGTGAGACTGATTGGATTTCCTGATAAATTGATGACTATACATCGACTTCTCCCATTATGAAATTGGTAAACACCTTGTAATAGAATGTATTCATTACCAGGTTTCATGCATGCACTGCCTGGGACAAATAATGTTCCTGAAAACTTATCCTGTGTATTTACATCTATATCCTGTAACCCTCTCATTGTGATGTCATTAGTATTATAAACATCCATTCTCTCTATATCCGAATCATCACAATACAGGACTAGATTAGTGCTAGTCTTATGAACGGTAACAGTGGGCAGCTCTGTTAAAGACTGCCCTATAAGAACATCTGTCTTAAGTAAATGATCCGCTACAATAAATGCTTCTATATCGGCTTGGACCGCATCTACGACAACAGTAATAAATATCCTAGCAATTGGTACGACACTTCCAAAGCAGAATCCCCTTATAATAGGGAGTGCGATTTTATTTGTAACTACATTTAGATTTTTAACAACTGATTCTCGAACTAAACTACATTGACTTCCAAAGTCCACATACGCTGAGGCCGAAATACCATTAACAGAAATGGTTTTAAAATACTTACTATTTGATTCTCCGTTTGTTGTTATTTGTAGAACGTTTTGTGTAGGATTATGGTTCGTATTTTCTTGTGTTTGATCAGTTTTTGGTCGAGAACCTATCAGCTCACAATTTTGAGTCATATGTCCTAGCCGTGAACACTTATCACATCTTTTTAATGGTTTATTGCAGTTACGAGCCGTATGCCCATTATCACCACAATTATAACATTGAAAAGATCTAGACCTTGTCCGGGTAGTCGTGGTAAAGGATTTATTTGACATGTTGGTGCGATTAGTGTCCGAGTTCTTTAAATGTTGCGGTTCTTGTTTAAGCAATAAGGGTTCTCTTTTTAAGATGAGATTTCGTCTTGATATTCGGCGTAAATATTTTAGCAAGTCTGATGTCCTCTTAAAACTAGCTCCTTGTGCGTTAAGTCTTACGCCATTATCAAAGATTCCACTTATTATGCAATCAACGGCGTTTCTTCCTTTAATGTCGCACATTTTCACCAGCCTGGCCTTCTCATGAAAATATTCCTCCAGTGATTCCTCTCTCCGACTTCTTCTGCTAAGCATTTCTGTCAGACGGTCGGCGTAGTTGCGATCGTCTGGGAAAGTTTTTATAATCTTTCTTTGCCACTGTTTCCAGGTCAAATCAATGGTACTCCTACCTTGGTACCATTTCTTAGCATGGCCAGAAAGTTTCGGTATAGCATAATAGATAATTTGTCTCTCCGTCCACCCATAAATTCTTGCTGTTTCGTTCACCTTACGAATCCAGTCTTCTGCCGATTGTGAATGTGCGTCAGGATCGTATTCTGAGATTACATTTTGCGATCCTTCAAAACGATTGTCTTTAATTATTTTTGAAAATCTTTTAAGAAAGTGGTCCTCCTTATGAGTAGTGGATCGTCTTTGTTTCCAGTGAGAACGCATTCTCGAACGAGATCGTTTTCGTTTTACGAACGACGAATTATCAGAGAGATCGGATGAATCCCGTTTTCGCTTATATCGGTTTTTGCGTTCAGAACCGGTAGCCCTAGTATCATCACTGTCATCACGCGATGAGGGGGATTTACGACTACGACGCTTGTTGCGTCGGGCAGAACGAGACCTGCGTCTATTTTGTGTAAGACAATCTGACTGGCTACTTTCTGAATTTGTACTACTACTCCTATGACGCCGATATGATAACGATGACGAGGAAACAGATGCCGTTCTACGACGAGATCTGTTGCGGTAAGTATCACGTTTCCGTTGTCTTTGATTCGGTCTTGTTGTGGAACGTTTAATCCTTCGAGGTTCCTGGATACGTTCAGGATTCCGTGATGGTCTACTTCGCTTATTCGGTTCCAGAGGTGGAGTATAATTAGACCTACCACTGGAAGCCATTGGGCAGAACTATATTTAAAGGCGGAGACTATGTGTGATTAGCAATTAATAAATATTTTAAACAAATAACAGGGTTTTATTTATTTTCATTTGTATTTAGCCCATAGTGGAGTGGCGATGTGGTTTAAGTTAGTATCGTATGGTGGGAATTAGTAAGGAAAAGAGAAACGTAACACAATTATTAGTCATTTTGCACCTTGTCCACACTTAGCACAGCTGATGGCAGCTGTTTCGCTACCGTACTTAGAGTAATGAACATAGAAAATAAACCATGTCGACCCGTATTAGCTATGTAACCGTATCGTCGAACGAACGAATAGTTATAAACAATCAAATCAAATAATATTAAAGTACACGCCCAGGTAGCAGCAATAGTTCCATGATTAGGTGTAAAATCCTCCATAAGACGCATAAACATAAATTACTATCTCAGCACTCAGGTGCCTCAGTAGGTACCTCAAATTAATTTAATAATGTAGTCAAAATTCGTAGCTTCTGTGCGTAGTTTAATTAACTACCTGTAAGCGGTTAATCCGCTGTATTGCCCCTAAGTACCTGTGTATGTGACACATGAATAAATCAAAACATGAAATGTCCTGAGTAATTCATGTTATCTCTCATAACAGGTACTCATTAAAAAAAACCAAGGAATATCAAATAGTTATTAAATGTCCACCTTATTTTAAAATATTTACGATCTTCATGATCAGATTTAATTAGCTATAAGTACCTGCTCCTTAATGATAACATTAACACATCATTGACGGGTGATTGTTATTCTGTATGCTAATATATGTAAGTACATACGTAGGTACAGTTATATGTCATACGCTCATAAACAAAGAAAACATCAATTACAATTTTCATGGTAACATTGACCTAGGTATAATATTTTAACAGGAGTTAATATAACAATTTCTCAATTATTCTCAGACATAAACAGACCGGGCGAACACAGTCGTGACCTACTTTTAATTCTGCCCATAAACTGAGGTACCCACGCCACGCACTTTATACGGCGTCGGTGTTAGAAAAACTTATTGCATAACACATCTTTTTAAACAAGTAAACAAATCACAAGATGCATAAAATTATCTATTTGAATATGCATTAGCATGGCAAATATCAATTTTCAACTATAAAATTTAGTAGGCGTCAACTGCGGTAAGTAGTTTTGAACGAATAAATCAAGCAACGTACCTGAAAACTTTCTCCAACACTCTTAGTTCTTACCACTTCTGACTGTTGGCAGAGTCAGGTCAAATTATACACAATCTTCCAATTCCTGAAATGCTTTAATCAATAGACTACAAATGTTTCTTGCAAATGAATGTTACAAGCGTTAGGCCTAACGTTACAATTGATCAAAACGGCCGCCGGGGCTGCTCAGCTCCGACTATCTGTCAAAATCAACAACATCATTCTACCTTCAATTACTAATTTATTAAAATGTGAGGATCGCTAACACATGTATGATTTTACTAAAATTACTCATGTGTACCGCTACTGTAGTAGAATGTAGATTAGATTGTTGATCCCAAACGACCTTCACACTTTTTACAGGCTTAGGACTGTCACCCAAGGATTGTGTGGCGTGTTTATTATTTGGATCAACTACACTTCTGGACACATCTATTGACCCACCTTGTATTTTCAGTTTCGTTTGGTCCTAGCTAAAATTTTATATTAGGTCGAGCAAAAAGTTTTTATGCAGTTTTGAACCTGGCACATACACAATTTCATTCAATAGTCTTTTTTTGAATTTCGAACACAGAATTTAAAGAAACAAAAGACAATTTGGAGCCTGTTTGTTGATATCAAACAATCGAATACTAAGAAAACTTGGTTTTATTGGTTTACTTGGATTTAATTTTTGAAAAAGTGATTGATATCTTTGGTTTTGCAACATACATTACTTATTCTTAACATTAAGGTGAGGTTCTATCAATAATCTATGGATACTTCACCTGAAGTCGCCGCCCAAGCTGTGGCACTTATTCAGGCCGGACACAGCCAAAGAAACGTGAGTGCTCAACTTAATTTAAGTCGATCTGCGGTCCGAAATGTTTATCGGAGGTACCTAGAGACTGGCGGCTTTGTTCGTCGCCAAGGAAGGCCACGATCTCGGGTCACAACTGAAAGGCAGGATCGATTCATCGTGACGACCAGCTTGAGAAATCGTCACCTTACCTCCATTGAGATACAAAACCAACTTCGCGACTTCCACGGAGTATCTGTGAGCGCTCGAACTGTTCGGAGAAGGTTAAAAAAACGCGATATGGTACCACACAAGCCAGCTAATGGGCCCAAACTAACGCGAGCCCACCGAACAGCGCGCCTTCATTTCGCACGCAGTCATTTAAATTGGACACAGCAAATGAGTCGTGTACTCTTTTCTGATGAGTCTAAAATTGTGTTACATGGCAATGATGGAAGGAAGAAGGTCTACCGACGTAAGGGAGAGCGTTTCGCACAATGCTGCTTTGAAGAGAGGGTTGCTTATGGCGGTGGCTCATGGACTGTCTGGGGCGGTATATCCGCGAGCGGCAAAACTCAACTTGAGGTTGTTACAGGACCACGGCTGCCAACATTAAATGCTGAAAGGTACATTCGTGAGTGCTTAGAACCTCACGTGATACCATACGCTGACTATGTGGGCCCAAATTTCCTTTTTATGCATGATAATGCAAGAGCCCATGCGGCCGGCATCGTCAGGGAATATCTTCGGGATGTGAACATCACAGTTATGGACTGGCCAGCCAGAAGCCCAGACATGAACCCCATTGAGCACATGTGGGACGAGCTAAAAAGACGTGTTAGGGCTCGTCAGCCAGTTGCCCAGACGATGCAGGAGTTGAAAACTGCCATAGAAGACGAATGGGAGATGATCCCTCAAAATTTCATAGAGCGGTTGATAAACTCTATGCCTAATCGTATGAGAGCTGTGGTAGATGCCCATGGAGGCAACACGCGTTATTAAATTAAACCTTTATTTGATAAAACATGTTTTTTATTCAAAAATCAATTGCCTTTAATAAGGCGCATATCCGACTTGCTAGGCGTAGCTCCATGTCGTATGGTATTCTGAATTCAAATTTAAAACAATACGATCGAAAAAGATGGTAAAATGTATCAGGTTTAAAACTGCATCAATAGTTTTTGTTCAATCTAGCAATCATATTTCGGTAGGGGCCATCGAAACCTAAACTCTAAGGTGGGCCAATAGATGTGTCCAGAAGTGTATTTACATTGATTTGGTTTATGTACAATCATATTATTTATTATTTATATTTATTGACAGTATTAACATTTTTTTTTATTTTTTTTTATTCAGGTATATAATTCGAATTTAAAAATAGCAGTTGTCTAACTTTTCGGACGCCCAACCTTGTACGTCTTTCGTTCAGAATGTTGCCCGCCTTTGAAAACAATCTCTCGCAGGGCACAGAAGTAGCAACAAAGTTCAGCTTTTTTTTAGCTACAGCAGCTAAATTAGGAAAACTGTGGCTAAAAGTCTGCCACCACTCCAATGGATTTTGTTTTCTATCCAGTAGGGGTAACTCTAGGTACCTCTGTACTTCCAAAATTGCCTGAGATGTGGGTGTTCCTTCAGGGCGTACTTAGGTGATGATTGAATCATATTCACCCCAAATGTCAAACTTTTTGTTTTTTATTTGGAGGTTCGGCAACTTTAGACTCTGTTTCTTGCACCGAATTATTTGGTAATGTTCTTTTAATATTATTGGTCACTAGATCTATTACAGTTTTTTTTATTTCTGCTGTATGATTATTGTTTTTGAAAACATGTAGTTTAAAACGGGGGTCTAGCATTGTAGTTGTACCTATCGTTTTGCTTGCTTCTAGATTGGGAAACCTTCGCTCGACCTCAGATCGCAACGACGATGCAACTTTTTTTGACACCTCATGCAAGGTGTCAGAGAAGTCCTCCTCAAACGGATCCGTTAATTCCAACATTTTAGTGAGAGCTGATGCTAGACCTCTCGTCAAAATTAATAATTGACTTCCAGTCACGTATTTTTCTCCACTCATCACTTCTGTCAATTGGTCGAAAGGTTTTAATATTATACAAAGTTCTCGACATATTCGCCAATCTTCGGGCGTAAGGTTTTCCCAGTTTTCCTCAGATAAAGCGATTGTGGTTTTAATTGCATCTTCTAATAGGACAAAACGCTCCAACATTTTCAAAACAGAGTTCCACCTAGTTGACACATCTTGAAGGACTTTCAAAGGAACAGCGACACCGTTCTGTCTTTGATAAACCACCAATTTCTCTGTTGCTTTAACACTCTTTTTATAATGGGATACAATAGTTTTTACTTTCCTGATGACTTCACGTACTTTTTCATCAGCTGTGCTATCCACTATGCAGTATTTAACTATTAAATTCAATGTATGGGCGTAACAGCCAAAATGCCGGTAGCCCATTTTTTCAACAGCACTTTTCACGTTGCTGGCATTGTCTGATACAATAATTAGAATTTTATCTTTTAACTTGTAATTTTGGATAGTACGGATTAAACTGTCTTTGATATTATCAGCAGTATGCGGGCCAAGTAAGATGGAACAGTCCAGAAGCACTGATTTCATTTCAAAATTATTATCTATATAGTCAAACTCAACTCAAACTCAAAGCATTTATTTCAAATAAACCAATTACAGGCACTTTTGAATTGTCAAGGTCGGTGAGTTAGAAAGATGAAGCTAATTGCCCATTCCAAAGCGTAGGTACCTATGGAGAAGAACGGACAAGAAACTCCATGGACACTCTTTTAAAATCATGGTATTGTTACAAAAAGTTGGTTACATCATTATGTTGAACTTATCAATGTGAGAACGATGTAAAAAGACGTGCACATTAAAGCGTCCGTAATTAAAACAAAAATAAAATAACAATTCAGAAATTAAAATAAGCCGTGGGAGCTAGGAGATGACCAGTCCCTACTGGCGGCGCCCGTTCACGAACATGACGTGTGGATCAGCACCATTCAGCTCAACCATTTTGAAGGGAACTTAATGATCCAACACACACGCCACCACCAGCGAGACATTTGAGTGAGCATGACATACTCTTAGCTGCCAAGGCACATTCAAGTCAATGAAAGACGTACCCTGTAAATGGTAGCTTTATAGTAGGAACATAGTGCTCACACATATGCTATGCAATTATACAATACTAAAAGTTTGAATTTATACAATGCAAAGATATCTAGTCTTTTTCAGTCTTCAGCAGCTCCAACGTTTTCAAATGCTAATCAATTTGGTTTAACCTACCTTGTGGAGCTGGACAAGCAGCGTTTAGCCAAGCATTTTTATCAGCGATGTAATCTCCCAACTTATAATAAGCATGGCTCCGTAACCCCTAGGAACGCGTCATTCACACTAGACGTCCAAATATCAGTCGTCAAACAAACACATTTGTTCCCAACGAGTAACACCCTCAAATGTCACACTGTTACTCGATGGGATTTTTTTCTGAAAAAATTCCCAACCGGTCACACTACCAGTCACACTGTTACTCGATGGGAATTTCTTCAGAAAAAAATCCCAACCAGTCACACTGTTACTCGATGGGAACACACTGTTACAGAACTTAATGAAAATAAGAATTAAATCGGTTTTTTTAATTTTTATTAAAATCAACAAAATAACAACATTGGTAAATACAGTTACTTAATTACGGACGTTAAACGTTAACATTCGTCATATTGCTAGTAATTCTCATTTTAATGTTTTAGTCATAGTAACAATATCTAAACACAATCGGCCTTACATAATATAACAGAGTAAATCATCACATTTTACAATAATTAACAGTCCTTATTTCTAATATTAATTTGAACCTTTAAAGAAGAATTTTCTAAATATAATCAGCCTTATGTTTGTACCTATATGCATGTATCACAGTAAATCATCACATTTTACAACAATTAACAGTTATTAATTCTAATGTCGTAAAATCTCCAAAGCATGGCCAACTGAAATAAGACCTTGTGTTAATTCCAGCTGCACTTCCTGAATAAACTCGTCTCTTGATATAGATTTCTTACCCCGTTTTCTTTTTGACGGTTTGCCTTGTTGTTTCAGAACATTTCTGACAGTATTCTGAGAAGAATCTTCTTCAATTGTGTGCAAGAAATGCATAATATTCGGGTGTTTTGTTCCAATGGTCTTATTTAGTTTATTATGCCAAGATTCGAGTGCATTTGTTGTGCGATGGGCGTCACCAAAAACGCACCACACTTTTAAATATTCCTCACGGAGCCACTGTTTTTCCATGTAGTTAATGAATTTTTTTGTGCCTGTATCTAGCAATTATGTAAACCCATCCATTAATTATCTCGTTTTCGGGCAATAATGGAAGAATCGCACTAAGTTCAATTATTCGCACCTCCTTCAAATCTTGTGACGTTCGTGAGGTCATATTCAGGCTTTTTCCTTTTTTAAAAATGGCTTTGTTGTAATGATAATAACAACCTTTTATTATGACTGTTGGAAAGACTTTGATAATGGCATTCATTGCATCCTTTTCATAATCAAGTTTAAATTTTGTTGGATTCCAATCCGGCAACTGCGACTTAATCATTTGAAACAGAATTAAGTAGCTCTGCATTGTTTTGTTGGTCATTAAAGCATATATCACAGGGGTTATATTTGTGTGGTTTATTGTACTACCAGTATCTACATGAATTGTATACAATTGCACGAATGGAGAAGGGCAGCTTCTGAATGTGCCATCGCCATAAAATTCTTTTGATTCACATGTAATTTGCCTTGCTTCCACCGAGGAAAATACTATTATTCGTGTATTATTAGTTTTATTTGAGTAGTCTGCTAACAAAAAGTTATTATATCTTGGTGGCACTTCGACTTCAAGAGCGTTTTTAAATAACATCTTTGAAACTCCAGCTTCTTTGTTCCGTTGTCTATACAGTGTACTTTTAACGCTAGTAAATTTTGGTATGTTGGATACAATATTTATACCGGCAACAATATTTATATTTTTATCTTTAAGGTTGCCTATCATGGAATTGTATTTTTGTGGAATGTTAGGAAAGTCCGGTTTGTACAATTCAGTCTTTAATTTATGGATTGATTCATCAATTTCGTTCTTCGCAAAGTCTGGAGCATGGCTATGAGCAGTCTCGTCTAGTATTCGTTGATCCTATAAATAGAAAATAGCAACAATAATAACAGGAGTCAAAGCTGTCGTATTAGTAATATTCGTCATATTGTTTAACCCTGCGTATGATTAAAACAAGTTGTTTTAAAACACGTGTTTATAACAGTTCCAAATAAATCGATTAAGTGTTTATGCCGCGTTTGTGTATGACGCATCTACTACTACTTAGCATACATGTTGAACGTCACTTGTCGCGCGCCTAATGTTGTCTTATAGTGTAAACTCGGCTTTATTAATAATACATTTTGAAACAAGTTTTAAGCAATTTTAAAAGCCTTAAGAAAAAATGTTTTAAGCCGCTTTTAATAATAGCGTATGCTTGGAAGAAATGAAAACGAATAAGTATTTAGGACTTTAAGTAGCTTGAAATAAAACAAATCTATAGTTTTATGAAAATAATGCAAAGCATTCATTCACAAATAAACGTATTGATTAACAAACAAACCATAGGTTTATCAGTAAACTTTATTATACACGTTTATTTTTACATCGTTCTGGAGCCGAAACACAGTAACTCCAGACGAGTAACAGTCACTATTGGCATTGTTATTTTTGTTTTAAGACATCTAATAAAGAAGTTAGAAATTTATCACTTTTTTTCTGTCATTCGAGTTAAATTTTAGTAGCGCTTCCACTATTTCATTCATAAACGCAAGATCGTACGCGATCTGCTCGGTGATGACGTAGCGCGGCACAGCTGTGCGTCTGCGTCAGTTCAGCGCGCCCGCGGTGGGTCAACGGACGTCGGACGAATAACCGGCTGCAAGTACGCACGGCTACACATCAAGCTATACCCAGTTTACGCTGATCTTGCACTGTACGGAAATCCTATTCAATGTGAGATCAGCATATACTGGAAATTTATAACTTGAGGTGTAGCCACAAGTAGGTATTTCATTTCAGGTACGATTTAGGTTGGTGTAAGTTCATTTACCTCCATCATCTCGTATCGAAAGCACGGCACGGTGTTTACCACTATCACATCTCGTAAACGAGAGAAATTAATTGACATTTAATTCACCACTCTCGCATCACGAATCACCTAGTAGGTACGCGTACCTATACAACTAGACACGACGAGTAGGCTTGGGTGTTGTATTTTACCGCTATCGTCCGGCTGGTACGATATCGTACCGGTAAGTCGAGCACCCTTCAAGCCCGGCTGGTACGATATCGTACCATCCAGAAGCAAGCGGTTTTTATCTTAATACTTAATATAAATAAGGTTTAATCTCGTCTGCGATGATTTAACTCTATGGGGCGATAGCCAGTCTTTCGTAAACTACATCATTCAACCGCTTAAAAGTTCTGTGGCAAAATTTATAAAAATAGTTGACAGTGACGCTTCGAACGCGCGCGTCGACAGAGCGTTATCTTATTAGGCTCTCTAGTTATTTAGTGTTTTTTCTTATTTTTTGTTCATATTCGACGTGAAGTGTATAAATATTCATTTATAAGTAGTTATTACACCGTTTTAGATAATATTTGCATCAAATAGCATCATAAAAACTGTTTTTTCGATAAAGTGTTACCTAAACAAACCGTTGTTCAGTGACGTCATTGTTATGTGAAGTTTGTGTTGAGTGTTTCACAGTGAATTTAGTGTATCATGGTGTATTTAATGGTATGTACACAAATCGTACTCATAGTTAAAGAAAATTCTAGGTATATTTCATAACAAAACTATTTTTAAAAGATCTTTGAATGTTCGAGTGCACAAAACGGCCTTTGACCTCCGCGCGATATGAAGTTTGAGTTTAAATATTATGCAAATGTTCAGTAGGATTCCCAAAAAAATACTGCTATTAGATTAAGTACTTGTCTATTCGAAAATATCGTGCAAATTAATATCGTAATTTTAACAGAAATCATCATAACACGGGAACAAACACACTTTCAGCCAGTGTCTGTTATCTCCATTAAATATCAACGTAACAAGAGAACTGTTTACAACTGCTTTGTTTATTCAAGAACCCGACAAACGCCACTTGAAGTAGGTACCAAAGAGTAATAAAAAATCGAGTAGACCTTTTTTTTTATGAGCGCGGTTGCCTTGAATCGAGTGACGACCAATCGCGCTAATAGGTACATATTAAGCATAAGTACCTACCTACCATATGATAAATCCCCTCTTTGAGGAGTGGCTTGAGAGGCGGCATGGCGTCCTCACCTTTCGCCTGACACAAGTCCTCACCGGACACAGCTGTTTCGGGAGGTTCCTGTTTCGCATAAGGCGGGAGGAAACGCCCGGGTGTTTCCACTGCGAAGATGGCCCTGAGGACACGGTGGAGCATACGATCGAGGTCTGCCCGGCTTGGGCGGAGCACCGCCGTTTCCTCGTGGAGGCGATCGGCGCTGCCGGCCGATGCCTGCCTGGGGTGCAGGTTGTTCGAAAGAAATACCGCGACCCCTGGCACACAGACAACTGAGGGAACACGGGTGGGTTTTAGTCAGTAAAAGTCTGACACGCCTGCTCCACCCAGAGCGGGAGAAGTCATTTGATGATTTCCCAACCCGAAAAAAAAAACAACTATACGATAAATACTAAATATGCCTAAAATATTTTTTATGCGACAATGCTTGCGGCGGCTTCACAAAGGCAGGCAATTCAAACAGAAAAATGAATCGTTAAACCTGTGACATAGAGTTCATTATTAGTTGGAGGTGCCCTTTTCTATTAAAATATTGAACCGAATTAAGATCTTATTGTTATAACTTTAACCGCGAAATTCGGTTGTGCATTCTTGTAAAGGCCGGTCGAACACGAGACAATAGGTTTCTAAGAATAATTTTAGTAAACTGCGGATCTACACTTACCTAGTTTGGTGTAATTTATATTTTTACCCTTTACTGTTAAGAAATAAAGTCTGAATTCGCTTTTCATATTTTTACACACATTACACACGCATAAATTCATTGATCGCAAGGAAGCGTTACTTCGAGTTCTCATTATTTCACAAAAAAATCAATAAATGTAAGTTTTCGTGATTTTTTTTATTGTTATTTATTGAAAAAAATAGTCCCAATCGATTCGAGTTCGATGATTGAGTTCATGGCTTTCGGTTCCAGAACGACCTAAAATTAACCGTGTATAGGTACTTACTTTTATTCTCAAGATTCCTTTGCAAATGTTTCGTTTTGTGCACGCCCACACTATTAATCCGCTACTATGCTTTCGTCTAGCATAAAATTGATGTCCACTTCGTAGCAAAATTGTCCCACCATTCCTTTTAATTAAATTTAATGGCACTTGACCGGACGAACTAGATGCGGCGGGCTCTGACATTGTCGACAACGTGCACTTTGCTTCGTTGCACTGCTCTGACTAATTCATTTTGCGTCCCTCTCCCCCACTTACGACACGTGGCCGCCGCCGCCGGGGTCGCGGGAAGAGGGATGCAAAAGTATTTTTACATTAAATGTGCATGGAAAATAACCGCCATTACACACTCGCGATAACTGATGTTGCCGGCTTATCATAACTTTATTTTGCTATACATAATTTTAATTGTCACAACATACTTATGGCTAATTATATGTATTTGGAAAATTGTTTAAAGTTCAAATTAACATTAGAAATTAGAACTGATAATTGTTGTAAAATGTGATGATTTACTCTGATATATTATATAAAGCTGATTGTATTTAGGTACCTCCCCCCCCCCTTATTACGTGGGACTTAAATATAGATGTTCCCATCGAGTAACAGTGTGACTGGTTGGGAATTTTTTCTTAAAAACATTCCCATCGAGTAACAGTGTGACATTTGAGGGTGTTACTCGTTGGGAACAAATGAACAAACACTCTCAGCATGAGTTACGACTCTCTGTTTTACATCTGTAACGCAAGACTCATAAAGTGTAGGTAAATAATGGTTAGACAAAACTTTCCGATTTGGTAAATGGTATGAAGGATTTAAGCCTTCCACAAATGCCCTGAATCCTCTATCTGCCACTATTGAAAAGGGCTGATAGTCAAAAATAAATAACTGCATTAATAAGTCGTCCATTTTTTTTTCTGTTAGTGTTATTTTTTTCTTTATGAATCTAGCCATCGTTGTCTGATTCACAATTTTGTTACTAATATTTTCGACTTGTGGATTCTGCGCTATTGGCGCACTTGAAGTTGATTGCTGCTCGTTCCAGTACTCATTATTAGAAGAGGATGGTCCAGGATTCAAATCCGTTGATTGGGATGAATTGTTTTTTGTAGGAACGAACTGCACGGTAGGATGTTTACGTTCTAAATGTTTTTTTAAGTTTGTTGTCGAAGTTTTATAGCTTAACTTAGTTTTACATAAATTACATATAGCCACTTTATTTACACTGTCACCTGAGTCTTCAAAACAGTTCCATAGGTTACTGGTTTTCATTTTACGTGTATCTGCCATGATGTATATTTTATTTACACAACTGATAAATAAACACTGACTGAACACTGTTAGTGCAGTTTTAACTATACCTAATTATTTAACACTTGTTTACACTGTATTGTATAAACTACCTATATGCACACAGGAAATACCTAATTCCGTAAAGATTTATTTGCTTTTCAAAAAAAAAAAATCAATCTAATTATCGGGAACGCGCAATCGGAATTACGCCAAATAATATAAACTTTCCAATTAAAGTACACTTGACACAGTGAATCACTCTTGCACGAAATTCAAGGTCAAAGAAATTCATAGAAATGAAATGTGTTAGACTAAATTAAATAAGTAAGAAACTATATTAGACAGATATTTATTTAAAAGCATATTTTCACACAAGTTGTAGTGGTTTATATAATCAATTAATATTTACAAATTTTTATAATGTGTATTTTATTATAAGTAAGAGTAACAAATAAAATTTCCATAAAATTATAGTAAAAGTAAGTTCACGTAACAGTATACAAAAGAAATATTTCGTTTGCGTAATAATATCAGAATATCGACAAAAAAACTTATTAATTACTTGTATAATTTAACTAGGCTATTTTCATTTGAATACATTTTTTAAACGCCTCCCATAAATATCTAACAGTAAATAGATCTATAAACCTAGCTATGCCGAAACCATGCGTGAGTGAGTGAAGGCGACAGAAATAGCGAATCAATCGCTGTCGCTGTCGCACTCGAAGAACGCATTCCCAGTCTCGACAAATTTCGTTTCGCGTCGCGATCGTGAGTCGTGACTCGTGACTGTGACTCTTAGCTGTGACTACTATTCGTGTTGTGACTTTTGATAAATGAGTGAACGGGGTGAATGTAGTGACAAAGAGCTGAGTGCATAATTTCATACAGACCTACGTGACAGACCTAAGTGATTTTGTCACGATACTGTTTCATGAAAAGTCACAGTGATCATTTGAGAGGAGAGATAGCAACGTTTTTTTGGTCGTGACGTGATTTTTGTCTTACCTCTAATCATAGCCAGATAAATTATGAAATATGACAGGTATGAAAGGACAAACTTTATACATTAAATTACAGTGTGAATGAGCTGCACCTCTATACTCTGATGTAATATGATCATGATCGTGCACTTTGTCATCAAATAATATTCTTTTTTACAAATATGATATGTACTTGCATTATGGTAATTATTCATTTGTTCTGGAGTCATTGGTTTTATAACATTTTCAGTCATCAAAATCTCATGTATTGATTTGGTTTCTTCAAGTAATTTCTTAACAAAAACTTGTACACAGTCTGCTCCCTGATAAGTAACAAATTTATTTAAGCTACTGTCATGGGAATAACACACATAATATGCAAAACATGAAGGCTGATGCAATTTTTTTTTTATAGTATTTTTATTAGTATTTTCTTCATTCAAATTGCTTAATAGACTTTCAAAATCCGCGTATATAATAAAGTTGATTTTTTGTTGTCTCTCAAAATGTTTAAACTGTAACGTGCTGTTTTTATCTGGTAATAATGTAAAAATTTTAGAACAGGCATGAGAGTGGAATTTCATTCCACTAGTAAAAAATTGCAAACATGTCTCACATAAATACATTCGACCTTTATGGTGGGAAACTTGACGTTTCACTTAACGTAAAAGGTCTTTTATCAAACAATAATGAGCTCTGTTATTTTTCTCGAAATACAATAAATTAATATGTTTATCTTTCTTACAATTTGTCACATAAAGAGGGCCAGTTACAGTGTGATGTTCATCCAGTCCGTAAATATTAATACTTAGGTCACTGTTATTTTTTTCAAACAACCTGATGTCTTTAACGGATGGCGGGAATGACATCCCTTTCATATTAAATATCGTTCTAAAATCTGGATATGAGCTTGCCCTACAGACATTATTGTTAGCTAGAAATAATGCTGCTAAGATGCTCCATAAAAAACTATTTTCATCGTTATTTTTAATTTTTATAGAACTCTTTGAATTCTTAATAACAGATGGTAATTCTAAGTAAGAACCACCTCTCATGGGATAATACTTATTTATATTTATTTCTAAATTACTTAGTGATGTAAATGATCATCCAGTTTCGCAGTGCTCAAATTCAGTTGATTTCATCTTAAAAGTCTTTCTTAAATTTAAGTAAATTTCATTCAAATCAGTTTTTTCATAAATAACTTCGTGTTTTGTATTAAATGACTTCAGCTGCTGCTCACCTGATTTAGGTAAAACAAAGTAAGCATACAACTCGAAAGTTAACTTTAATACTTTCATGTTTTAATAATGATAACTCAATTAGTTTATAAATATCGTCTCGCTTACCATCCAAGAACGCCTCCGAGAGAAGGTACTCGTCTTCTATGGATGGGTTTAAGCGATATGTCATTATTCTGTTTTTAAATGCCGTAGCTATTATATCAATATGCTCAAACTTTGACTTTATCAAACAATTCGATTTATGGATGGAGTTAGTTGATATCTGTATCCATGTTTCGGTATCTCAATTTTACATTTATCACAATAAATAAAACTTGATGGTGAACCAGTAGAGTATGATTTCACTGAAAAGAAAAATGATGGATAGTTTAAAATATTTATTTAATTAAACAAAACTACATTTAAAATACACATTTGTCTTAGGCTAAAAGTTATTAGATTAAATATGATTATTAAGTTTTATAAAAGTTACTTTATTCTGCTGGAACCAGCTTATAAAAGTGGGTGTACGATTTTTAAATTCTTTCCTCGTCTCCTTTATAAATGCATTTAAATGCTTCCAGGGCTCGGTGTCCGAATTGGTTTTATTTTTAATAGTTATTACGGAGTGTCGCCATCGAATGACTGGCGGTACCCGTTCGATTTCGGCACAGTTATAAATTTTTAGTTCAATATAAAAGCTCCCAGTTTTCTCTTCGTCAATTTATCGTGAGAAACCATTGGCTAATCTACGCGTCACGTAGGAGTAGATAGGTGCTGTTTTTTTACCGACGCTGTTATCCAGTTGGTCATCGTCGCTATCCGTGCCGAAGAGATCACGTACCGTAGCTCTCGGCTTATAAGCCTTCTTACTCGTGCTAAGCTGGCTGCCCGATGCCTTCTCTGCACTCTTTCACTTCTTGTTGCTGATCTTGACTGTAGCGTCACCTACTGACTCATCTGAAGACGGGAACAACTGGTCAGCCATTTGCTTAGACCTGAGAAAAAGTGAATTTTATTAATTAATTAATTAGTAACAGTAATTTATCAATAGGTTAATAATTGAAATATCACTTTATTTCTTTATCCGACTGACTTATTATGTTACTCATTTGATGAATGATAGAATAGTAGTATATTTGAATATTAGAATTATCGAATAGTAGCAAGATTGAATATAATAATGATCGAATAGTAGTATGATTGAATATTAGAATTATTGACAGAATGTTAGAATGATTGAATATAGAATGATTAAACAATAAAATGACTATGTGTACACAGATAAACAAAAGTATGTAAAACAAAGTAACTTACATCTTATAGAAGATCTGCTAAAGCTTGTAGGTACTTATATGTCCATGTGCTCGTATACCGATGATACCAGTAGCTCTTGAAGAAGTGTTTTGTGGTCGATCTTCAGCTGCTAGATGCTTAAATAGTGATAAATCGACGTCATATTATCCCAAATATGGAAAAAAGCACATGCTATCAAAATGCTGTGTCAGTTGTTGGTGTCAAATACTTATAAATAGTAGATTTAATTGGTAGCATAAATGATTGTTTCGATTTTAAAATCTGTTTGTTGAAGTCCTTGTTCAACATATTTATCCATTACAACATTTGGTATAATCGCTGTTTCAGATTGTGGGATAAACATTTGTTTTTTTTTTTCAAATCTAAGTGCGATTGGGTTATAGCAAGTACATGACATTTTAGTTTTAGTACAAAAACAACTCAAGATATGATGCTGAATTTGATCATTGCCATGCTTACAAGTTAATCTGATGAATATTCATTCCTTTATTCATTTCCAGTTCCTTTTACAGTTTTAAGATTGTTAGGTATACATTCTTTAGTAGTGTCAATTTATGTTTCAGTTATATAAAACACATTAACAGCTAAAGCTGAGGACTGCAATGTCAAATACACATCTGCAGCGTTTACAATATCTTGCCCGTAAGAAACTTGCCTATTAAGGCATCTTTTTACAACCCTTCCAATGGCATCAGCCACCTCTTTGCCATGGCCACTCTCAAAAAACAACCAAGTGACATCAACATTATAGAATGTCAAAAAATTATTAATCAGAAAAAAGTAATTTTTTGTCGATATTGAGAGCTGGGTCCGTCAGAGAATACGTGAATCCTTTTAATATTGGAAACCAGTCTTACCTAAATCTATAATTGACATTAGATGAGCCCATATAGCATATGGCTGGTGCACATTGGACGGTGATACAGTGCCAAAGGATTTTTGACCTCCTTTAAAAAATATTATATCAGTGTGCATAGTAACTTGCATCGACTGCACCTCTTCTGACATTTTGCATTCATAATTTTGTGGTAAAATCACAGTGGATAGGATAGCTATTTCGTGTTCCATCAAGTTATCAATACAATTTTTGTAAGATTTATCTTGATGCGACGAATTAAAACTGTGTTTTTTAAATGCTGGTATGACAGCTTCAAATAGCTTTATTAATTCTGTAACTGTTGCGTTCTTGAGCGATTTAACGGTCTTTTTGGTTTTGACTTCTTGCTCTCCGTCTTTGGTATGTTTTTTTATACGAGTGATTTTCCGTTTCTCACATTTGCCATGTAATATTTTGATCACCTGAACTTTCGAAATTATAGTTCATTGAAATGTTGTTACAATTATTACATTTTCCATACATACAATCGAAATTATCTACATCACAACCTACTTTTTCCAAGAGATTATGCGAATTACGAAAATTGATTAATTTATGACGATACAGTGCTGCTATTTTTGAATTCAAGTTTGAGTGTTTAATACAAAGACACGTATTTCGGTTGCGTATGGTTGGACTTAAAAAGTAAAAATGTTTGAATCGACAAAATGTTGCAAATGCTGCAATACCACCTTCTTTCTGGTACTTCTCATGTAAAGCTCGCAAAGACTTGTTATGATATCTTATTTGTTCTCTATTTTTCTTTAATGTTTTGCACTCATGTTTGCCTGCAGTGGCTCGACTAACATCGTCTCGAATGTAAAACTCTATAATCGTTTTTTTTATTCGGAAATTAGACGTTTAACAGATTTTTTTTTCTATTGCGTACAAGTATTTAATAAAAATACTGCTGTGGTTTGAAATCAACTATATAATTTTTAGGACTGTCATAGACAAGAACATAGATACAATCATAGACATAAATGACAATATTTTATACAGAGGGTGCTGATAGACATACAATATCGTCGGTTCAAAGGTAAAACTCATTTAGTGTCATAATTGACTAATGGAGATAATTAAGATATTGCGTTTTTTTAGTCTGAAAAATCAATAGAATGATAACAGGTACTGAAACTTTCTGTGAACATGTGAAAGTATGTATTTTATTGTAGTATATTTATATTTTTGTCTAAAATCTATTATTTTGTATGTAAATAAGAAAAATGTACTTAATGATTTTTTCCTCTATCTTTTTAGGTAAAATAGTGTATTTAATGAAAAACTTACTTTTAATTCTTATAGAAATATAATTGAATAAAAGTTAATAGTCCTTCATTTTTTTTATGAATCTTGCTTCAAGTTTAATTTTCATCTCCACTTTCATTTTCATCTGGTTCAGGCAAGCGCTCCGGACCATTAAGTTCTATTGCAGGTAAGTTCTTATACCATGGATGAAGTTCCTCTGGTATGTGGCCAGCATTCACAAGTTTAACCAAGTCTGCTTTCTTTGCATTCGATATTGGCAGTAGGTCAGAATATGCATGGTTCAAAACTAGAGTTGCAGCTGTTCTTCTGCGACCTCTACCAACTACGTTTACCTTCTTGTATTCTGAAGAATGATCATACCGACAGAACAGTATCTCTGGTGCCCCTTTTTCGACTTTTATAGATTTGGTCTTCAACCATGAGATTGTATTTCCATCTTCGTCTTTATTCTATTCTTTATCGAAGATGATGCCAAAGACTGTAAATCAAAGAAATCTGTATACTTTAAATGGTGCACTTTGTACTCACCATTGATTTTATTTTTTCCTCTTTGGGATCTTGCAGAACGGAAAATGTTAATCCAGTCTGCCATTGCCAGGATCCTATTGATGTAAAAGCCTATAGGTTGCCGCCCGCTCAAACAGACGAGATTACGCGTCAAGTGGATAAAATGCTAAAGGACGATGTAATCCGAGAATCAAATTCTCCTTGGAGTGCACCGGTTCACCTTGTTCCAAAGAAGTTAGATGCCTCCGGACAACAAAAGTGGAGGATGATAGTAGATTATCGACGTTTAAATGAGATAACTGTGGACGATAAGTACCCTTTGCCAAACATCAATGATCTTTTTGTTAAGTTAGGGAAGAGTATGTATTTTTCCACCTTAGATCTTGCATCTGGATATCATCAATTACAAATCCAGGAAGAAGACAGACAAAAAACGGCATTTTCAACACCATTCGGCTTATACGAATTCAATAGAATGCCTTTCGGTTTGAAAACAGCGCCTGCCACGTTTCAACGTGCAATGGATAACGTCCTTAGAGGTTTGCAGGGCTTACATTGTCTTGTGTACCTTGACGACGTCATCATATTCTCTACCAGTTTGCAAGAACACATAGAGAAATTGCGAGTTATTTTCGAGCGTTTTAGAAAAACTAACTTAAAAGTCCAGCTCGATAAATCCGAGTTTTTAAGAAAGGAAGTCATGTATTTGGGACACACAATAACTAAGGATGGCCTTAAGCCTAACAATGACAAAATAGAAGCTATTCTGAAATATCCGTTACCTAAAACAGTGACAGAGATTAAGAGTTTCTTAGGTTATTATAGGAAGTTTATAATAGATTTTTCTAAAATAACCACACCTCTCACAGCATGTCTGAAGAAGGGCAAAAAGATTGTGATAAATGACGAATATAAAAAAAGCTTTGAAATATGCAAAGAGTTGCTGACACATGCACCTTTGTTACAATTCCCAGATTTTACAAAACCGTTTTTTCTTACAACCGACGCTTCAAACTTTGCGGTAGGTGCGGTACTTTCTCAAGGTACTATAGGATCAGACAAACCGATTGCATTTGCCAGTAGAAAACTAAGCGATACAGAATCTAGATATAGTACGATAGAAAAGGAGTTATTGGCCATAGTATGGGCAGTCAAGCATTTCAGGCCCTACTTATATGGTCGAAAGTTTATAATATATACCGACCATAGACTTTTGGCATGGCTGAATTCATTAAAAGAACCCAACAGTAAATTAACTTGATGGCGTTTAGAAGATTATAATTTCGATATACATTATAAGAAAGGCAAACAAAATACAAATCGGCATTTGTATTTTGTTTGCCTCGGCATGCCTTATCGCGCATTAAAATTAATATCACTAAGGATGACTCAGAATCAATGGTAGTGAATGCAGATGAAAAAGAAAAGAGATTACAGCAGCATTTGAAAGATGTGACGGAAGAAATCGTAAAACTTAGTGTTAAAGAACCGAAAATAGAGACGATAGAGTTATCTGATTCCGAAAGTGACGTAGCCACAGCAAAAACAGTATCTAATAGGGAACATGAAGGTATTCCTATCCTTAACGAGCCGATAGATACCAAAACTAGACAAATTCATGTTTTCACCTGGCACAGGGACGATATCTGTGTAAAAGATATTTCTAACGACAAACAAAAACAAATTGAAATCCATCTACCTTCTAGTAACAGCGAAAACTTGGTAAAAATTTTTCTCAAAGAGTACATAGATTACAAAAATAAGTACTTCATTTATTTTGAGGACCATTGCCATAGGAAAACATTTGTTAACGTAGCTACGTCCCTCTACAAAAAAGGAACTTCGTCGAATGCACTGAAAGAGTTGTGAATGTTACAAACGAAAGTGACCAGAAAGATTTAGTTACCAAATATCATCAAGGGAAGACTTGTCATAGAGGTATTAGAGAAACTCTAATGAAGTTAAAAAGAACATATTGGTAGAACAATATGAAAGAAACAGTTACAGCCATTATTAATGCATATGAGGAATGTAAGAAAATGAAGTACGACAGGAAACCTCTAAAACCATTTATCCAGTTAACTCAAACTACAGACAGACCATTCCAGGAAGTTTTTATTGATCTAATGTATAGAGAAAAATCAATATTTAACTATAGTGGACTCATTTAGTAAATTAGGTCAAGCAATACAGATTCCCAATAAAAGCACACCCGAGGTAGTGAGAGCTTTAATCAAATACTTTAGTATGTATGGAATACCTACAAAAATTAGTAGTGATGCAGGTACCGAGTTTAACAACGAATTGCTTAAGGAAATGTTAAGTTTATATAAAATTCAGCAACATAAAGGGACACCTAACAACCCAAATTCAATGGCAATAGTGGAAAGATAGCATTCCACAATTATCGAAATATATAGGTTAGCAAAGTATGAACAATCTAGTTTAGATGCAGCATCCGTTATGACTTATGCGATCATGGGTTATAACAATACTATTCATAGCGCAACGAATTTTACACCTTGCGAAACAGTTTTTGGGCACACAGAGGCTGGAAATGTCTTTGATATTGATAGGGACAAGACTTTAATGCAAAAAATATTACAGGATCATCGCAAACGATTGAAAACCCTGTATGAGCATTTAAGTAGTCAAATGATTGGACATAAAGGCTTAGTTAGAGACAAAAAAGGAGGTGAGGACCCACCAAAAATAGTGGATGGTGACACGGTTTTTATGAAAAACACTAGGACTAGGAAGGCAAAAGAGCTACCGCGGTACGAAAAGGCAATTGTCGCTGGGAAGCCCGAGCGTAACATAGTTCCAGTTAAGCTGAAAAATAGAAATACTAAAGTAGCACTAAAGAATGTCAAACGTCCTCCACAGATGGTGGTTGACACTGCTCGTCCTAGCGGATCAAGGGACGACCTTGAACATCCAGAAGATCGACCAGAATCCGGGAATAGTTCCGATTCGGATTGGAACAGCTCTGAAGAGGACTAACCATTGGGATATTATTAAAACCATAGATATAAATTCGCTAACGGTCCAGTTAGAAAATAATATAGAAGAATATAATAAGTTAAAAATCATAAGTCAAAGTAATAGCGAGATACATAGGGAACTTTTAGGGTTGACAGTACAAATAGAATCATTTATCGAATTGACAAAAGATAGGTTAAAACAGATTTTACCCTCTAGAAGAACTAGGAGGGGTATTTTGAACCCATTGGGATCCCTTATTAAGGTAATAACAGGAAATTTAGATAACGAAGACGCTAGAAAATATAATTCAGAGATTAGTAAATTAGGAAATAGGGAACATTCACTAGAACGGAAAGTATCATTAATGCAGAAGGCTTTCGATAAATTACTCACTGTTTCTGATGACATTAATTTTAATACTAGATATCTAAATTTCAAAATAAGACAATTTCAAACACTCATTCAAAAGCAAACCAACTACTCTAACCTTTTAACGGTAATGAATAGTATGAACCAAGTTTTAAATAATTGTCGTACTATTTATTCCATTATTTATGAATTAGAAACTGCCATTGATTTTAGTAAAATGCACATATTACACCCATCCATAGTAAATTCCACAGAATTATTTAATATTCTTAATGTCATAAGAAAACATCATAACTTAATTTATCCATTAACTTTAGATAACCTAGTAAAATTAGAAGGTAGTATAGAGATAAAGGGATATATAGATAATAGTAAAATTATATTTGTATTAGAAGTGCCATTGGTAGATAAAAGCACATACAATTATTATAAAGTTATTCCTATTCCAATTTATAACCAGATAACCCAAAAACCTAAAATCATTATACCTCAATATCCTTACCTAATAGTGAACAAGTCGAAATACAGATCCGTAGTTGATGGCTGTAAAGAAATAGAAGATCTGATATATCTCTGTTCTGATGACAACCTGGTACAGTACGCGGAGGAAACATGTATCCAACAGCTCATGTTATCACAACATAACTTCAGTAATTGCAAACAACACCAAGTGCAGATAGAAGAACCAAGTTGCAGCCTATATCCAGCATCCACTGGTTGATATACACGGAAAAAGAAATTATTGCGAAGATGAGACCCGCAGACACAATCTGCAAGGCACATACATATTAGTGCCAAGTCAGCATTGTACCTTACAGATTGCAGATATCTCAATCACGACACCCACGAATACCAGCTTATTCTCCTTCAGATTGCCACCAATACAGATGCCCGAACTACGCAGAGATGTCACCCCATCAGCCAAGCAGATGGACCTCAGAGGAGTAGATCTAGGCGACATCAAGGAACTGCTGAACCAGGCCAAATATAGTGATAGTACCAGTGATGATAAAACTTCTATAATCAGTGTATGGACCATAAGTATTTACGCAGTCATAATTGTATTCGTCATGTGGTTTTTGTTTAAAAAAAGACAGTTGTTGACTAAGAGATTCAGACGAAATTCTCTAAAGACTACAGAGTTGCCTTTAGATAATTTCTCTCCTAAGGAGGGAAGAGTTAAGTATGACGACCCTAACACTATTTGCTTTGTCAGCAAATCCACCCCACTCAAACTAGCAAATAAGTAGTTCATAAGACTATTGTTAACTTAGCAATAATTAATTATAAATACAGTCTCATGACTAGAATAAGGATTACTATCTTAAGTACTGTAACGCTGTTCATTTAAATAAAGTTCTTTTTAAACTATTCAAGTGTCGAACACTTAATTCACGCAATAACGCACGTTAATAATAAGTTGTAATATAAATATATTACTATAAATTAGAGGTTGCACTGGTCTATTTACTGCAATGAGTCAGACTAGATGGTTTGAGACTAGGATGCAACCACAGCTTGAGCTGGTACTGCCCATTGACTATCTATAGGGTTTGTTTGAATAGCAGGATCATTGTCTTGCATGATAGTAGTTTTAGACTTTTTGCCTATTCCTTTGTCTTTACTTCTTTTTTTTTTGTAGCTGAGGCTCTCAACATTTTGGCAGCGTATCGTCTCTCAGAATTTCTCAAAATATTTTAAAAAAAGTTTCGCATTCCAATAATGTGAAAGTGTTATCGGAGTGATGACGGACTTCAAAAAACAAGTTAATTACCCGGGTGGGCGCTTTAAAACATTTTTTTTAATTTCAGATTTTTTAGAGGCACCTGCTCATGAGCATTCTGCCATGAATCGACGAGTAAACATGACTTCTATTAATGCAAAATAATTGGTAAGACCCTTTCCAGAGCCACAAACCAAAGATAATTTTTCTTTGAAGATGTCTACTGATTCTTTATTTTTTAATTCATCATTCAAGTTTTGAAGTTCGTCAATACTATCGATTTTTTTAACCCCATTTGACTGTTTAATTTTATTTGTTGGCTCTGTCTGAGAAATGCATCGATTTGTGTACTAACTTGAGATAATTGATACATAATTTTTTCTTGCGTGCTTTTAATATTTTCCAAACGTTTGAGAACAGTTTCCTCAAAGTTTGATTTTAGTGGTGGATTTTGGCTAAGTAAATATAACGTTTCTGACGCTGTGTCCTGTTCCACGATGAATGGAGTTTCCGAGGTTATAAAAGTTGAGCTTTCTGCTGGATTCTCTGTAGTATTGACAGGCACGCAAACTTCAGGGTAGTGGGCCGGTTCTATCTCAAGTTCGGAAAACGTTGCCACTGGTGAAATATTTTCCTTGTTCTAAAAAAAAGTAAAATACAATTTAAGAGCTTTTATACCACCTGGGCTGGCAACGTGGCAGTTGTAGAGGTTTTTCGTGATCAATAAATTTTATTACATTTTCAGCCATGTACTAGACTACTTTGATTTGAATTTAATAAAAAAATCACAAAGTATCTCTAAAAATTCGATGTTGCCAGTCCGAGTGGGATAAACGGTCTTAATACAACTGCTAAATAGAATATGTTACATAATATATACCTACTTAGTAAATAGTTTTATATTATACTATGTAGCTGTTGCCCGCAGCTTCGTTCGCGTGGGAAAAAATATTCTATGCCTTCTGCAGGATATAATCTATCTCCTTGCCAAATTTCATTACGATCCGTTCAGCCGTTTAGTCGTGAAAAGGTAACAAAAAACAAAACATACAACAAACAGAGTTACTTTCGCATTTATAATATGTATTGAGTATGGATTAAATAGTCTATTTTTTAATCCAGTGTATATGCTTTCTCCATACCAAACATTCAAATTGATTTACCCGTTACGACTATGAGTGAAGGCAAAAACACACAAATATGACAAAGAGCAGCAATTATACTGAACCTACTTTGGGGCTAGGAAAAAAATGTTGTTTTAAGCGATGTTTACAAGTAATTAACACAAAAAAGTCCAGATGTATTTTATTTTTCAAGTTAATGGTACAATTATTTAGATACGTGAGGGTCATCGTAAGATATTTCGCGTGCGCGTTATTAGCAGAAACTGCGTAAACAACTTGAAGCAATGTAAGAGTCATAGAGCACACACGGTTTACTAAACAAAACAACAAGTTACAACTAAAGAGAAATGAATCAGACTGCACTTTTACGCAAATATTATTGCACTTTTTGTCCAGGTTTGATTTTAGACAAATCCTCCTCGGAACGAATAGTGAAAGCAGCTTCGGGGACGTCAAGGCGAACGAGTATAACACCATGTTTGATCCAAAAGAATCGATGTCCGTTTTGTTTGCAATCTCCTTTGTTTGACGAAACAATTTTTTGTTCTGTAGCTTAAGATGCTCGTTTATGTATAATTTTTGGGGATTGCCACTGAACTGCAATTCTTCCGATGTTATTCCCTTCTTGAGGCGAGCTGCTGCAATGAAGTTATCACGAAGTATTTGGCTGGAAAGTTTAACCACTATGTTTCTTGACCGTCCGGATTTATTAGCGGAACACGATGAATAGTAATGACGTCACGAGGCGATGACGGTTGCTTGATTAAATTAGATATATTTATTAGATTTTCGCCGCGTTTCTCAGGTAGATTGCTTATCTCAATATTGCAGTTACGGGATTTTTTTTCTGCGGTTTCTAACTTTGCCTCTAGGGTGGCAATTCGTTGTTGGACTGCCAGGGGAGAAGAAACTTTTTCCTCGAGCTTCGAAACACGAGAAGCAAATTCCTTCGACTTCTCTTCTAGGCTATTTGGAGCTTATAAACTTGATGGATGACTTCACGCCTTCAAATTTGGACAAAAATAATGAAAATTTTTCGTCCTGCTTTGTCAAGCAATTCTCGAGCATAGATTTTATATTGGCTTCGAAATCTTTGAGTTCGTTACGCCAGTCCGGGCCCTTATTGGACGACATCCCTTGGCGAAATGTGACGTAAGAAGGAGGGGACTCCTTCTCTGTTAGGGAACCATCCACACTTATTTCGCCGGATGGATTGTCGACTTCACTTAAATGTTCGTAGGTGCTGTTTATGGTAGCCATGTCTAAGTCCGCAACACTATGTTGTGCCAAAGATGTGTAATATGTAAATAGGTTCATACGAACACAACATGGGTAGTACACACGCACAGTTACACGCCCTAAGTTATCACAGTGATCAAGCGAGAACGAAACGACCAGTTTACACCAGAACACACGACGGAATGCCAAGAGCTTCTTCGATTTCCGAATAGCCGTCGACTATGGCTTTCGTAGCTTCAGCTCAACAAGACCAACGAGTGTCGCTAAGTTTTTTCGAAACGTTAAACTGTCCGCTTTTATTCTTCGATAATTTTTCTGACAGAATTAGGTATCGTTCTGTTGCTGTGAAAAACGTATATAAATTCTGAATGAAATCAAATAATTGAACAGCCGATGGACAAGAGTTAGCAGCTGCCTTTCCAAAGAAATTGAGAGAATGACCACAGTATAGTACAAACGCCGATAAATGATTTTTCTCCAAAATAAGAGCCTGCATCCCTTTGTATTTGCCACTCATGTTTGCAGCATTGTCGTATGATTTGCCACGGCAATCTAAAATTTATATTTGATGGTCACCTAAAAATTGTAGTAGAGCGTTTGCAGTGACTTCGCCAGTATGACCGCAGTTTGGTAAAAAGGTGAGAAATCTTTCTTTTCGCGTCAATCCTTACATATATCAAACAACTATAGTTAGTTGATCGATGTGAGATTCATCGGGAGTAAAGTCCACTGATACAGAATAATATTTGGATCTTTTTTATCCTGGATACTATTTCAGTTAGAGAGACTGAGGACACTTGATCCCTATGGGAGACAAGGTACACCAACATTTTGAAACTACTAAACGTATTAGAATACTAAACCTACATTGTAGCCAACTAAAAAGAAAAAACTCTCATGTCAAAAATCTGTTACTTTTATAAATGGCATCGGTGTGTTGTTTACGAGAACGTGGAACAAAAATTGGAGAATTTTTGATTACGATTTTTTTTTGTGTAAAGTTTATTATATGAGTTGTTCAGGTGGAAAAGATATTGTGTATTTTATGTGGTATCCTAATAATCGAGTCGTAAATGGCAAATCGTTAGTAGTCTAACTAGAGTGATATAGTTTTTAATTAAATGTGATACGGGAGCCATGGTACACTCGGTTGAGGTAGACTTGATCCCCGGACCAAATCTCCCATAAGAAGATTTATTATAGTTATCTTGTCGATAACTAATGTATTTGATGGTATCATTAATTATTATTTTCAGATTCAAAATATCACGCGTGTATAAGACAAAACAGGGAAGTAAAAAGCGAGAGCACATTAGTAAATCGGCCGTTTATGATATTATATACTGTGCAAAATCACTTCGAGGTGTTGCAAAATCATACAATATGTTCGTAATGACCCTGAAGTGGTATGTGAAAAAAAAGAGATGCAAATGCTACAGGAAGTTCTTCTCCGAAACATGAACCGAATACTAAACAGGCGCAAGTTTTTACTGCAAATGTAGAATCGGATTTATCCAAGTATTTGGAAGCGGCCAGAAAATTGTACCATGGACTTACACCAAAAGCCGCAAGACTGTTAGCTTTTCAGTTTGCAGTAGAAAATAATACAAAGATCACAGAAAAATGGCAAAAAAAATGAAATTGCATCCTATGATTGGCTCCATGGTGTCATGCGTCGTCATACCAATTTGTCTCTCAGTTCCTGAAGCTACAAGTTTTTTGCGGGCTAAAAGTTTTAACAAACTTATTGTTAGTATGTTTTTCCAAAATATGCAAAGCCTTTATTCTCGACACAATTTGGAGGCCCAAGGTGTATGGAATTTAGATGAAACGGGCATAACAACCGTGCATAAACCAAAATAAAGGTTTGAAGCAAGTTTCCAAGGTAACGTCAGCCGAACACGGAGAAGACGTATGCATACCACCGTTTTTAATTTTCCCACGAAAAAACTGGCAAAATCGTATGATAGACGATAGTCTTCCCGGTACTGTCGGAGCCCCTTACCCCACTTGGGTTGTATGACTGCAACAAATTTTGTGTTGTTTTTTAAACACTTTAAAAAACACGTGAGATGCTCCAAAGATAATCCGAGTTTGCAGCATTGATTCAGTCAATTATGCTCGAGAAAATGGTTTCTGTTGGCAACTCCAACAAACTATCTTATATTCATAATTCATTTTCTGTTTCCTTATGTCAAACTACTGTCATTCGGTCTGCAATAAAATTCGCTCCACTCACGTAACGCCAAAAAGCCGGCCTTTTTATTTCTGCTTCCACACCATCAAATACCTCAAGAACCAGTCCTGCTGCAATCATCATTTCAGCCGAAAGACGTCCACTGCTGGACATAGGCCTCACCCACGCTTCTCCACTTATACCGGTCTTGTGCTTCCCACATCCAGCGGCTTACTGCGGCCTTCACAAGGTCCTGCTGCAATACTCCAACAGTATCCATTTATTAACCATTCCACCTCATACTTCACGAAAGTTGCAATCTCTCTGGATATAATACTTTTCGGAACCCTTAAATCGTATTATAATACGGCGTGTGATGATTGGATGCTGGCTCACCCTGGTCATCCATTGACAATATACGATAACTCTGGCTGTTTGGGCAAGGCATACTCCTCAGCAATGACGTCTCGAAACATTGTAAGAAGTTTCGAAATAACTGGAATTTATCCCTATGATGACGAATTTCTTCATATGTAACTGACCGTCCGGAAGATTGTGTCGCTGGTCCAGACGGTGTTCATACAATTTCTCAGGAAAACAATATCGCATATGAAGCTATTAGGGTGAAATGCAGAGAATATGTCACTAATTCTCATAAAGTAACGCACCTGAGAAATAACGAAACTGATAAAATTAATAACGAAACTGATACTATAAAGGTGAGATCATACAATATGGTCAAGGCAAGCCAAAAGACAAAACTAAAAAAGAATCAATAAAACAAGTTTGAGGGCTTCATGTGTCACTTGAACTTGGTATGCTTTATATCAAATGTGCCGAAAGCACATAATTTTATTAGAAGTTATATTTAATTTCCGAGATATTCACTATAGCCAAAATAAAACAAAAATTTGTAAATTTAAAGTCATTTATTAGTATCTACTTCACTAAGTAGTGGTGACTGTACTAAACTTTTATTTATCTTCTAATCAAATAAAAATAATTCGTTTATCAATATTACTTATAAAGGAACTTTCTCAACAAAATGTTTGATACTTGACAGTATAAAATTACACTTATGTCAGTCTAATTCAGTCTAATCAAATTGTTTTTAATTTAATCTCAAAAATAATCTCAAGAGTAAACATCTAATTATAAAACAAACAAATGAAAATAATCGATATAAACCTCTTATTATCAAAAAGATACAACTTAGAAAAAATAAACAAGGTAGCATTTAGTTGGCAAAATAAACAGCTTCTTGAAGTCATTTTGTACTAAACTTTTATTCATCGTCTAATTATTAGACGATGAACGAATTATTTTAATTTGATAAGAATCTAATCAAATAAAAATAATTCGTTTTATAAGTTTTGCCTGTAAAGGAATTTTCTCAACTTAATTTGACCATATAAAATTACACTTATATCAAATGTTAGTCTTATTCAATCTAACCAAATTGTTTTTATTTTAATCTCAACAATAAACGTATTATTATATAAAACAAACAAATGAAAATAATCGAAACAAACTTCTTATTAACAGAAAAATAAAGCTTATAAAAATTAAAAAGGTGGCATTTGATTGACAAGTTAAAGAGCTTTTCTAATAACTGGATAGTCATAAACAAAATAATTATTTAAAATATTGAAATGAAAATCTCGCTCTTAAATCTTATTTAAAAAATATTCTCATCGTCACTACTGAGATCATCTCTTTGGTTGAAATTCAAATCATAATTCAAATCAATTTTGGTCAACTTTAAGGGACCTTCCCTGGTTACATCCAAGTAGGCGCAATTTTCAGCAGAAAATTTTACATCGCTCAATACTGTCACCTTATTTTTGTTCTGTGGAGCCAACTCCCTATTATAAAACAGTGAAGAATTTTTGTCACTTTCACTTTCATACCATGGACTATCATCACTCTCTGCATATAAGTTGCTATTCATTTCCGAATCTGAGGTAGAATACTCTATTACTCGCTTTTTCTTCCTACGACCTTTACTTTGTTTAATCTTATTTTCTTTTCCCCTCGAAGGTCCTGCTTGGGGAATTACTTCATTTTCTTTGTTTTCCATCACACTTTTAATTTTATTGTCATTTGTTTCACTTTTGGTATGTTTCTTTGCACAATACCTTGTTTCTCTTCTTGCGTTTACGATACTAGTACCTAATTTAGTTGTATTTTTAATTTCTATGACAGGAAGGTAATCTTGAATATCAATTGAACTATTACGCTTAGTAATCTGTTTTTTTATAAGGTTGTGCTCTTTAGTATCAAAACAAAAACAGTCCCCTCTATTTTCTCCACAAAAACAACTAACGTTTCTATATTTTATTATGTCGATATTTTCGGTAGTCACAATTTGATGTACCATCATAGTTCCATATAACGGGGATAAATCATATTTTATGGGATTTAATTCTTTTACTGTAGCAATGTCATGGTCAGTAACATAATAAAGAGTTATTGATGTCTTGTTTTGTAGTATTTTAAACGCTGTGAAAGCGTCTGGAATATCTGATCCATAAGCCACATTCATATCCAAAAGTCTTTTTAAAACTCCCCCGACCCCATCTGCAGCATTTTTACCATGAGAGGCTTCAAAAAATGACCAAGTTGCGTGATTAAATCCATAATATTTGGTATATCTAGCAAATAAAGCAAAATTATTTTTTTGGCTATATTGAGTTGCGGGACCGTCAGAAAACATATGTATGGTGTTTATTTCTGGGTACTCATATTTAAAATGATTAATTATAGGTTGAAGATGGGCCAAAATACTAAATGGGTTATGTTCGTTATTAGGAGAGATAGTGCAAAAAGGTTCTGGATTCCGATTTTTTATATATGCTACTCCTGTATGTAAAGTAATTTGTGCACGAGAGCCGCTCCAGTGCGTGCCCTGAATTTCTACATGTTGTCTACATTGATAGTTTTCGCTGAAGTCAATAATGAAAATAGCTTCGTTTTCTTTTATGTTATCAATCGCATCTCTTAGCGATTTCATTTGATGGTTCATATTATAATAATGTTTTTTAAACAACTTAATGTCTTCTTGAAACCTCTTTATTAAAACCTTCACAGTATCTGTCTTTACATCTTTGATACACTTTTTTGTAAATGCATCAACTTCTTCGCCAACATCATTTTTCTTTTTATAGGATACTTTTTTCTGGCACCATTCAAACCAACAAACTTTCTTTGTCACGTCTGTTTCTATAATCGCAATAGTTTTTGGGGCACAATTTGCACACTCTCCATGCATACATGACTTTGATTTTAAGTCACAAGCAATTTCTTTTAGAAGATCTTCTAGGCAACATGACTTTATTAAGCCAACACTATGAATTTTTTTAATTTTATGTTTTATATTTTCGTGGCGCATGCAAGCGCAGGAATCACAGTCTTTTAATTTTGGACGTAGAACATAAAATGGTTTATGACGCAACACTGTAGTGTACGAAGCTTTTCCTCCATTGTTTTCATGTATTTTATATAGATTATGTACGGTGTCTAAAAGATATCGAATTTGCATTTTTTGCTTGCCTTTGGTCTTGTATTCTTTTTTGCCAGCAGTGGCACGGCTGACGTCGTCTCTTAAATAAAAATCTTTTATCTCCTGAATTAACCGCTTTCTTTTAGATGAATTGGATGAGACTGGAATAGGAGTTCTAAAAGTATTTTTTAAGCCAATGATTTTGGCCATTTTAATGGTCATTCTATTTTTTCTGATTAAAGAGTTATCAATAACTTTTTTAAGTACCTGTTTATCTTTACGCGATGACGATTGAAAAACAGATTGTAGTGACTTTGATAAAACATCTAATTCCTTTTTTGAGTTTGTGCTTTCTTCTTCATATCTATCTTTAGTAATAATATTACTCTTTTCTTCGCTCATATTTGCAACTTTCTGTTTTAGCCGATATATTTGCTTTCTCAAACTTTGATTTATCTTTATTTGTTGTTCTAACGCTTCTTTTTGTATTTTTAATTGATTTTGCATATTTTTTGCTTTAAATTTTAGTCTTTTAATATACGGATCAGGATGGCTCGTTTCTTCTTCCCTGTCATTTGTATCAACTGGTGTAGTGGACGCTTGATCGGTTATCTTTTTTTTATAATATCTAGCCGAATATTCTCTCCATTTTTTTCTCATTTCTTGTTTTCCTTTATCACTTAAATCTTTTATTTTGCGTTTTCGGGCTTTAACTCTTTCGAGATGTTTTTTTCTTAATTCTTCATATTTTATTGGATTTTCTTTTAGACGCTCACGGTACTTTCTTTGCCTTTCTGCATTTGATAGTGGCGCCATCTCTGCAATATATATATATTTTTTTTTATTTTAGAAATAGATTGATTCAGTATTAATTGTATGTAAACGCAGCCTTACATTTTCTCAGTTTCGTTACGTAACGTAATAATAACGAAATTGATAGAAAATCTGAGAATTTCTAACCTAAAAATGTTTAAATCTCATAGCTTTTGAAAAGCAACTAATATTACAACGGATTACGTAATCTTTGGAAACATGTGAATAGTTTCCTTTACAGAAAACATAGTTTTAAAGCATAAAACATATTTATTTATCACCGTTAATCACCCTGATAAAATATACATGCAAATTGAATACTCACCGAAACACACACTTTCTCCGCCGTAACAAAATGGCTGCAGTTTGACATGTGTCAAAGAGCATTCGAAGCTAATGTGGCCAACTTAAAAAAAATACGGATTCGTTCTAAAACTTAACGTACGTCTTTAAATGTCCCGTAACGAATCCTGAGTAACGAAACCTTTGTTTTTAGAGACAATACATTTAGAGTAAATAAATACAATAAAAATAGGTGTATAATGAGAACCACATACATAATATGATATGTATTGATATGAAGGAACTGTTAAAATAAAAATTAAACAGGTAAGTTCATCAGAAAAAAATAAAATAATAATGTAATGTGTAACGAAATGAAAAGGACACTAATAAAATGTATGGAAATTATTTTAACCCATTTTTCAAAACCTATTAAGGACTTTTTTTTGCTCTTAGGAAGTTATAAATAAATGTTTACGATGTTAGTTATAAAGTATAATATTCAAAATAAATATTTGTTGCGCATTATGTAAATATGCTATTAACTCAATGCATTTTAAAACCATAGGACACAAACAAATTCAAAAGTTACAAGTTTTCTGCATTTCACCCATTAACATGCCAGATGATGATCTTACTGACGCCGAAGAATATTTACAGGATAATATTGTTTTTACTGAGAGAATGTCATCTAGAGGAAATGATTTTCTCTCAGAAATTCTGGAATCATATCATATACCTTTTAACCCGACGCATTCAAACGAAAGAGTACTGCCTTCTGCCAATTTAACTCTATCTCAGCAGTCTCTTGCAGTGGTGAATTACACGTCTACCTCTGGCCCTTGTTCTGATGACTCTTCTCTACGTGCAATGCAAGCAAATGAGTCACCCCTTTGCCAAAAATCACCCACTGTGCAACAGTTCCGATGTGACAGTACACCAAACATTTTCAAATGTGAACTCTGCTCTTTTCCTCGGCAATAAGTATATGGTGGCCGAAAATAAAACTCTTACCGAGTTTAGAAGCACCGTCGACCTCGATAAATATGTACGCCGTGAAATTATTAGACTACATCCTAAAGCAGGACCAAGAAAAAGTAACAGCAGAGGCAAGAAAAAAGGCTTTACAAGAATTATTAGCGATACACCTGAACAGAATGAAATATAAGAAGAAGCTCGTAAAAGAAAAGAAGAGAAATAAATTAGCTAAAGTAGTCAAAAGGAACTTTAAATTTCTACGACTAACTAATAAAACTAACTGGATTTAATTATTATTTTTTATTACTAACCATAAACTTTGTTATATCAGTAACGTTTTTCTTAGGTTATTTATTTTTCTGAGATCTTAATCTTTACACTTAATTACTAATCAGTCTAATCATAATCACATTTTACTTAAATGAAAGAAACAACTTACCTAACAAAACATTTTGTTTTGCTAAAATCAAAATGAAAAACTAATTCACCTCGTCGTGTAGGTGTTGGTTCAGGCAATATACAAACAATATCATTTACCATAATAAACGACACATCCTCGGGTTCATGCCAGATAAATAAGCCGGACTTCAAGCATTTCTTACAAAAATTACAACCAGAACCTGATTATTGTTTTCCGATGACATTATTTGTCCAACAAAATTGGACTAAAACCCACGAACCTAATTTAGCAGATGTCTTGATGTCATCCTTTTGGCAACCTTTTTTAGATTTAACCAAAGTGCTGGACGCTCTATTTTTCATGAATGAGGAATGGGATGCGGTCAATTATTCGATAGCATCATTTTTATAGAAAAGTGTTAACTGTATCTGGATATGCAAAGAAACCTTTGGCTGTTGGAAAATGAGAACATATGGTATGCAAAGAACATTCTGTACAGCTCAGATATCTTAAAAATAGTTTTCTAGGATTATCAAAGCTCCATAAGACCTGGAGTATTTTAACAGTTTTAGGAATCGTCTATAACTTCGTTGGAATCAATAAATCTGCTTCTTTGATATCCGCTTCTAGCACAGTGGTTAAAAATATATTTGTGCGACAAAGCATTTTAGTAACGAATGTCGTAAAGTCCAGCATATCTTCACCATGAGCAATTAAAGCATCAGCTGTTCATTTGACGACTGCACCTACCCCATCGGCAGCGCCTTTGCTATGACCTGGGTCAGAAATCTCGCACTTGATCCCTAGGTCATGTTGAGTGAACAAGTAAAACTTGATCGTATTCTTGTATTGAGTGAATGGACCATCGCTAAGTACATGTAATTTACGGATCGTTAAGTTTTTATTACAGTCACGACAGTTTTTTTTCTCTCTTTATTTGTTTAGGGGTTTTTATCTAAATAGATATGCCAATCCCAACCACGACAGAGTTCTTTCAGCAACTTTCTCAGATGGGCATAAATCGCTGCGGCGTCGTCATGGCGCAAGCATTCAGACACGGAACAGAAAGAAATAGTTCGAACACATCCAGGAGCATCACAGCAATATAAGACACACGTGTGTAAGGAGAGCTGCTGTCTTGACGCGCCAAATGAATCGATTGAGTTTCTGAAGCATACTTGCATTGATAATTTTCCGAAAAATCAACATGCAGCACAGCTTCTTCCGGTGTCAAATGTCTCTTTAATTGACTTATTGCTTGATATTGGTACCAAATGTTAAAAGAGGATGCCCAAAAAAAACCAACGTTGATTTAAATAATTTATGAACAGCAAACTACACCATAAATAAGAGGTCGCAAGTACACAACTCGTTTCATATAAAACTATAACCAAACAGGCCAGCAGCATACAACAATTCGGTAGGTATAGCAGAGCGCGTTGAATAACTGGTTCATTGTTTTGTTATTGTGTTTGAAACTCATTCGTGAAAGAGATCTAGAAAACAGATAAGGAATAACAATTTATGAGAAAAAGAGATAACAGATGTATATCTATTGGCACTATTGTTATCTAGGTAGTGAAACTGTGACCGACCCTGTCCCGCGCGCAATCCCTCGTAAGCTTTCGTTGCAACCGTTGCGATTTTGTCGATTTACCGGACACTACATCATCCCCCTTGATTTACTTCTACATGTTCTTTTCTAAGGATATATTGACAGACATAGTTGATCAGACTAATTTCTATTCAGTTCAAGAGTTCGGAAAGTCAATATTTTTGACTGAGAACGAGTTGAAAGATTTTCTGGCAATTCATCTAATTATGGGTATAACTGAGATGCCTTCATACCTCGATTATTGGTCTCAAAAATTGTAATATTGTAAAGTTTCTGACAGTGCCTCTGAAGCGTTATCAGCAAATACGGCGTTGGTGGCATTTCTGAGAAAAACATTATTCCGAACATGGAATCAGATAGAATAAGTGTGAATATGTGGGGGTGGATTAATGCTCAAGGGCCGGGTGAGTTGGAATTCATACCTACGCGTGCTAACAGCTCTAATTACGTCGAAGTTTTAAATGACATAATGCTACCTACTATCCGTAATGTTTGCCCCCTGCCCCTCGGCATGCCCCTCGGAAGACTTTAGCGAAGTAAATTTTGTTCAGGATAATTGTCCGATACATCGTACCAGTGTTGTTTAAGAGTGGTTTAGTCAGCATGCTGATATTAAAGTTATTCCGTGGTCAGCAAAATCCCCTGATCTAAACCCTATTGAAAATACATATATGGGGTTTAATGGTTCAAAGATGGCAAGCACAAAATGAGAGATGTCCTGAGCATAAACCCTATTGAAAATACATATCGCATGCTTAATGGAATAGTGTCATAACTCAAAAAAGACGATTTTTGGGAAATCGCAAAAGAAGATTTTGCTATGAGGACTTATCCTACTTGCTGATGCATAAAATTAAAACTTATTTATGAATTAATGATGAATGCTTGTATTTTAAAAGTATGATTAACAATTGATGAGATGTGAGTAAAAAAGGTAATGAAAATAATTTATATCTCTTTAAAAAAAATGTTATAAAAATTATATTGTAAGTTATGTCATTTTTTTATAAAAAGTAAAGCAAATATTTTAAGATGCAAATATTCCATTAAGTTTTAAGCCTGTTTCAGTCTAAAAAAATATTATTTATAATGACTAATTCAGCATTTAGTCTGTATATGATTAGTTTAGGAAAACACATTTAGAGATTGGGTCACTTTATTCAAATTAGCAGACCGTGAATTAACTTAATATTGGCGTTTTTTAATTAATTAAAAAACATAAATATAACCATCAATATTTTATTGCAGCACTCTTCACAAGTAGCAGATTAAAATCAAAATTTAACATAATTATCAGTCTTATTCTTTGGTACAACATAAAAATCAAGCCTGACAAATTGCTCCATCCATACACAAAAAAAAAATCACTATTAAAACCAAAAGGTCCAAAAATCTTCTAAAAAAAACCACTTTGGTGATCCAACCTATTAAATAAAACAATGTCACAATCAACTTTAGTTAAACCTCAATAAAATAAAATAAACACTTCTAAAGCATTAATATTAAGGAACCATCTTTTTTAATTATTTTTGGTAAGAAATAAGTACGTAATTAATCAATGTTAAGGTAGGTACACTAGTAAATAATGGAGTTATAGAAGTCTGAATAAAAATTTGGGATCAATTTTTTTGATAATAACTCTCTCAGATCTTTCTTTTTATTCTCACTTATTTCTTGCTTTTGTGTGTAGACATTATTTGGTACGATTTGACACAGAGGAAGCATTTTCTTCCTTTTATTTCTGATGCTCACTTCCTGGTATTCGCTATCTTTGTACGAGGTTTTAATGAAAAATGAAAAAGGGGTATCTTTGCTCACTCTTATCACCTTTAGGTCATTCCATAAAACAGTTCTCCCGTCTTTGGTTTTATTAAAATTATGACCCCAATCTTCTTGAAGTTTTTTTAGGTTTAAAAATGACTCAAATGTCAGTTCATGTACTGAAAATTTCTTGCCAGACTTCTTTGCGTTTTTAATTATGGCTACATATTGGTGAGGAGAATATATTGGACCGGATTTAAGATTTTTTGTAATCTCCTTTTCTATGAGGCTGTGAACATTATCACCCTCGTTTTGTGTATGGCCTTTGACTAAAAATTTATGGGTGATAGATTTTATGTTTAGATTAGTGACTGCATACAGGTAAAGTGCTACTATAAATTTATTTTTATTTTGACCGGCACAATTGTCAGAATAAAGAATTAAATTACAGCCATTGTCATTTGGTGATTCCGCTGAGAGCTTTTCAAAAACTTTTAGTAAACAAGATCCAATTTCGTTGGTCCCGCGTTTAGCATCCGTTTCGTTCCAGAAGAAACAGTGTACATCATCATACGAATCTTTAATTTGGCCGTCGACTTTTTTGTTTAAAATTGTAATTGTGAAATTGTAACTATTTAACTTTGATTTGTAATAAAATCCTGAGGTATCTCCTCTAGGAGATTGCAGAACAGCTTGCAAGTCAAACACAAGAACTTTATTTTCATCGTCAATTTTGCAGCGATCATCGTATTTTGCTTGGCGGCTCAATGTTTTTTCTTCTAAATGAGCTTCGTACGACCCTTTGAGCAATAGTTTTTGTTCAGGCGTCGAGTTCTTGTATTGCAAACATAAATCACATTGATCTTTTCTGGGACGAAAAAATGATATATTAAAATCTTGTGTAAATACTTTATAAAATGTGCAATATCTACCAGCTGTTTTATTATTTTTATTTTGATTTTCTTTAAAGTCCCTGAAAAGATCTGAAATTGTTTTCCCACCATCAATGTATTCACGAGTAGAATACTGCCTAACGTAATGGGATTCGATTCTTGGCATTGCGTCTATAAACTGTTTAATATCGTTTAGAAGTTGTTCATCAACCTTTACATGGTTGCTGTGCTGTCCTCTCAGATCTTGTACTAGAATTCCATGTTCATCTATTTTACTTTTGACCGTACGTATAACACGATCAGAAATATCCAAGGTTTTCATAAAAAACGTTTTACAGACTCGTACCGATTGCCCTTCTACTACGAAATGGAATGCTTGATTGCAATTTCTTGGATTACGAGCATTTGTATATTTATATCTTGGAGTTATATTGGTCATACAAGACATAATAAACGATCTTTGAGCATCAACCTGGCCGAGATTCCAATACACACCAAAAATTGTTTGTCTTTGATCTTCAGTTATCTTTTCACAGCATTTGAGCCTACATTTAACACCACAGGGTGGCTGAACAGAACGAGGTTTGATTGCTTTATTTTTCTTATTAATGTATGGTTTTCCAGTATTTCTCAGACTTTTAGCTTTATTCTGTTTCCAGCTTTGTTCATTCCGTTTACGTTTCCTTCCCTTCTTCTTTTCTTCTTGTAGTGTAGTATTTTCTTCAATTTCTCGATTTAATGAAACTTCTGTTGTTGCAGGTTCATTAGTGTTTGTTTGCCCTGATTGATTTTCTGCGGTTACCTGAACTACGTCATCTTGTGTTTTGTCCTGTTCATCACTAGAGTCTGTATCGGAACTATCACTGGAAGATCCTGAAGATGAAGAAGATGTAGAAGACGAGGAACTCCCAGATGATTTTGATCGACTTGGATATACTGGTGGCCTTTGCTTTTTAGACGGAAGTTCGTATGTTGGATCTTGATCACTTAAATCGACATCACTATTTTCAGATTTCGAATGTCTCTCATCAGTGCAATCGTGGACGACTGTGGTGTTATGAAGGTGATTTTCATTGCTGACTGAAGCCGATTCCGAAATATCAAAATATTCCTGTACCTTTGAGTAACGCTGATTTTCGGGCGTGTTTGTGACATCAGCTAACATCTATAACAAAAAATAAAACTTGTTTTAGTAATAATAAATAAAATTAAAAAATATACAAACCAATTTTTTAAAGTTACTTGAAATTGTTACCTTCACTTCGGTTGATGGCACCGATTCATGTCCTTTATCGTTTGTTGCCGGTTGTTGCGCCGGCTTTCGAGCTTGTACAAGCTCCACCATCTTTTTTGACCTATTGGATGACATTATCAACCTAAAACATAAATAGTAATATTATGCCTCTTGTATAAATAAAAAAAATTACGCAGTATTTAGACTAACAATGACTTAACATAAAATATTAACAGGCACTGAAAAAATTACGCATTAAATTACTTTTTTTTTTGTCAAACAAAGACTCAACTAATATTGCGGCTCCTAAGTAACAATAACCTTTAGTAGTAAAAAGACTTATATTTGAATGTTACAAAGTGGTACCTTTAATAACGTATAGATTTTAATAGTAAACTGACTTAACTCGTAATGGGCCTCGAAAAATGTAATAACGTTCAATGATAAACTGACCTAAAACTGAATGTGTCACGCAATATATTGTTAAAATATTTAGTAGACTGACGTAAAATGTAATTTGTCTATATAAGATTATACAATTTGATCAAACTTACCTTTAAATTTAGTCGTAAACACACTCAACAACGATTGGGTTTTTGTTCAATAAAATAATAATAACCTCACTACACAACTGTCGGACACAAACTGGCATGAGTCGCTATACGACGAAAACACGATGAGAGATCCCACAAAAATGAAAGAGACGGATATATCGCTGGGGCAGAAACAATGCGTAAATTCAAAGTAATTCAATCGGTAGACGGTAGATGGCGCTGACAGAAGCCTGTATCTGTACGTAACTCAATTGTGACCTATCGACTAATGGGTCAGTGTTCCATTAAGCATGCGATATATGGGGTTTAATGGTTCAAAGATGGCAAGCACAAAATGAGAGATGTCCTGAGCATTTTAAATCCCATTGCACTTAATTGTGGGATAATTTACGTGGCACAGATATATGTCCCAACATTGTAGCCTCCATGCGTCTTCGTCTGCTTAGCTGCATTGAGAATAATGGAGGTCATACCAAATATTAAATATTACACTGTTTTTACAGGGGGTGTGCTGGTCGTCATATATATGAGATGGTCTAAGATTGTAAGATTGGGATTATGCTTCAATCTTCTTTTCTCTTTGAGAAAATGAATAACTAAGCTATTATCTCAATAAAGTTAAAGCATAAGAATAATTTTATTTGCAAATCAACAAACTCGATCCAAATTTTGGTTTTTTTAACTTATTTTGATATTAATATATGTTTCTTTAAATTACCTACTATTATTTCATTTCAACCGAAAACATTATTTCTTTATAATTGATTCATTTTTGTAATTTTCGATTTAAAAGCTAATTATCACGTTCGCTAACAGTACGACGTTAGGCGGGAAATTAAAATAGTGTGTTATGACGGTACGTCGAAGGACGGGTCACTTATTTTTAGGAGTATTAGCAGTACGTCGTCCGACGTATAATTTTTCATATAAGTATTATGAAGAACAGTATTCACTGTCATATTGTTAGCAATTTCATATTTCTTACTGTCGTAACACGAGTATTTTGTGGGTAGTTTCATATTGCTATCTCAGTCGCTCACACACACATGTAAACCGTTCGTGAACGAGTACTACGTCGACCGGCGGGAGCGCTCGCCTTGTTTTTCGAACAATCAGTGTGGCCGGTGCCATTGTGTGAACAACCACGTGTTTACATCGCTCAAACCGCAAGTAAATTTAAAAAACAGATATTTTGTGCATGTTTTACAATGCCATGGTTATGGTGTATTGACACGATTTTGGGATGTTCGAGTTAACTATGTATGTCTGTTATATCTGTACGACTACCACTTCGAACTACCAGGATAGTGGTTTTCTTGAGGCGGGCTAGAACAAATACGTGCTCGATATCGGGAACTCACGCCAGCTTACTGCTGGAGTTAGCTATTTTCTAAATACCAGAAACCAATTTAGACGAACGTGTAAACAACATCCCATCTATCCTTCTATCTAGCTATGAACAGTCGTGCCCCCTCACGGTACCTAAGCAGGGAGCTCGCCATTCCTGGTGGGGTCCTGAGCTGGAAAGACAAATTCAATTTATTACAATTGGTTTAATGTTGCCTAACCATGTGCAAATTGGTATATAAAATATCACAAGTTCAAGCTGTTAACTTCGTGTATTCGTGTGGACTGTATATTGCTGGTAGCTTGATTCCAATTGAAACGACTCGCTAATTATTACACTTTATTGCTCACTGTAAGTACAAATAACACGCACGCTCGATGGCGGACGGAAGAAGACGCTGTCTTGTACAGTTTCTTACACAGACTAAAAAACTAATTTATTTTGTGTTGCCATAAACATACTGCCGCCCCAGGCAAACAGACCGTAACAGCCTCCCTTTTTTACATAAAGCAGTATCTAAAGGCAGCTAACTGTTCAAGAACAAAAAAATCTGAATGACAATATAACTAACAAACATACCCACTATATAATAGAAAGATAAGATCATTAAACTATTCTAAGTTTATAGGCACATAAAAAATATAACATTTTCTGTCAGGTTCACTTATTTCTCTTAGACATTAATCACAAACAAGGGTAATTATATAATATAGAAACTATTTAGATATAAAGTTTACATGTAAGCGAAAATCTTAATATTATGTAACTTATAAATAACTTATTCTATTATAAATTTAGGTAGGTATGCAATACAATGCATTTATTTACACAATACCTATTATTATATTTACACCATAATAACAGGTACGTATTCTTTATTTTGTTGACAGAGTAACTAGTTTTTATAATTATATATAAAAATAGAACACACATCTAGGTATATAGCTGTAATTAACATAAAGACATCTTATTTTACTAAAAATTACTTTTCAATAGGTAATACACTTATGCTTTGTAATGACCTAGTATATAATTTACCATTAGCTGTTTTTAGCTGCAAGGCTCGAACCTTACCGTCATTACCAGGAAATACATTCACTACACGTGCCATGGGCCACGCCAAAGGAGGAGCATTGGGTTCTCTCATAAGTACAAGTGCTCCTACAGTTACATTAGGCATAGATTGACACCATTTATTTCTATTCTGTAAAGTATTTAAATAATATTTATACCAAGCTTTCCAAAATCTTTGTTGTAATTGTATACATTGTTGCCAGAACCCCAGTCTATTTGCTTTGGTTTCAGAATTATCTACTTCAGGGTACATAGTTAGGGCTGTACCTATAAGAAAGTGGCCTGGAGTCAGGTAACAGTAATCATTGACATCTTCAGAGAGAGGTAAAATAGGGCGCGAATTAAGCACAGCCTCTATCTGACATAAAACAGTATGTAACTGCTCATAAGTTAATGCAGCATCTAATACAATTCTTTTCAAATGGTACTTCATACTTTTCACAGCCACTTCTGCAAGCCCTGCGAATACCGGTGCATAACTAGGCGTGAAATGAAACTTAATGCCTTCTTTAGCGGCATAAGCTTGCACAAGCGTCTGGTGATCAGCAGAACTATTAAGCTTGTACAGCTCAGCTAGCTGGTTCCTTGCCCCACGAAAACAACCACCGTTATCGCAAAATACGTCGCTGGGCAAGCCACGCCTACTGATGAACCTTTTGAAAGACGCTAGGAATGCATCAGTTGACAAATCTGAAGTCAACTCTAAGTGAACTGCCTTCGTGACAAAGCATACATATATGCATACATAACCTTTACTGACTATAGCTTTTCTTACACGCGAATTCTTGACTTGGATTGGCCCAGCGAAGTCCATGCCTACCTTTTGAAATGGTCTGCATGATGTCACGCGGTGTTGAGGCAAGGATCCCATTAATTGCTTCGCTGCACCAGCTTTTAGCCTAAAACAAACCAAGCATTTATGAGTCACTTTTTTGACTTGTCGCATGCCATTAATTAGCCAATATTTTTGATTTAAGTTAGCTAGGAGTGACTTAGGTCCAGCATGTAATAACCTAACATGTTCACTCTGTATGATAAGTTCAGTTATTCGAGATTTTCGAGGTAGAATGATAGGATGTTTTTGTGCAATCGGTATATCCGAATTGTCTAAGCGACCCCCTACCCTGACCAGGCCATCTGTATCAATGAATGGATGTAGAGTTTGCAGTGGCCCTCGCATGGAGTTACCTTTCCGCAACGAGTCTATCTCTTCACAATAATGTATTGATTGTTCATGTTTAATTATTGAATGCAGCGCATGTTGCAACTCATAAGGACTGAGAGTACCTTTAAGTTTTGTACTATCTTTTAAGTTTCGACAAAATCTTTGCACGTATGCAATTACCCTCATCATCTTTCCTATGTCTGAATATTTATTTATTATTTGAAACATATTATGCTGTATACCTACTGCCAACACAACTTTAGCCGGAGGAGTGGACGGGGAGTTTGCCTTCATTTCAGGTAATTTTTCAGGTAAAACTAATTTTACAGTATCGAATTTGTACCTTGATTGCAGAAACTTTGGTCCCTCCCACCAGAGGGTGCAGGACGGAAGCTCCTGAGGGCTGATACCCCTACTAATTAAATCAGCAGGATTCTCTGCGGAAGGTACATACAGCCAGCGCCACCTACCGGTTTTTTGCTGAATTACCGCCACTCTGTTCGATACATAAGCCTGTAGTCTAGTGAGCTCAGTTTGAATCCAAGCCAAAGTTATTTTGGAGTCGGTGAATAGGTACACATCATCAATTTGAATATTTCTATGTAAAGTATCATAAACTCGCTCCATTAAAATGGATAGAAGCAATGTAGCATTAAGCTCCAGCCTGGGTATCGTTAAAGCGTTCGCACGTGGGTTTACTCGCGACTTTGAACAGAGTAAGGATAATTCAGCCTTACCTGTTTTGTCGACCACGCGTAGGTATATGCAGCAACCGTACCCCGTCGTGCTGGAGGCATCCGCGAAGCCAATCAGCTGGACTGCTGCTGCGCTGATGGTTGGGATGTGCCGGTCTAAATTGATAGGATGCATGGCAGCTAAGCTTCTAGCAAATTGAAGCCACTCGTCAACTAGCTCATTAGGTATATGCTCATCCCATCCAATATTATGTGACCAGATTTTTTGCATGATACTTTTGGCCTTAATTACAATCGGACTAGCAAAACCCATGGGATCATAGAACTTTGATATATAGCTAAGAACCCCCCTTTTTGTCATTACATTTTCATCAAATGGTTCTGGGCTGTTTATTTTAAAACAATCCTTTTGAACGTCAAGTGTAAGCCCCAAAGCTTTCATATTGTAGTTGCCCTTTTGAAGGTCAAGCTCACTAAAATGCTGTTCAACCTCCGGAATGTCAGAGAGAACAGAACGTGTGTTAGACGCCCATTTATGCAAACTAAAGCTCCCATAACTTAACATTTCACATAATTGCCGTTTAGCTTCAAGCAATTCATGCAAATCGGAACATGAATAAATTACATCATCAACATACATACAATTTTTTATTATAAATGATGCTAGCGGTAGCTCATGCTCATGCCTTTGTGCAAGTTCAAGTAAACAGCGCGTTGCTAAATAGCTTGAAGACTTCACACCATAAGTGACGGTGTCAAGACGCATACATTTTATAGCCTGACTAGGGTCGTCACGCCATAGAATGTTCTGGAGTGAAGTGTGTTCCGGGTTAACCAGTATATTGCGGAACATTTTCTTAATATCTGAACTCAAAGTGAATTCTCCAAATCGAAATAACAAAACAATATCAAATAATTCTTTCTGTACTGTAGGCCCATTCAATAAAATATCGTTCAATGAGATCTTTTTACTAGTTTTCATGGAAGCATCATACACAACCCTAGTACGAGTGCTTTTGCTTTGCTCGTTTATAACCGCATGATGTGGCATAAAATAGATAGGATCTTCATAGAAATTGTAAGAGCCAATATCAACAAAGTGCCCATGACCGAGCTCTATGTACTCATCTATGAACTTTTGATAATCAGTAAGTAAGTTAATGTTGCTTTGCAGTCTTTTTTCCAGACTGAGAAACCTGTGCAAAGCTAGGTCAAATGAATTACCTAAAGTCTCATTTATGTTGCAGGTTTCTAGCTTCAGAGGTAAGTCAACAGTAAATTTTTTATTTTCTAGTTTTACTGAATTTATAAAGATATTTTCAGCTAATTTTTGCTCTGAATCCCTTTCTACTAGTAACTCCGGAACGCTCTCCACCTCCCAAAGCTTCCTGACACTGTCACTTACATCTGTTTCGCACTTTGTACAAATTAGAGATACAACCTGACTTTTTATGATGTTAGATGCCATTGCTCCGGCAATGACATGGCCAAACCTCGTGTTTATGATGCCTGGATATGAAGATTGCTGCTGGTCGCCTAGGTCACTGCATGCATGCAAGCACTGAGGTTCCTCAAGCGGCAGGAGGACCTGGCAAAAGATATCAGCACCTATTAGCATATTTATTTCCGAAGGTTGGTTAAAAGTTGTATCTGCCAACGTGACACCAGCAGGGATTTGTATGCCTTCTAGGCTGACTGGTGACTGAGGTAAGTTACAAGTAATTTTATCTACTACGTGACAGTTAACTAGAGTGTTAAATTGGGATGTCAAAGAATTTACTTTTAGCGGAATACAATAGCTGACTTTGTTCTGGCTCTCTGTCACACCAATGAGGTTAATATCATTTCGTTTAGGAGTATATCCTAAGACCTTCACTGCCTTTGTAGTGATCAGTGATACCTGAGAACCTGTGTCTAGTATGCACTTTATATGCACTTCTCGTCCATCTTTTGCAAACACCTTTACCCGTGCTGTAGGAAGTAAAATATTATTAGCAGGGTCTCCAGATAGGAGGACCACTGGGCCTGGACCACCTTCTTCATCGAGATGCAGCAGTGTGTGATGAGTTTTCTTGCACTGCCCACACCTAAAGTGGTATTTACATTTGCCAGGGTGTGAATTTAAACATATGTTGCATAAGCTTTTTTCTTTTGCAAACGACACTCTCTCTTTACTAGACTGCAATTTAAATTTTGGACATGAATATAATTTATGATCTGGACACTTACAGTAGAAGCACTCCATTGCTGTCTTGGCCGCTGCTGCTAGAGCTACCTTATTTTTGGCTGGCTGCATAGTTGCACCCTGCCGCTTTCCGCCTTCTGCTGCCTCAGCCCGGATATCTGTGTTCTCTAGAGCGAGAGCACGCTTATCCAAATATACCAAAAAATCCTCAACCGTAGGGTCATGCTCTTGATCTCGCTCCAGCTGATAGGAGCGGGAGCTGTAGAGGTCCAGCTTACGCACCAAGATGCCCAGTAGAATAGGGTCCCAAGTGTCCACCTCTGCCTTCAGGTTGCGCAGAGCGCTTAGTGTCTGCCTCACTACCGAAACAAAATTCCTAATCTCATTAGCATTAGGGAACTTGGTAAGCTTGTCCAAGTCTAAGAGAGTGTTTACATGCTCATTTACAATTTTATATTTGTTATAAAATCGTTTGTCCAACAATTGCAATGCATTGTCATAACTTTCACTGACAAGAGGAAGATTACTAATTAATTCGTAAGGTGGGCCCTGGAGGAATGATCGTAGGTAATAGAGTTTTTGGACGTTGTCCAAGGATGGGTCACTGTGGATTACAGATCTGAATATCTCTCTAAAGTTTACATACTCAGAATATTTACCAGTAAAATTTGAAATATTGATATGGGGTAATCTAGTTCTAGAAACGACACTGTTACCCGACTCCGAGGTTTTCCCTTCCTTGTTTGTACCTTTTGATTTTATGCTTTCATTTAAAAGAGTCAGACAATGGTAATACTTGTTTTCCATGTCCTCTACATTTTCTATGTCTGACGAATCTAATGTCATAATATCTTTATTATAATTTTCGTAGTCTTTAAAAGCAGCTAACAATCTATCCCTCTTGGTTATCAGCGCTTCAACTGAGCTTACAAATAACTCGTTTGAATCGGCTACAAAGGAATATAGTCTGGTGATTGTACCTTTCAAGTATCCTCTGCTCACTCGCAACTTCTTTACCACATCATCCATCTTAGAAGCCTAAATTCAACTATACACTTGTTGAAATTACTTAAACAACAGTAAAAATGCAAAAATATGAAAACTTCAACACGGACGCCGCTAGCTTAGCACGTGGAAATGGATGGCCGCTAGGGAGCGCGCGCGTCGCCTTGCCTCGCTGCACGCCGTACTCGTCGTACCAACCTAACCGCACTTTCGCGCCAATGAGAGCAGACCGGTGCTTCGTTGACAGTAGCTCGCTGCGTTGCAATTGGTTGAAAATACCGCGCGCGAACTCAGCGTGGACGACACCGATACCGGAAGTTGCGTCGTTGCATCAAGCCCGCGATATGATGAGGCGTAATTGTTCTTTTTCACTCTCACTTGAAAGGAAACTTGCTATCCTTCTCGCACTCGCAGATGATTCACAAAATGGCCGATCGATTGTCTTCCTTGCAATATTGGAATTTCTTGACGAAATATGTATGTTGGATTCTAGAACCACGGATCTTACTATTCTTCTCGCAGCACTCGATACTTGATATTAACGCAAGTATATGCTGAAAATCCGTATGCTCCGCCTTGGCCACCTTCTGTGGCGTCGCGTGTCCTCGCTGTACGATATTCAGTGATTAGTACTTTTGCCGCAAATCGTTGACGGATCGTAGGGACCAATGTTAACTTCGTGTATTCGTGTGGACTGTATATTGCTGGTAGCTTGATTCCAATTGAAACGACTCGCTAATTATTACACTTTATTGCTCACTGTAAGTACAAATAACACGCACGCTCGATGGCGGACGGAAGAAGACGCTGTCTTGTACAGTTTCTTACACAGACTAAAAAACTAATTTATTTTGTGTTGCCATAAACACAAGCAAGTACACTTTTAGAACTTATGAATAAAGTCGAATAAAGTTCAAATAAATCTACTAAAGTCCAATTAAAATCTTTCAGACGAAATTTTCTATCTTCAGAAAACTCGACTTGCAAATAATGTAACAATAGTGTACTCACGATTTTGTCTTCAACAAACCGCACTTCACTAGCACTGACTCCGTATTCACTCCACTGCGTCACCCAGGTGTTGAAAACCAAGCGAAAACTCCAGTATCGCTGGCGGACTAAACTGTTCCCGCCCTGCGCCTCACTCAGCTGGTGATGATGATGTCCACCCATGAAAACCCTGACTACAGATTTGGGAGCCATTGACGGCGGCATGAATTCCCTTTAAGAAAATTTTCCTTTTAATGTGATAAAAGTTTTAAAAAGCAACGTTATTGTGTTGTGTGGTTAAACCAACCAGTTTAAGCTGTTTCCGAGTGCAAATAAGTGTTTCCTTCCGCATTTATTCCCCTTCCCCCTTCATCAAGGATTCTTGTGCCTGTGGTCTGAAGGCTCTTTTTCTTTGTCTTTAGACAAGCTACAGGCCGAGATTCGGTTTTCCCCACGGGCCTAATATCGGCGTGGTTTCCCTTCGACCTACGTTGGCGCGCACCAGCCCTGAAAACCTGAGGCATCTCGGCACGTGACGCGCTTCAAGAGTTGAAGCGTCGCTCCACTGCAGCCACGTAACCCCCGAAAGACCCTTCTATCTACCCGTCCCGCGCGCTCCACCACCGGTCTGATTTCTCGGACTTCATAAGCGTATCGAAAATCATTACATCATATTGATTTTTTGTATTAGATTACTGTTTGTTTAAAAAAAAAAGGATTAACATAGTCAATATTTCAGGTAATCCTATAAAGACGCCCGGTTTCCCTTAATGTTATAACGTATAACAAACGTACTTTTGCGTACATAGGCCTTGTTTTAACCGATTGCAATCGCTTGATAGGTCGTGTACCAAATAATTTACGTTTCCTTTTTTTTCCTCTTTTAAATCCTGTTTTACTCAAGTTTCTCCGCATCGACCTCCCAAATCTGGAATTTTATTCTACAATTTTCACCTTTTTTTTATGTTTTTGTCTGTTGTTTTTGTACATTTTGTATTTTTTATTTTATCACCAAATTAAACGTGTTAGTAGCAGTGTGTGTTTTCACTTCAATTTTTTATGCTACACATTCCATACTCTCAAAAGCACCCAATTATATTACCCAAAAAATGTCATATCACTAAATTAATTATAAGAAATGAGCACCTAGCTTTAATGCATGCAGGATTAAAGTTAACAATGTCAAACCTGGCCTTAAGATATTGGATCATTGGTTGTAGCGGGGAGGTTAAAAATATTGTAAACAAATGCGTAACCTGTTACCGGTTTAGAGCTAAAGTGGCTTCTCAACTAATGGGATCCTTACCTGCAGATCGAGTTACTGAAGCGAAAACCTTCAGCATCGTAGGTATTGATTACTGTGGTCCTTTCAATATTAAGCAATCAACTATTCGTAGAAGCGATGTTTCCAAGGGTTATGTCGCTGTATTTGTTTGTTTCGTAACAAAATGTATTCATTTAGAACTAGTGTCAGACATGAGCACAGAACGTTTTTTAGCAACCTTAAAAAGATTTATCTCTAGGCGAGGCCTGCCCAACACAATACATTGTGACAATGCAAAAACATTTAAAGGCGCAGAAAATTCTTTAAATAAATTATATAAACTTAATGCTTCTGATGCGCATCGGCAAAGCATTAACAACTTCTCTGATTCAAGAGGTATCAAATTCGAGTATATTCCATATAAGCCACCGAAGTTAGGCGAGTAACTAACTCGCCTAACTTCGGTGGCTTCTGGGAGGTAGGAGTAAAAAGCTCCAAATTTAGGAAATCAGGTACTTACCTATGAGGAATACAGTACAATATTAGTTGGCATAGAAGGAATATTAAATTCCAGACCACTAACTTCAATGTCGAAAGATCCTTCTGATCTTACATTCTTGACCCCAGGTCACTTTTTAATAGGAAGGCCCATAACGGCAATCCCTGAGCCAGATATTACTCAGATTCCTGAAAATAGGCTACGGTTTTGGCGCCGAAGCACTAAAATACAGCAACACTTTTGGAACGCGTGGCATAAACAATATTTGTCTCAGTTGAACAGCAGACCCAAATGGCACCTAAACCAGCCAAATATAGAGGAAGGCAGGTTTGTACTTTTAAAGGATGAAAGATCTAGTCCTCTCAAGTGGCCTGTGGCCAGAATTGTCAAGATATACCATGGTTCGGATCATAAGGCCAGGGTCGCTGAAACAAAAACAGCTTCAGGAATATACCAAAGGTCGATTAGCAAGTTATGTATTCTGCTCAATTGTAATTAAGCAGATGTAACATAAGCTAATGTAGTAACATTCCCCCGGGAATATGTTAACAACATTTAAGAGAGTATCTTAATATTATTGCCATTGGCAACAATATAGTGAAAACATTTGGATAAATTGGCAACTCTGCTGCATGAGTCCCTTCTAAAACTTCACTTTTGTAAAGGTAGCTGTTGTTCCTTGTAAAACGTAAATTAAACCAATTAAAACTGTGAATATATTAAAAACTTTTGTTTTACTCAAACAAGCATTTTAGCAAATGACCGAATTCATGCTACTGACTGCAACATCCTGACAACCGTCGAACGTAGAATCTACGGTGGAAAGCGGTGTTCAAGCATCAATTAGCTATCGAGATGAAGCAGTCTAAGCAGCGTGGTACGATTTTAAAAGCATGATAGATGACTAGCAGAAAAGTGATAACTAAACTAAATTACGGAACCATAACCACCTCCTTAAATTCACTACAACAATCAAATCACAATTACAAATTTAAAACAAGGAAAGAATACATTTAAAGGCAGAAGATAATTTCAAAATACCTAACCGTCATGACCCGTTACACCTTTGTTACGGTCACTCGGTCTCCGGTGAGGCGGCGGGCCTCCTTGCCGGATTGCTGCCATGGGATCTGGAGGCAAAGGTCCTCGCGCATACTTGGGAGTGGCGCGAGGAGGCCAAACGTCGGGGTGTAACTCCGCTGCCACGGGAAATCGCGGCACGGCGGACAGAGCTCCGGCAGGATCTCATGGCGACGTGGAAAGTGCGGTTGTCGCAACCCAGTGCTGGGCACGCCACGATTGCGGCGATAAGTCCCCTCTTTGAAGAGTGGCTTGAGAGGCGGCATGGCGTCCTCACCTTCCACCTGATACAGGTCCTCACCGGACATGGCTGTTTCGGGAGGTTCCTGTTTCGGATAAGGCGGGAGGAAACACCCGGGTGTTTCCATTGCTAAGATCGCCCAGAGGACACGGTGGAGCATACGGTGGAGGTCTGCCCGGCTTGGGCGGAGCACCGCCGTGTCCTCGAGGAGGTGATCGGCGGCAGCGATCTCTCGCGTTCGACCCTGGGCCGCCGCAATACAGCCAAATCGTCATTTTCAAAATAAGCAAAATATTGGCCCGGATTCGTTAAGTATTGAAATGTAGCTGCTTCAATAAGTCGTCGCTTCAAGTACCTTTTCTTTAAATAATTTTCCATTTCTTTACTTATAGTTGGATTTATCCTTTTCAGTTTTTTCACTGCATATTTTATTGCGACATCAGCTGTTACCAAGGATCTATCCCGCCGACACAAACTTTCAATGATAGTTTTAATTACACCCAAAATCTCGTGAAGCTTATCTAAAGTTGTCCAATCATCTTGGCTAAAAACAATCTCGGAATCAATATCAAGTAGCGCTTTGGCGATGCATACCTTGAGCTTGATAAAACGTTGCAGCATGTCTGTCATGCTACTTGATAACTTTTGTAATGAATTATACGCAATGATATTTGAAAGTTATTTTATTAAATACGGAGCACATAGCATAGAAATCCTATTTGACAGTTGACACTTACGTAGTCTATGTAAGAAAGAGATAGCAAGCAGTTACGTCACGATATTACTGTCTCTGTTCATTATATTGCATTCTCCATTCCGTTTTACACCCCCCCTCAATATAACAAACAGAGCTTGTACAATCTCATACTTATATAAAGTATTTACTTTTAACATACAAACCTTATCATTGAAAGAATCAACATCTCAAATACTTATTACTTAAACACTAATTTTAAATGACAAAAAAAACTAGTTAACTAACCATCTGCTATAAACAATTAAAGTATTTCTGCAGCCATTACACTGAATCACTCTAGATCTGAATCATACCACACATCTTAACAAATTTTAGCAAAAGATCCTTTTTGAGAGCTTTTGTGAACATATCAGCTACTTGTTCGGTAGTACTTACATACTTTACAATTATCTTTTCATTTAATATTAATTCTCTTACAAAATGAAACTTAATATCTATATGCTTTAATCTTTTAACACTATTAGTATTAGCAATCATTATGGCTGATTAATAATCACATAGTATAGTTACTGGAGATACATTAGAGGTATTAAATTCTTGTACTATATTTAAAAGCCAACATGCTTCACTTGCTGCCATACTCATGGCTACATATTCTGCCTCAGTAGATGAGATACTCACAGTACTCTGCTTCTTAGAACACCAAGAAATCAGACAATTAGAGAAAATAAAGCAATAACCAGTTGTGGACTTTCTATCTTTAATGTCACCTCCCCAATCAGCATCACAATAACCCACTAACTTATCATCCTCACACTTAAATAACAGCGTATAATTTATTGTATGTTTAGTGTATCGCAGCACTCGTTTCAAGGCTACTAATAACATTTCACTTGCACAGTCTTGATACCTACTTAATTTTGACACCACAACACAAAGATCTGGTCGTGTGGCCGATACTGCATACATCAAACATCCAACAATTTGTCTACATAACTTTTCTGTTCTTTTGTTTTTTTCACATTTATTCTCTAGTATTTTTGTATCAAAATTTTGGTCTATAGGAGTACTTATAGGCTTACAGTTCAACATATTAAATCTTATTAAAACATTTTCTAGATAAGTCTTCTGACACAATTCTGTTACCCCATTTTTCAAATTTTGCTTTACACGTATCCCCAAAAATTCCGAAATCAAACCCAAATCTTTTATTTCAAATTCTCTATTTAACATTGACTTAAGCTCACATATTTGGTTTTGATTTGTTCCAAATATTAATAAATCATCGACATAAATTATCACATACATTTGTTGGTTACCATTACATTTTGAATACAGACATGAGTCACACTATGATCTTTTAAAACCTCTAATCATAACAGAGTTAAACTTATCGTTCCAATACTTCGGTGACTTCTTAAGTCCATACAAAGCCTTATTTAATTTTACAATATTTTTACCATCTTTATAAGCCCCTTTAGGTAACCTTATGTAAACAGTTTCTCCAATTTCCCCATACAAAAAAGCCCCAGTAACGTCCATCTGGTACACAGGTAGTTTTAGTTTTGTTGCTACTGCTAAAAACAATCTAAAAGTTGCTAACTTAGCTACAGGTGCATAAATATCATTTAAACTTAACATGTCATTTTGCTCAAATCCCCTTGCTACTAATCTAGCCTTAAACTGAATACCACCATTATTTTTCTTTATTTTAAATACCCATTTACTACTAATGACATTTGAATTACCTGGCAATTCACACATCCACTGGACTCATCATAATCACTTGGCACATACAAGCTACCATCGGACTCTGACTGTAGTGTACTACTGTTTTCTTCGTCACTAGCTTCTCGAAGGTTTGGGTCACTTTCTCTGCTTTGCTCCTGTTCTTCCATATCCTCACTAGTGGATGATTAGATTCACAAACAGTCTTCATGGTCTCACACTGACTTTCTTGTAGAAAAACAATATCTCTTCTTATCTCAACATTATTCTTGTGTTGAAAATATATTCTATAACCCTTTGTTGCTTCTCCATAACCCACCATTATTCCTTTTTCCCCTTTTGGGTCCCACTTTCTCCTCTTTTCCTTAGGTATGTGAGTGAAAATAGTGGTCCCAAATATTTTGAGGTTATGTATGTCATATGTTTTGTTTGACCACAGTTCATAAGGGGTTTTTCCTTCAATGCTGCTTTTACCTGTTCTGTTCAACACATAAGCTGCTGTATTAACTGATTCTGCCCACAGTTTCTTGGGTAAATTTTTGGCACACAGCATTGTCCTTGCTGCTTCTACTAAGGTTCGGTTTTCCCGTTCCGCATTTCCATTTTGTTCTGGGGTGTAGGGAACTGTCAATTGATGTACAATACCCTTTGCTTGGAACATTTCACGAACTTCTTTATTGACAAATTCAGTTCCATTATCACTTCGGAAAACTTTGACACTGTTTCCTGTCATATTCTCTGCCCCGGCAATGAAGTTTTTAATGCACTGTTTTACTTCAAATTTATTTTTTATGAAGTACACTTGCCTGTACTTGGAGTAGTCATCCTTGAAGATAACAAAATATTTCGAGCCTCCAACTGACCATTCCTCCATTGGACCGCATGTATCGGCATGAATTATTTCACAAGTTTTCTGACTTGCATTACCACTAACAGGGTAAGGCAGGCGGTGAATTTTCCCTTTCAAACAACTCTCACACTTGTTACAGTCGACCATGTGAGATTTGCTTACATCAATGTTGTTTTTCTTTAAGACATTCTTCACGTAAGCCATATTTTGATGCACTAACTTCTCATGCCATATAGGTAGGTCCACGCATGTAACTTCTGCTGTATTTACTGAACAGCCAGCATTGTAACGGAAGTCCAGAACGTACATATTGCCACTCCGCTCAGCAATTGCCACTAATTTCTTCTGTTTATTGTAAAATTCACATACATTTTCTTTTGTTATCAAAACATAACCTCTACTCGTAACACGATTGACAGATAATAAGTTCATCTTCAATTCAGGCACATATAGAACGTTGTCTATGGTCGTATCAGTCCATTCATGACCATTCCATACTTTAACTGCCACCTGTCCGCAGCCATGAACACTAATTTGCGTTCCATTACCGACAGTCACCTTTTTATTCGTAACTATCGAATATAATGAAAACAGTTTTCGATCACAACACATGTGTTCGCTTGCGCCCGAGTCCACTAACCACTGGGTTTTCTGAAAACTTTCGCCGATTGCACTTTCCACAACAAAAGCATTACTTTCTTTAGTTTCTTTATTTTTCTTATATCGGCACTGACTTTTGAAGTGTCCAACTTTATTGCAGTAAAAACACCTTTGTTCCGTTCGACTGTCTTTGTTATTACGATTAGCTTGATTACTTGAACTTGCACTTGTATTAAATTTGCATTCACTTTGAAAATGTCCAAGTTTATTGCACTTGTAGCACTTTACAGATTTCTTGTTAAACGTTTTCTTAGCGACAAAGGCGGCTGATGATTGCGAATTTTCACCACCGCCTCTTTCCTTTAACCTTTCCTCTTCTATGAGCAATCTGGCGACCAAGTTATCATATGTCTGCTTGTCATCAGGCGCGGACTCCCAAGCAGACACGAAATGTTTGAATTCTCTCGGTAAAGACATTAAAACCTTAGTTATGACCAACTTGTCCGATATATTCTCCCCAAGTTGCTTTAGTTTATTTTGCAACTCTTGTATCTTCGATAAAAATACCGACATCTCTGAACCCTCTTCATATTTAAATTGAAAAAATCTTTGCTGCACAATATGAATGCTCGTTTCTGATTTCTGTTCGTAAATACTATTAAGTTTTTGCCACATTTCTGTCGATGTTTCGCATGAAATAATATGCACCATTACATTTTCTGAAATCCTCGTTACTAACAATGTTTGGGCCTTTGCATCCTGGTTTTCCCAACGAGTACTTTCTGCAACATTTTCTGGTTTTTTGTTTGTACCGCTTACTATGCCGAACAAGCCTTGACCTCGCAACAATACTGTTGTCTGGAACTTCCATATGTTCCAATTTTTGGAACCTTCCAGTTTTATTGCTCCTTGCCCGTACGTTATAGGATCCGTCATTTTCCTTTCCTGCCTTGTTCAATTCCCGAACAAGCGATTCCTTCCTGACGATGTTCTAACCTCAAAAAACACGCGCCAACTCGCACACGTGCTGGTTTTATTTCTATCCGCCAGTATCCACACAATCACTATTACTTCTTGCGTATTTTTACGTGTCCAGTTCAGTTATGTGTCTGGGCCCATAACCTGATGACTTTTGTAATGAATTATACGCAATGATATTTGAAAGTTATTTTATTAAATACGGAGCACATAGCATAGAAATCCTATTTGACAGTTGACACTTACGTAGTCTATGTAAGAAAGAGATAGCTAGCAGTTACGTCACGATATTACTGTCTCTGTTCATTAAATTGCATTCTCCATTCCGTTTTACACCACCTTGTCTTTGCATCCAGAATCAAGGAATACTCTTTTCCGTAGTTAGAACTAACGTATTTTTGTAAAACGGGTTTGTCGGGGATTTTTACTAGTTACTGTAGTAGTGCTAAAAGCTTTTATCGAAATCCTTCCAGCCGTTCCTTCGCATTATTGTCGTAAAAAGAGTTCATGTCTATATTTACCTCAAGAATTAAAAAATGCTACAAATTTATTCAGGATATATCTCAAACACTGCCAAAATAATTCTAAGTTACACCTAAGTGAAAAAGTTTTAATCAAAATATTTAACGAAGATTATAATATTCGATTCCATACACTAAAAAAAAGACAAATGTGTCACATGTACAAAAGCTGAAAATACAGAACTATTATCAGAAAAAGAAATCATGGACATGGCTGTTCATCTCAAGGAAAAAGGCTAGCTACTAAAGATTTAAAATCTATCAGAAATTAACTTCCAACGATACGCTCACCGTTAGCTTTGACCTGCAAAAAGTGCTTAATACTCCTCATGGAGAGAGTATGTTGTTATAATACTCTAGGAAATACACCGTTTATAACTGTACATTCTATGAGAGCCAAACCAAAAAAGGACACTGTTGGTCTCCCAACAGTGTCCTTTTTTCTTCTTTCTTCTCTTTAAGCGATGGAAAAAGGGGCAAAGGGGGGTGGCAAGGAAATTGCTAGTTGTATTTATAAATGCCTACTGGAAATTGATAAACGTCCTGTTAAAAATGTTTTACTTCATTGCGACTCTTGCCCTGGGCAGACCAAAAATAAGAAAGAATTCCAAAAACGTTGAAGTGGTACAAATAAACTACTTACTACCTGGACATACTTATATGCCCGTCGATTCAATGCATGCAGTCATTGAACGCGAGGTAAGACGAATTATTGTTTGGAGTCCGAGTCAATGGCCGAAGTACATAGAATCTGCAAGAAAACTTCCAGAACCATACAAAATTAATGCTTTGGAGTACTCCGATTTTCTCAACTGGGACAGCTTGGTGTCTGAGAAATTTACCAATATTTCTCAAAGAAAAATACAGCTAAAAGCAATGCGCATTGTCACATTTAAGAAAAAAAACGGCAAAAGTATGGAAGTGAAATATTCAATGAAAGAAAACGAAGACGCTCAAGTTGTAACATTATATGATGAATGTAAAGGAAGAGGATCAAAAGGAAAAGGCAAAGGGAAAAAAAACAAGAAAATAAAACAAAGATCTAACAGATGCCGACTAAGTAGGAGATGATGCTTCTAGTATTGGTTTACCAACGCTTTATCGCCATGGGATCTGGAGGCAAAGGTCCTCGCACACACTTGTGAGTGGCCCGAGGAGGCCAAACGCCGGGGCGCAACTCCGCTGCCGCGGGTAATCGCGGCACGGCGGACAGAGCTCCGGTGGGATCTCATGGCGACGTGGAGAGTGCAATTGTCGCAACCCACACGCCACAGTTGCGGCGATAAGTCCCCTCTTTGAGGAGTGGCTTGAGAGGCGGCATGGCGTCCTCACCTTCCACCTGACACAGGTCCTCACCGGACACGGCTGTTTCGGGAGGTTCCTGTTTCGGATAGGGCGGGAGGAAACGCCTGGGTGTTTCCATTGCGAAGATCGCCCTGACACGGTGGAGCATACGGTGGAGGTTTGCCCGGATTCGGCGAAGCACCGCCAGCGGCGGCGATCTCTCGCGTCCGACTTTGGGCCAGGCCATGGTACGGAGCGAGAGTGCATGGCTAGCAGTCGCCTCCTTCAGCGAAGCAGTTATGCTCGCAAAGAGGGAGGCGGCGCACGTGAGGGAGATGCAGTACATGCGCCCTCCCGGCCGTGGCTTTCGCAGGAGACGCCCTGGGCGTCGGGAATCCCAGGATGATTCCCGGCCACCGTAGGCACGGGCTTGCGGACGGCGAGTAATGGGTAGCTCGCTGGCTGGTAAGGACCAAGCCCGGGTCGATGGCGCGTTGTGTTCTACGCGCGCCTCAAAGAGATGTCAGCAGCAACTGATGGAGAAGAGTGAATGAATTGCGATTGGGACATAACAACATGCCTGAAACAAAGGTTGCTGGAGTACATAAACGTTTCCCTGTGTTGAAATACTCACCATGTACTACTCGAAGGAGCCTCATTTCCGCCGGAGAGAAGATCGTCAATATTCCAGAGTATTGGCCCCATGACTGCATGGCTGTGTATGCTTAGAAGTGAAGGGATTTATAGAAAAAAGTATGCAATGGCTGTAAAGAGATCCATGTCACATATTCCTTGCATTGATGACATAGTTGAACTTACTAAAAACACCCAACAGGCGTCAGAGATCTCCACTTTGACCACTCTTGTTGCTGAAATTCTATTAATAACTACATCAAGACAGGCAACGAGAATTTTCTTCCCAATTACAGTTTTTGCTTATGTTTGGAATATCCAAGAAGACAAGAAGTTCTGTGATTTCTTTAGCAGTACGGGTGCTGGAGGGTGGTATACCTACAAAATGGCTACTTCTGAAGGAAAGAAATTTACAATCTGTGGAGACATGCAAGAAGAAATGGCATCTCAAATTGTTTTTCATGGCATATTTGACACATTCAAGGAAAACCTACCCATTTATCACAAATTACCAATATTGCAAATTGATTCACTAGAGAAGAAATGGGAAACTGTTTCAGGCAAGCAGGCAAAAGCTCCTGTGACTCAAAAGTAACATTGCCTGTAATGAAGTATTATGCTAAGATGTCCTGTGCTTATCAAACAGGTCTTCTCTCAGAAGTATATAACCAAGTGGTTTCAGTGCCTTGCTTTAGTGGCCATAGGATCTATTTGATGCCACTTTCTTTGAACACATTGAGAAGAAGCGTGTCTGAATTCCAGGCCAATATCAACGATAAGTAGTGATGCGGAAGACCCATATCCTCTGACACCAGGGCACTTTTTAATAGGCGAGCCTGGTCCAAGATTTTTGGCGTAAATGGTCCCGTGAATATTTGGTTCAGTTCCATTAAAGGAACAAATGGTCTCATCAAACTGCAGAACCAAACGTGGGTGAAGTCGTATTAGTAATGGAAGACGATTTAAATCCTGCAAGATGGCTTTATGGTCTTATTATTTCAAAGCATACTGACTCGGGACAATATCACACGAGTTGTTTCATTGCGTTACAAGGGTTCTATCATAAAAAGACCTGTGTCAAAGTTAATATTAGTTACTACTAACTACTACCTAATAGTATGTTATGTTGTATTTTTAGTTTTTAGTTGTTTTTATAAGAATTGTGGTTAGTTTATAATTTTTGTTTTGGTATAAGATGTCATTTCAAACTATAGTTTCATAATTGTAGATACTTATTGTACAGTCCACTTATATTATATTTCTTTTTGCCTTTCCATCTATTTTGGGATTTACTTCATGGTGGGTGGTTATTTAAGTTTATTCTATTTTTATATGAATTCAGTTTTGGACATTCTGTCCATGGTGGGCGAGATGTTCGAGTGAGAGCTTCCTTAAAGCTCGTTAAATGGCGTTGTTATATTTTCTAAATCTCACAGTTAAGATTTTCTACGAAGGTTATGAGTTAAATCGTTTTTTGAATAGATTTTGTACTCGCAGGAGACTTTGTTTCATTTGGATTTATTGGGTAGTAGTCGGGTGGTTTAAAATTTTGTTTAAATTTTGAGTTCCTATTAGAATAATATTTTTGTTATTTTTTTTCTAAATATTTATTCAAATAAATAAAAAATAATAAAAATATTTTTCATTTCACTTGGTTTTACTACCTATTGTAGGTATTTCTATTTGGAACTTTAAGATTTTTGTTCCTTTTACCCCCTTAGTCTCTGGTTTAATTGACTTGTACTATCCATTGATGATCAAGATTAGTCCTTTACGACACATCTGACTTTATCATAACCAATTTTTCTTGGCTGTAAAGTACTTCAGTTAAATGTTTTTGGGCTGTAAAGGACTCTCATTTTCGTCAATAATTAAGTTTAGTTTATTTTATTAATTTTTATGGATAGAACACGACAAAATAGTTAGGGTTTTTTTTGACATCGTGAATATATATAGTACTACATTGTTTGAAAAAGATATCAGACAAAAACATTTTTTTTTGTTTTTTGGCTCCACTGAAAACTCGTGTTATGGCCTTTACGACAATTTAAATTTCCGGTATCGATATAAAAAAGGTTGATAATCTGTTACACAGGTTAACTACGAAGAGGCTTCGTGAAATTACTTATGATTTTGCGGAGAAAAATAATCTCCCAAATCGTTTTACAAGGAAGAGAAACTGGCGGGTAAAGAGTGGTTAAGAGGTTTTTTAAAGAGGCACCCTGAGTTGTCTTTGAGAAGGCCAACATCGACGAGAATTGCTAGAGCTATTGGCTTTAATAAGCCTCAATGTGAGCGATATTTTAATAACTTATCACAATTATTGTTATCTCATAACTTTCCTTTTACAATATGGATGAAACTGGGATTTCCACCGTTCGAAACAAACCACCAAAAGTGTTGTCTCTGAAAGGAAAAAGATGCGTAAACAAAATTTCTAGTGCCGAACGTGGAACTAATGTGACATTAGTAAATGCAAATACACCAATAGGTAACTTTATTCCACCAACGTTCATATTTGCAAGGAAACGGATGAAAGCAGAATTGTTAGGCGGAGCACCACCTTCATCAACAGGTGGGATACGAGTTACATCAATGGAGATCTGTTTCTAGACTGATTATCTCATCTCAAAGTTAACGCTAAGCCCTCAAAGGAAAATCCAATACTGTTAATACTAGACAATCATACATCACATTGTACTCTAAAAGCTGTTCATTTTATTCGCAAAAATTACATCTATGCTCTTAAAACACCGCCTCATATTATCGACAAGACAACCCCTTGATCGTTGCATTCACTACAGTCTCAAAATATTTTATGCTGCTGAATGTGAAAAGTGGATGCGTAATCATCCCGATCGTGCTATTACAACGTATCAGATAGCATCTATTCTGACTCCAGCCTATTTGAAAGCGGCCATCCCGGATAATGCAATTGAGAGTTTTAAAACTACGGGTATAGTTCCGTTCAATCCTGAAATATTTTCGGAAGAAGATTTTTGGCCAGTGTTGTGACAGAAAGACCTATGCCTGAAACCATTGAACACGATACTACGACTTCTACATGAAGTCCAATGAACGGACCTAGTAGCGCATCTTACATGGAAATCTAAATCCTGTCTCTGCAGTGCTTACCCCAGAACGTGGTCATCCTTTAGTTCAGAGAGGAACAGTATCTAACATTTTTATTTACAGAAATAAATGTATGACTCAGACTAATGACAATCCAGCGTTCATTTTGGAACTTAGTAAATCAGCTCCAACATCAGAAATCATTGGATCATCAATAACACTGACCAGTGAAGAGGGCGCTTCTTCGTTTGTTGACGAAAACCGACCCGATACCACAGAAGAGGCAACTTTAAAAATTTTGGAGGCAGTCCCAAGTACAAGCTCATCAAAACCTTTTGAATCGCTGTTGGATGTCGCTCCTTTACCAAGAGCAGAAAATCTAAGACGCTCTACCAGAAAGAAAGGGCAGTCAGATATTTTAAGCAGTTCGCCATTTAAAAGACAACTTGAAGTTCTTCTTCAGTGCATTAAAGAACAAGAAAACTTCAAAAAAACCCAAAGTACAATTCAAAACACCGAAAAAGAAAATATGGAAGTGTCCAGGATGCCAAGAAGTATATAAGGAACCAATTAATGAAGATTCGATAGAATGTTCGAGATGTCAAGTATGGTGGCATGAAGAATGTACAGATTATAATAGTATTGGGGAATATATTTGCGACTTGTGTGGTGAATATTCTCTGCGTACTCTTGTCGACCCATCAGCGTACTCTTGTCGACCTATCCGCGTGCTCTTATACATAGTATTGTACAAGAGTACGCAAATGCCTTTCTGTTGGTTTTTTTTTTAAAATTAAATGAAAGGTTGGCAACATTATTTAAAATATCAAAGAGAACGCTAGACAAGTGGCTATTTCAAGCCCGTCAGATATTCACTGAACATTTTGTGCCCCAGCATTTAGGTTTACAACTTTACTAGAACGTTTACTAGGGAACTAATAATAGAAAGAAACTAAGCCATACCTCGTGCTTTACTTGAGGGAGATTCTAGGCCCATCGCTATATTTGATGGAACATACTTTTATGTAGAAAAAAGTTCAAATTATTTATATCAGCAAAAAAATACAGTAAGTTAGCATATCGCACCTCCGCTCAAATAGTGTCACAACTCAAAAAATTTGAAAAACTCTTTTATTCCACCATTCGTTTCAGAAAACTTCAAAATCTTATCTCGAATAGTGCCGTGCTTATGGTTTAAAAATTTATCCCTAGATGGCACTAGTGTCATTATAATGTTAAGTGAAAGTTATGTCATACCAAACATAAACAGCTAGTTTCACGTCTCGGCTTGCGCCAGGTGGTCGTTTAACTAAATATCGTATAAAGTGTTGTTTGTCGAGTTATGACATTATATGTGATTAAGGCTAGGCAATCATCTTATTTTATTTCGCAATAAAACTGATCTGTGTCGATAAGTGACAGTTTATGTTATTAAGGTAAGTCAAAAATCTTATTTATTTCGCAATAAAACTGATCTGTGTCGAGTTAATGCAGTATATGTGATTAAGGCTAGTCAAAAATCTTATTTATTTCGCAATCAAATTGATCTGTGTTGAGTTATGACAATACACGTGATTAAGGTTATTTTACAATCACATTTTTTTTATATTTTATAGTGCAATGTTTCGACATATGACAGTATTATGTGATTATGGTTAGTAAAAACAGTTTTTCTGGAAATAATAGTGTTCTGTGTCAAGAATATGATAGTGTGGACTTGATAAAGGTATTCAGAAAACTATTTATTTTCTTAATTACAACTAATCTGTATCGAAACGAGTTGCATTTGAGACGGATTTTAATATTGTTTCTGTATTTGGTATGAATGAAGACTTTTTTATTACATTAATGTTTTATTGTCCCTAGGTAGTTGTAATACAATGTCCAGATCAAGAAAAATACTGTCCTTGTGCCTGGAGCCGAACGGGCAGCATAATCAAGAAACAGATGAATGAACTTCTATACCAGAACCTACTCCAAAAAATAATTTAGAAGCAATGGATGACAGCTTAAATAAGGAAAATGATTATTTCAATGAGACGTCCGACGGTATTTCTAATTTGCCTGTAGAATATAATAATGAAAACTTAGAACTAATACAAGATATCACTGGGGGTGAAGAAACAGATGATTCAGTTAAAGATCCCAACTACGACACTGCTCGTAAAAAGATTAAGAAAAATAAAGTCGTTCTTCATCGCCGATCATCATCATCATCGAGTTCTTCGAGCTCTTCATCGTCCAGCTCAAGTTCATCCTCGTCCAGTTCAAATTCATCCTCATCCAGCTCGCTATCATTGTTACCTAGTGCAAGGCCTAGTGAAGACATTCGCGAAGACCGCCCATCAACTTCACAAGAATCTAATTTAGACAGAAATAACCCCCAAGGACAACATGAGATGACGGAAGAAAGTATGCCGACTTCACGTAAGAAACCGCGCGCTGAAGGACAATGGAAGCAAAATGTAACTAAAATTCTTCGAAACTCAGGATTACCTTATAAAACAAAATCTGGACGAACCATTCCTAAAAAAGTTATTAAAGAAGGTTGTGGCGAACGTTGTAGACTGAAATGCGGTTCTTTTCTTACTGAAGAAATAAGGCTCCAATTGTTTAATTCTTACTGGGCTTTGCAAGATTTAGAGAAACAGAGGCAATTTATCCATAAACATTTAAGACCTATAGAAGTTAAGTACCGGTACGTCAAATCAAACAAACCTCGAAAAAGTAATTATGCTTTCTATTTCGAGGTTGAAGGTTCATTGAAGGATCTGTAAAACTATGTTTAAAAATACGCTTGATATTAATGACAGAACGATCAAAACCGTAACAGAGAAATCAACTGGGGGTTTTTTGAAAGAAGATCAAAAGGGAAAACATAACAAACATTATACTGTAGGTGAAACTATTAAAAATGAAATCAGGGATCATATAAAAGGAATACCAAAGATTGAAAGCCATTATCTGAGGGCACAAACTACACGAGAATTCATTGATGGGGGGAAAACTATTTCTGACTTACATAGGGACTATGTGGACCAGTGTAAACGAGACGGTCGGAATTATGGGAATTATGTGATGTACAGTCGCATTTTTAATGGTGAATTTAATTTAGGTTTCTTTGCACCAAAGAAAGACATGTGAATTATGTGTAGCGTATGAAAATTCGAATCTGGAAGATAAAGTACAACTTAAGAAGAAATATGATGAACACTTAGTAGAAAAGAATTTATCTAGGGAAGAAAAAAAGAAAGACAAAGAAGCTCTTAAGATAAATAAAAACCTGATTGTGGCTGTATACGACTTACAGGCTGTTTTGCAGGTACCCCGTGGCGATGTTTCTGTTTTTTACTATAAGAGTAAACTAAATAACATGAATTTCACGTTAAGCAAGTTGACAGCAGAACACACAGGAAGAAAAAGAAATCAACCGACAACAAGTAACAGTAATGATGGTGATTTAATTGTAAATCACAGTATTACTGAGTGCTATTTTTGGCATGAGGGTGAAGGCAATCGAGGAGCAGACGAAATCGGTAGCTGCTTGCTTAAATTTATCGAAAAAGAATTGCACAGTCTTACAGGGAACGAGCCCATTGATATAGTTTTCTATTCGGACAACTGTTGCGGGCAAAATAAAAATAAGTACATAATTGGGTTGTACATATTTGCGGTAATGAAATACGATAAACTTAATTCGATTAGTCATAAATTTTTAATAGCAGGACACACTCAGAATGAAGGCGACTCAGTACATTCGGTGATAGAAAAGCAAATAAAACGCTCGTTGAAATCAGGTCCAATTTACGTTCCCAGTCAATATGTACAGATAATTAAACAAGCTAAAAAAACTGGGGAGTCACTGAGAGTAAATGAGCTCTCACACAAAGATTTTATTTCTTTAAAAAGTTTAACTAGTGATATGGATATTACGACTCTCAATAAGATAAGGATCTCTGATGTAAAAATGATGACTATTGCCAAAGATAGACCAAATATTTTAAAGTACAAAACGTCTTACACGGACAGCGAATGGTCAGAAGGTAATTTACTCTCCCGAAATAAAAAACTAATAATTCCTGACACAAAGCTAGCTTATACTACTAAAATTAACATAAAGGAGAATAAAAAGACTGATTTAATGACTTTGATACAAAACAATTACATTCCAAGTTTTTATGCTGACTGTTACAATAATTTGTGAGTTATTTTGAAGTTAATTCTAATTACCTAAGATTCTAAAGATGTTTTCCTAAGATATGAGACTTTTTCTGTTTAATCTTTGTACTGTTGATTATTGATAATTCGTTTTAATTAAACAATATTTCGTAAATTATTCGTTTTTTTTATCATTATAGTGTCACAACTCAATTTTAATTCCTGATTTCAGGATACCTAATACACCGTTTTGTAGGGTTTCAAAAACCATCGTAACTTACCAAAAAACGTATGGCGTTAATTTTTTTAGTTTTCGATTTAACTCCCGAAAAGTGAAAAAAAAAGTTACAATAAATTTCAAACGCCTTTTTCTCGAAAGTTTGCTTTTTTGACTTACGACACTATTTGAGCGGAGGTGCGATATGTAAATACAGAAACTTGACCAAACCCTTTTTAATGGTGTGCACAGATGGCCATATTATTGATGTTTTGGGCCCCTATCCAGCCACCATATCGGACTCAAATATAATGAAACATGAATTCTTAAGTGAAAATTACCCACTCCGAGAATATTTCCAAGATGGTGATGTATTTGTAGTGGATAGGGGTTTCAGAGATTCATTATGATTATTAAATCAATGTGGATATAGGACATACGTGCCTGCTACCATAGCGCAGGGTGAAACACAGCTTTCAACACTAGCCGCAAACAAATCGAGAGCAGTCACCATACGCCGTTGGGTTGTAGAGGTTGTAAATGGCAGGTTTAAAAGAGATTTTAAATTATTTAGGCAATGTTATTTTAATACAGCCTCAAGAAGTTTAATGAAAGATTTTAAGGTGGCTGCTGCTATCATAAATAGATTTCACCCTCCCATAACCGACAGAATAGACAGTGGGGATATCATTTATAAAATTTATTTAAATATGAATAGTCTTAGCATATTAGGTGATTTTATTGTAATCAATCAATGTAATAGACGTAGGGCTGATTTGGAAGCAATAACTGTTCAAAATGATAATTTAAATGATTTTCCCGAGTTGTTATTTAATGAGTTAATTCTTATATCCTTGGGTACTTATCAATTAAAGCAGGCACGGTCCTATTTTGGTGAACATATGCGGGGAAATGAGGTTTATAATAGAAGTGTGCAGGGAGGTAAGCAGCAGCCTTCTTTGACAGCTGTCGGTTTCAAATACTTCTTGGTTATTGCGGGGACGTTTACAATCTCGCCATATAAGTCGCAAAACATATTTTGTTTATATTTTAGTTGACAGCTGTCGAAGAGGACGAGATGCAATATTATGTTATTATTGTAATTGCATTGTAGGTAAAAGGACTGTAGGCTGCTGTGCCCACGTGATGTGCATAACATGGTATCTCAATTGGGCAAGATACCAAGAAATAATAGTACCTCCTGCACAATTCTTAGACGATATTCTCATAATTATTGAAGATGAATAATAAATATTTTATGAATATATTGGTGTTTTATTTTACTTCCTCGTCTCCCCTTTTTAAAAGTTAAGTACCTACTGCTTCTAAGTAAGATTTGTCTTCAACTGTAGCGACTGTCCAGGGCGTGCCAAACGTGTTAGATCTTCGACACGTCGCGCATGGAGGCTCTCTACTTGCACTCCATGCATAACACCATTACACAACCGAAGCCATTCAAAAATATTTCGCAAATAACATAAAAAAAACTACAATATGTATTACTTGATTCCTGGATAGCCCAATTTCGCCAAATTTTCAGTGAGGCCTTATTATTATATTCTCTTACAAATAAGGCTAATTTGATTGAGTTAACACCTGGGCCCAGGAAACTATGGAATCTTTCCCTTCTCCTTTATTAAACTCGTGCAGTATACAGGCTCTGCACACGCCCTATTTTCTTCGCACAATATGCGTGTTGCCGATGGTGACGCGGTCCGCCCGTCTAGTAGCAATGTTTAATTTAGCATTTTATTATGTACCCAATAAGAACGTTTCCTATTAAGAATTTAACCCAATAAGAACGTTTCCTATTACAATTGTTTGTATTTTTTGTGACTTTTAATAAATGACCGAAAAGAACGGACTGCGCGCGTATGCTCTGATTGGTCAATGCGCGATCTCCTCAGCCCGCTTACCACTCTGCACGCCATGTTGCGTTAAAAGGAACCCCCGCTGCCGTTTTTTAGTGTCATCCCAGCCGCCGCACGATTAAGGTGCGCTAAAAGCGCGCCCGCGCATCCGTATCCCGTCGGTCGATTTTCCAAAAAAGTTCGTTTTCTTTATTTCTCACCACCAACTACCCACCGGCTGGTCCCTCGAGCCCGATTGCTTCGGTGGTAAGAAGCAAAACCTATGTAGCAGGATGTCATTGTTCCACACGCCGCGTGTAGTGAAAACACGTGCACAAAAGAAACAGGAGCAACTGACTAGCGAAGAAGGAAATAAACTTGAAATTCAATCAGACCTACTGCTTAGAAGTAAAAATGCAGTGAAGGAAACTGTCGGGAAAGTACATTCAGATATCGGTGTACGCCCATGTGCTATCTCGAGCTTGATACGACAAGATGGCGGCGAGTGCAAAAATTCACGCAGCTCACGCGCTTCGTCGTCGGCAGTACGGCGACAGCAATTGGAATACGAAGCGGCTCAAGCTAAAGCTAAAATCGAAAAAGAATTGGTCGAAAGGAAATTGGCCTTGGACTTAGCAGAGTTGGAAGCTAAATCGCGTTGCTCGAAACAATCTTCATCAGCTTCCTACAAAAGCAAAGTGGAAAATTGGCTCGAAAAATCTGTTGCTGAACCCGGCACGTCGCACGATCTCTGTAACAAAGTGATTGTCGGGGGCGGTGAGTGTCACCGCAACGTTGACGGCGACAACATGGCGACGAGTACTCATCGCGCCATTGAGGAGCTGACCAACGCAACCAAAAACGCTGTCGACTCATCTATCACTAATACCGGCAGCCAGGTGCTGTTATCCAAGTTGGCTACCTTGATGAATCTGCCTTTGTACTTCGGAGACCCGTTGTAATGGATACAATTTCGAGAAGCGTTTTATGAGTCGTCACGGGTATGTAAGTACAGTGATACCGAAAATGTGTGGCGTCTACGCAAGTGTTTGCGTGGAGATGCAAAAGAAGCAGCCGCTGCATTGCTAATGGGAGCGAGCTCGCCCCATCATATTATAGAAACGCTGGAATTGCTGTTTGGCAGACCACAAAATGTCATGCGGCAAGTTATAGCTCAGCTGAAGAAGTTAACACCGCTACCACACTCATACCACGCCGAAATTGTGAAATTCGCCATAAAAATAAAGAATTACGTCACCGCTGTAACTACATTAAAACAAATAGACTATTTGAAAAGTCCAGAATTATTAACAATCGTCATATTCAAATTGCCTACAGGACTCGTCAACAAATGGATAGAACACCTCCACGTCGAGGCTCAGTTGCACACAGAAACGTCTAAATTGGAACTACTGTCCAAATTCCTGTATGAAGAAGCGCAAAAAGTCGCTGAGTCAGGAGGCCACATACAATATCAGAATGACTTTTATAAGAATAAACAACAGGGAAAAAAGCACAACGATCAACAATCCGTGCTAACATCTGTTAAGGTCAGTGACCCCGAGGCTACCGGCAAGTGCAAGTTTTGCAGAAGAAACAAGCATGCATTGCCATTACGGCCCATAACACTACTATTTACCATTGGGTACTGCTCGCGCGCACTTACATTCGTTATTTGAACGCACGAAGCAGTCTCACTCGCACCAATGTTATTATTACTATTATCGTCATGACAATAAAAATCTACATCAACAGTGTTGAAAGATGTTTTCTCGTTTGGTTTCGAAAATGTTTTCACGCAAACATCACATTTCGATCTCACAACGCCTTGTTTACCACAACCATAACAACGTCACTCCCTTGTCGTAGTGTCGCTATTACTTTTATTAGTAGTCGCCTTATCACGGTTACGACACTCCTCACTAACATGCCCAAATAACTTGCAATAACTACACCGGGTCTATTTTTGTTGTTGCTATGCGGTCCAGGCGCACTCGTAGTAGTCGAATTCGAGTTCGATGTCGATTGCGTGAGATTACGGTCGGTGGTAGTCACCGCCAATGTTTTGGTTTGTGGTGTCGAATTCTTATTGTAAATAGAATTTGTTACCTTGAGCGCTTTGTATGTATCCTCCGCCATCCTCGCCTTATATAACAAATCATCTAAATTACAAACAATATCACGCGGCACTCGTTTTATTACGCGTCGGTGCAGTAATCCGTGGCAAAAGTCTACCTGCACTACCTCGTCGAGCTTGTACGGTAATTTGGTAATTAATGCGCGCACTTTACACAAAAACACTTCCGCACGTTCTTCCTCTCGTTGTTCCGTAGCGAAGATCTGCCGTAAGACTAGGTACGCGGGTTGCGCCACGCCGTAGGCCGCGCGGAGACGCGCGATCGCGTCCGACCACGTAGCCGCCGACGCCTTCACGCCGCGCCACCATACTGCCGCTTCACCTTCGAACAGCATCGGCAATCCTCGGAGGGCACGCTCGTCGCTTACGGCAGCGCACTCCTTATATACTTCGACAGCGTCTAGGAATGTTTCCAGGACCTCAGCGTCCTGGGAGGACCCGTTGAATCTCGCCGTGCATCTTGTGAAGTTGGCGACGGCACGCGATGCGGCTGCAGCAGCGGCACTGCTCGCGTTGGTGGTTGGAGAGGCCCCAACTGGGGTGGATGCCCTGAATTCGCCGTTGGATGTCATCAGCGAGTTGATGAGGCTTCTATTTGCTTCCACTTACGCACGCGTTATCGTCTCGATCAGCGTGGATAGGAAATCAGAGGGGAACTGGGGAGCTGGTTGCTGTGTCGACCTCGAGCCAGCGCTGGCGTTATCCTCCGCGTGGCCGCGCTCGACGACGCTCTCCTCCTCTTCAGTGAGCGTGACGTTATCATCATCCTCTCCTCGTTGCTGACGAAGCGCTTCTCCTCTCCTCGTTGTCGGCATCTTCACGCTGGTGATGACAACGGTAAGGTCGAACGTCCGTGCTTATTCCTAACAAGGTGAGTAGGTACACGTTTGGTCACGTAGGCACTGTATCACATTTCGTAACGGTTCGAGCCACTAGTTTGGGCGCCAGTTTAAAGTCACTTCTTCAAATATAATCATTTATTGGCTGAACAAGGAAAACACAGAAACATTTGTGTTACAATGTACACTAAAAGGCATTGCGACTGAGAGTCGCGGAGGATCCCTGTGTTATCGTCGCGATCGGGCTCTCTTCTCTCTGCCCACTCTGCCTTCGCTAACGGCGGGGTGTGCAGGCGACGGAGGAGGGGGCACGCTCGGTATGGCACTACATAGCAACAACCTCGTACTTACTATGTCCGTAGAAAACCCGTGCTATACTAGTTATTAGATTATTTTAATAGCTGATTATTCTAAAAATAAACAGTACCTTGATATCTTAGATTTAATTACTAATAATTTAAAAGGCTGAAGTTACTTTACATTTTTTTTTTTTTTTAGCAGTCATGTATTTTGGTTTTATAATCATTTGTTTATTTCAAACTTCAGTCTTATTAAGGAACGATTTCTCCAGATAAGCTAAGACTGTTCTGATAAATGTTGTTTTGAGTTTCATTAATAATTATTTAAAAATGAGTTAGTAGATTCGTTTATTAGCTGATTATTCTAAAAGTTGAGTTGTTTTTCAGCATCGCAACGATTACTGGCGATTTAAATAAATAAAAATTGCATAACATCAGATCCTTATAACGTAAAACCGTGACTTCTGAAATATAAATAACATTTGATACAACAATGGCAACTACTTCGACCAATCCCAATTTAAAGAGAAAAGCTGAAGACATATTAGTAGATCCAGACACTCTCAAACCTATAGAAGATGCTACGAAACCTCGTATTGAATTAAATGCAGACAAGAAAAATGCATGCATTTCTTTAATTGTAGATATGTCTTGGCAGGTGTTAATACTTGCATTTGGAGGCAACAGAAGCGCTGGTGTTTCTAGCATGGAAACAGATGATGATGTGCCTCAGGACATTGCTGGCCCTGCTAGCAACATAACAGTAGGGAACCACATTATAAGTATTATATTCACAGTGCATAATGTATGTAGACAGGCCACAATGAGAACAGATACTAAAATGATCAAGAAAACAGAGAAAACTGCATACAAGATTCATTATAAAGGTGATGATTACTCTATTGCTAATGATGTCGTCAAAGCAAAATGGTTAGAGACCTTAAGAAAGCATGATTTGGCGTACAAAGATTTTGACACCGGAGACTCCAATAACTGGTATGGTACCATGGGACCTTACCTGGATATGTTTTCTGCATTTGCACTAAGATTGAATGAATTGCGATTGGGACATAACAACATGCCTGAAACAAAGGTTGATGGAGTACATAAAAGTTTCCCTGTGTTGAAATACGGTCTATCAGGCGCTCACCATGTACTACTCGAAGGAGCCTCATTTCCGCCGGAGAGAAGATCGTCAATATTCCAGAGTATTGGCCCCATGACTGCATGGCTGTGTAAGCTTAGAAGTGAAGGGATTTATAGAAAAAAGTATGCAATGGCTGTAAAGAGATCCATGTCACATATTCCTTGCATTGATGACATAGTTGAACTTACTAAAAACACCCAACAGGCGTCAGAGATCTCCACTTTGACCACTCTTGTTGCTGAAGTTCTATTAATAACTACATCAAGACAGGCAACGAGAATGTTCTTCCCAATTACAGTTTTTGCTTATGTTTGGAATATCCAAGAAGACAAGAAGGTCCGTTACTTTTTATCATTTATGTGTGCGACATCGACTCGTGTTTCCATAACTCAAATTTACTTTGCTTTGCTGATAATATGAAAATATTTTCTGCAGTGTCATCAAACGATGATATGGAAGCTCTCCAATATGACCTGGCGCGATTGGATGATTATTGCTTAGTTAACAAACTTGAGTTGAACCCTGTGAAATGTTCAGTAATCTCCTTTAGCAGAAAACGCGTCTCTCTCCCTACAACTTATAAACTGAAAGGGCATCTATTACACCTTAGATTAAGTACCTATCTATAGAGATGTAACCATTAAAATGACCTTCCTTGATAGAGCGAGATCGTTAATTGTCAGACCCATGCAAAGAAACAGGACACAATATATATTTTTTGTCTTTGTCAACATGGCCGGTTTTGTTGTTTGGCAAGATCTGAGTTTGACAGATTGTGACAAACAAGCTTGGCGTCTTTTGGATATTTCTGTGATTGTGTGAATTTACAGTGTTTAATGCGTATAAAAATTGGATAATAAAGAATATTTAGTGTAAGTGCGATGGTGGGTTGCAGTGTTTTGGGCTGTAAAAGCCGGAGTGAGCGAAAAATTGAAGGAATAACATTTCACACGTAAGTAGGCGAAATTATCATTTCTTTCGTTAATGCAACGCCAGATGAACATCGATTATGATGTTTTGTAATGAATTCAGTGATGTGAGCCAAGAATATTGAGTTGTGAAACGTGTTTTCAATATCTTAAAATAAAATAACCTAAAACTATGAACGGTTCAGGGTTGCCATAATGGCTACTTGAATTTACCCAAATAAATCATATTTCTTTTTTGTCAGTACATACATACGATTGTTGGGTTGGCTTATCATGGTAGGTACTCAAATCCTACCTACTTATATTATAAATTCGAGGGTTTGTGTGTTTGGATGTTTGTTTGTTACTCAATCACGCAATAAAGTCTGGATGGATTTCAATGATATTTTGCACACGAGTAGTTTATTACCTGGATAGCATAAAGGATACTTTTCACGCGGATGAAGTCGCGGGTAAAAGCTAGTAGTATAATATTTTTATTGAGAGGAAATTAATTCTTCTGTACGTAAATTTTATATTTACTTACATGTATTTAAGTACTATAATGTAGTTTGTTTAACTTATTACTCAATAAAGATAAACTTTCGTAGCAAGTGAATAAAATGTTCTTTAAATTTCAGGTTTCCATCAAATCTTGATAAAAAGAAATGGCTGGATGCCACTGGACGAGAAAATTGGCTGCCAACAAAGTATTAAAAAATTTGTTCCATTCATTTTGATGATGATTCATTACTATATAAAAATAAACGAGTACAATTAAAACTTCACTCTGTACCAACAAAATATATACATGTAAGTATTTAGTATATGTATTTACTTTCAGACCAAAACACGGGACATGAATCGTATGTTGAGGTGACAAACATAGTGTTTGTACCAAAAATAATAGAAAAATTCTGTGAATTTTATTATACATATTACTTACTAGCTTTTACTCGCAGCTCCGCTCGCGTGAATGGCAAACCCTCACGAACAATGCGTTTTTTTGGTATGAAAGTTAGGTACCTTATGTCCTTCAAAGAATGAGTGTGCAAAATTTCAAGATGAGTGGTTCAATAGATGGAGCGTGAAGAGGTAACAACCAAACAAACAAATGAACAAACTCACTTTGGATTTATAATATTAGTTAGGATATATTTTTTCTCAATCAAAGTTTTACTTGCTAGTTTAAGCTCGCGGTTTAAGGCTCGCGGTTTGAAACATGAACTACATACAGCAGACAGCTTTTGGGGACTTTGCTTTATAATATGTATAGATTTTATTATGAATTGTTGCAGATTAATCCTAACCAAGATCAGTCCAGTAATCAGGACGATGTGCCGTTGATACATCCCTCAACAAGCATATCTGACCACACTATGGTTCATTCTAATAATGCAATATTATTTTTAAATGTTACAGAGTCCAGCCTCAACAAATCTGTGTTCACAACAGGAAAATACTCCATTACCATCTACGAGCCAGGAGAGCAAAGAGAATTTTAATACATCTTTATCACCTCCTAATAAACGAAGGAAGGTGGTTATTTTACGAGAAGTGCAAAATATTCAACCAAAGAAGTCAACTGTGGTAAGCATACCTGCGCAAAAAGAAACAATATTTACCTGACGTACCGATTCTCTGTAAAACTATTGTCAATGTAAAAATTAATTTAAAAAAATCTTACGTTTGGAAATAAGAGTTACCCTATAATTATTACGAGACGGACTCCCATGCAAAGGGTTCCGAACGAATCTCATTTTTTTTACATGTTACTTTCAAACTACTTCTTATAGGTTTCCTGTAATCTATAGGCAAAGAACTATTATCTGTATTTTTTTCAAAATTGTTGGCTCCGAAGTTCCGGAGATAATAAGGGTGGGGTAATGGTCAATTTTCGTCTATTTTATTGAATAACTTGGAAACCATTTATTCTAAAATTACAAAAAAAAAACATTTAAGATTCCTTCAACAAGCCCTTTCATTTGATATGTCACACGGTGCAGGTTGTAATGAACCCTAATAAAAAATATAACTTTCTTATAAAAGCGTGTGAAAATAAAGAAACCCAACATTATGAAGCTCCTCACAGCGTTGGCTGAAGATGCATCGTATTACGAAGTTCTTGCATTGGGGGTTTCTGAAAATAAAGGTATAGCGGAAAAAACAAAAAAAAGCATCAATCGCGATAATTATATACAGGAGGTCCAAATGGAACTCATTAATAATGAAATTACGATTGGGCACTGTTTAGAAAAACTTAAGTGAGTGTAATCTTTGATTTTACAAGGTATAAGAAAGAAATATTTTCATGCTACAATTTTAAATTAATGATTGTAACAATCTGTGACTTTATTAGGTATAAGAAAGTTATATTTTTTATTTTAAATTAATAATTGTACAATCTGTGATTTTATTAGGTATAAGAAAGTTATATTTTTAATTAATAAATGTAACATGATTCATATATTTTATTTTTTTAACGTACCTACCTAATGGGGATTATTGAACTTTTTAGTTCACTTATCCCCATTAAATAAAAATTTTGGGTCAACGGGGAATAGTGAACAAAAAGTTCACTAATCCCCATCAATGGGGATCATCCAACGGGGAAAAGTGGAATAAGCCAAAAAAACTTACAAATATTTAAAAGAAGAACTATAAAATAAACTACTTAATTTCATTTTAGGCAGGTCCCAGCTATGAAGATGATGTAGAACCTCTTGTCCAGCCAGCGACTCTTAAGAAGGAAAAACGACTAGAAAATCTGCTGCAGAAAGAGAAGACAAAATCTAATAATCGTCGCAAAAAATTGCGTGCTGTACGTGAATCTAAACGACGATTAGTTAAAAAGACAGCACATTTACAAGATATTATAACAGAATTAAAATGCAAACTACAAATGCAATCTGAAGAATTAGATTTACTGTCAAATGTTGAATCTGAAAATGCAGATTTTCTTAAAAGATACCTCGATAAAACAAACTGTCCGCGAAAATATTCGCCATCCTTACGAAAATTTGCATTGTGTTTGCATTTTTTAAGCCCTAAGGCCTATGCATTTGTGAGAAAGCAATTTAACACATGCTTGCCCCATCCTAAAACATTATATAGGTGGTATAAATGTGTGGATTGTGAACCAGGATTCACAAGTGAAGCTTTTGAAGCTATCAAATTATTAGTTAGTAAGTCTAATGAAAAAATATTATGCTGCCTTAGTCTTGACGAAATGTCAATCCGACAACACCTACAGTGGGATGGCAAACGCACCGTCGGATACGTGAATGTAGGACATAATCTAGACACCGATAGTATGCCGCTAGCTAAGGATGCTTTGGTCTTTATGGTTACGGCGTTAAACTCCAGTTGGAAAATACCAGTTGGGTACTTCCTGACAAATGGTGTCAACGGAGACCAACGTAGTGAACTATTAAAAAATTGTGTACATTTGTTAATAGAATGTGGGGTACAAATAGTATCGGTGACATTTGACGGATGTCCTGCAAATTTCGCCATGACAAAAAATCTAGGCGCTCAGTTTAATGATATTAACAATATAAATCCAACAATAACTATTGAAGGTCAAATCATAGTAATAATACCAGATGCATGTCACATGTTAAAACTTGTTAGAAATACACTAGCCGACAAAAAAGAGATTTTGAATGCTAATGGCGAAATAATATCCTGGAATTATATTGAAAAATTGCATAATTTACAAAAACAGGACGAACTGCATTTAGGGAATAAGCTCAGAGCTGCTCATATTAATTACAAGAAACAAATCATGAAAGTTAGACTCGCTGCGCAAACTTTCAGCAAATCTGTCGCCGAGGCTCTTATATTATGCAAGGGTTTTTTTTTTTTTTTTCTGGGTGGGAAATCATCAAATAACTTCTCCCGCTCTGGGTGGAGCGGGAGGGCGTGTCAGACTTTTACTGACTAAAACCCACCCGTGTTCCCTCAGTTGCCTGTGTGCCAGGGGTGGCGGTATCTCTTTCGAACAACCCGCACCCCCGGCAGGCATCGGCCCTTGCGGGCCCCTCTGTTGCTGCTGACATCTCTTTGAGGCGCGCGTGGAACACAACGCGCCGTCGACCCGGGCTTGGTCCTTACTGGACAGCGAGCTACCCATTACTCGCCGTCCGCAAGCCCGTGCCTACGGTGGCCGGGAATCAGCCTGGGATTCCCGACGCCCAGGGCGTCTCCTGCGAAGGCCACGGCTGTGAGGGCGCATGTACTGCATCTCCCTCACGTGCGCCGCCTCCCTCTTTGCGAGCATAACTGCTTCGCTGAAGGAGGCGACTGCCAGCCATGCCCTCTCGCTCCGTACCATGGCCTGGACCAGGGTCGGACGCGAGAGATCGCCGCCGCCGATCACCTCCACGAGGACACGGCGTTGCTCCGCCCAAGCTGGGCAGACCTCCACCGTATGCTCCACCGTGTCCTCTGGGCGATCTTCGCAATGGAAACACCCGGGCGTTTCCTCCCGCCCTATCCGAAACAGGAACCTCCCGAAACAGCCATGTCCGGTGAGGACCTGTGTCAGGCGGAAGGTGAGGACGCCATGCCGCCTCTCAAGCCACTCCTCAAAGAGGGGACTTACCGCCGCAATCGCGGCGTGCCCAATATTATGCAAGGGTTATCTAGCCATAGAAGACTTTGTACATTCAGGTGCTACTATTGAATTTATCACAAACTTCAATGATTTGTTTGATATTCTAAATAGCCGAAGTTTATATTCATATGGTTTTAAAAAACCTATCAGTAAAGAAAATATGATGAATGCAAAATTAGAAGAGTTAGAAACATATCTCAAAACGCTCAGGTTCATAGAAGGTGATTTAGTCATTAATTCGGGAAGAAAAACAGGGTTTCTAGGGTTTTTAATTTCTATTAAGGCGCTAAGAATTATTTTTTACAAGTACATACATATTGAAAATGCTCCTCTTCGATATTTATGTACTTATAAAATGAGCCAAGACCATTTGGAGGTTTTCTTTAGTGCCATTCGCTCTAAAGGTGGGTTTAACAATAACCCTACTGCTCTGCAATTCGTATCGGCGTATAAGCGACTGCTGGTCCATGGTGAATTAAAAAATATTACCACAGGTAATTGCATACCATTAGATAATATTAATATTTTGACGTGCAATTCAAATTCGATTTGTCGTAAAATAAAAAGTAGAAGAGAAAGAATATTGGCTATGAATGACGAAAGTCTCGATGAAGATTCAATTGTTGATTTGCCCGAGGGTCATGACTATATAGGAAACTTTGAATTATCAGAATTTTCAAAGGAAGCCATAACTTACATTGCTGGATATTTAGTGCGCAATTTGAAAAAAATAATAAAATGTGATGAATGTTTAGGAGCAATATTTGCAATTGAAAAGTTTCCGGGTTTTATTGCTCAAAAGGATGTTGGCGGATTACATTATCCATCACAAGATGTTATCAAAATTTGTGTGTTTGCCGAAAAAATTCTAAGACAAACCACATCATTACACGGGAATTCATATTTTTCACAAAAAGGCACTTTAGCAAAAATGACTTGCAGTGTTTTGAAAAAATTTATTGGTACAGAAGTCTTTGCAGAAATAAAGAATCATATTAATGAACAAAGTCCTTTTGAAAATCATTTTGCATTATTAATTAAAGCTATCGCTTTTAGATATTTTGAAGTCAGGATTCATTATATAATGACGTCATTATCTCAACGAGATGAAAGAATCAGAAATATGCATACTAAGTTAATATTGTTTAAGGGTCAATAATTATCGCGGGAGACGCCCCGGGCGTCGGGGGCCACCACGTGGCCCCCGGCCACCGTAGGCGCGGGCCTGTGGACGGTGGGCTATGGGCTAGCTCGCCGTCCGTCCGTCTCATGACGACAGACCGTGTCGAGGGCGCGTTCGTGTTCCACGCGCGCCTCAAAGAGAGTCAGCAAAAAGGAAGGGGTCCGTAAGGGCCGATGCCTGCCGGGGTTGCGGGACTGTTCGAAAGAGATACCGTAGCCCCGGAACACAAAGGGCGATGAAGGAACATGGATGGGTTTTAGTCAGTAAAAGTCTGACACTCCCTCCTGCTCCGCCCAGAGCGGGAGAAGTCATTTGATGATTTCCCATCCGAAAAAAAAAAAGGGTCAATAATTAAGCATAGGTATTTATTTAGGTATTTCCATAAGGTTTGTAATAAATATGTTTATGATAAAGACTGGTTTTATTTCACCACTAGCTGACCCACGCAACTTCGTCTGCGTCACATAAAAGAAATAAAAAATATACCCCGTTTTTGCAATATTTTTCATTTATGCTCGACTCCTATCGGTCGAAGCGTAATGTTACATAGCCTATAGCCTTCCTCGATAAATGAACTACCCAACACTGAAAGAATCATTCAAATAGGAGCAGTAGTTCCAGAGATTAGCGCGTTCAAACAAACACTGCAGCTTTATAATATTAGTATAGATTGAACGTGTCGTGTGTGTTTTAAGTCGTGTCGGTCGATGGATATCCATACGATTCTCTTACCCCCCCCCCCCCTTGTAAAAACGAAATATTAGACCAAGGAGGTTTTATAAAAGTACCTATTTCGTACGACTACGACATAAGAGTTACATTATTGAAGCTAGCATTTAAAATGTGCTAATTCAGAATTTTTAGTTTGCGAAGTACTTACAGGTACTTATAATGTCTGTTCGCGATCAAGTAGAATTCATAATATATTTTACCTAATATGTGGGAATTGCCAACTTATTAGGCAACACCACAAAAATCTATTTCTGTTTCAAGTGTGGTCACGCCATGGTTACATCTATAGGTATATAATCTAAGTATTACACAGATGCGATGGTGTACGTGACCTGGGCGTTTTTCATGATACCAAACTTCTATTTAACGTTCACATTGAGCAAATAGTGGCCAAAGCTTCGAAGTCACTGGGTTTTTTTATGAGAGTCGCAGGGTGTTTCAAGAAAGCCAAAACCCTTAAGATTCTTTATTGCTCTTTTGTGAGAAGTCATCTTGAATATGCGTCACAAATTTGGAACCCGTGTTATGCTAAGTACATTGATCGTATTGAGAACATACAGAAAAGATTTATTCGTTTCCTATGTTTTCGGCTACGTATACCATACCATTCAGAAATTACATAAATCTTTGTAAGAAGTTTCATTTACAGCCACTTATAAATCGGCGTCGATTAGCAGATTGCATTTTTCTTTTAAAAATTGTATCCAACGAGATCGACTGTCCTGATCTCCTGCACAAATTGAAATTCAACGTCCCTCAGAGATCAGTTAGGTTTAATGTACCTATCTCCAGTCCTTTCTCTTCTTCTAACTACAGGTATAACTCATACTTGGTGCGAACGAGTAAGGACTTCAATATTCTTTGTAAAGAGTTCTCATTTGACCCATTTACCACCAAAACCTATTCGGTACGCACTCGGCTGAACGCTGACTTTTTCAATGGTGCATAGTGCTTATTGTACCTTATATAGTATATTCTTTTCTATCGTGCTTGTTACTGATCATAAGATTTCTTCTACTTTTTTTTGTTTTTATCCGTGAGAACCTGTAATTGGCTTAATGTTTCATATACAACTGTTATCCATCTATTATAGCTGTTGGTTCTCCTATGAATAAATAAATAAATAAACTTATTTAATTTTATCCTGTAAAGTCACATTTAACTTTTTATTTGTTTCACCAAATTATATACGATATATTATGACTTACAACATACATGCCTTTTAATTTTTTTACAGGCAAAATAAATTATTGCAAAAGTATCACTGAATGAAATATGAAGCGGAAAATGGAGTTGAAAAACTTACTGATGCTAGGTGGCGAACTGCCCAAGCCGTTGGTGTTAGTGAATCCACGGTTACGCGAATTTTAAAAGAAGAAAAAGAAGCTAGTACATCAATGGATACATCGCAGAAAATCTTTAAATCTCCCTCAAAACGAAAAAGGGCGCGTCCTAAGTCAAACCGGGAAGATTTTGATATGGGTGTGCTTCGAAAAACGATAGCTTCATTCCATACAGAATTTAATGAAGTACCAACATTAAGAAAGCTTAAACAGATATTGGTAGAAAGAATTGGTTTTACTGGCTGTATGGAAACACTGCGTACTATTTTGAAAGAATCTGGCTACGAGTGGTCAAAAATAGATGACAACCGTAAAGCCCTAGTTGAAAAGCACGACATACAAATGCTGCGGTTCCAGTATTTGAGGCAATTAAAAAAATACCGGGATGAGGGCCGATATATCGTTTTCACAGATGAAAGTTACGTTCACACAACACATATTCAAAACATGTGCTGGAAACTAGCGAAAGGAGTATCACCAGTACAAAAAAATATCTAAAGGTATGCGGGTCATTATTATTCACGATGGTGGGTGTGAAGGATTTGTTCCAAATGCTAGCTTAGTGTATAAAGCAAACTCAACAAGTGGAGATTATCACGACAATATGAATCTTAATCATTATAAAAAGTGGCTTAGCACACAATTGCTACCCAATCTCCCAGAAAACTCTGTGATCGTTGTAGATTACGCTTCTTACCACAATGCTTTAACAGAAAAAGCTCCTAACTCCAACTCAAATAAAAAAGACATGCAAGCATAGCTTGCTCAAAAAAACATTCCGTTTGATGAAACGATGAAAAAAATAGAGTTGTACGATTTAATTTTAAAAACAAAGACAGATTCAAAAGATTTGTTATCGACGAACTGATTGAAAAGGGTTTGAAATTTTACGATTACCCCCTTACCACCCGGAACTCAATCCCATTGAAAAAATATGGGGGATATTAAAAAACGACGTGGCTAGTAAAAACATTGCACAAAATTTAACATCCATTATGGCACTAATAAATGAACGACTCGAAATGATTGACCGTAGAATGTGGGCAAATACATGTCGGCATGTTGAAGACATAGAAAAACAATATTCACAACGCTTTGATATGGATAAAGAATTTATTATTCATGTTAATGACTCCGATTCAGACGAAAGCGACTCTTTTAAAATGAGTGAACAGTGCTAATTTTAGAACCATCAACATATAGTCCAGTCATTTTAGGCATTTATTTTTAAATGTTCTTTGTTTCTCGAAAGGACTGGACTAATAATGTTTTGGCTACTGTCATAAGTGTAATTATATTTAATTGTAAAATAAACAATTCAAAAAACTATTATTTTATTTTAATATAAACTGAAACTCATAAATCACTTAATAATTATTGCGTTTTACCATGAATTCAAAACCTATTAAAGCATTATATAAAAATACATAAATAAATTATTTTGCTTTAGTATTTAGAATTTCTTTGTAGACCGTACTTGCTAAGAAGCGTTGTTCTCGGATTTGTTGTCCAACTAGTTTAATTTGATGTCAACACGCGAGAGGAGAGGTCGTCTTGATTCATACAATGTGACAGCGCTGCTCCATAGACCAAGCATTGTCGGATTTATCACCCGACTAGTCGACCGTCTTATACACATATAGGTTCTGGTATCTCACCAGAAATACAGGTTTTAACAGCCACAAGATGTTGGGGTCGTCGACAGGTAAGCAAATTGAGAAAAATGCTTTTTGAAATATAACGTCTTATAACCATTTTCTGAGTCAACTCTTTTCATTAAGGTTCAAGAAGATGCTGGAGACCACCATGGATTGTCTCAAGCAACCACTAGTCGGATTTGTGCCCGAGTAGCACGTGCACTCGCTCGACACTCAGCATCCTTCATTAAGATGCCCAATACATTTGCCGAAGAACAGTTCATGACGAGGGAATTCCATGACATACGAAATTTTCCAATTGTTATTGGTTGCATTGATTGTACTCACAACAAAATCCGCAAATGTGGAGGTGTTGCAGCCCAATATTATATAAATAGAAAGGGATTTTACTCTCTGAATGTCCAGGTATTTTAAATAATATACTATTGTAAAACCTAACTCTATTGGACATACTTCATGATGTTTAATAATTTCTATGTTAACAGGTGACTTGTGATGCACATCTTCGCATCCGAGATATTGTTGCCAGATGGAGAGGTAGCACACACGACGCCCGGATTTTTAACGAGTCGTCACTCAAAGAGCGTTTTGAGATGGGATCTTTTAGAGGAAGACTTTTAGGTGACTCCGGATACAAATTAGAGCCATATCTCTTCACTCCCATTTTAAGGCCTCAAAATAGAAGCGAGGAAAAATATAACGAAGTACATATAGCAACAAGAAATACTGTAGAACGCTGCTTTGGAGTGTGGAAACAACGCTTTCAATGCCTTTTACATGGCATGAGATGCAAACTAGGAAATGTTAAAACAACGATAGTGGTTCTAGCAGTACTTCACAATATTACAGTTGACCATGGAGACATGCAGTCGGAGGGTAGCAATATGTATGAATATGATACCAGTGAAATAACTCAAGAAGTTGCAAGGGGAAATTCAAATGCCAAAGCTATTTTACAAACTTTTATAAGGAGACATTTTAGCGAGTAGTTGAATAATAAAAAGCTTGTATAAATGAGAATATCAGTTTAATTTATTTTTTAAATACTCAAGTTTGGCTTTCAGAACTTGTTCTTTTAGAACTATTTTTTTAAATATTTGTTTTTCGTTTGCCATCTGTGCCTCATGTAATTCTTTACAGCAGGCCGTTTCAGTTTCAGCTATTTGTAGAGCAGCGTCATCCTTACTAGTCATATTAACCTGAAATACAAAAGTAATGTAATTATTGCTATGTAAATATAGCTAGACCGACTACGGTGAAATTTTTGTGTGTTGGAGTGGGTTCACACGGCGTGGCACACGCTGGCAGAGTGTGCCGCTTGGGAGGAGCCGCGCCGTGCCCTCATCTCAGGAGTCGGCAGTGACCTGTCGCTGCCGGCCGTTGTCGACTCGATGGTCAGCAGCGAGGAGTCCTGGGACGCGGTGGTTTCCTTCTGCGAAACAGTCATGTCGCAGAAGGAGGCTGCGGAGAGGGAGCGGAAGATTGCTTCCGCTAACCCGATCCGCAGCAGACGCACCGGGTGTCGGCGGAGGGCGGACAACGCCCTCTTACAGCCCCCCCTAAATGGGTCCAGGGGCGACAGATCCGGGGAAATCTGTCGCCCTCTACTTGTTAGGACCCGAGATGGCGGCGCGTAGTGTTCCACGCGCGCCTCTCTATGACGTAAGGGGGGAGTTTAACACCTCACTCCCCCCCTATCGCGAGGTGGCCCGCAGAGGCGGGCCGGCACTAGCCGGGGATCGCGGAAGTCACACTAGTTCCCGTGATCCCCGGTGCAAGTGAGAGACGGAACACCGGGGTGGTTTTAGTCAGTAAGAGTCTGACAGACCCCTCCGCCCTCCCCGGGGCGGAGGACATCCATGAGGATTTCCCCCCGTAATCAAAAAAAAAAAAATTTTTTTCAATATTTATTTCCTGTTCTTGATTTTTTTCCGTTCTTAATTCATAAAAATTCTAAAACACAACAATTTAGGTATTATCAGCCTCTATACAATATGTTTATTGACAACCCAAGTATTTTTTCGTTTTTACCTGGTTATCTGAATCGAACTCATTTGTGTCTATTGTGAACTCATGAGGCAGCCACACTGCAATATCCTCACCACTTGCTGGTTCAGAAGCAGGTGGTGGTCCACCACCTGTTTAAAATCTCTCCTTCCGCTCAAGAAATTTTGATATTTTTGCTGCTATTTTAATAATACTCCACTGTGCCTTTATTTGTTGTAGGATCCTTGGAATCTTGGCCGTAATGTTAAAACTGAAATATAAATGTTAGGTTTAGGCAACTAGGTATAAACTTGCTCAAAATATTTTTTTTTTTTTAATTATAACTATACTAAATTAATCAAATCAGTAGCGGCATAGGATTATCTAATATTAGGAGTCATTGTTAGTTATTCTTATAATTGCGGTTTTGTACAGGCAAACAATATTCTTGATATGCCTGCTTCGGAACTTTGTAACTAGAGTATAATGGATAGGTACTGTAGCGTAAATCCGCTACGGTAAAAAACCTTTTTGATTTCTAGTCCAACCTTTTCAATAAAAAATATTTTGTCTTCATAGCTTTTGATCAAATTTAAAATTCGAATCAAAAAAATTTGTCGAATGTTTTCTCTTGACAAAACCCTCACTACAGATTTGGGAGCCATTGACGGCGGCATGAATTCCGTTTAAGAAAATTTTCATTTTAATGTGATGTGAGTTTTAAAAAGCAACGTTGTGTTGTGTGGTTAAACCAACCAGTTTAAGCTGTTGCCAAGTGCAAATAAGTGTTTCCTTCTGCATTTATTGGGTATGTATTCCGTCACCTTTCCTCTTTTCTGATCTATTTTTGTTGATTCCCCCTTTCATAAAGGATTCTTGTACCTGTGGTCTGAAGGCTCTTTTTCTTTAGACAAGCTACAGGCCGAGATTCGGTCTTCCCCACGGGCCTAATATCGGCGTGGTTACCCATTGACCTACCTGGCGCGCACCAGCCCTGAAAACCTGAGGCAGCTCGGCACGTGACGCGCTTCAAGAGTTGAAGCGTCGCTCCACTACAGCCACGTAACCCCCGAAAGACCTTCCTATCTACCCGTCCGCGCGCTCCACCACCGGTCTGGTTTCTCGGACTTCAAAAGCGTATCGAAAATCATTACTTCATATTGTTTTTTTTTGTATTAGATTACTGTTTGTTTTTTTTTTAAAGTATTAACATAGTCAATATTTCAGGTAATCCTATAAAGACGCCCGGTTTCCCTTAATGTCATAACGTATAACAAACGTACTTTTGCGTACATAGGCCTTGTTTTAACCGATTGCAATCGCTTGATAGGTCGTGTACCAAATAATTTACGTTTCCTTTTTTTCCTCTCTTTTAAATTCTGTTTTACAAGTCTCTCCGCATCAACCTCCCAAATCTAATTTTATTCTACAATTTTCACCCTTTTTTATATATTTTTGTATGTTGTTATTGTACATTTTGTAATTTTTATTTTTATTCACCAAATTAAACGTGTTAGTAGCAGTGTGTGTTTTTCACTCCAATTTTTTATGCTACAGTACCTAATTCGTAAATCATGCCAGGTCGCCACCTTTTTTGCGTTAGAGTTTGAGTCAGTATTTTTATTTTCTATAATGGAGACCCTCTCCCTGACCAATTCTGTTAAAGTCATGTAAGGAGGAGTAGCAGCAAAAGCAAGCGTAAGTATGAGAAATTGAGAATGTTCACAAAGCGAAACTTACTTTGAACACATTCTAGATGTAACAGTACAAACCTTGTCCTCCTCCAACCAATTTTTACTTCTTTGCCTTTTATTGGAAATCAGAGTCTCCGGTTTTGATTCCATTTTTAACAAGTCAATAATCAAGTTTACGCGCGCTTGACAGATAAAATTCAAAATGTATGTAAAGAAAATATATTTCCTTTAATTAGAATTCAGGCCGCGCTACTACCGCCATTACGGTAGCAAACGCAATGTCGCCCGCATTTATTGTATCTGTGGTCGTGTTAGAACAATTGTGAAAAGTATTACTTGTTAGTTAGGAAATAAGAATTGATATTGTAATTATAAGCATTAAATGTCGTTTCTTTTATTACAGGTAAGGTTCTTATAGTTAATTTAATGTTATATTTTGGAATTAGTGTCGAACAAACATGTAAATAAGAACAAACATATAAAACTTTTATTACAGAGAAACTCAATTATGTTTTGATTGACGGTTTCATCTCACCTAACTATCGAACAAATACCATTATAAAACGACATTTCTTGTAATTATCAAGAAAATGGAGAAGCTAAAATTTGTATTCAAATCTGCTGAGTGTACAAACTGTGCTGACTTCTATTGTAATGACCCTGCCCACACGCGTACTCTTGATAGGCTGTATTCTGACATTGTAGCTGTTCTGCGCGGCGTGGCTGTCGCGTGTCGAGGGAGCGCGAGGGCTGGTCTGAGTGGGTCGCGCGTGGTGGGTTGGAATATACATGTCAAAGAGGCTCATCGGGCGGCCAGGAATAAGTTTATTGAATGGGTAGCCTGTGGTAGGCCGAGATCCGGTTTCATGTTTATTGAAATGTGTGAGAGCCGGAAATTGTTTAAGTCTAGATTGAAATGGTGCCAAGACCACCAAGACCAAATAAAAATGGACGCACTTGCTCAATTGCATTCGAAGGGTGACTTTCGCGGATTCTGGAAGAGTACAAATAAAGTAAGCGTAAAGCCGGGTATTCCGATGGGCGTCGACGGGATGAGTGACCATAGGGACGTTGCCAATAACTTCAGAAATCTTTTTTCTGTACAGTCGCCACTGGGTCCGGCGTGTGGGGTTTTCGGTGCTGAGATACCAAATAAGGCAAAGAGTGTCCGTTTCACTGCAAGCGAGGTGTCAATAATTATTAAAGGTATGACTAAGGGCAAATCTCCTGGCCATGATAGTCTCAGCATCGAGCACCTGCAGAACGCGGGGCCTCATATATCTAGGGTACTGGCAATGTTCTATTCGCTGTGCATGAGCCACTCTTACCTACCATCCGATTTAATGAGGACTGTGGTAGTGCCTGTAGTGAAAAATAAAACCGGCGACCTTGCAGATAAAACTAACTATCGGCCTATTTCACTAGCCACAATCGTAGCTAAAGTTTTTGACGGTCTGCTTGATACACAGCTAAATAAGTTCGTGGCGCTGCATGATAATCAGTTTGGATTTAGACCCCAACTGTCTACAGAGAGTGCGATACTGTGTCTTAAGCATACCGTCAGATACTACGTGGATCTTAAAACACCCGTGTATGCATGTTTCCTCGACCTATCCAGGGCTTTCGACCTGGTCGCGTACGATGTCCTATGGAAAAAACTGGAGGACATTAATTTACCACATGAACTTGTAAGAATCTTGAAATATTGGTATACGCACCAGGTCAACAGTGTAAGATGGGCGGGGGCTATGTCAGAGCCATATAAGTTAGAGTGCGGCGTGAGGCAAGGCGGATTGACCTCCCCAACCCTTTTCAACCTTTATATGGACGCACTGATCGTTGCGCTTAGCAGTGCCCGTGTCGGCTGCCATGTTGATGATGTTTGCGTCAATAACCTTAGTTATGCTGACGACATGGTGCTGCTGAGCGCTTCGGTCTGTGGCTTGAGGAAGCTAATGCAAATCTGTGAGGAGTACGCGAGGGGCCACGGCCTTAAATATAATGTGACCAAAAGCCAGTGCATGGTCTTTGAGACGAGTAGTGCTAAATGCCCGCAAAGTATACCACCAGTTTTTCTCAATGGTGTTCCCCTAGACTGGGTGAAACAATTTAAATACTTAGGGCATTTGGTCACGGCTGACCTCAGGGATCATGCTGACATTGAACGGGAGCGGAGGGCCTTGTCAAAAAGAGCGAATATGTTGGCACGCAGGTTTGCACGTTGTTCTGATCAAGTTAAGATCACACTTTTTAAAGCTTATTGCACTTCTTTGTACACGTGTAGCCTGTGGGCTAACTATACACGGGCCAGTTACAGTGCCCTCCGCGTCCAGTACAACAACGCGTTCAGGGCGGTATTGGGGTTGTCCCGCTTCTGCAGTGCCTCGGGCATGTTTGCGGAAGCGCGCACCGACTGTTTTCACACCACAATGCGCAAGCGGTGCGCGTCCTTGGTGCGCAGGGTGCGGGTCAGCTCCAATGCTGTCCTAGTGATGATTGCTGGACGATTGGACTGCCCTTATATTAGGAAGTGTTGCAGTAGACATATAGACAGGGCATGTTAACGAGCGACGTGATATGTGCTGTGTTTTATTAATTTATTAATTTATGTTATTATTTTTAATCAAAATTTGCGTTAAACTTTTATTTTAATTTGGCATTTTATTTTATTCATTTCCGATTAATTTTAATTTTTTATTTTTATTTGACATTGAGTTGCTTAATCTTATGTGACATTGTATTTATGATTTGATGACATTGTATTTATTTTATATTGTGATTTGTATTTATCTTTTGTTTCGTAACTTGCAATTGTAATATGGGAGAACCTGAAATAAATGGATTTTATTTATTTATTTATTTAAATCAAAGCTACAAAGACGGAAAGTCAACCTATATCGCCATAACCTCAATTATAACACAAGATGATAAAGTTTTCCTAATCCCTGAGGAGTATAAAGTAGTGTCACTTCACAAACATATTCTCACCTCAAAAGCTTACAATACAGTGCGGACTACAATTAAGAATAGACATCAAACCGCTATCCGCTGTCAATTTTATCCAAACACTAGAAGTGTTTGGATAAAATTATATGGATATTATTATGGATATGGAAAAAACATGCTTTGATGAAGATGAAAATTTGATATTTGAGAACCAATATCTAGAGGAAATTTCCCAAGAACAATTAGCAAATAGCAACAAATACAGTTCACAAGATCACTTGGTGAAAATTTTGGAAAAATTAGTTGAAAGTCAACAAAGAAAGGAAAAACAAAGTGTAAAAAAATTAGCCGACAGATTTGTACTGGAAAAATTTGATGGCAAGAATGTTAGTGCATGTCCATGGATGGATAATTTTGAAAAGGAATGCAAAAGATTTGGTGTAATAGAAAATGAAGCAATAATTGAAATCTTCAGATTATTTTTAGAAAAGTCATGCACTGATTGGTATGCTTCTATAATGATTAAGCATAGTTTGCAATCCGAATGGTCAGAATGGACCAAACTTTGTAGAAACCTATGCAAACAAGGGTTGGGCTAGTAGCAAATATACTATAGCTTTTAAATATCAATCAGGATCTTTATTGGAATATTCCATTAAAAAGGAGAAACTTCTACTTGAAGTAAGAAAGACAATTGATCAAGGAACCTTGATTGATCTAATTGCATCCGGTTTGCCAGACTTTATAACAGATAGGGTCAACAGAGAAGAAATTTTAGAAACAAAAGATTTATTTAATGAAGTTGGTAAATTAGAACATTTGATTAACAAGAAAAAGTATCTGAAAAAGAAAGATGATATTAAGCCATTGAAAGAAAAGATGCAAAAATGTAGCATCTGCGAAAAGCTAAAGAAAGGAGTACGCTATCACTCAGAAGATTCATGCTGGTTTAAAACAAAAGACAATAAAGAAAATGAGAAGAAACAAATCAAACTCGTTAATAATTCTGAATTGGAATCTGAACTGTAGTGTGAAGACTCAAAAAACTAATAGTGCCGCCATTGATTAAAGTATATAGTATTAATACCAACCTTGTATTGAATAAAACTTTTGAAGTATTTGGAATCTATGATTCAGGCTCAAATGTATCATTAATAAATTCAAGATTAGTGAAACATAAGCATAAAACATTAAGCAATTACAACAATACGTATTTAAAAACAATTAGTGGCGTTAAAAAAGGAAGTGGAATAATAACACTTGATGTAAACATTTTCAATCTAGAAAAAAGACTGATGTCTTTGTAATAGATCAAGATAATTTTGATTATGATTTTCTAATTGGGCTTGACTGTATAAAAAAAAATCTATTTAATTCAAAATTAAAATTTACAAATCAGTCAAAAAAAACCAATATAAGAAAATAAAATTAAAAATTCAGAGACATCAACATTTCTAAGGAAATTAAAAATAAAGACTCAATAAAAAAAAAAAAAAAACTATTACAAACGAAATACAATCTGTTGATTCCCAAAACGACAAAAAAACCTTATAAACTTTAACGAAAACATTAACAAAAATAATATCAATATTTGGATACACCATTTAGATTATGACAAACAAGCAATAATTGATGACTTAATAATAAACAATAAATCTGCTTTTGCAAAAGATAAATATGACATTGGCGCAGCAAAGGTTTATGAAGCACACATTGATCTAATAGTAGAAAAATATTGCAGTAAAAGGCCCTATCGTTGCACAATAGTACATAAAAAGGAAATTGAACAACAGATTGCACAATTATTTAAAAAAAAAATAGAAGAATCGTATAGCCCATTTGCAGCTCCAGTAACATTACCTTACAAAAATGATGAAAACACAAGATCAAGGTTGTGCATAGATTTTCGTGACCTAAACAAAATTGTTGTGCCACAATCACAACCGTTTCGTCTTATTGAGGATCTAATGTTCAAAACAAGGGATTGTAAATACTTCTCTACACTGGACATAAACTCGGCATTTTGGTCGATACCTCTACGTATCACGGATAGGCACAAAACTGCATTTGTCACACAAGAAGGTCATTTCCAGTGGACTTGTTTGCCATTTGGTCTGAAAACCTCGCCAGCAATATTTCAGAGAATAATGTGTAACATAATAAGAAAACACAAACTTGCAGAATTCACAGTAAATTACATAGATGACATTTTAATATTCTCCAATTGGGCACAAAAATGGGGAATCAAATTGAATGAATCAAAGTCGTTTCACATTGATTTCACCAACAGGAATTTTGAATACCATCCAGTCTTCATAAATGGCCAACAAGTACCATACGCAAATACAGCCAAATACCTTGGCATAACGCTTGACGCGAAACTGCGCTGGAAAGCGCACGTACAAAAAGAAAAGACAGGAACTAGACATGCGTTTTAAAAACATGTATTGGTTGATTGGACGGGATTCCTGTCTATCGATACACAACAAATTGTATTATATAAGCATATCCTTATGCCAATATGGACAAATGGCATCCAACTGTGGGGCTGTACTAAACCGACCAATATCAAAATTATACAAACATTCAAGAATAAGGTACTCAGGAGTATTGTTAATGCTCCCTGGTACATAAGAAATGACGACCTCCATCGTGACCTAAAAATGGAACCAGTCACCAACATAATCCGAAAATTTGCTGAGGCCCATGAACAACGACTCCATCAACATGTGAACATCGAGGCGATTCAGCTATTAGACCAAACAAATATAGTGCGCAGACTAAAACGAACAAACCTTTTGAGTTAGTGTAGTGTAAAAAGTGTAGAAATAATAGTGACAATGACACACATAATAACATGAACAAAGTGTTTATAATTTCATCATATCAGACTCTAAGAAAGTGGGACGGACTTGTGTAAAGTGCAAAGGACACTATTCTAAGTTTTAAAATAATCATCATGTATAAAATTAAGTTAGATTAAAATTGCTTATTAGTCTTATAGACTAGATTGTAATGAATTACTAAGAACTGGGTTCTTTTTAATAAAGGATAAAAAAAAGCAATATTTCAGAGAATAATGTGTAACATAATAAGAAAACATAAACTTGCAGAATTCACAGTAAATTACATAGATGGCATTTTAACATTCTCCAAAACTTTCTCTGATCATGTCAAGCATTTAACACAGCTGTTTCAAGCAATTAAAAGTGAAGGATTAAGACTTAAATTTTCAAAATGCAGTTTTGCAGCTGACTCGTTTAAATATCTGAGTCACATAATACAGAATAATTTAGTTAGTCCTCTTAAAGACAACTTGATATCAATTAAGAATTTTCCAACACCAAAAACACAAAAAATGTGAGACAATTTTTAGGAAAAATAAATTTATATCATAAATATGTACCAAAAAAAATAGCAATAAAATTGGATCCATTGCATAACCTTTTGAGGAAAGGACAAGCCTTTGATTGGACCAAAGCGTGCCCAAGAATCATTTGATAAAATAAAAATAATAATATGTTCGCAACCAATATTAACTATTTTTGATCCAAAATTACCTATACATTATATACACAGATGCTAGTATACTAGGAGTGGGAGCCGTCCTAAAACAGCTGCAAGAAAACAAGGAAGAAAAATCTGTAGCATACTTCTCAAAAAAATTAAATGAAGTGCAAAAAAGAAAGAAGGCTATATATCTGGAATGCCTAGCAATAAAAGAATGTGTAAAGTTTTGACAACATCTGTTGATAGGTAGAAAATTCATTGTTTTCTCAGATCACAAACCATTGGAGAATATGAACATAAAATCAAGAACTGATGAAGAACTAGGAGATTTAACATACTACCTATCACAGTATGATTTTGAAATAAAATATTCTCCTGGACGATACAACTTGGAAGCTGATTGCCTGAGCAGGAATCCAGTTTTAAATGCCAATGAAAATCTGGAGGAACAATTAAAAGTGGTAAACTTAATAAAAGTAAAATATATCTTAGAATATCAAGAACAAAATGAATATATACAGTGCAGAAAAGAAAAACTAAAATCAGATCACAATGTTTATTATAAAAAATTCAAGAAAAAAGATAAGATAATCCTCTCGGAACAATTTAGCATAGAATTCATTAAAAGAATACATACAGACCAAGGTCATTTAGGAATAAATCAAATGCAAAAACAATAAGTTCATTGTATACAACAGAAAACTTAACAAATAATATAAAAAAAAAAATGGAAAAATTGTACAGTATGTTTAAAAAACAAATCAAGAAAACAAAACAAATTTGGAATGATGTCACAATTGGGCCCGGCCATGAAACCTTTTGAGATATGTTCTATAGATACAATTGGAGGTTTTGTAGGTTCCCGTTCCACAAAAAAGTACTTGCACTGGCTATCAGATCATTTCACGAGGTACGCAATTATTTTGACATCTAAAACACAAAATGCAAATTATTTTGACATCTAAAACACAAAATGCAAATTATTTTATTAAAATTAGTAAAGAACACCGCAGGAACTGATAATATTGGCATGATTCTCTCAGATCAATACCCAGGTATTAATTCTAAGGAATTTAAAAAAAAATTGGAAGATAATAATATTCCACTCATTTTTACTGCAGTGAATTCACCCTTTTCAAATGGTTTAAATGAGCGATTAAATCAAACATTGGTAAATAAAATTAAATGTAAAATTAACGAAAAAGATACCAGTCTCATTGACAACCATAGTACAAAATTGTGTAAAAAAATATAATGAAACGGAGCATACTGTCACTGGATACACTCCTACGTATCTACTAAATGGTACCGATGTTACGATTTTGCCAAATGAGCTAAAACCAAAGAAGACAGACCGATTGGATTCAAGACAGAAAAAAAGCTCTAGCAAATACACTTCAGTCTCACAATTACAACAAGACACTTAATGATAAAAATCGTAAACAGTTCGACTTCAAAGTGAAGTGAAGGTGATACGGTGTTTGTAGACAATGGCAACAAGCTGAATAGGAAAAAGCTGGACGAATTAAGAGTCGGCCCATACAGAATCGTGGAAAAATTGTCAAACACCATTTACAGGATCAACACTGGCTATAAAAAAACCAGAGTCAAACTTTTTCCACATCTCGAAATTGGCTCCAGCACCAACACTTGACGAAGAAGACTAAGAAGTATAGAAAAATACAATTTGTTTTTACTACATAATAGACTTTTAGAATATTTAGTTAGTATTAGCTTTCCCAGGGGGGGTGATGTAAAGAAAATATATTTCCTTTAATTAGAATTCAGGCCGCGCTACTACCGCCATTATGGTAGCAAACGCAATGTCGCCCGCATTTATTGTATCTGTGGTCGAGTTAGAACAATTGTGAAAAGTATTACTTGTTAGTTAAGAAATAATTCTAGACGCGGCGGCCAAAAGCACTTAAGTCAACTTGAATAAAAAGCCAATGTTTACTTAGACGAAGACAATTTATTTCAATTTACAAGATGAGGTCATGTTTCTACGGAGAATCTTGACACCGCGATGCAGCGGAACGAACAACGCCATCTATCGAGGCACTAGGAAAACTAATCGGTTAAACTATCTTAAACGTAAGATTGTACATTCCGCCCACTATGGACAGAATGTCCATTGTTCCCGCCCACCATGAACCAACCACATTCGAAAAAATGGACTGTATTATGATATAGTTAAAAATAAAAACAAAGTATTGAGTCAGTAAGACATGGTGGTTAAGAACAAAATACACTTAAAAAAAACCATTTTACAACAGTTTATACAATTAACAAATTTTTAACATTGATAACATACATATATTTTTTTTACTGAGTGACAGGTAACACACATAGTTTAGTTATTGGTCGTTTAAACGTGATACCTTTACATTTTAGAGTGACTACCCTCGTAATATTGTCCAAGCCAGGGTGTTTTGCAGTGATTTTACCTAAAAGCCATTTGGCTGGAGGGAGACCATCCTCCTTTACTAAAACTAAATCTCCGATCTCGGGTTCAGGAGTTTTATTTGCCCACTTATAACGATGTAAAAATTGACTCAAATACTCACTTGACCACCTTCGCCAAAAATGTTGCAGCATTTTTTGTGTTAATTGCCAACGTTTTAATGACGAAATAGACGATGTTTCGTAATTATGCTCAGGTACTAGAATTAATGATTCACCTATTAAAAAGTGCCCTGGAGTGAGGGGTGTTGGTTCTTGCGAATTTGTGCTAATTTGTGATAGTGGTCGAGAGTTAAGGCAAGCCTCTATTTGGTATAACAGCGTTGAAATCTCTTCAAAAGTAAGAGTCGCAGTACCTATTACGCGTCGCAGATGATGTTTGGTGGACTTTATTCCAGCTTCCCATAGTCCGCCGAAATGCGGGGCATGGGGTGGAATAAAATGCCATGTAGTGCCGTTGTTTGCCAAACACTCGGCGATTTCCATCGTCAAGGTTGACGTTTCTTTAGCGAACAAGCTTCGTAGTTCGCGATCAGCACCAACAAAATTCGTTCCGTTATCACTGAATAAATCAGCGCAATGACCACGTCGGGCAACAAATCGTTTAAAGGCAGCAATAAACCCTTGTGATGTGAGATCACTCACCGCTTCCAAATGTACGGCTCTTGTAGCCATACATACAAAAAGGCATATGTAACCTTTATAGGCCCGGTGGCCTCTACCTTTAGAAGTACGAATCTGTATGGGACCTGCGTAGTCCACACCACTTCGATAAAACGCTCTAATTCGTGTAACTCGAGCTGAAGGCAATTGTCCCATCAGTTGAACCCTAGTCTGTGCAGCATGACGTACACAAGAAATGCATTTACGGACAACCATTTTTGCTTGGTTCTTAGCATCAATGAGCCAGTATTTAGTTCGCAGATAATTAATCATGAGCTGTGGTCCGCCGTGCAAGGTATTATGATGAGTTTCATTTAATACTAAATCAGTAAGGTGAGATTTTGCGGGTAATATTATTGGGTGTTTTATTTCAGTTTTTATTTCCGCTTTCTCTAAACGACCACCAACTCTCAAGATACCCGATTCATCTAGGAATGGATTTAATGATGTAAGTTTGCTTTTCTTTTGTACCGTCTTTTTTTCTTTAATATCTTTTATCTCTTGCTGAAAACTCACTGCTTGACACTGTTTCACACAAATATGAAGAGCTTCATTCAATTCTATACTAGTTAGCCATACAGGTAAGTTATGATCATGTACGTTTTTCAATCTTTTAATGAATCTTTGACAATATGCTACAACTCGAACTAATTTACGAAGAGACGAGAACTTGGTCCACAACTGGAATTGATCATTTTGCATTACATGACAAACCTTTTTTGTCTTTTCTTCCAAATTAGTGTCTGGTATTTGACTTTTATCATGAGTTTCAGGTTCATGTTTCAACCATAATGGTCCTGTTTTCCACAGTTGCACGTTGCACGATGCACAATCTGCCGGGTTATCAGGAGATGATACGTGTGACCATTGGTTCCTGTCTAATATATTTAAAATCTCCGACACGCGATTGGCTATAAACGTTTTCCAACGCGTTGGGTGGCTGCTTAACCAAGCCAGTACCACGGTTGAATCGGTCCAAGCACGTAGGTTAGTTTTTGGAACATTTAACACTACTGACACTTCCTGTAACAATTTGGCTAATAAGACAGCTCCACACAGCTCAAGCCTTGGAATGGATACTTGCTTAATTGGAGCTACTTTGGTTTTGGAAGTTACCAGATGGACGTAGACATTTCCTGAATCGTCAACAACACGTATATAAACCACAGCAGCGTAAGCCTCACTAGATGTTTTCATTGAAGTTAATCCACCGTGGGAGTCGACATTTGGTAAGTTCGACCAGTCCTGCACGGTAATTAATCCATTCATTTAATAGTACAGGTGGTAATTTATCATCCCATTCTATTCCCGCAAGCCAAAGCTTTTGAATCATAATTTTAGCTTTTATGATTGCTGGTGATATCCAACCCATTGGGTCAAACAACTTTGCAATATCAGATATTACTTTCCTTTTTGTTACAGGTTCCGAAATTGGTGGTAGCTGAACGGAGTACTCGAAGTCATCGGTTCGTCGATTCCAGGTAAGTCCCAGTATTTTAATTGTTTCACTTTCTTTCAGTTCTAGGTTGTTTGTTATTACTCTGCTTTCTTTGCTTATTTCCTTATGTAATTGATCATCATTGCTTGCCCATTTTTGCAGTTCGAAGCCTCCTTTGCTTAGTAGCTTAGTCATTTCTGAGAATATTTGTTTTCCTTCAGATATACTTTTACAGCCAGTAATGAGATCATCCATGTAGAAATCATGTAATACTTTTTCAGATGCTAGTGGAAATTGAGCTCCTTCATCATAAGCGATTTGGTGAAGCGCTCTTACTGCCAGGTATGGAGCTGAAGCAGTCCCAAATGTTACTCGTACTAAACGCAAATGTTGTATATCTTTTGCAGAGTCAGATCTCCACACTAAACGTTGATAATCTGCATCTTGGTCAGTCACTTTCACCTGTCGATACATCTTTACAATGTCAGCTACCAAGCAAATAGGGTGGAGCCTCCACCTCATAAGAATGTGCCTAAGATCATCTTGTAATGTCGGTCCGACCATAAGGTTACTATTCAGTGAAACACCATTGTTATCGCGACTTGAAGCATTAAATACGATCCTGAATTTGGTTGTGGTTTTATCGTCTCTAACTACTTCATGATACGGCAAGTAAACTGCTTCTGGATTATCAATTTCTTTTGTAGGTATTATTTGCATATGACCGAGCTTTAAATATTCTGAAAACACATCTGAGTATTTAGTTTTTAAATCCGGTGATTTTAAGAAACGTCTTTCTAGGGAGAATAATCTCTTTACCGCAATATTGCTCGAATTACCATATTTACTGCTCGGGTCATCATCTTTAAAAGGTAACTTTACAATATACCTACCAGAACTATCGCGTTTGGTCGTTTCCTATTGTTTAAGATTAAAATCTTCATTGCAAATGTTAGTATGCATGGTGATGATAGTACTATTGCAATTCAAAGTATTGGTTTCACTATCACTCACTTTGCCAGACAAAACCCAACCCAACCTGGTGTTCTGTGCTATCGGTGTTCCTGGTGGACCTCTAATCAATCCTTCAGTTATAATTTGACAATAGACTTCTGCACCAAGTAATAAGTCGATTTTGTTTGGTATGTTAAACTTCGGATCTGCTAACTTCATAACTGGTAAATTGGGCCACGTCTGCACGACCATTTTTCTTTCGGGTAGAAATGAAGTTAATTTTCGAAGAACGTACGTTTTGACTTTTACAGTAAAGTTAGGATCTTGGAGAGATTGTAGTTTAACATAAACTACATGTTTACAATTGAGTAAAGCGTTGTCTTCACCCCCCACTCCTGATATAACACTGTTGCATTTAATTCTGTTAAGCCCAAGTAATTGGACTGCAGACTCCGTTATAAATGAAGCCTGTGATCCCTGGTCTACTAGAGACCTCAGTGTTATATAAGACCCTGTGTTAGTTTCTGCTTTTACTAAGGCTGTTGCTAATACAACCTGACAATTTGTGTTAGACATACAAATAGTGATGTTCCTTACCTCGGTCTCGTCTTTTGATGTTGTTGCAGTTTCAACATCATTGGTACTATCAGCTGATTGCTTGATTGTTTCATCAGTTGGTTGGCTATTATTATTCGAATGCAGCAACGAATGGTGTTTCTTTTTGCAAATTCTACATCTTGTGGGCAAACGACACGAAGTTACCATGTGATTTGCGCCTAAGCAATTGAAACACAAACCTGAATTTTGGACAAAATTACGACGTGCTGACAACTCTTCCTTAGCAAAGTCTTTACAATTTCCTATCTTATGATTGTTATTTGAACAAAAGGTACATACAGGTGGTTTATTCTCATTTGCATTTTTTACTACATGATGAGACTTTGTGTTAGTGCTTTTTACTATTTTAGTACATAAAAATTCAAGTGACCTAAATCTATGCTCAACAAAATCTAAAAAATCTTGTAATGTAGGTAATTCCTTAGTTGAACTACAAATCTTAGCTTCCCATTGTTTGCGTGACTCATTATCTAATTTAGAACACAATATGTAAATAACAATAAGATCCCAATTTTCGAGCTTAATACCTTCATTTTTTAAAGCATTAAGACATTCGTTAGTAGTATCAAAAAGTTCTTTTAAAGAATTTGATGATTCAGTCGTTATACATTTTTGATTAAAGAATCTTTTCAAAATACTATCTGTTATAAACTTCTTATTATTAAATCTATGTTCTAAAAGGTTCCAACTAGTCAAATAGTTGTCACTAGTAATAGGTAGGTGTCGCAACAGTTGTTCAGCTTCGCCGGTGAGATAAGTTTTTAAGTAATGCAGTTTTTGCACGTTATCTAATGATTGGTTCTTGTGTATTAATGTTTGAAAGAGATCCCGAAATGTTGTCCACTGAGAATAGTGACCCGAAAATGAAGGTATTGCAATTCTAGGCAATTTTACGCCAGTCTGAGTTATCGGATTGGTGTTCTCCTTACAATCAGAGGTGGTTTTCTTATTCAAACGTTCTTTTAGTTCGACTTTGTAATCCATGTATAACTCTTCCGCCTGACCATACATATCACCTAAATTATACTCAGACTTTTCATATTCTTCCCTTTTAACCTCGGATATTATTTTACTATGAGTCTCTTCAAACATCGACCACTGTTTCTCTAAACATTCCAACCTTGTTTCCACGTAGCTAACGGTAACCCTTTCTTTAGGAGATTTTTTGAAGTTAATGTATCCTCTCTGCATCGTTTTATTGACATCTACTTGCAATCGTAGTAATGAATCCATTTTTAGTGTTTGTATTCCAGAACTAGTTTAAATTACAAGTCCCAAATGCTGCAGAATTGTTAATGTTTCTTAAAGATTTTATAAGTTCAAAATTCTTCTAAGTGTTTTTAAACACTTTGCCGAAATTGGGCATGGATTCCCCGTGTAAACACACTTTTGCATAGAATTTTTACAAGTCCAAGATAGCTAATAATTATTCTAAGTTCTTTTCCACTATATTAACTTGCATAAATCACTAACTTTTGAAATGTTTTTAAAGTACTCACTGTTTGTCCAAATGCACTGTCACAACACTTTTACAAATATTCGCTTGAAGATTCAAATATCGCCGAGAGGGGGCGCCACTGTCGCACTGTCCAAAACTCACGGTAGTCACGGTGCATTAGTCACGGCTGCATCCGAAACTCCGACTCGAATGACCATGAATAAAAAGCCAATGTTTACTTAGACGAAGACAATTTATTTCAATTTACAAGATGAGGTCATGTTTCTACGGAGAATCTTGACACCGCGATGCAGCGGAACGAACAACGCCATCTATCGAGGCACTAGGAAAACTAATCGGTTAAACTATCTTAAACGTAAGATTGTACACAACTTTTGCTCAAATATATAAAAATCCCAGCACCCATGTTTTTGTATTATCCTTCGACTGGAATAAGCATGTAAGTCACGCGTCACTTCATTGAGTCGCAATAGTTGACTGTACCATATAACTTAAGTCGTATCAACAAATCAAGAGGCGACATAAACCACTTAAATTGACTTAAGTTTTTTTCCCCAGCATGGCAACTCTTAAGCCTACTGACTTAAGTAACATGGTAACAGTAGGTTAAGTGAGGGTACGTCAAAATTTTTCAAGTACCAACCTACTCTGACTTTACCCTCTTTTTTGAAGCGCTTGATAAAAAGTTGACGAACGTTGTGGGTAAAGTAAAATTAAATACGTATTTCTTCATTAGTGTTTCGGTGTGACGGTCGTTGTAGTGTTGTGCATTAACTGTATTAATAATGAATTCGAGAGCCAGGAAGTTAGTAAATCTCGTCATAAATACTGAAAATAAAGGTAAGTGTTGAATGTTTTCCTGGCATTTTTATGCAATATGCAAAATAAATACATGTTTTTGTTGACATGATTACAACACAATCAACAAAAAATTGTCATTTCACTTTTTTTTACAGGCGATGAAGCCCATTCTCTAATCCGCAACCAATTACATCTGGAACTCAAAAACAAATTACTCATGATGAAACCGCTATTGACTATTCCAGTGACGATTCTGTTGCTGATCCTACCTACTCTCCAGACAGTCCTAGTTTGCTTACACAACATGAAGATGAGATGGAAACCACTGTTTACGATGCATCAGTACATGTACAGATAGCATCACAAACTGCAACACCCGAAAGTATTGAAGATACGTCATTACTACAACAAAACAATTCCGTGTCACGTAGAAGAAGGAAGCAAGATAATAAAATAAAAAGAAATTTAGGCCAATCCTATTTGACAGCTACTGGGAAAACTATCGTCAAACGTCAATTAATGAAGGAATTACCTAATTGTCGAAATAAGTGCCGTCAAAAAATAAGTGACGAGCAGTGAGCTGTAATTCATAAAGACGTTTGGAATCTTGGGTCTTATGATTTAAGGGCAGCGTTCGTTTCATCTTTGATTACCATTGAAAACAAGAAAACGGAGCGTCGACGGGTCGAAGATCCTAGTTTACAAAAAAATAGACAGTCGACTTACAAGTATCATTTTAACGCCAATACTGAAAAAATATCCGTGTGTCAAGGTTGCTTTTTAAAAACCGTATCGTTAAGCGATAATTTTATAAAACTAATCAGTTTGAAGAAACGTGGCAGCTCGAGTGGAATTATACAAACAGACAAACGTGGAAAGAATACACCAGCAAACAAACATTCCGAAAAAAAAATCCAAGAGGTGATTAATCACATCAATTCGTTTCCGCTATATGAAAGTCATTACACTAGACGTAGAAGCACCCGCAAATATTTACCATCGCATTTGACAATTTCAAAAATGTATTCTCTTTACTCAGAATCACATGAAAATCCTGTAAGTGATAAGATATACCGCAAAGAATTTCATAAATTAAATTTAAGTTTCAAAAAACCAAAAGTGGACACTTGTCACACATGCGACCTCTTTAAAATGAAATCAAACATTGCTACAGATGAGCTCACAAAATTAGCCCTTGAAGAAGAACGCGACTCTCATCTGCTAGCAGCTGATATGGCGTACAACGAGAAGCAGTGTGATAAAAATATTGCAGTTACAAATAAAAAAAACAAATGTCTGACTTTTGACTTACAGCAATGCTTGCCTACTCCAGCTTTACAATCATCTGTAGCCTTTTATAAAAGACAACTTTGGACCTTCAATCTTACAATACATGACAACGCAACAGGAATGTCAACGCACCACATGTGGCATGAAGGTATTTCGGGTCAAGGTGCTAATCAAATAGCCTCCTGTTTGTTTGTATATTTACGAGAACTAGCAGAAGAAATCTCAGAAGTGATTTTGTACTCTGATACTTGCGTAGGACAAAACAAGAACACTCACGTGGCTGCAATGTTTAGGTACTTGTTGACTGTAAAACCCTCGATAAAGATAATACATCATAAGTTTATGATACCTGGTCATACACATATGGAGGTTGACTTAGACCATGCAATTATTGAAAAAAAAAAGAAAAAATCCGAAATACAAATTTATCACCCACACGATTGGATGCAGTTAGTAAGATCGAGTAGCAAAAAATTTACTGTTAGAGAAATGCGACAAAATGATTTCTTTGATTTCGCAAGTTTATTGAAAGTTTATTCCCTTAGTGGCCCGAAAAAAAGACGACGATGGAAATATTTTCAAGGGGCATGAAGTGAAGTGGCTGAGTTATGACTCAGAGTGAGTATGGCGTCATAAAATACAAAACATCTCTTTCTAAAGATGAATCATTTAAAACTATTAATTTCAAACGGAACACGCGACGACATAAATAATTTAATTTGCAGATTACTGATAAGCCAGTACCAATAAGTGTCGAAAAAAAACGTGATATTAATATCACTTTTATCTTTAATACCGGAATGTTTCCATCATTTTTACCAGAATTTAGTAACCACTGACGATACCAAGGATGTTGATCCAGATTTATCAGATTCAGAACAGAGTGACTTTTAGTTTTTGACTTTATTGCATGCATTGCATCATATTATTTATAAATTTATAACATTTTTAATTAATAAGCATAATTATAATTCAAAATTATTCATAGTTTGTTTTAATGTTATATAATAAAATAAATAAGCTAAGTAATTATAGTACGGTAATAAACACTTAAGTCGCAATTTTTTGACGTTCCAAGAAACTTAAGTCAGATAATTTAGTAAATAATAATTATAGCCTAAATATTCATACTCTGTTATGTAACTAGTTCATAATTGTGTAATAATAAATAATAAAAACAAAAACCGTAGTACATTTTTCTCATACCAATCGGATAAAACCTACTCCTATAAAAATTTTGCATGCAAAAAGATTTGACTTAAGTGCTTATGGCTTCCGCGTCTAGAATTGATACTGTAATTATAAGCATTAAATGTCGTTTCTTTTATTACAGGTAAGGTTTTTATAGTTAATTTAATGTTATATTTTGGAATTAGTGTCGAACAAACATGTAAATAACAAATATAAAACTTTTATTACAGAGAAACTCAATTGTGTTTTGATTGACGGTATCATCTCACCTAACTACCGAAGAAATACCATTATATGTACTTGACACATCAAAATAAGAATGACGTCAACACGTCAAAAGTGTCGAAACTATAGACGATTAAATCGTTTTCATTATTAATATAGTCCATAGTCACAATTATTCGGTGTGAAGACGGACATTCTCGTTTGACGATTCGATGTGTTGGTATGACTTCATTAAAATGGCAACATTTTGATTTATAAACGACTTATTAGTTAAAGAACGTTTATGAAACTTACAAGAATACAACATTTTATCAAAGGTTTTATAGGCTTATCGTACACTTTAACTAATGAATATTGTCTTAAACCTTCGATAAGCATTTTTAATGAATAAGACCGTAACTCTATAAAAATATATTTGTTTAATATTCTATTTATCCCACTAATATTATAAATGTGAATGTTTAAATGTTTGTTGCTCAATCGCCCGGAGACAGCTGTATGGATTTGGTTTACGGCCCGGATTGGCACATGGGATGTTTTTTTTATCTCGGCGAAACGTCCCCGTGGGATAGTTTGTGATCTTTGCGTGGGCGATACCACTGGCAAAAGCTAGATATAAGATACGTGATATTTGATGTCTATACACCTAATATTATCTACCCCTACAACTTTATTTCTATTCAGGTTTCTAATTCGTTTATTCATACTGTTATTTGTAGTTTTACTGAAGCACCTACATGGATGTGTTACGGGAACCATGTATATTCTGATTCGCTCAATAGACGATTACATTTGGGTAAAATCTCCTAAGACTGTTTCTAAATTTTGTGTGAAACTTGTCAGCTTGACTGATTATTACGGCCCCGCCACTGCCAGATGGCGCACGGCAGGACTTGCCATCGCCGTGCCTGCGTGCAGCCACGCCGCAGCGCCGGCGTTTTCTCTTCGCACCGCCAGGGCCACCAGGTGTCGTTTGAAAAATCATTGATTTACATGGCGGACGTACGAAATTAAACAAAACAAACCAGAACCTTTCTTAACAAACCAGAACTTGAGTACATATTTTAAGCTAGCATTACGGTCCATCATTTATTCGACGCAACCTTATAACAACAGCGGCAACAGCCGGAGCACTGATCTTATTTCTAAATTATTATATTTGAAGACTCTAAGGCTGAGGCTACATTAGACCGCGACGCGACCTGCAACACATGAGCGATTAAAACAAAGCAATTAATGCTCACGTTTATGGCTACACCGTACATCAAATATTACTAGCGATCTTTGATTTCTTTAAGTGATCGGAACAACATTACTGCAATCACGGCATCGGCTACATCAACGTATCAGCGAAATTGAAGCGAATTTATTAGGAAATTTCTGACTTGCACGACTAGTTCAATAGTGTTAGTAAATATGCGTGTGGCTACATTATGCGTATAGTAAACCGCGATGGATGATTTGATCGCATTCTAAGAAAACGACCGATTCAAATTGAGTCTTTGTTATGACAGCGGCTACATTACAACTGTACATCAGAACGTAAAAAACAAATGTTCGTCAGTTATATTACGTGGCTACATTATTTGAGCGAATTTAAATTAATGAGCTATTTATTTTGCGAGTAGTTACAGTTTTAGTGGGTCCACTGTCAAGTGGCTAGATAATCACGCTAGGAACATCGGACTGAGGTTTGAGAGATGGTGGGCAACGCTTGTGTACCCGGCGCTCGCTCATGATGCTGCGACACGTTCAAACCAGTTTGTTTTGATCGCTCTTCTAAAGAGGTTTATTTACGATGAACGTCGAGATGTTTGTATCCGAAATACAAGCACGTCTTGCAATATGGTTGGCTAAACATGGAGCACACAAAAATTAAGTAGTTATTAAACGTTTACGGACGGAAATAAAGGAAAAATTCCCAGAATGTACAGGTAACTATTTTATTGTCATTTTAAACAGTCCCAGTAATTGCTGTCCCATAAATATTGATTTATTTTGTTTCTTAATACCACGGCGTTATTTGTACTTTGATTGTTGATACGGCCCGACCTCCTGAACCTTTGAGATGAAGATAGATTGATGGTATAATCCCAATCAGATGGTTTTTCATTATCAATAATAATATTATGCAATAAACAGCAAGTCTCTTTAATAATTTCAGCATTTCCTTTTTTCGTTTCAATAGGCTAATTTAATATTTGCCATTTCTTATAATTTATGCCAAAAGCACATTCAATTATTTTTCGAGCTCTAGATAAACATTGGTTAAAGTGATATATAATATGATAAGTGAGTGTTAGTGTTTTAGAGGGTATGCTTCATCTCCTATTAGGAAGGTGGGGTAAATAGTATTAGAGGACGGCAGACGTTGATTCTATGGCATATTAAATCTACTTTCATTCAGCAATTTATTCAATTTGGAAACGTGAAAGTTCCACCATCACTTTGGGATCCCCACCCCCCACTTTTATTGTAAAAAATCTTTTATTTGCATCTGCCACAGCTTGTAACACAATTGAAAAGTAATGTTTCTAGTTATGGAAAGCAGATCCTGTTTGGGGAGGTTGTCTAATGCGACAGTGTTTCCCATCAATTGCAACCACACAATTGGGAAATTGCTACATGGTGTAATAATCATTGTAACAATTTTTTCTGTTGGTTTTGGCATATGTATTGGTGATAGTTGATACCAAATTGCCTTGCAGGACTCATAGACAATAGTTGATACCGATACCGTTAATCTTCCTAGGCGAAACGACTGCGCCAAACCTCGAAATGACATCCCCTTTGATAAAAATCTGTAATTAATTTTCAGATATTGAGTTAAAAAAGAAATGGAAGAACTTAAAGGACACATATAGAACAGAATTACGTAAAATTCCAAATCCACGATCAGGAGCTGGAGCTGATGATGATCCAGCCACGTCAACTTGGCCGTATTATAAAATATTGAACTTTCTCAAAGATGAAGGAACTGAACGGAATACCGGAAATTTGCAAGATGAAGACGAAGAAACCAATACAGATACCACACACACCGGTCAGGAATCAGATATGTATCGGATATAGGTTGGGACAATCGCGCTCCGCGCGCGTCGCATGTGTTGCCTGTGTGTGCTCCCTCTTTGGAGCCACCTTGACACGCGAGTCGCCACGAATGTTTTAAGATGCGATGAACTAGCGAATTCTCAGCGAAATGACTGTTTTTCTCTTTTTACAGTGTAGTCGCATGAATTGCTCATGCTTATTCGTTGTATACATGTGTACTGTAGCCACGTCATCGGCGAACATATGCCGATTTTCGCTTATAATGTAGCCATACCATGTCTATCTCGTTTCGCTCTTCCAGTCGCATCGAAAATCGCTACCTACTGTAGCCTCAGCCTAAAGATGGTTTCATCGACCGATTATTTTACAACCCGACTTATTTAGTATTTGCCACAATTGTAGGATTAATTTTATTGTTACCTATTTATTTCTTCGACAGTATCTAATAAGATGATATCGAATCATAGATTTTTCAAAAAAATTGTGAGTTACATTTTTCTTTATTACTTACATTTTAATCGCAGTGTTTTATTCTTTTAATAATTTTTACCCATGTAATCAATGTTATTATTTATCCAGGATGTTTGCCTCTTTTCTGTTTTTGTTAATATTTTTTTAATTGTGTTTGGAGACTATGTTATATATTTCGCTCCAGTTTATAAGTTATTATGTAAAGATTTAATTTTGTAATTTTCAATTTGTAGAAACGTTTTTGTATGCACCTGTTTCAGTGTTGAAACTAGTCCTATGGACGAAGTGTGGCCGAGTATGGCTTATAAAGATGTGATGTACACAACAACGTGTAGTGTTATTTCTGCATGTATTTTTTATTTATTTTACGTCGATGGTCCTAGGTTATCATTTGTAAACATAATCCAGCATTGCTTATGTAAGCTATCACGTCATTTATACCAGGAGACTTTTATTTTGGTATATGCTTTGTTTACTTTTTATTTTTTGTGCTTGAGTTAATTTTTCACTTTATTTGTTGGTATATTGGCATGGCTAGCTGACATAAATGACAATTTTTTTAAGTTCTGTGTCTCGTAATGTTGATTACTTTGCCTATGTGTTTACGCCTGCACGTTACTTCTGAAGATGTCCGTGTTGTGTGTGTGTCACATTTAGCTATTTTAAAGTGCCAGGCGCCGTATGGATTTTTATTATGCAAATACCGTCTTAAATTATATCGTCTGTCACAAATTTTCACCATTGTCGCGAACTTGTACGCTCCTCCTATATTCATGTTAATCATAGTTAAACTTAATTATAAAAACCTTACCTCGATACGGGAGTTTCATTGAAGTCCACTGAAGCCCCAACATCTGGCGACCTACGACAAAACCTGCAACTTTGGCGAAAAACAAGTTCGTTCACTGCGACCACGCGCTATCGGTATAGCCATTGCGCCGCAGCTACTTTTCATCTAAATCAAGCATCATACCTGGGTTCACTGGAGGTGCACCAGCCATTGCAGCCACCGCCGGTTAGCGATCAGCATTCAGCATCGCACCGCAGCCTCGGCCAATGCAGCTAAGTGCCCATTTTTCCTTGTGAATTCCCTGATACCTACTCACCCTTACCCTTAATACATACCCTTAACCTTAATATAACGATCCAATACCTATTTAAAATAGCTTATATGCATGCATTGGTGTCTGTAGTTATTGCAGTGTCTAATAATAACATCAATACCTACACCATATGCAGTACAGTACCTAAAGTAAATTCAAATTATCTATTGGTAAACGTTTTTACGAATATTAAAATAGATTACTTTCTCTTTCTTATCGTATTATCGTAACGTAGTTTATAGCCGTGTTTCCTGACAGGCTTATAACTGTTACTATAACCATATATTTTACCCACATCGCCGAACATTCCAGGCCGATATCTCCGTGTAACGCAATTTTGGGCCGCCTGCCGTGTCACCGTGTGATCGGAGCGGAGCCACTGCTGCGCCGGGCCGGCCTCAGGTGAAGTTAGGCGAGGAGTGTGAGCTAAGTTTTTAGTTTATTCAAATTACGATTTATTCAAATATTTGTTCGTCCATAATCAAACCTACTAGTAATCAATTTGTTTATTCAATCCGATTTAACATTTACAATATTGGCACATTTTGAGTTCACAATGGGCAAAGATTATGGAGGTGAATCTAGCACAAACAATCCTCAAGAATTACAGAATCTTTTAGTGAAACGTAGTTCCATAAAAGGTCAAATTACTAAATTTAGAAACTTTTTATCAATCGTTACCTCTAAAGAAAAGCTTACTCCAATTGAGTCAGTTGAGTTAACATTAAAACTAAGCAAATTTGAGTCTATCTATAGTCGTTTTGATGACTTGCAAAATCAGATAGAAGTATTAAACTCTGACAATTTACCTAATGAGATTGATGAACGTGATACTATCGAACAATTATTTATATCCAACATTGCAATTGCACAAAGTTTTACACAAAAACAAAACTTGAACCGTTATGATGAAAGTAATTGCAAGGATTTGAATTCAAGTCAGTTAACCGCGGGTCCATGTAATCATGATCATCATGATATAGGTTTTAAATTACCTCAAATTCAAGTTGCGAAGTTCGACGGGTCTTGCTTTCGTTGGCTTGAGTTTCGTGACACATTCATATCTATAGTACACAATAACGATCGCATCGCTCCCATTCATAAATTCCATTATCTTATTTCGTACTTGACTGGCGATGCAGCCCGCATTATTGCTAACTTAGAGGTATCCAGCACCAATTATGCGTGCGCTTGGAAATTATTGTGTGACAGATATGACAATGCACGACAATTAATAACTCATCATATAAATTCATTATTATATATAAAACCAATCACAACCGAGTCTGATAAATCATTACGATTTCTTGTGGATCATGTTAATAAAAACTTACGTGCTTTAACTAGTCTCGGTCTTGGTTCACGTGACTGGGATATTTTACTCATTCATATAATGAACCCCAAGCTTGACAACCACACCAAAACCAAATGGGAAGAGTACCGGGGTACGTTGGATACCAATATCCCTAATTTGCAACAGTTTTTCAAGTTTCTTATTGATCGCGCGGATGTACTCGAGTCAATAAATAGTAGTTATTCATATTCTAAACCAAAGTCTCAGACAACGTCAGAGCTTACAGATTCTAGCAATAAAATAAAATCTCATCATTCATACATTTCTAATAATGAAAACAATAATACTTCTGATGTTATTGCATCGTGTTACGTTTGTAATGGTAATCATCGCCTTTATGATTGTCCCACCTTTTTGGCTATGAGTTTAGATGATCGTATCAGTGAAGTAAGCAGATTGAATCTTTGTCACAACTGCTTAAGGTCTGGCCATTCTGCTCGCAATTGTCGCATGCATCCGTGTCGCATGTGCAATGCACGACACAATAGACTCTTGCATAAACAATCTGTTAGCAAAAATATTTCCAGTGTTGTCACCATTTCACCCGACATCACTGACGACACTATCGTTAATTTTTCTAATCAAAATAATCACCAAGTTCTTCTGTCCACTGCATTTATTGAGGTAGCTAATCCTGCAACGAATCAAACACAGAAGGTTCGCGCTCTTTTAGATTGCGGTAGTCAGTCATCATTTATTACTCAATCTCTTAAAACAAGGCTACTTTTAGAACCGACAACCACTTTACAAGTCAATATAATTGGCATAGGCAATAAAACCACCACTCAGGCTACAGAAACCTGCGTGGTGCAGTTGAAATCTTTGATGAAGCATTTTACCGTCACTTCTTCTTTTCTGGTTTTGCCAGTGTTGACCGGTAACATACCTAGAATACCCATTGACGTTAAGAAGCTTAACATTTCGAGTGAGTACTTTTTAGCTGACCCTGACTTCCACCACCCAGCACCTGTTGATGTTGTCATCGGTGCTGATATTTTTTGGGACATTATTGGCCGCGATCAACTATCTCTCGGTCTTAATTCACCTGTATTAAGAAGTTCTCATTTCGGTTGGTTGGTTTCAGGTCCTATTTATTTTAATTTACCCACAAATAATAAGTTTAAGGAAATTGATAATAACATCGATTCTAATCATTCAGTTGTTTCTTGTGTGTCGTCCGTTGACAAAATACATCAAGAACTAACAAAATTCTGGGACTTAGAAAATGTTCCTCAAACTAAACCACTTATGAGTCATAGCGAGAAGGCATGCGAAACACATTTTTTATCGCACACCCTTCGTTTAGAAACAGGTAAATTTTCGGTTAGGCTACCCTTAAAAGATACACCTGATTGTCTCGGTGAATCTTATTCACTAGCCAAAAAACGCCTTTTGAATCTAGAAAAACGATTTCGCAAACAACCACATGTGAAGTCGCAATATGTAGAATTTATGCGTGAGTACGCAGACTTAGGTCACCTTTCAGAATCCGCTGTACCTATACCTTCTACGTCTTATTTCCTCTGCCATCATGCTGTCTTCAAAGATAGTAGTGAGTCCACAAAAATTAGAGTCGTATTCGACGGCTCGGCTTCTACTTCATCAGGTCAGTCTGTCAATGATATCCTCATGACTGGTCCTAATATGCAGGACTCACTGTTCTCCATCTTAATAAGAGCTCGACAACATAAGTTCCTCTTGACAGGTGATGTCGAAAAAATGTACGGTCAAGTCCGTGTCCAGGAAGAGGACCGCAATCTTCAACTTATTTTATGGAGAGAGGATGAGTCTTTGCCCATCAAAACGCTACAGCTAGGTACCGTGACTTACGGAATGGCAAGTTCCAGCTACTTGAGCACTCGGTGTTTATGGCAGATTGGTGAAGAATCATTTGATCCTATGGTGAAGGATATAATTCAAAATGATTTCTTTGTGGACGATCTCATCACCGGTTCTGAAAGTGAGGATACCCTACGTTATATCCATCAATCTGTAACTGAAGAATTAAAGAAAGGATGCTTTAATCTTCGTAAGTTTAAGACTAATTTACCCTCATTGTTCGATTCAAATATTCAAACTGATGATAATCTTTTAGTAAGTGAGTCAACTAGTACACTAGGCATGGGATGGAACCCCCCATCAACCGATCAGTTACATTTCCCTATAAAATGCCCACCTTTGTCTAACAATAGTTTAACTAAAAGATCTTTTCTATCGTCTCTTTTTAAGATCTTTGACCCCTTAGGACTGATTAGTCCGTGTGTAATAAAAATGAAAATATTGTTACAACAACTGTGGCTACATAATTTAACTTGTGACTCTCCAGTCCCACATGAAGTTCAAAAGAACTGGAACAATTTTGTGCAGTCTTTACCTTCTCTGTTAGCTCTAGAAGTTCCACGGCGTGTGCTCTGCAATGAACCCGCATCGGTGGAATTACATTCGTTCAGTGATTCATCCCAACATGCATACGGAGCTTGCATTTATTTACGTTCGGTTAATGCTGCGAACGAGGTCTCAGTCAATCTGCTTTGTTCCAAGTCCAAAGTGGCTCCGATTAAGAGCACGACCATACCTCGTCTAGAATTATGTGCTGCCCTACTGGCAGCTAGGTTATGCAAGGCTGTCAGGAAGTCACTGCGATATGAAGTTCAGCATCAAGTACACTGGTGCGATTCGTCAGTAGTATTAGCCTGGCTCCACACCAGTTTTATAAATTTGAAAACATTTGTAGCTAATAGGATTTCGGAGATTTGTGAACTAACAGATGTCTCGGCGTGGCGCTATGTTCCCACATCTGTCAATCCTGCAGACCTCATATCCAGAGGAATTAGTCCAGATAAACTTGGCAGTACCCAGTTGTGGTGGTCAGGCCCTCCCTTTCTCACAGAGCCTGAAAGTAATTGGCCTATCTTAAAACCTAATAAAATTAACACTACTGATTTACCGGAAATTAAACCTAATTGTACTACCACTCATGTTGCTACTCAAAATGAACCTATAATTAATTTTAAAAACTATTCTTGTTTAACAAAAATGAAACGATCTTTCGCTTACGTGCTAAGATTTATTAATAATTTAAAACCAAATCAATTTAAAATTCTCGGCAATCTAACTGTTGATGAATTGAATCATTCCTTTCTTCATTTGTGTCGTCTCGTACAGCAAGAATCATTCTTCTGTGAATATAATTTGTTATGCAACAATAAGGCTCTAAGCTCTAAATCAAATATTTTATCACTGACTCCATTTTTAAGTGACGACAAAGTAATCCGAGTTGGTGGCCGATTAGGCTCATCAGATTATAATTATAATAAAAAACATCCCGTTCTACTACATGCATCGCATCATTTTACCAAATTGATTTTCGAGTACGAACATAAACGCGGATTGCATGCTGGTCCACAATTATTGTTGGCCATTGTTAGGGAATACGTTTGGCCGATTAACGGCAGACATTTAGCTAGACGCATTTTTCATAACTGTTCGAGGTGCAGACGCTTGCAGGGCAAGACTATTGCGCCAATAATGGGTCATTTACCCTCACAACGTGTCACGCCAAACTTTCCATTTCGAACAGTGGGAATTGATTTTGCTGGCCCATTTCTAATTGTAAACAGAAAGGGACGCGGTGCTTCGCTGGTCAAGTGCTATCTTTGTTTTTTCATATGCCTTCGATTTACAATTTCTCACCTCGAAGCTGTAAGTGATCTATCTAAGGACGCTTTTGTCATGACATTTCGAAGGTTTGTGTCACGAAGAGGCAGGCCAGCGGAAGTATTCTGCGACAACGGACGCAACTTTGTCGCAGGAGCTAAAGAACTTAACGATTTTTTCAAGATTTACCAAAACGATATATCTGATTTTGCATGTTCGGAAGGCATTCAGTTTCACTTTGCACCAGCTTACGCTCCTCATTTTGGCGGTATTTTTGAGGCCGGTATCCGTTCAGCAAAATTTTATATTAGGCGAGTAATGGGTAATTCTCATTTAACTTTTGAAGAACTTCAAACTCTTTTTGCTCAGGTAGAAGCGGTTCTAAATAGTAGACCTCTCTGTCCTTTATCCCCTTCTCCTGATGATTTCCATTGTCTCACTCCTGGGCATTTTCTCATTGGTCGGGCTCTCACCGCGCTACCTGAACCAGCTTTAGAAAACTGCCATTCAACCAACTTGCAGCGCTATGCCAGGCTCCAGCAAATATTTCAACATTTTTGGCGGCGCTGGCAGTGCGAGTATATCGCCGAGTTGCAACTTCGCCGTAAATGGAAGACCAACACTGACGCAGTCAAAATTGGAGACATGGTCCTACTTCAAGAGGATAGCGTCCCTCCCCTATGTTGGAGGCTTGGACGCATTACAAGGCTCTTCCCAGGACAAGATGGGATTTCAAGAGTAGCCGACATTAACACTGTTAAAGGAATTATACGTCGCCCTCTGGTTCGCATCTGCCCCTTACCAACCGAAGAGGAGTTATTGAAGGGTTGAATCCTGTGAGTTTCAACGGGGGGAGGATGTTTACGCCTGCACGTTACTTCTGAAGATGTCCGTGTTGTGTGTGTGTCACATTTAGCTATTTTAAAGTGCCAGGCGCCGTATGGATTTTTATTATGCAAATACCGTCTTAAATTATATCGTCTGTCACAAATTTTCACCATTGTCGCGAACTTGTACGCTCCTCCTATATTCATGTTAATCATAGTTAAACTTAATTATAAAAACCTTACCTCGATACGGGAGTTTCATTGAAGTCCACTGAAGCCCCAACACTATGTATGTATAGAATCAAGTCTATCCGACTAAACAGACAGCTGTGCTGCTGGGGAGTTTGTTCCGCCACTTCTTCTTCCCAGCTAAAGCACTAGGAAGTGGTGAAGGGTGGGCGTTTTGGGGGACTGTCTCATGTACTTTGACGTTCGAAAAGTGCTGATTCTCAGCCTAATTTGAATAAATGACTTTTGATTTTGATTGATTTTGCATGTGTTGATTCTTGAGTAGTCAGATATCGCACGTTAGAGAGTGAGTTAACCTTTCGTTACTGCCGAGGGCGCTTGGAGGCCCGTACCTTAATGTCCACCACTTTTTATGTTTTTACGCCATATTTTGTGCATTTCATAGATAGTGATGTTTTACATATGATCAATGTTTTAAATCTAAGTACTTATCTTTATTTAAGATGAAATGATTAATATTATCTTACACAACCACTGTTTTTGATTATGAATCTAATAGGGGAATGTGGTCTGAAACGGCACAGCAGCTGAGATAGCATAGTCGGTTTATCTCGAAATTTCACAGTACAGTGGCGTCACCACACAAACGGGTAGATCACTAACGCAAACTCATCGCGCCGCTGCCCTTGCCATTGCTCGAGAATGAGCAATGCCGACACCACGCCTGTTTTTGTAAAATTGTGTTGACATGACCTATCAGGTAAGTTTGAATGTATTTTGTAGAACTAAGTGTGATGATTTTGATGTATTTAATTAAAGTTATATGGGTTCTAGATCAATGGATGTACAATGATTTTTCTCGATTGCGTACCTACAGGGTAAGACGGCATAGAGGGTATGCCATCTCACCCAACAGACACCGTTGGAGGAAGTAAAAATAATGTAATAAATTAAGCAGTTACTACTAATTAGATATTTATATGGTAGGTATTAGGCGATAACAATTAGCACAGATTTACCTTTTTGTTTTAGAATGGCGCCATATATTAGAAAAACAGAAAGGCAAGCTTGGGATGAAAAAAATATGAAAGACGCAATTGAAGCTGTACGTAGCAAAAGAATGGGATGGCATATAGCAGCAAAAGCATACAATGTTCCAGCTACTCGGCGTCGAGCAGAAAAAGGAGAATCTTCAAAAAGGTATTTAGGTGGTCATAAAGCTACATTTACCAAAAATCTTGAAAACCAAATAATTGAACACTTACATGAACTGGAGGTGCGATTATTTGCAATGACTACAACTGGTTTGAGGAAGCTTACCTACCAAATAGCGGTTTCTAAAAAAAATCCTCATAGGTTTTCCGCGGAAAATGAAATGGCATGTTTGGACTGGTTGAGAGGTTTTAGAAAAAGAAACCCGTCTATATTATTTCGAATTCCCGAAGCTACATTGGCAGTCAGAGCGCGAGGCTTCAACAAAGTCCAAGTCAAAACATTTTTCACGTTCTTAATTGATGTTACCGAACAGCATAACTTGAACCCCATTAGGTTGGGAATGTGGACGAATCTGAATTTAGCACAGTTCCATCACAAACCCCAAAAGTCTTTGAGACAAAAGGCAGAAAACAAGTTGGTGTATTAACGAGTGCTGAAAGAGGTCAGCACGGCAGTTGGCTTCCAATCAAACCACCTTCCAGAAGCAGGGCTTTCAGAGCCAGTGAGCTCTCACTCCAATGATCAAACTAACCTACGAGTAAGTCCAACCATAGAGATATTTCTCCTTTGCCCAAGTCATCACAAATAACACGAATAACGCGTAAGAAGCCTAAATTAGGAATGTTGAATGCATCACCAGATATAGCGCAACTTAAAGCAATTGTTGCTGAAAAAATAGCTGCAGCCTTGAGGAAATCTGCTCGGCAAGTTACAAAAACAGTCGTGTTGACCACTTCTAGCGACGAGGAAGAACCGGGTGCGTTGGACGATGAAGACCCATGCATGTTGCATTTATTGCATGGAGCCTTTTAGTCATTCCCGCTCCAAGGAATGTGGCTTCGTTGCCAAATCTGCCACCAACGGATTTTTTTTTGGGTGGGAAATCATCAAATAACTTCTCCCGCTCTGGGTGGAGCAGGAGGGCGTGTCAGACTTTTACTGAATAAAACCCATCCGTGTTCTCTCACTTGCCTGTGTGCCAGGGGCCACGGTATCTCTTTCGAACAACCCGCACCCGTGGCAGGCATCGGCCCTCGCGGATCCTACCAGTTGGTGTCGAAATCTCTTGGAAGCGCGCGTGGGACACAACGCACCTTCGACCCGGACTTCGTCCTTACAGAACCGCGAGCTACCCATTACTCGCCGTCCGCAAGCCCGCGCCTACGGTGGCCGGGAAATCAGCCTGGGGTTCCCGACGCCCAGAGCGTCTCCTGCGGTAACTAAGGCCGTGAGGGCGCATATACTGCCTCTCCCTCATGTGCGCAACCTCCCTCTTCGCGAGCATTACTGCTTCGCAGAAGGAGGTGACGGCTACCCATGCACTTACGCTCCATGCCAGGACCTGGACCAGGGCCGGACGCAAGAGATTGCCGCCGCCGATCGCCTCCACGAGTACACAGTCGTGCTTTGCCCAAGCCGGGAATACCTCCACCGTATGCTCCACCGTGTCCTCAGGGCGATCTTGGCAGTGGAAACATCTGGGCGTTTCCTCCCGCCTTATCCGAAATGGGAACCTCCCGGAATAACCGTGCCAGATGAGAACCTGCGTCAGGCGGAAGTGCCATCTCTCAAGCCACTCCTCAAAGAGGGGATTTACCGCCGCAATCGTGGCGTGCCCAGGCCTGGGTTGCGACAATCGCGCTCTCCATGTCACCATGTCACCAGCTCTGTCCGCTGTGCCGCGATTTCTCGCGGCAGCGGAGTTATGCCACGGCGTTTCCCCTCTTCGCGCCACTCCCATGTGTGCGCGAGGAGGTCTTCGCGCACACTTGGAAGTGGCGCGAGGAGGCTGTAGTGATCTACATAAGGCCATGGGATCTAGAGACTACGGTTTGCCTCCAGATCCCATGGCGGCCGACAATGGTGCCACGCGGAATGCATCGGATTGCCGAAAACAGCAAATCGCGTTATTTGTGATATATGTAAATAATTCTACTTTCAAACATGATAAATAACGCATTTGTTTGCTTTTCCATCCATCTGGGTCCATCAAGTCCAGCAATACTAAAATGAATTGGAGTCACAGTGCAGCACAAGACCAGAAGAACAAGTTCCGAGCCAGCTAAACAACCAGCTAGAGAAATAAACTCACGCGCTACCAACGAGACATCTGCCCAACGAACTACAGGCCGACCAACTACCACAACGAAACGTGTGTACAGTTTACCACATCAACACGAAACTATTGAGTTACACAAACTGGAGTTCAGGTCCTGAGAGGCGCCAGAATGTTCAACCATGAATAAGCAATAACATCACAGCGTCAGCGTTAAGAGCGACAAACACCGGCACACCGTTAGCGCTAAGAAGTGACCTACTGAGATCTTCGCTTCATCGGATCGATATGTACACAACACACATACATACAAATAGATATCAATGTGTATTGACCACAAAACTTCAAGCTGGCGTCGATAATATACTTTAGTAGAATCCTGAACGTAGCGAGGGATTCAAAGTACGTCGCCGAGCCAAAACTATATTTTGCGCCCGAGTGATACACTCTACATTTCATCACCCTCTATGAGAAAATAAAAGGCGCCTCATATTTTATTGTAATATTATTACATAATAAAATATAGAGTAACAACTAAATTGAAATTAAAAAGTATCTAATAATAAAACAACTAAAAACTTATATATACATTTGAGACATTTTCGCAATTATGAAAATCTATTGTTACAGTTTTATTATGAATAGAGATTGTTGTAGATTTAGAAATAATGTGTGTTTGAAATAATGTCCAAATCTGGATCATTTTGAGGAAAATGTGATAGTGACTCTCGTTGTTTGGATGTAGATGTGCGCGGCGACAGTGGCATTGATGGATTAACTGAAGGTTGTAATGTAATGTGTTCACGATGCGTTCACATGTTTTCGCCTTAATCTCAATGGAATCTTCTATTTACCCCTCTGCTAGACCAATCGACTTCCATCCTCCATGTCGTTTGAGAACAGTTAAGTCCGCTCCAGGATCTGCCAAAAGGGTAGCAGAAGTACGACGAGAACAATGTCCTGTATACAGTTTGATATCTGGTAACTACAAATAAGTAGCCATTTCTTGTGGCAAGTTAAAAATTATATTTTTTCCCATAATTGTTTGAAGCACTTGCCATTTTGATAACGGATGAAAAACCGATCGTTCTTCATATCATCAGGACGCAGGTCCAGATATTTCTGTACAATAGTTTTGTATTCTCCTCGGATTACGAAGGATCGGTAAATTTTTACTAACAGTAAATCATCCGAGTGATTTTCGGGATCACCAACAGTTATTTTTAAAAGTGCATTGCCACGACAAGCTCCAAGTATTCCGAAAATTAAAGCCACCGTTAACAAAACCGAACGTTTATAAGACAAGTATCTATCGAAATACAGGTTACAATAAAATGCGCATTTTAAAACACTATGGTTATACTTTACTAATCCACCATAAACATAGTTACTTACTTTTACGGCAAGAAAGACTTTGTCGGGTGCCTCATTAAGGAAAGTCTCCATGTTTTTGACTGAGAACACTTTGGATTTTTTAGGTTTAAATCCATCAGACATCCTCTTCAGTGACGCTATTAATTTCGAATATGTCCAGTTTTATGTCGTTATTAGAACTGACTGTTGATTTTAGGATTGAGTAGGTACTCCAAAGAGTGGAAGGTTGTTTAGTTTTGGCTAAGTACTGGAAATAGGCCAAAACACAGATTCTGAAAAATTCTTGGCGCGTCTTGCATTTCTCCATTCATTAAAATTACCATAGGCTTTCATATATTTCTCCCGCGATTTTGCAGGTAACAGATTATCCATCACATTTCTTGCGTCAGTTCTAATACTTTAATGAGTTGATTCTTTACTTTCACTGTCACTTGAAGAATTCATTTTTCAAAACAAAACCATGAATTTCTAACAATCCGTGAAAATTTGCGAAAACCCGGGCTGGTAGTTCGCGCGTTTTTAATTTGATTTCTTTTTTTCAGCTGGCGGCGCGACTATGGACCATCGTACCAGCCAGTCTTTATTCAAACAATATTTGCGTTCGATTTCTTTGGCGCTGAACATTAAGATGTTCCAAATTCAAAAAGTGCGCGGCAAAGATAATTGCGGCGCACTTATAAAGAGAATTAAAAACTCATTACTGCCCGCTAAAAGTTTCTTATAGAAAACACCACCTTTGGGTGCACATAAAGGCGAACCAAGTCGTCCTTTTAGAATAGATGCAATGAAAACGCTGTTTTTCTCCTGACCCCTTCTATTATTAAACATTTATGGTTTTACTTTGTATTGTGGAGGCTCAGACGAGCCTCCAGGTACCGGGTGTGTATGGGTATGAAATTAAACGATCAAAGGGCGCTTAAACTGTGGGACTCCACGTTTATTTCAAGAGTTCTGAGGGCATTCAGATGCTTACAAAGACGCGCCTGTCAATAGAAAAAAAGCTCACCGGACGCCGCCTACTTAAAATCATTTGACGTTCTTATTTTAGAATATCCTAAATGCTCGAACATAGACATAGTCTAATCATCGGCTGCCAGTATGTGCGTGAGGTTTTACACTAAGTAAATATCCTCTACAGTATAGTTACCAGCGCAATTTGACGAGTGTGAGGAACAGCAATCCGTTTCTCGCAGGGTGTTGGAACAGAAACCTGTCTGCAGCACTTCTAACTTTGCAGATGTAGGTGTAATATTTCACCTATTAATAAAAAGATTACAAGTCAACTAGATTCTGACCACTGTGGACAACTGATTACATTTAATAAGCAAGATAAAAAAGTGGCTAAGAGACTTATCACTGTAGTGCCAAAAACTGCAGGTTGCTTGGAGAGCTTTAAAAATAAACTCAATAGTAAATTGCCCTACTTGCCTTTTAGTGATGATCCTAATGAACTGTGCAATTCTTTTTTTGCTATGTATTGTACAGAATTTAACTCAACTTTTATACCTAAGCAGATCTCAGTTAATGGTTCTGCAAACATCAGTGAATGGGCAACTAAAGGGATATTTACTAGTAGAAAAAAACTTTTTGAACTGCATGAAGAAAGAAATTATAATAAGAGCAAAGAATTTTATAAATATGTTAAGAACTATTTATTCCAAACTATTCAAACAAGTTTGTAGTGAAGCTAAGTATCGATATTTTAGCTCAAAAATTAAAAATAGTCAAAATAAAATAATAACGACTTGGGAAATTATAAATAAGGAGACTGGAAGAGATAGGCAGCGTAGAAGTAACTACACCCTTAACATTAACAATACAGTTATTAAAAAGATTTAGAAGTTGCTACAGTTTTTCAAAATTTATTTTCTGATATTCCAGTCTCAACCACTAAAACTTTAAATTCTGATTGAGGGAAAATGTTGATATTTGTAACCATGAATTTAATTTCGAGTGAGTGCGAGAGAGATATTATAATTTTTTTTTAATACGCTTAATGTTAAAAAACGTGCTGATCGATGGGGAAATTCCGTAGAGGTTAAAAAATGCATAATCAACGCTGTAGCGCCTGAATTGGCAATTATTTTTAATAAATGTATTTACTGTGGTGTAATTCCTGACCTAATGAAAAATAGTAAAATAATACCTTTGTTTAAATCGGGCAGCACATCAGACCCCACGAATTTTAGACCAATTTCTGTGCTTCCTAACTTCAGTAAAATATTTGAAAAATTGATGCTAGATCAGTTGCAAAGACATTTTAATAAACAAAAATTATTAAACAGTAAACAATTCGGTTTCACAAGGGGTCGCGCGACTACCGACGCTAGTGTTGAGCTTCTTACGCATATTTATGAGGCCTGGGAGAAGTCACACGATGCCCTAGGTATTTTTTGTGACTTGCCTAAGGCTTTCGATTGTGTTTCACATGAAACGTTGGTCAGGAAATTGCATCACTATGGTGTTAGAAACACTGCCTTGGATCTTTTTATTTCTTATTTGTATAATAGGATCCAAAGAGTGGACGTTCACGGCAAGCGATCCCCAGGCTCTATTGTCACTATGGGAGTTCCGCAGGGCTCAATTCTTGACCTTTTTTATTTCTCATATATATAAACGACCTACCTTGTCTTTTAAAGAACAGTCATGAAATAGTGTTATTTGCAGATGACAACTCACTTTTATTTAAGCTTAAACGACAACAGACAGTTACTGACGATGTACATAATGCTCTTGCTAAAATAGTGCATTGGTTTAGTGTTAATAATTTACTATTAAACGAGAAAAAAACTAAATGCATTCGATTTCTGACACCTAACCTTAAGCAGGTGAAAACCAATGTATTAGTAAATGGGGCGGAATTGGATCTTGTGGACACCACTGTGTTCTTAGGTATTACTTTAGACTCGAAGCTACAGTGGGGCCCACACGTAACTAAATTGTCGAAGCGGCTAGTCTCAGCAGCCTACGCGGTCTATAAAATCCATCATTTGACTGATGTAGAAACGGCTCGATTAGTATATTTTAGTTATTTTCATAGTGCAATGTCGTACGGCATTTTTCTGTGGGGAAATGCAGCCGACATTCAGGCTATATTTGTGCTGCAGAAACGAGCCATTCGAGCAATTTATAACCTAATTTGTAGACATTCACTGAGGGATAAATTTAAGGAAATAAATATTATAATGACAGCCGCATCTCAATATGTATATGAGAATCTAATTTATGTTAAAAAGAACATGAATCTATATTCTAAACACAGCGACGTTCATAGCATAAATACTAGAAATAAAGATTTACTTATTGTGCCCACGACTAGGCTCCAAAAAATTTGTAATTCATTTAAGTGCCAAAGTATTCGTTTTTACAACAAACTCCCAAGCCATGTTAAAGAACTAAGCTTCAATAAATTTAAATCATTTATTAAACAGAAGCTCTGTCAAAAAGGTAACTTAAAGATTACTTGGATGACAAAAAAGCTTGGGATTAGTTTAGTTGCTCCAATATACCCTTATGCAACAAACTAGTATATAAGCTAAGGGTTAATAGAATACTGTTGACATTTTATATCTAAGAATTGATCTACGTGACATTATTTTTGATGACATTTAAAGAAAAAACTAACTGTGAAAATGAGTACTATGCAGGCTAGATTGAACATATGACTTTATAACTCGTCTGGTGGTTTTGGGCATTTTGTAAATGGCTTACGCAAATGTCCTGCAAATCTGGTAGCGTCTTGTGACGGGTCGTTGAGCTTCCTAAAATAGGGTTGAGCTACACGGTGACTGCTACATACATGCCGTCTGTTGAGACAGGTCAGTTGAAAGCTGCAATGGCTCTTTCTTCAAAGGCCTTTCCAGACATTGCCCTACATATAAAATTCAAATAATATAATGTTTGGACTTTAAATTCGAAAATTTGCATTAACACTCCACTTTTTGTCTCCAAAGGCCAATAATTTTGTTCGTCGTACGTTCCTGTTTGCCACATCCAAGAACTTTAAGTAGGTGGTACCAGAATGTAAACGCTGAACCTGGGTTTTGTACAGAGGCTTTTGATGCTTTGAAACACAAAGCTCAAACAAGTGAGATGCCAGTGATATGGGCAATGGTTTTGGATGAAATGGCTATTAGGTAGTGTCTTTGCTGAGATCCTCAAACTAAGATTTTTTATGGAAGAGTTAACGTCGGCATTGATTGCGATATGGACTCACTAGAAGTAGCCAATGAGTGTCTTGTGTTATTGCTGACCTGTATAAACGGTAGTTGGAAGTTGCCTGTGGGATACTTTTTCATAACGTCTTTGTCTGGCGAACAAAAAGCAGTACTGTTAAAACATGCATCCATAAATGTGAAAAGGTCGGCGTAAAAGTTGTGAGCTTGATCTGCGATGGTTCAGCTTCAAATTTTAGCATGTTTTCAGCATTAGGATGATTTCAATTCAGGCCAGCTGACTTTTACTTACAGTAACAGCATCATACACGCTTTTACTGATCTCTGTCATGCTATCAAAATAGTCCGAAATGCTTTCGGTGAATTGAGGGTGTTTTACGAAATGCATGGCAGGAAAAAAGATTACATCTACCTGGAATATCTCTTAAATTTGTAGGAAGCCGCAGGACAGCACATGGCCACAAAATTAATAAAGGCCCACATACTATATAAAAAATGAAGGTACGACTTGCCACGCAGCTTCTTAGCGACTCGGTGGCAGACGCTTTGGAGCGTTGTGCTGATATAAAAATCCCGGAATTTCAAGGAGGTGAAGGCACAATGAACATCTTTGAGTTAATAAACATCGTTTTTGATGTCTTAAACAGCCGATCAATTAGACCACCGGGATAAAGGCTATATTTTCGGGAAATATTGGTCTGGTGGTAGCTTTATTCGAAGGTGCTACAGCCTACCTTTAGAATCTGATGCTGGCATCTGGGCAGAAACACGTCGATTCCAGAAGAACAACCGGCTTTTTAGGGCTTATTCTGGACATGATCAGTGCAATTCAACTATACAAATATTTGATTTATGGTACCAAACTTTTACAGTATCTGATAAATGATAAATGATTTTATTTCTGTAAGTAGGTTTGTACGAACACTTTTACACGTCAATCATATTTTTTTAAACTAGATGAGGTCGGCGTTTCCTATCTGACTACTCTGAGAAGAAAGGCCGAAACAAACTCAGAGGTCACAGTCTCTTTTAAAGAATTTTCGTCAGATCATGTGAAGACCATGTGGATCGGTGTCTGAAATGGTCTTTTGAGGAAAGAACCACACAGATTGAGTGGACCTGTCCATTCAGTGCACGCATTTGTCAGTAATCATACAGCTCAGCTCAGAGCTTGAGGAGCTCAACGATTTGACGAACAATACCAAAGATAGGACATTTGAGTAGGCCGCATAAAATACTCAAACTGCCAGATTAATATTAAAACTAGCCGAGAAAGAGATGAAACATAAAACAGAAAACACAAAAACAAACAAAATATGACCCAAATAGTCCTCACATTCACAATAATTAAAACAAAAATAATATTATACTTCTATAGTAAGCATATCTGCCATTGTACAAGGTCACCCTTCTGCCATTTCAGCTCGAGGCGGTTTTAATAATAACCCCAATGCAGGTCAATTTAGGGCCGCTTTTAAAAGATTGTTAATAAGAGCTGAAATTAGGGATGCGGGCGTTGGCAACTGCGGTCCTCTGTGGCAAATTAACATAATACATAACCTGCTCTATATCTCTATATAGTAAGACACACCCAGTCAGGGCCATAAACGAACTAACAGAAAGGAATTCATTTGTTGAATTGCCAGAGGATGATAGCGAGTTGTTCGAAGAATTTACACACTGCATTTACAATAACTTACCCAAATCGAAAAAAATCTTAAAGGTATTTTTCAGAAGCAGCTTCGGTCTGAACAGTATTATCTGCATGCGTTTCAATTTTTCATGGAACATTTTGATGAATCCAATTTGTTCAAATCGAACTGCGAACGTGGCACGACCCACGTACTTTTACTTATTAACCTTCAAGCGGGCGTGCGGTCATTTGTAACGGCAGCGGTCGCGCGTAACATAAAAGCTTATGATAAGGTGCAATTTGAAATATTATTTAATAAACTACACAACATAGGAATTCGTGGCAAATGTCATGAATGGTTCGCATCATATTTACAACATAGGGAACAACTAGTAGAAATAGAATATTTTAACGACAAAAATAAAGAAATAGAACTCTTCAGGTCCGACAAAATAACAGTCAAATCTTCAATCCCACAAGGAAGCGTAATAGGCTGTTTTCTATTCCTTGTGTATATAAACGACCTTCCTAATCATATAAAGGAACCTTGTGTCTTGTTTGCGGATGACATATCAATAATTGCCTCATGTGATTCTAACCTTAATATAAATAATAAATTGGACTCCATACTTAACGCTACAAAAAACTGGATGACAGAACATAATCTTGAAATAAACTACTCTAAGACCAAAATAATGACATTTCACAAAAAACACCAATAGATATAAATTTTAGCATCAAACACTCCAAACTAGAAGTAGTTAGTAAGTTCACTTTGTTAGGCCTAGACATACACTCGCACGTTAATTGGAAGTCGCACGTCCAAAAATTAAGGATGAAACTGTCTAAATTTTCGTATGCCCTCCGCGAAATAAAAAAAAAACAGACCTAAAAACTGCGTTAGTCACATATTACGCGTATGCCTATGCATGGCTCAAATATGGTATCATCCTATGGGGTAATAGTACAGACGCGCCCATATTATTTACCTTACAGAAAAAGCTTATCAGGATTTTGGTTAATATAGATGAAACTGATAGTTGTAAACCTCACTTCCAAGAACTGGAAATTTTAACCTTACCCTGCCTTTATATTTCTGAAACTTGTAAATTTGTACGAAAATACCCGGAATTCTACTAAGACACAAAAACAGACTAAACATTCCAACATCACGACTAAAAATGCATTTCTCTAGTACTTATGTCATGTCAATAAAATTATTTAATAAGCTACCGGAACAAATAAGGAATATAAATAAATATAATAGTTTTATTAATACATTAAAATTATTTCTATTAAGCAAAAACTACTAAAATGTGAATGAATACTTAAATGATAAAATATGATTACAAAATAATAATATCATTACTTAAAATAGTAACTATACATGACTGATTTTGATTAACAGTACTCTTACTTTTACAATCTAATTTTTAATTTTATATTTTCTACTTACTTTAATTTTAGCTAATTTAAATTTTATAATATTATCAACACTAACTTTAACTTTCTCTAAATAACTATAACTATTAATAGGTACCTATTTTATAAGTTCACATAAGACTATGACTAATATAAGAACTGTAATTTCCGTTTTTTTTTTGTTTTGTTTTTTCTTTGAATTTTAATTAAGTTATTACTATGTTGCTGTGCCCTAACAGGGTCCATAACTGTACTTTAGCTATAAGCCTTATGTAACATCTATTATACACATTATGGTATGCAAATAAATGAAATGAAATGAAATGACCTACGTATATTTCAGGGATTTAAAACACTAATTATTCAATAATTGTTATTTTTTTTTGTATTCAGACACATTATCATTAAGTAGTAAAAAACAAAATAATAAAATCAATTAATAAACATAAATTTTCTTTGGGTTAGTAAGTAATTTGGCATCATAAAATTTCTTCCATACGTAGGTATGGAAGAAATGATTTAACTAGCTTTTTATAGTATAATAAAATCAAAATGACAAAATCAGTTGGCCTCATGAGACTAAATAATTAAAATCAAAATTGTTTATCATCAAATTAGGTCTATTTATAAACTTTTCAACGACAGGCGCGTGGCCATGCTGTGGTATCTTAGAACAAACGGCACGGTACGCTGTAAGCAACGCCATCTATTAGCTGCTTCGAGAAGCAAAATGCAGGATTATAACTAGATGGCAGTTTAACCAAAACGAAATTAAATAACGATTTTTTCTCAAGATTCTTTTTGGTTGATGTGTACGCGCATAGCCTGTTAATTTTCTTGTATTTTCGTGTTTTCTCGGTTTTATTGTCAGTCGGTATATTTAGTTGTTTTATTTAAATTATTCCATGGAAACCTGTTACTGAGATAAAAAGTGTCCTTTAAGTCCATCCAGGTCATGGTCTACCTGTGTTCGGCCAAACCTATTCAGCTATTGAAGTGAGGTTGAGTAATAAATATCTAATTAACCATAATATAAATTATGTTATCTAGAAAAGTCAGTTATTTTAAATTTGAGAATGAAATTGTACGACTTCAGAACACGAATTATTTTTTACCAAACCAAGATACAAGTTGAGTACTCAGATTCTTTTCTTTTTTGTGTTTAGTCTTCTTTCGTTATCTTGCAATAATTTTTTAATTATCATGTTTTAGGATTGCTGTTGCACCGGTTTCTAAAACCAAACAATTCTGCTCAAATAGAACGTTTTCGCACTAGGGTTATGAAAATTGGAAGTCATTACATAAGAGAGAAAATTCATACATAAGAACAGAAAAGTGTGTCATAAACGACACGACATGGTGCTGCTTAGTCCTTCGATGAGTGGGCTGAGAGAGCTTCTATCGATCTGCGAGACGTATGCGGAGGTGCACGGCCTTAAATACAACTCTAAAAAGAGTGAAATTATGGTGTTAAAAACACAAAATCAACAGCCACGCCGTTTACCTCCGGTATATCTCAATGGCGTGGTACTAAACGTGGTTGAAAATGTTTAATATTTAGGTCACATTGTCACTGTGACCTACGCGATGACAGCAATATAGAAAGGGAGCGCAGGGCGTTGGCGGTGAGGAGCAATATGCTCACCCACAGGTTTGCTCGCTGCACGGCAGACGTCAAGGTAACCTTATTTAAAGCGTTCTGTCAGTCCTTTTATTGTGGCTTCCTTACTACAGCGCTTGCGTAACACTCGGAACGGCATCCCGAAGATGATTGTTAACAGACTGCGGCCAGACTGTCCTATACAACGGCACTGGAAATAGCTATAGGTGCACGTAAGTAAATATTTTCATTACATAACGTCATGCCTGTGATTCCCTAAGAGTTAGAAGGAGGCTTAAATGTACCTATAGCTTTTCCACTCTGAGCCTCGAGGGCGGGCTTTGGCAATTTTACTGTGTTTGTGTCATTACTAACAATATTAATATAGACTGTACGAGTTTCTATAACGACTTTCGATAATACTACGTAGGCATTCAAAGCATACAGACGTGTACATCAATGCATTTAATGAAATTAAATAAATTAACGTTTGCATAAATAGCGACCTAGTTTTTGTGTATTTGCGTGCTATATAAAGAAACATTTTAAAGTGATAAGTTAATGTAATGAAATGACTTGATAATTTATAAGTTTTGTGATATATGGAAGGCAGCCCCTTTAATCGGAGCGCGATGATGCAATGCAGCCCTCCACCGACACCGACCCCGATCCCGGTACCGACCCCGGCTCCGACACCGCCCCGACAAGTAAGAAAGGACCAAGAAGAGATTTTTGAAGTAGTGTCCACTCCGGAGATCCAGAACTGGATGGTATCCACTGAGCAGTGCCTCAGTGAAGTCTGTGCTATTGCTACTGACGGAAAGCTTAACGCTGAGCAGAAGCTAAAAATTAGCAAGCTTTGCCGAAAAATTGGACGACTGGTATTGAACAGCCATTTGCGAGCTTCGCAAATGGCTGTTCAATACCAGTCGCTTAAGCAAAAAGCCATACAGACCCATACCTCTCTTAAAACAATGACCGAAGCAAGAGACCTATCAGACTGTCTAACAAAGATGAACCGAACAATCCAGGAGTCCTGTACAGAACGGAATGCGGCTACTACATCTTTTGCAGATATGGTGAAGAACGGGTCCAACAGCTTTCTTCACCCAAATACTTTTAGCTCCGTGGCAATCTATCCCTGTGATAACTCGAAGAGCAGTGATGAAACTAAAAACATGGTCCAACAAATCATAAGCCCTGGAGAAATGAAGCTGAAAGTACGAGAAACGCGTAAGGAAAATAGGAAAAGGAGGACTGATAATCAGCACTGAGACCAAAGATGACCTAGAAAAGCTAAGGCAAACAGTCCAACTCGCTTCGTCAGGGCTTACCGTCGAACAACCTAAAAAGCGCAAACCTCACATTATAGTTATAGGAGTTCCTACAGCAATGGCTGAAAATGAGGTTTTTAAATATATATACGAGCAAAACTTGACTGATAAACTGCCAACTCTGACCAAAGATATATTTTTGCCCTCCATAAAACTGAGCCACAAGTCTGGCAGGAAAGACGCCGAGAATTGCAACTACATAATAGAAGTTCCAGCCGTCATTCGTAAGGCCCTCATCACACAGGACAGATTATTTATTAATTGGACGTCCTGCCCGGTACGAGATTTCACACTTGTAACTAGATGTTACAAGTGCCAGCAGTACGGTCATGCAGCCAAGACTTGCAAAATACCTGTCCCCACTTGTGGACATTGCGGTGAGGAAGGGCACTCAACCCAGGACTGCGAGAAGAAAGCCAATCCACCTAAATGTGCTACATGTACGCTCTATAAAAAACAAGCCAACCACAAGACAGGAGACACAGATTGCCCAGCTAAAAAAGCTGCCGAATACAGGTATATAAATTCGATTGATTATGAAGGCGCCTAAGAACGCCACACACTTGAGCATATTTTAGACTTAATTTTTATTTTTTATTGTTATCTTTAGTTCAATATGGATGATAACTTAATTACAGATATAGATAACACATTTGTAACTGTGTCAAAGACATGTAACGTTGAGGACTGCATAAAATATCTTTCCGACTTTCAAAATTCACTAACCGTACTGACCCAAAATATTCGTAGTATTTTTAAGAACATAGACAGCTTTAACATTTTTGTTCATAGACTTAACTTTAATTGTGATATAATGATACTTACCGAGTGCTAGCTAGCTAACCGCTACGATAATCTACCAGTAATACCAGGGTACACCTTATTTCATACCACAATAAATCACAATCAAAATGATGGTGTCGTAGTCTTTGCTAAGGAAACGTTAAAGGTCACGGTCGAGGAACATAATCTACAAGACTGTATAAGTAATTGTTTAGTCATCAAAATTGGTACTACTACAGCGATTATCGCTATGTACAGATCTCCTTCCTCTAGAAACTTAGATCCTTTTAACAGATCCTTAAACCAGCTTCTCCAAGCACTTAGCCCATTTAAGAACGTCATACTAACAGGTGATTTAAATATAAACATTGGTTCTGAAAACTGCGATGCAGGGACCCAAGATTACCTTAACATCTGCTTATACCATGGTTTTCTTCCCGCTCACACATTGCCTACACATCAGAGTGGCTCTTGCCTAGATCATATGATGATCAAAACTAGCCTGACTTATATTACGCTTGTTACTAACTCGTCCTCTGACTATTAGCAAATTAAACATAAACAAACTCGAATATGATTTGTGCAGCATTGATATTGGCCTAGTTTATAATACTGCTGACGCCAATTCAGCTTTATCGTATTTAATTGAACAAGTCAAACAAGCAATATTACGTAATACGACAGTTTCTACAGTAAATAAGAAACTTTATAATATTAAGGCATGGATTACTTCTGGATTAATTCGGTGTATAAGACACAGATACAAACTTCATCAGATAACAAAGAGATACCCTGATAATGTAATAATCCGAACTACCTATAAAAGATACAGGAATTTTTGCAACAATCTCCTAAAGAATATAAAAAATAATTACGATAAAAGTCAATTAAATAGAGCAGGTAAAAATAGCAAACAACTTTGGAAACAAATTAAAAACGTCACCAATATGTCAAAACAGCGTGAATCAAGTTCGAGTTTTCTGATTGCAAATCCTTCACCACTCATATCAGCTAACAATGTAAATAACTTTTTTATAAATGTTGGGAAAACTCTTGCCGAGCAGATTCCGAATTATACTTGTTGTTGTCTCGTCCTCGATGATGAAGAATTTTACTAATGTAGTATATTTCCTGGCTACTGGAGGGCGTCACATATAGTTTAAATCTTGAAATGCCAAAAAAAAAACCGGTACCGGAACGCATTCATTTCCCGCTCAGTGTTCTATTATCTGTGGACTTCATTCGTTTCTTATGTCACTGCGAGGCGTCACCGTTCCCGCTAAAATAATTATTTTATTTTGTATTTTAGAAGTTTTCTAAGTGTTTTTTTTTTTCATTAAATAATGGGAAAAGACGTGGAAAGAGCATTGCGGAAATTGAAAAAGAAAATCAAGAGATTGGAAGAAAAAACAAAAGGTTAGTTTGGCAGACGATGACCTTTAATTTTTTTTTTCTAGTTTCAGCCATATATCTATTATTACCTTTATTATTGTTGGAGAATAACATAAATTTACTTAGATTTATCGCTATGGTGTTTAATGTGATAATTGCTGCTGTACTGTTACGAGTACCGAACAATTCTAACACGTTATGAAACCGGCTATAATAACCGGTCAAGAATGATATCGTTGTCGCTATACTGGCAGAGTATCGGACAACACATTATAATATTCACAATGAGTGACATGCCAACTTGAATCTCCGTTGTTGCTATACCAGTAGGGTATCGAACAACGTTTTTTTATCTAGAGTACCTACATGTACCTACTGATACAAGTTTTATAAACATAATGTCGTTGTTGCTATACCGGTAGGGTATCGAACAACAAATTTACCTATTTCTATTATGTATGAGTGACCTCACGAACTTAATGCTGTCAGTATACTGTCAGAGTATAGAATAGCAAGGCAAAGTGTTATATCCACAAATATTCTGGATACAGGGTCTTCAAGGAGCTGGTCACCAAGGAACCGTCGCTTTACACAGTCACCCAGTGCACAGGCCCAACAAAGCCGATCACACAGAACTCCTATCAAATCGCCAAGAACTCTTACCCGATCGTCAAGAACACGTACCCGATCTCCAAGAACTCGTATTCGATCGCTAAGAACTCTTGACCGATCACCAAAAGGCCGTACCAGAACAAGAAGCCGGTCACCACATATACATCCTCATAGCCAATCACATGGCCAGTTGTTGCGATCCCCGAGTGCTCACTCTTACAGGCAAGAAGAGATGGTTGACCATGTTGACCCATCAACAAGTAAGATTCCAGATGATACTCAGAACCTGGTGACCCCGACTAAAACAACTCCACAAGATCCACTTCCAGAACAGAAGATACAGACTGTGAGTGAACAATTTGACATTGATGTTGATATTCTTGCAGCCATGGGTGGCGTGGAAGAAGAGGCAAATATTGGACCTCCGGCACACAGTGAAATTGTTCAACGGTGGACACCCATCCTAAAAAAGGGGCTTAAAAAGGAGAAGGCCCTTTTATTAAAAGACTACCCCCCTTTTAACAACCTGCCAGCAATGGTGCCTCCAAAACTGAACCCTGAACTGGCAGCTGCAGTTTCAGAACAAGTGAAAAAGCGAGACATCATAATATAATACAGGCAAAGAAATGTGACTGCGGCCTTAGCAGCCATTGGATGTGGATTAGAATGTTTTCTAATGAAAGAAAACAAAGTTGAGGGAATCAAGAAAATTTATGATGCATCAAAGATTCTCTGCGAATTAATACATAATGAAACTTTGGGCAGAAGAGCGCTGATCCAAGCGGTCATAAATAAAGAATTAAAAGACTCCTTGCAGGGAGGTCCGGATGAATTCCCATTTGTAATGGACCTTAATGAAAGAATCAGGACGGTAAAAGCAGTACAGAAGTCTGCACAGGATCTGTCGAAAGTAATGGCAATCAGACCAAAGACTAAACTTGCGAGCCCCTCCTCAACCACGGTTCAGACGCCCAGGGTTCAAAACAAAAAACGAGACCCAGCAAGGTGGAGGGGGGGGGGGAAGAAGACTCCATTTGTGCCCAAGAAACGGCATCAGCCACCCCAGCGGCAACGGGAGTGGAACCACAACCGACGCAAGTGATCCAGCAGCCTAATTGCGTAACGTATTAACTTTCTGATTGCGATTCTGAAACGAAACAAACTCCATTCGGAATAGTTTTCCAAAATCGGAATTGTGTAACGATTTTTTTCCAATCCAGTAGAATTGTATAGAGGTGTACCCTACAATCGGTCACAATTTGTTTCGTTGAAGCGTTTTGTTTCATTAAAAGGGAATGATTTGTTTCCGAATTAATATGCTGTAATTTCATTTTGTTTTAATTACAACTGATGGCCTACTAATGCTTATTATTGAAAATGTTCAGTGATTGCCGAAAAATATATAATCAATTTTTAAAACACTTTCTACCAAAATCTACCAAAATTGAAGTACGTAACCAAACGTATTTCCATCTTACATTTTAGTTCTGTGGTATACAAGTAACTCCTCATTCCGCCTTTTCCGCAAACTTTTTCAAAGTTCTTTAAAAATTATCTAAGTGTTATCAATTTCTAAATGTATTTTAAACAGTAGTTATAAATACATATAAAGACAGTATTTATTGAGTTCGCGTTTTTTTAAGTATGTTTCATGCTCTTACATTGGTTCTGTTGAACTATTTTTTTCAGAAAATGCCTGCTATCAAAAAAGTATCTGAGCGGCAGTGGGAGTTGCTGCTCAGATTTATGGAAATCAATGTTAGCATTGCCAAGGGATCCATGGCGAATGAACCTCCCTTGGCAAAACTAGCAACAAATCGAAAATGGGAGGATTTAGCAGCGCGCCTGAACAGCGAGGGCGCAGGCTGCACAAAACCCATCTCTAAATGGCGAGAGGCAAGTGTAATGAACAATATGTACTTGTAATATTTGTGAGCGTTTGTGAAAAGGTACGTACATACGATGACATTTGAAGCTTTACATTTCCATTGTATGCTGCCAATCATGGCTCGGAAGTCTATAAAATGCTAGGTCCTTTTAGACTTGAAATGAGTAGCTTGATATTTTATTGTGTTTATAATATTACGTGAACAATTATGAGGGTCAGTGGGTCTTCTTAGGGGGAAGGCATCCTTCAAGAGCATGAGAGAAACGTCATAGAAGGAATTTTGTCAATTTTGCACAGTAAAATTATTTTAGGCATCTGCTAATGCGCTATATATAAACTATTATAATCTACTTAATCATTTCAACATAAGCTTTTTATGATTATTGTGTTGTTTGTTATAAATATTAAGGTTATTTAACTTTGCTAGTATTGGGACCAACAAAAGTATAATGCCCGGAAAAAGGCAGCAACGCTCCGACAGCAGGCTTTAGCTACAGGTGGGGGCCCTCTTCCCACAAAGTTATTACTAAATAACAGGGAGGAGCGCATCCTCGCTTTACTAGGGCCTGTGGCCTTGTACGGAGAGCCCAGCGTCCGCATCCCTTTTCCTGTTAGAGAAGACCTTTTTTTTATTATAATAACTAGTTGTAGAGAAGTAGTGCATGAAGTAGTTAGTGTAAGTACTGGCTTTTGAATGTTTCTGCCTATGTGTGATATTAGTCTGTAAAATGATCAACTGAAATGAAACTTCAGGTAATTCCATGTTTATTAAGAAAGTCTTTAGATTTATAGTGGTTAGTAATGACAGTGTCAGTGTCAGTAAAGTAAGTAGTAGTAGATGGTAGAGCTCAAGATATCTCACTACGGCCTACGGCTAACTACTCTGCTTGTTACAACTGTCTCATCTCTAAGAGACAGTTGTAACAAGTAGAGTAGAAAAAGGGAAACTGAATGATTGATTGGTGGTTTTAATGTTGCAGGGGGATAATGCGGCTACCCGCTCCATGGCGCCGGTGGTAGCGCCGGTGGCGGCGCCGGCACATCCCATTTTGGAGGTGTACCTGTCGGAGTCGCCATCGTTGCTGCTACCGCTGCCCGATCCAGCCCCGCTGTCTTCACCGGGAGTAAGCTGGCTGATAAGCACCACATCGGGTCTAACACTGCCACCAACGCCTTCGCCGCCACACACCGGTGTCAAAGTCAAAGTCAAAGCATTTATTTCAAATAGGCACTTAAAAGGCACTTTTGAACGTCAACATTTACATTAAAATAGAATTGATTCTAGTCGCCCCTTCCAAAATGTAGTTTCGTATGGAGAAGAATGGGCAAGAAACTCCACCGTTACTCTTTTAAAAATGATTTAACTACAATATTAAATTTAACATACATTCATTGTATAATTATGTGTGAAAACGATGCATCCAGAACAAAATTACTGTACCAAAATTGGTAAAAAGAATGAAATTAAAGCAATTACAAATAAATTAATTTTATGATAGATACATGGTGCCCACACATTTACAAACATTGTAAAAGTAAATATACAATTTCCTAGAATATTAAAAAGTATGTAATCTGTCAGTGTGTGAGTTAAAGTAATCACTGAGTGTAATCAATGTCACAGATATAATTAATTACATAATTCAATTAGCAACCAGTTTGATTTTGTCTAGACTCTAGATTGTCCTATGGAGCAGGACCAGCATGTTTCCAAGCATTCTTATCTTGGATATAATCCTCTAATTTGTAATATGCTTGTTTACAAAGTGTACTTTTCATATGAGTTTTAAATTTCCTTTCATTTAATTGCAATATATCACGAGGTATTTTGTTATAACATTTAACACAGTACCCCATAAAAGATGTATGTACTTTAGCTAATCTGGAAAATGGTTGATCTAATTTGTCTTTGTTTCTAGTATTAAAATTATGTCTATCACTTATTTTATTAAAAAGATGTAGATTTTTTCTTACATACATGATATTTTCATAAATGAATTGGCAAGGTACTGTCATAATATTAATCCTTTTAAATAGGTCCCTCAGAGATTCGCGGCGACGTAGATTATAAATGGCTCTGACAGCTCTCTTTTGCAAAATAAAGATGGATTCAATGTCAGCAGCCCGACCCCACAGTAAAATGCCATACGACATAATGCTGTGGAAGTAGCTAAAATAGACCAACCGCGCGGTTTCTACATCTGTTAACTGTCTGATCTTCCTAACAGCATAAGCGGCGGAGCTTAGCCGCCCCGCAAGAGATGTTATATGAGGTGCCCATTGTAATTTCTCGTCTAGCGTGATTCCTAGGAACACCGTTTGATTAACAAATTCCAGTTTTTCTCCATTCAATATGATGTCACATTCGCTACTTCTAACATTTGGTAATTGAAATCTAATGCATTTGGTTTTTGTGCCATTTAGTACCAAATTATTTACCGTAAACCAATCTTGGACCTGAAGAATACAGTTATTCACGTCGTCAAGATTTTGTGACCGTCGGGCTATTTTAAATATCAATGATGTGTCATCTGCAAATAACACCATCTTCGGTTGATTTAAAAGTAAATAGGGTAAATCATTAATGTAAACTAAAAAGAGGAATGGACCCAATATTGAACCTTGAGGAACACCCATTGCCATTTCAGACCCTAATGAGTTTATGCCGTTTACTTGAACTTTAACTTTTCTGTCTTTCAGGTATGATCTTAGTAAATCAAGAGCTGTATTTCTAATCCCATAGTGCTCCAGTTTCAGCAGAAGTGTCTCATGATTTACGCAATCGAACGCTTTGGAGAGGTCGCAAAAGATTCCAATGGCATCTTTTGCTTCTTCCCAGGCGTTAAAAATGTTCTTTATTAGGGTGACACCAGCGTCAGTGGTACAACGCCCCTTGGTGAAACCGTACTGTTGTTCATGAAAGATGGCATTTTTATTAAAGTGACGTAACATTTGATTGAGAATCAATTTTTCAAACACTTTACTGAGAACTGGCAGAATTGACACAGGCCTATAATTATTAGGTTCTTTACTATCACCCGATTTGAACAAAGGAACTACTTTACTGTGTTTCATGAGATCCGGGAAGACTCCTTGGTCTACACTGGTGTTAAATATGAAAGCTAAATAGGGCGCAATGGTTTTGATAATAGCACTACAGACTTTTACAGACATTCCCCAAAGATCTTCTGTTGATTTAATTTTAAGATCTTTAAAAGCTTTTATAACATCTTGGGGGTTGGTATGCTGAAATCTAAACTCCAAAGAACATGCCCTTACGTTCTTTCTGAGTAAGGCAGCAGAACGCGCGGGTGAGGAATTTAAAGCTTCAGTAGTTTTAACAGGAATATTCGCGAAAAAGTTTTCAAATTCCTGAGCTATTTCTACATCTGAGTTGATGGAGCCATTTGCAGTCTCTAAATTAAATTCAGTATTACGCTGTTTATTTCTACCTGTTTCATTATTTATTATTTGCCAGGTCGTTTTAATTTTATCATCAGCTGATTTTATTTTATTGCTAATATAAAGCGCTTTAGCTAATTTGCACACAGATTTAAAAGTTTTTGAATATTTTGAAACATACTGATCAAAGCTTGTATTATTCATTTGTTGCTTTAGGCCATAAAGTTCAAAAAGTTTTTCCCTGCTTTTACGAATACCTGGAGTAGCCCAATCACTAAATAAGAACGTTGTGCAAATAGTTTTAGTCTTTAGTGGGAAAGTGTTATTAAATTTCTTGTTTAATAGTGAGAAGAACTCGGCGTAGAACTCATTTGGGTCACATAAAATAAAATAAAATAAAATAAAAAAATAAAAAAGCCTTTTATTCTACCATATAAAATTTTCACTTCACATATTATATAATTATCATTAAAATTGTTGTTTATAAATAATAGTTAAATTAAAATTTATATTCGTATTATTTTTTAAATATTATATGTTTAATTTGTATTGAAATATGGAAAGATTAAAATATTAATTCGTGTAAGCATGCACTTAAAATTATGTATTTATGGAAGTCGCCTCTGCGGCGTAGGCCTCCCCCAACTTTCTCCATTTTTCCCTATCTCTGGCTTGTCTCCTCCAGTCTGGTCCACATCTTTCCTTAAATATATCTTCCCAGCGTTTCCGTGGCCTACCTCGTTTTCTTTTTCCATCTCTAGGTATCCATTCTATGATTTTCTTTGTCCACCTTTCGTTTTCCATTCTACAGATGTGCCCTGCCCATTTCCATTTCAAACTTCTTATTCTCTCCACTATGTCAGTTATTTTAGTTTTTCTCCTAATTTCCTCATTTGTAATTCTGTCGGATAATTTAATACCCAACATGCTTCTCTCCATTTTTCTCTGCATTACTCCGAGTTTGTGTTCTTCTTTTACCCGTAGAGACCATGTTTGGCATCCATATGTAAGGCCTGGAAGAATCGCTATCTCGTAAAGCTTTCTTTTCAAATACATGTTGACCTTGGTGTTTTTCATAATTTCTTTGAAACTCCAGTATTTTTTCCATGAAATTGCTATTCTCCTATTTATTTCTTTTTCCGTTTGGTCTTCAAATGAAATCGATTGTCCCAAATAGATGTATTCGTTTACATATTCTATTTGCTGTCCATCTATTATTATTTCTTCTTCAGATCCATTCGTTATAATTTTGGTTTTTTCAGCATTCATAGTTAATCCTACCTTCTTACTTTCTTTCGCAAGCTTTTGCAACATATTCTCTAGTTGTGTGGATTCTTCTGTGAATACTACGATGTCGTCTGCGAAGCGTAAATGGCTCAAGTATTCACCGTCGATTTTCACGCCTTTGTTATCCCAGTCCATGTTTCTAAATATTGTCTCTAGAACAGACGAAAATATTTTAGGTGACAGCGGGTCGCCTTGCCTGACGCCTTTTCTTATGGGAAAGGTTGGTCCTTCTGATTCTAGCTTTATTTTTGCCGAATTTTTGGAATAAATGCTATGAAGTAACTCGACATATTTTATGTCTATTCCTTGTTCTACTAGTGTCTTCCAAATTGCGCTGTGTTCCAAAGAATCGAATGCCTTAGTGTAATCGATGAAGCATAGGTATAGAGTCTTCCCATACTCTTTCACCTTCTCTACTATTTGTGTTACCACTTGGATGTGGTCAGTTGTTGAGAAGTGTTTTCTAAATCCAGCTTGTTCCCGCGGTTGATTTTCGTCTAGAGTGGTAGTAAGTCTATTTAACAGTATTTTTGAGAATACTTTATACAGGTTGGACATAAGGCTAATTGGTCTATAGTTACTGAGGTCGCATCTGTCTCCTTTTTTATGAAGAAGAGTTATTGATGATTGGGACCATTGCTTTGGAGTTTCCCTTTTTTGTAAAATGTTATTGAATATTATTTCCAGTGGCTGTTGTAAGGGTTCTGATAGAGACTTCAATATTTCATTTGTTAACTTGTCTTCTCCGGGTGCTTTGTCTTTTTTCTGACTTTCTATAGAAAAACCAATCTCTGATCTTAGTATTTCAGGCAGGGGTTCATCGACATAGGTTTTGTCTGATACGTACTGCGTGAAGCTGGATGTTTCTTGTGACGAGTAAAGATTCTGGTAAAAGTCAGTAGCTTCTGTTAGTATATCTGACCGCTTTGAAATAATATTACCTTTCTTGTCCACCATGTTTGTAGCCCATTTTGTTGTAGTTCGCAAATCTTTGTGTGCCTTTTTAATGGCTCCCTTATTTGATATGTATTCCTCGAAAACATTTTGCCTGTGTTTCCTTCTGTTGTTAGAGATCTCTTTATTTATTTCTTTACTTGTTTGAGCGATTTTTCTTTTAACTGCCTTTGTTCTTTTCTCTTTGTACAGTTGTTTTCTAACTTCTAGAAGTTGACGTGTTTGTGCACTTATCGGGTGTTTTTGTTTGTTCTTCTCGCATGGTATTTGTGCTAATAAGTGTTTCATACTTTTTTCGAAGTGATTATACTGGATTTGAACTTGTGAGGATATTTTGATCGAGTCAACAAGTTTATTTTCCCAGGGCATCCCGTCTTCTCTTGTTAATATTGCCAAGTTTCTTGTACAACGTGCGTTTATAGGTTTGCTAAAGCTCCTTTTTTTAGTGTTTCCCAAATTTATTTTGCACCGTATCATTCTGTGGTCAGTGTTAAAGTTAAGGTTTTTAATTATATCGAATGCAAATATATCTGAACCTCTGTTTGTTAAGATGAAATCTATTTCGTTATGGTGCTCTCCATTCGGTGATACCCATGTCCATTTTTTGTTTATTTTTGCTTTATACATACTATTCACGAATTTAAGGTTCTTCTCTGAAGCAAACTCTATCAACTTCTGCCCGTGTTTTGACCTTTTGCCGTGCGAGTATCTGCCGAATACAGTTTCCTCACCTTGTTGTGCTGTCCCAATTTGGGCATTGAAATCGCCCATTATAATGAGGTTTCTTGCATTCAAGGTCTCTATAGCGGTTTCTAAGGTTTCGTAGAAATCGCTTAACACAACTTCATCACATAATTCAGTGGGTGCATAGACTTGGACTATGGACCACAAAGTATTATCAGACATTTTTAACTCAAGGGTCGCAATTCTGTCTGAGAAGCAGTTAAAACCAACGATGTTCTTTTTTAGGCGCTTTTTTATGATAAACCCTACTCCACACCTTCCTTTTGTTGCCTTACTATTGTAAAATATGAAATCTGGGTATTCTTCTATACTTTCTTTGTTTCTTCTTGTTTCGCATAATCCTATAACATCCCATAGTAGACAGTGTTTACATTCGGCTCCGTGTTTCATAATTGTTTAAAAATGTTTGAAGTGAATATTTTGCGCTGAATTACTACTAAAGTGAAGATACAATCAAGGAAAAGTGACTAATAAAATAGACGGAACTAATAAACAAGTGGATTAAGTGGAATTAGAGTGGAACTCAGAGGCGCTCAAAACTGACAGTTAAAACAAAAATTGTATGTAACTATGTTAGTGTTATGAACAAACGGAACTATATGGAACTAAACGTGTATTGTGAAAAGAACTCAGAAGTTTACAATTGCATCAGTGGAAATAAATATAAATCACGAATTATATAGTCAAATCTGCATAATCATCGCAAACCGATTGAAAACAGCGCCATCTATCGACATTGTGTTACACCACCTATCAAACATTGTCTATACGTCAATAGAATCGACCCACAGTACCAGAAGTGTCAGAAACTTCAAATTCACCACAGCTTTGTAAACACATCAACAGAGGTCACTACTTATGTACATGATTTTGCCAATGTTAAACGTAAACAAACGTACTTAACCAAAGAACACGATCACGGAACAGATTCAGTGTAAAACAATTTATAAATACAATAATGGAAGCACAAATGCAAATGGAAGCCTTTTTTGAAAGAATACAAGAGAAATTAGATCAGCAAACGATTATTATATCTGAAACAGTAACAAAAAATGTTTTCGAAAAATTGGATGAGAAACTAACATCAGTTATGGAAGAAAATAAAACTATGAAGACTGAAATAAAAACCCTGCAAGGAAAGATAAAACTTTTAGAGCAAGAAAAGAAGAAAAATAATATTGTAATATCCGGCATACAGGAACGACAGCATGAAACAACAATCAATACTATGGAAGTAGTCGAAGACCTTTTCCAATCAAACTTAGGCATTAAAATTACCCCACAAGAAATAAACAAAACATATAGACTTGGAAAGAAAACGCAAAACAATGCGCGTCCAATTTTGGTAAGCTTAACTACAAACTGGAAGAAAAATGAAGTACTTAAAAACAAAAAGAAACTGCCTAAAGACATATATATCCAAGAAGATTTTTCAAAAGAAGTTTTAGAGACTAGAAAGAACCTACAGTCTCAGCTGAAACAGGAAAGAGAGAAGGGTCATGTCGCATACATAAAATACGACAAACTAATAGTGAAGGAGAGTACCAATCCTGATAAACGAAAACGAGAAGATTCAGTCTCTCCATTGGCTGAAAACCGCTACATTGAGTTGAACGAAAATAAAACAAATGTACATAAAAGTACAAAAAAACCAAACACTAGAAATATGCTCGACTACTTATCGAAACCAACTCAAGATTAACAATTAATTTCCCTCCCTACTTATTCTCCAAGCCGGCTGGTCCCCGTGGAGAATTACGACCAAAACCCCCCAAACTACAACCCTAGGAAAAAGGCAATTTCAAGCCACCTACATGTCGCGAGTTTGAACGTTAGAACTCTACTCTCTGAAACAAGGATTACAGAACTGAATCATGCTATTGAAAATTTGGGTCACATACGTTACTAAAACTCTGAACACATAATGTACTGGCCAAAGAATTATTAAATTTCTCTAAATTTTTACATGTCATCGGTCTAAACCTAATTTTAATTTTTTGTAAAGGCATGTAGGAGCAAAATGTTATTGTTTGTCCACTGTGATCAGATGGCAACTTATTTACAATTTGTTTGTGTAAGTAATCACAGTTACAAAAAATATTATCAATACAAGTGGCAGAAGAAGCTGTCACTCGGGTTGGTTCATTGAAAACATTTGACAGACCAAATGACCTAAATAGACTTAATAATCTGACAGTATTTGAGTTATTTTCAAATAAATTAATATTAAAATCACCACATATGACTATTGACTTACTACTAGTACTAAGTTTCTTTAACACATCTTCCATTACAGAATCAAATACAGATAGGTTCTGGTAACTTGGAGGTCTGTAAACGCATACTATAACATGCGTATCAAGCTCAACACAGGACAATTCAATAGTGTGTTCAACAGACAGCCCAATGATGTCTTTTCGTTCTTTCGATTTAATAGATTTTCTAACTAATATTAAAGACCCGCCATGTATCATACGTTTTCGGGTGAAAAAGCTAACTACACAATAATTTTCATAGTTAATTGACATTATTTGATGATCTTTTAACCAATGTTCTGTTAAACAAATTACATCAAACTTGGTATATTCCAAAAACAATTCTATTTCAAGTAATTTGGAAGAGCAACCTTGGATATTTTGGTTAAACAGTTTTAAAGTATGTTGCACTCCCTTTGGTTTTTTATTATTATGAGTAAAAGTGCCAGAAGATACCTTTTTATTATTCTCTAACAATAATTGGTTATTTGACGGGGTAACTTCTGTTGTCTTACAAACTAGTTTAAACAGTTATCTGGAGCAATCTCCACCACTACAGCTGAAGTGTCTAAAATGTCCATATGAGTTCCAGCAGAAAGAGAATACTCTTTCTGATTGGTACTGCCCTCCATAGATGTTGGTATAATAGGTGGATCCTCCTTCGTACAACTTAACAATTCATAATTCATATCTATGTTGTTAGTATAACTAGACAACACAGACTCGTCACTAACACTAGTATTTGTTATATTATCTATAACCTCATTAATATTATATGCTATCAACATAGCAATCATTTGTCTACATTCCCAAGACAGAGATAAAGTTCTCTGAGTTAACTTAAAACCACTAACAAATTTATTAGTGTCAAAATACAATAATTTGTCACTATGACAACATGTCAGCCTGTGAATAGTATTATTCAACTTATAAATATAATAATTTTCATGATCTGATAAAGTATCAGAGTAAGGTAAAGCACACAACATTAGCTTTCCTATATTTAATTTTAATAAGGTGTCTACACCATCCACTATGTCCTTTCTGGTAATACCAGTACTATACCTAATAACAAAACCATTGTTGAATAATTATCTAGGTTGGTGTTTGCAATTCTTTTAATCATTTGTTTAAAACTTATGTTATGGTAACTATGATTGGTGAAACTGTGGCTAAGGTAATTAAGTAAAATTTTGCCAAAGCCTGAACCTAATTCGTCACAAAAAAATATTGACTTATTATTATTCTGCATATTAACACTGGGCTCTGCTGGAAGAACTAACAGCGGGGGAGACAAGTCAAGGTGAGGCTGAGAAGGTGTTGGTTGGTTGGCACAGCTGCATGAGAGGTTATCAGTCAGAGACTCATACCTCTCAGCATTGCACTTCACCAAATCAAGTAGTTCCCCAGCCTCAATCAATCGCTCACTTAGTTCATGTTGTGAAGTCTCATATTTCTCAAAAATATCCTTCAGCAAGCGCTCCTTTTGTAGAATATCATTGTATAGGAGCTTAGTATCGATGTCATACTTTTCCCTACATTCATCTAATTCAACAGTACAAGTACTTAAACTTTTTGAAAGGATAAGACGTTCCTTTCTAAGGGAAAGATTTAATTTTAAGAGATCTTGTTTTTTAATTGCTCTCTGTGACTGTTTAATTAATTTCTTAATTTTAATATATTTCTTTAATTTATTATGACTCATAACAATAGGACACAATGGCATGGTATCGTCACCAGTCAAATCTATTGTAACAGCTGGCTCACACACTGATTTTGATTTACCATCAACCAATTCATAAAATAGGTTATTGGTGTTAGCAACCTGTTCACTGACCTTGACAGACTCTGAGAGAGATAAGGCCTTATGGGCCTCACATAGTTTCTGTTTAAGTTCTGCAATTTGGTTCAAAGCCAGTTCGTGGGTGTCACTGCACACTTGAAATGTTGACACTTGATGTTGTAGTTGACTGTGCTGCTTGGTTAAGTCCATATGTAGTATGTGTAGCTGAGCCAGCTCACTTTTAAGGAAGGTGTTCTTAGCGTTAATATTTTCCACTTCCACTTCGCTGTCTTCCCTTTCCTGGAGCAATTGTTTGCATTCAGTTTGAGATGCTTTAAGCTCCTTCAAGGTAGCGCTCAGCTTCGCTTCCATCTCCTTGATAGTAGCTCTGCGGGTCATCATTTTGAATGTTTGTCAGTCACCTGGAATGTGTGAAGTTATGCAGCTAAATAACAGTGCAAGAAAAGATGTTCTAATATGTGGATAAGTAGGAGGTAGTTGGAGAAAAAGTAAATAAAGTAATTTATTATGAAAAAGCTAGATACATTTAGATAAACTATTACAGTTAGATAAAGTTAATTAGAATTAGATGGGAAAATTAAACAGAAAATAAATACTATAAGAAAACACTGCTTTCCTTGTTACTAACTTAATTAGGTACAAAGAAACTTGATTTTAAGTGAAGAATTTGTAACACAGTACAGAATTAAATTATAAAGTAGAAACCCGTACTATGCTTATTTTGTTTAGTATAATATGTAGTGTTGTGTTTATTGTCTGGGCGAATGTTTTCGTCATCAATTTTACTTCCACTAGTTGTCAAGCAAAAGGAGACATAAACCGTGCCAGTGTGTGATGGACGTAGCTCAGAGACCTGAGCAGTATTTTGTGATGTTCAGTAGTCTATCAATACTAACTACAATCATATAAATAAAACAAAATACTCCCCGGGACTGAAGATAGTTTGAAATCCGTCACCATTGAGGCGTTGAGTTGACAGCTGGTTTCATATCCTTTTTATACGAAGTTTTCGCGACAAACAACACTGTTTATTCACTATATATATTACGTAATACCTAGGTTCGACTAATTTACACTAATATAACACATTTAAAACAGTTTTAATAACTAACTAAATTAATTATCCTAGAGACCGTTTTTTTGACGACCGGCTACCAGTGTTGCCAGCTCCAAAAAAAAAAAAAACGGCGAACCCGCCACTACTGCCGCCGTCACCGCTGCCACCGTCATCACTGCCGCCTTCACCACTGCCAGTATCACCATCACGGTCGGATTCAGTAGCTGTGATGATGGCGACACCACCAGCTGGTGCAACGCGAGGGAGAGGAGGTAGAAGATGTGGTATATACAAAATCAAAATCAAAAGTCATTTATTCAAATTAGGCTGAGAATCAGCACTTTTCGAACGTCAAAGTACATGAGACAGTCCCCCAAAACGCCCACCCTTCACCACTTCCTAGTGCTTTAGCTGGGAAGAAGAAGTGGCGGAACAAACTCCCCAGCAGCACAGCTGTCTGTTTAGTCGGATAGACTTGATTCTATACATACATAGGCAAAGTAATCAACATTACGAGACACAGAACTTAAAAAAAAATCATTTATGTCAGCTAGCCATGCTAATATACCAACAAATAAAGTGAAAAATTAACTCAAGCACAAAAAATAAAAAGTAAACAAAGCATATACCAAAATAAAAGTCTCCTGGTATAAATGGCGTGATAGCTTACATAAGCAATGCTGGATTATGTTTACAAATGATAACCTAGGACCATCGACGTAAAATAAATAAACAAGTAGGTAATTATTAGCACCAATAACAAAATCATGGTCAGCAAGACGACCAGTCACCACAAGCAGCACCCGTTCACGAGCATAACGCAAAGATCAGCCATTACCCGCCTCGCCATATTTGAGGGAAAGAGGTAACCCGATCCCCAACTTATAATATAATTTTATTCATCAGTTATTAGTCATAAAATAATTTTATTTATGACAATGTTTTCTTTAGGTAAATAATCATTTGTTACCCAGTAGCCAGCACACTTCGCCTTGATCATGTAAGCGCTGCATGAAATTTTGTATTGGACACTGATTCCATATATGGGAATCATGGCTGGCTCCCCCGAAGGACGCATCAATATATTGAATGCGTAGGTCAGCATCACAAACCTAAAAGTATAGTAAATGTTTAAATTACCTAAATAAAGAAAAGAAAGAAAGAAAAAACGTTTATTTGCGGTAAACATGACGCAAAAACCAGGAACACACAAAAAATAATAAAAAAAAAGATTGAGGGAAACATGCGTCACATCCACACAAAACGGCTATCGCTCAGCATTTTGCTGCAACTCTATGCAAGACAGAGCCCCAGCGCTGGTTTTCAGCGACAACCGGCTTTGACGTAATGACGTCGCCCGGTGCATCAAACAATTAACATCGGACTTATAGAAAATTAATAGAACTAATGTGAATGTGATAGAAATTATACAAGAATATAAAGAAAACAAAAATATAAAAAGGAAATAGACAAAAGTGCTACGAGAATATCATCCTCAATAAACATTTTACTCTTTATGTAGTGGCAACATTTCGAAGCGTCATCCATAGACAAAATGTGCGTGTGCGACTTAAAAATGATGTAAGAAATTACAAAATGGCCAATGATCTAATGTGATAATATTATGTAATAGTTGTGTGTCAGTGCCGTAAGTCAGTGTTTTAAGTGTTTATGAGTGAATGTGAAAGATGAGATGGGCCCAATAAAAGACGAAACAAAACCTTGGAATCTGCGGGGTGACCCGACATGCCAAGCACTATTTATATGGCGTATTTAAAAGGTCCGAGTTAGTGGGCCGCCGTACGGCGAACTGCGGCCAGGGGACGAAGCCCTGGTGCCACTCGCCACGCCACCTGACGGGGGCGTCGCGACTTCCAACAGCAAAAACAAGAAGGTATGGAACAAATGGAATGGAAGTTATGAGTTATAAAATAGAAATACAAAATAAACAATACGATTACTGGAATTCAATTTGAAAATAAACAAACAGTAGGTAAGTTTTGGTAGAGCAGCTATAATTATAATTCTATTAGTTCTAGCTTAGGTTGTAATATAGTAAATATAGTATACACTGATCTTATATTTATTGGTGGTATTGAAATTTTAAAAAGAATAGGTATAATTGGTCAATATAAGATTATAATTATGTACTTACAATCAGTACGTTCAGGCTATGGTACAGTTTTCTGTTGAAGTATGCTTCCTCATTTTCATGTGGACGGATTATGGCAACATGGGTTCCATCAATGCATCCCATCACACCAGGAAATTGAAAAACATCCATAAATCTGAAATCAAATAACTAGGTTATTCATTACTAGGGTCATTCCGTGGTTTTGTGCAAAAAGCAATTCCAGACGAATTTACCCATGAATTTATTAGAAAAAGTGAACTGATTTTCGCTTAGAGAATAAAGACATAATAACTTTAAAAGTAGTTCGCTAATATTACATTTTTTTTATTATATATTTAAAAAAAAATGTAAAACTGTCTGAAAAATCATTCCTCTCCGTTTCCAAATTGGGACTTCGGTAGATCTTTCGATGTTTATTTTTCTATATTTGTGATTATGACTTTAACTGATACGCAATATTAAAGCTAAAGGCCTGAACTACAATTTATGTATTTTTATTTTCAATTTATTGCAATCTATTTATGTAAAAAGCTTCTTTTTCGAAATGTCACAAAAAAAAATTCATTACCATCCGTACACAGAAACTTCTTAATTTAAGAGAATACGAGACGGTCTCCGATACGATTTCCGTCAAAACGGGTTTATACTGGTCAGTCGGCCCTGGCAACAGAGACGAGTGGACGTGCGCGTGTTGTGGATAAAATTATTTACGATCTTCGAATTGTAACCAGTGTTTCGTCTATAAATCAGCTCATCACCTTCCTTCGATTTCACAAGGTACCGTAATAATTAAATTATTATAAATACGTAATATGTCTATCTTTTAAAGCCATATTCGTCCTGTTTTAAAATCAAATTTTGAATGTATTCTACAACAAAGTTATTAATATCAATTGTGAATTTTTTCATTCATCTCCTCTACATTACCTTCCGTTCCGTCCATTTTTTTGCGGGAAGGTAATGAACAGTTTTGGAAGGAAATGAAAAATTCTTATTTTAATTTAAAAATAATTGTGTTCCAGTATGTATAGTGTCTGTGTGTATTATCTACATGAGACATGTTTTTTCGTATAATTTACTAAGTATTAATTTTATAAATTTCAGCATAAATATGGGTAAAACTCGTAAAAAGTTGACAAGAGAAGAAAAATTAGCTAAAGATCGGATACGTAAACGAGAAAAATATGCTCACATAAAAAACAATCCTGAATTGTATTCCCTACAGAAAGAAAAAGAAAGAAACAGGTACTTAATAAGAAAAGAGAAGAATAAGATCTGTAGCATTAAAGACATGACTCCTAGAGCACAAAGGGAACAACGAAGGCGTTGGCGGAAAAATTCCCAAAACTATCTAAAAAATAAGGAAAAAGCAAAGACTAGAGAGAATATTGGTGGAAAACTCACCACCCCAGAGTGAGTCAAATTGTTGTGTTAATGTGGAACCCCAAATACCAGATCCTTTGACGGTAGCTGAACCAGGACCAAGTACAATCAAGCATAGTAAGTCTACACAATTATCTAAGTTTAATAATATTTTAAGACGTATACGTTATAATCATATGAAGACAGTAAAGATATTGAACGGTAGGATTAAAAAACTAGAAAGAGAAAAAGACGTATTACGTAAAAGAAGTAATATAACTCAAAAAGTCTGTGATACTATAGAAAAAAAGGTAGATGAAGTATTGGTATTCGACCAGATAAGAAGGAAGCAGTAAAAAAACAACTGCTTTTCAGTGAAACTATATCCCAAAATTTGCAAAATACCTATAAAACAATGACTAAAAAAGACAAAAGAAATTTTGTAGACACGGTTATCAAAATAACGGTAAATTAAGGAAATATAAGTTACTTCATAAATTGCCATTTTCCCGAAGAAAGAAGAAAACAGCTACTGTGGAAAATAAACAAATATTGTTAAATAAAATCCACTCATTCTTTGAAGAAGATACAAACAGTAGAGTTGCAGCGGGGAAAAAGGAATTTATAAAAAAGAAAGGAGTGAAGAAACAGAAGCGTTACCTGAATGATAATTTAAAGAACTTGCATGAAAATTTTTTAAAGGAGCAATGTAGTGTAAGCTATTCGTCCTTCTGTAAGTATAGACCCTATTGGGTAGTCTTTCCTAAAGTAGACCGAGACACTTGTCAATGCAAATTACATTCTAATGTTAATCTTTTAATTAGGGCTCTTAAAAATGCCCAAATTATCTCTGAAAGTTCGGGAACTCATGTTATAAATAGTCTCTGTTGTGATGTAAAGCAAAAATGTCTCGAACGTTCATGTGAATTTTGCGCAAATAAAGTTTTGAACTATCATGAATTTAAAAATGTCCTATATTGATATAGGCAAACTTGGCTATTGTCACGTCTATTACGAGGAAATCGATCTGCCATGCGAGAAAAGAGTAGAGGGTTGGACCTTAGGAACATTGGATTTTCTAATATATAAAGTGAAGGTAATGTCATGATTTTGTATTTTTTGAAATAAGGTTTGCAACTCTGAGTGGTTTCAAGTTTGAACATCGACCTAATGCAACGCTTCTGAGTTTTAAATATAAATTCACGGTCCGTCGAGTTACCCCAAAATATAACGCCGTATCTCAGAACGGACTCCACCAAGCCGTAGTATGCGGTGAGCAAAGCATCTATACTAACTACTGCTGCCAGTTTATATAGAGCATATGCTGAGGTACTACCGGCTACTACTGGGTGGTGGTCTACTTTTTGTTATTATCGGATAATTAGTTTTAGTTTTTTTTACCACGATATTTTTTGAACAATTATTTTTATTACTTTCTGCCAGCCTATTTGCAACTTGAATTAGTGGTTTATTCCCTTTCCTTAACATATTTTTTATAATGTGGAGCATATTCTCAAACGGATACGAATTAAATGTGTTAAGAGGGCCAAATTTACGGACTTCATCAGTAACATGTACTAAATTATGAATATTACTTGTAACGTAGTTACCGTAAAATGTTTTGAAGTTTTCTACAAAGTGTAATAATAGTTGCTCAGAAAGATCTAGTAGTGAGCTGTATTTTTGAAATGAGAAAATAGTAATTGCACAAAAAAGTAATAAAAAATGTTCATAGGGTTCTTTTGACATCACTTCAGGTAGAATTATGATACTTAGGTAATAAAAAAAAGATCTGAATTCCACTGCTTTCCAATGAAGCAGCTCATCTAACCCTCGTGCGGATCTATGGATTTCAGAAGGATGTTTACAAGCCCGTAAAAAATCTGTAACTTTTTGCGTATCTGAAGCCCTCCATTTGGTCAAAAGCTTTTCAAAATTACCATCGCGCCATCCCACTAGTAAACGTTTCATAACTCCCAGATCAATAAGATGCAGTGAATCAGAAATTGGGAAATCTTCAATCATATCGAAAGGTAATCCTAGAAGGGGTGTGTCTGTTTTGTGATGTTGTCCATAGTTTCTTTGTCTAAATTCATTATCCGTTCTCTTGGGACATCTTGAGTCTGGAAATATCACTGTATGAGACTTGTGGGAGTAGTCGCCTACAGTTACACATTTTAAACAACCATGCTTCCCGTTGAAATTGCATACACCTGAAAATAAATGCTCACGTTACACATGCTCGAATAATTTTATCAACTGACATATTCAAAAAACGTGACACAATTGGCCTTCAGGATTATATTGAATTACTGTACACTTAGTTTACAAACGAATCATCATCTTTGTGGAACTAATAAGTATGTAATGCGTGTGTGTGTTCGAGCGTGCGTTTGTATATATCGCACACCTAGATGAAGGGTAGCACAACTCAAAATAATCCAAAATTGAGTTATTGCAATTATCGGAATCAGCGCCGAAAACTACATAAACTCCAAAGACACCTGTGTACAAACTTCATTCCTAAAAAACTAGATGGCGCTGTAAGTCAGTCTTTCTGAGTAGCTCCACGGTCACCCCCCACCAACAACAGTAACGCATCACCAGTTACGACATGTCAGCCGCAGGGGAATATGCTGTCAACTCGCACAAAGACTAAATTATTTCGACTTAGTTTTGTATTCGTGGCAAACCGCAGTAATAAAGCGTGAATTATTTTGAGTTGATTTTGTATTCGTGATTGAATCGGTCTTGTTTCTTGGGTGTTCTTCAAACTATTTCCACTTATACCAGTATTGTTGACGAATGTAAGTAATTTTTGTTTTACTAACTAATAATAGTTTAGTGTTGGTGAAATTATTTGGAACTATTTGAGTTGGTCTGTTATTGCTGGTTAAATTTAAATTCGCTCTTATTCTAAAACAATAAATGCTATTGTTTATTTTGTTATAGGAATATTTAGAGTTGCCTTTGTATTTTTGAAACTGATTTAATAAATTTTAATTCTTTAATAAAATACTGCAATTTATAAACTTTTTTGAGTTAATTTGGTATTCGTGAATTTTATTAACTTCGTATTTTTTTGCTACAGATGATGAGGGGCCGTGGCCTTTTACTTCTACAGAAGGTGATGGAGACCAGTTCAAATGAGCCTGAACGCAGTCATGTGGAGAAACAACTCCAAGAGAATTCCACAACACCTTCAAATACCACCATGGTGATGGAAGAAATCTCTGAAAATGGCACCATGGAGTCACAAAAGAATCCAGCAACGTTAGCACCACCATCAGCCAGCACCCAGGTGAAACCATCGTACTATATTTCTCCGGTTAACAGCGAATGTAGCGATTTAGACGATTCAGATGCGGATCCGCCCTTCAACCCACCTCCCAAAGAGAGCTACCGTCCATCACTCGTCGTTCCAAGAAAGAGGTATCGATCCTCCAGTACTACCTCGTCTTCCAGTTCTAATAGTCCCAACAAGACTACACCACCAACTCAACTCTGCAACTCCGTGCCATCTACCATGCCGGATTCTGCCAATCTTTTAAACGACAATCCGGTTACTGAACCATCCACCTCTCAACCGATCATAGACCAGTCTGCTGATCCTGAAAGCCTACAAAGAGGTAAAAAAAAGACAAGAAAAAGATCTCGTTCCTCCAGCTCCTCCTCTAGTTCTAGCTCATCCTCTAGTAGTTCCAGCAGCTCTTCAAGCAGCAGTAATACAGAAATAGGTAGTAACTCTGTGCCGTCTGCCATGCCGGATTCTCCCAATCTTTTAAACGAAAATCCACCTGTTGAAGCTTCTACTTCTCAACCGATCATAGACCAGTCTGTTGATCCTGACAGCCTTCAAAGGGGTAGGAAAAGAACAAGAAAACCAGCTGGTTGGCTCACAAATCTTAAGAAATCTCGTCGAAATACCGGAAAGGCTTATGTAAGTTCAACTAATAAGAGAGTCCCTGAAAGAGCGGTTAAGCCTCCATGCCACGATAATTGCAAATTGAAATGCAAATCTAAAATAAGTGAAGTATTACGCAAATCTTTGTTCGACAAATTTTGGGGACTAGGCGAACTTCAACGGCAAAGAGAGTTCATTGTAAGGCACACACAAGAGATTAAGCCTAAATATAGATACAGCAGTACCCAAAATTTTAGGGCACTAAATTCTGCATTTATTTTTGAAGTTGAAGACACTCGTATTAGAGTCTGCAAGACTTTTTTTAAAGCTACACTAAACATAAGCGACCAATGCATTAGGACAGCTCTTTCAAAACGACAGGAGGGCGGTTTCATAGAAGATGACCGGAGGGGTAAGCACGGACAGCATTCCACCATAGATAATGAAATAAAAGAAAGTGTCGTCACTTTCATTAAGTCTATCCCCAGAATAGAATCTCATTACCTTCGAGCACAAACAACGAGAGAATTCATTCCAAGCGAAAGATCACTTGCGGATCTATACCGAGATTATAAAGATCTACGCGAAAATGAATGTTTACCATTTGCTTCGTCATCAACTTTTAATCGTATTTTTAATACACAGTTTAATATTTCGTTTCACATCCCCAAAAAAGATGCGTGTGATCTTTGTGAAACATTCAAAAATGCTATCGGAGAAGAACAACAAAAACTGCGTGAGGCTTATGACCAACATTTGAAAGAGAAAGTGTTGTCCAGATCAGAAAAGGAAGCTGACAAGAAAAGGACAGATGTAGTTGTTGCAGTTTACGATCTCCAAGCCGTGATGCAATTGCCAAAAGGGCAAGTATCCTTGTTTTTTTATAAATCTAGAATTAATTGCCTAAATTTCACGATTAGTGACTTGTATGCAAAAGATGTAATATGCTTCTTTTGGGACGAAATCGAAGGCAAACGTGGTGCTGCGGAAATTGGATCCTGTGTACTGCAATATATACAAATGGTTGTTGAGAAAAGTACATCGGGTACCGAACTGGACCTTATATTTTATAGTGACAACTGCTGTGGTCAGCAAAAAAATAAATATCTGCTGTCTGCCTACGCATTTGCTGTTGCAACCATGAGAGTAAACTCAATTACTCATAAATTTTTGATTCGTGGTCATTCGCAAAATGAAGGCGATAATGTGCATAGCGTTATCGAAAAACAAGTTAAACGATACACTAAATCAGGCCCGATATACTGTCCACAACAATACGCGACTTTAATAAGAACAGCTAAAAAGACTGGGAAACCTTATCATGTGGAAGAACTTACACATGACAAGTTCTATGATCTGAAAGCCCTTCAAGAAGAATGGGGAAACAATTTCACTGTTAATGTTGACAGAGAACAAATAAAATGGCACGATATCAAACAACTTCGCGTTGAAAAGCAACAACCAATGTCATTTTTTTATAAAACTTCTTATGAAGAGACAGTTTTTAAAAAAGCGTTTGTAAGAAATCAAAGACGCACACAAGATCACCAATTTTCTCCAACTTTGACACAAGCGTATTTGCAAAAAATACCATTGGGTGCCAATAAAAAGCGGGACATTACGGAACTAATTGATAAGAATATTATTCCACAGAGTTACGTCAATTCTTATTACAAAAATGCACTAGATTTATAGAATAAAAATTACGCGAAGAAATTTCTTCCAAACAATACCTACATACATAGGTGTATGTCGGTATTGTTTGGAAGAAAATCTGAATACTTATGTTTTTATGTTTTTTGATAACTATAGATAATACTAAAAAGTCTGATTTAATTAAGTAAAACAGTTTACAATTCTGTCGGTGAGCCTGTAACAATACTATTATAGTTTTAGATGCCTATAATAGATATTAGGTAAAGGTTGAAAATAAAAGTCTGATTTAACTAATAAGTTTAATCCTCTCGATGAGACTGATAATAATAGAATAGTTAAGTGTTTTAGATGCCTTTATTAATGTTACCTTTTTGTTGTAGTTTTTTTTGGTTATTTAAGTTAAGTGAAAACAGATAATTGTTGGTACCTAGTACCCACATTTCTCATGCCTGTTATGTTGAGTAATAAGTACGTGTTTTTGTAACTAAGTCATTCTTAAAATATCTTCCAAAGACTGTGCTATTTATAAAAAAATATACTACTTTTCCTGTAGTTTATAGACTTAATGGTCTAGTACTGATTAAAGAGAACTTAATACCTAAATTATAAGAAAAATGTCTACTTTGTTAAACGTTTTACTAACCTGTTCAAAGTTTAATGGATCTCAAATTAGAATAATGTAAGGTGTTCATTCTATTTTCCGAACAAGTGATGTGTTTTTGATTATCTTTATTTGTTTGTTACCTTAATACAAAATAAAGATGTGTCTTAATTAAATATAATGTTTTACTTCATTATTATAATAATTATACAAATAATAATTTAGATACACTACTCTTTATGTAAAGATTTAAAAAAAATATATTCACATTAAGACAGGATTAATTTAAAAAAAATCACTAATATGAAATCAATTTGAGTTGATAAAAATATTGAACAATGATTTAGTCACGATTACTAATATAACACGAAAAAAAATAATTAAAAATGTATACGTGTATTTGAAGGTAAGTAATTGATCAAATTAATATCTTAGTAAAATAATATACAACCTCATCCAACAATCATTTAAATCGGTCAAATAGAAAACGAGTAAAACGTTTTTTGCTGTTCCTGAAAAAAGAGGTATTTTGAGTTGTGCTACTCTTAATCTAGGTGTGCGATATGGTCTAGTAGTAACGTTTAAACGATCTATATTTTAGACTTACAAAATTACCTTTTATGAAAGCCCTCGCTGGCGAATCACATATAAAGCATCTTATTTTTACAGTTACAATCTTTTCTTCACCTTCTTTAACCATGTGGATGCCATTTTCGTTTTCATCTCTGAGATAAAGTCTTCTAAATACTGATTCAGATTTTTTGGTTTGCCAGAACCATAGTAAATTCCAACAATGAGTGGTCGTATATCAGTTCTTTCATGTATATTACAAAGAATGGGCCAAAATTCTTTTTTGGAACTTTTAAAAATTGGCAACCCGTCAAAATTGAAATTAAGGTTTATCATATCTGGCAAGTCCAGCCAAACATTTAAAATATTGGTAAGTGGTTTCGTGAGGCCGTTATACCAGTATTCTCCGCCTTCAATTTCTTTAATTACGATATTTCTAGGAGTTTGCAATAAAGTCCTAGGATCAACTGGTACAGTTCCAGGAAATCGTTGATTAATGACGTTTAGTAGGTCTTTTACAGCCTCTTGAGAAATATTTTTACTCACAGCCCATTCTCTGAGGTTATTGCGAAAATCAGAATTTTTATTAAATTCTGAGTTTTCTGCTAAATCAGTAGACCTTGAATCACTATCAAATTGTACAGTCTGTGATTGAGATGCAAAGTTGTCACACATATAACTCTCGTTATCTGCACCTAAAGTTGGACCCGGTCTATTTGTTTGAATCACTAATCCTGATGGTGATGCAAAATCATCGTATACAGAACCCTCTTCAACTGTATTGGTCGCACTTGACCCGGGCCTATTTGTATCAGTTGTCAAACCCTTTTCTATTACTGCACAGATACTATTTTTATCTTTACATATTCTCGTGAACACTTTCTTCTTATTCCTCCCGTTCTTTTTCTTTTTTTCCATGAATCATTTACGCTTTTGTTATTATTTTTCTGACGAGGCATATTGTTGATGCAGCATTTATCAGTTTTGTCACAAAATGGTGAAATATCTGGATATAAACATACGATATCTTCAACTAATCAGTTATTTGCTGCTTAAGATACCCACATTTGTAACTGATATTGTTTTAAGCTGAACATAAAGATAATTGTACGCTTATAGCGCTGTAAGTTAGGTAAAACAAGGAGTTTAATTTCAATTATGCAGAAGTCACCTGTGTAAAGAAGAAAAAATCTAAAATATTCAGCATCTGAATAAATTAGTACCATTTCGTACACTATGCAGCTTAAAGAAAATATTTCGTCTAATATTCAGCGTTTTGCTGTGTAACTGCTTTGCTTAAATGTATTATACAGGACAATGCAAAAACTTCAGCTACTGTGCAGATAATAGCTGTTTCAATTACTTTTATTTGAATATCGCTTGTTTAGCAGATTCTACTCTTGATTACTATTCAGCTAAAAAAAATACCGCGAACTTTATACAGAATTTAGTAAGCTTACAACATTATTTTAATTTAAGAACTCTCTTATTCAAAATAAAGCCATAACATCAGCTAAAATACAAAAGTAATAAAGCTTGACACTGCTTATTGTGGTAAATTTTCGCTACTATCTGGCGTATGTGTTGGCTGGGAAGCCACGGTCATCGGCATCCCAAAACTTGGCAAGCCCAAGACCGAGCCCACGAGCTACCGCCCCATCAGTTTACTGAATTCGCTCGGTAAAATCAACGAGAGACTTATTTATAAGCGACTCAGAAATTTTGTCGAGACGAAAGGCCTCATTCCCGACGAGCAGTTCGGTTTTAGAACCCAACACTTGTGCGTGCAACAGGTCCACCGCATCGTAGAAGACATAAGCGCTGGCTTCCAGCGCGGTACGTTGACCGGTGCAGTATTCTTCGATATAGCGAAAGCCTTCGACAAAGTCTGGCACAACGGCTTATTATATAAGCTGTACAAACTCGGTGTGCCTGACCGTCTCTTGCTTATCCTACGAGACTTCTTGTCGAACCGCACCTTTCGTTATCGAATAGAGGGAGCAATTTCATCCCCCCACCCCACCGGCGTCCCTCAGGGCCCCGTGCTGTCCCCTCTCATCTTCACGCTATTCACTAGCGATATCCCCAAACGTAGACTGGCAAAGTTGGCACTGTTCGCCGACGACACAGCCATTTACTACGCTGGGAAAAATCCCGACGCGATAGCCTCCAGGCTCCAAACCGCAGTCAATGTTCTTGGCGCGTGGTTTAGAAAGTGGAGGATCGAAGTCAATCCCGATAAAAGTCAAGCGGTTCTCTTCTCGATACCGAGACACAAACCCGACCCCCCCCTGGCCCATCTCCATGTTTGGCAAGCCTATCCCTTGGGAGAAGCAAGCTAAGTATCTAGGAGTGATTATGGATCAGCACATCACCTTCTCTGAGCACATCAAGAAGGCGCGCTCACGCGCCGCCTTCGCTCTGGGAAGGTTGCACTCTGTTCTAAATGCACGCAGCAAGTTGTCACTAAGGTGCAAGTTGCGAATATACACGGCGCACATACGTAGATTTCTAGGAATTAGGCGGCCATAAGTCGAAATTCCAATAATCGACTAATGACAAACAATTTTCCTGGAATAGTAGACTACCTGACGAACAATAGCCAACCCCACCCACATCCCTCGACTGCGCGAGCGCGCTCTGCATTACTAGTCGAAACTTGATTGTCGCACTTACTGCACGTGAAAGTTCTTGACGCCCTTTTCGTATATCATTTTCTTCGGTGAATATTTTATGTGTCGTGTCATATTTGCTTGTTTAAGTGATGGATACCAATAATACAGGTAAGCCTTTATTAAATTAATATGAAATTGTATTAAATATATTGTCAATAAATGACTTAATGAGCCGTCAATAATACCCTTTTTTTGAAATGTTTTTTCTTTATTTTTCAATTTCAATCGAAAAAAAACTTTACTTCCGCACCTTTCCGAGTTACATTTTTGATTTCATTATATAGTATAAAGTCTTATAAAGAAAACTGCTTAAAATCAGCTGCTAGTTTTTGCTAGTTTTAAAAATAAACGAGTTTGAATTTTTTTTTGACAAAAATAGGAAAAAAATCGGATTTTATGTTTTTGTGTTAATATTATTTTTTTATTGTTATAGGTTCACCTGGCTGCTCGGGGGTGAAAATGTTGACTCGTAAATACCTCTTCGATAAAATGAACGAGCAACATTCATTATCGATAAATGAAAAAATTAAATATTTAGAAAATTATTTACTCGTGTGTTACGGGGACACAGAAGAACATAAAAATGTGATAAAAAAGAAGTTTTCGTATTTTAAATGTGATTTGATAAAGAGGTGGTCTCGGGCGCATAGAATACTTGAAAACTTTTTGGCGGCCAATAATTCTTGGTTGGAAGGAACATTTGAGATCCCCGTAGACACGCATCAAAGGCCAGGACGACCTACCAAATCTTTTACCGAATCTAGCGAAAGAACAAAGAGAAGAAAAACTGAAGGAGTCCGCGCATCTTACGACGAAGAAGTAATTGTTCACGCGGCACAAGTAATTTTACAAACAGAAGGAAAAAGAAACGCGTCTACTGTTTTAAAAGACATTACGAATTCTTCTGCGTCTGCCAGTGATTGTAAAAACAGACATTCAAAGTCTAAAGAAATAGAGCCCCTTACTCCTCTGCAAGCACTGACAATGTTTGTTTTGACCCGAAGACAGTACGAAATTATTCGAGCAACGAATTACTAGGTCTATAATCAGCAAAACTTAGGCCTTTCTTTTTCTTCACAACTTCGCAATTACCTCACAAAATTAAAACAAATAGTTATGAGTAACTCTTCTGATAACTTTCTCATCATTGGTGATTTTAACATGAGCGGTATTAACTGGGTCCTATCTGACAATCTATCGCTCGTCCCAAAGAACCCGAATGGTCCTGACGAAGTTTTGCTTGGTGACGAATTATGTACCCTAGGTTTTGATCAATATAATGGTGTTCTTAATAGGTATGGTAAAATTTTAGATTTGGTACTTGCTAACCAATTAGTTACTGTGGGTGAATGTTCAAGTCCGCTTGTTCCCATTGACGCCTACCATCCAGCACTACTAATTAATATGGATTTCGTTGAAGCTCCTCTGTTAGAATGCGCGTCACGGACGCAATATTTGTTCGACAAGGGTGACTATGAATCTATTAACAAAGAAATTTCCACGACTGACTGGGAATCCGAGTTTGCGACACGATCAATCGATGAATCATTAAAGTTTTTCAATAAAGTTATTCTCAATTTACACACAAAATACATTCCACAAAAATTACATCGTAGCAAAAAATATCCAACTTGGTACAATTCGGCATTAATTAAAACAATTAAAGAAAAATACAAATATTTTAAGAAATTTAAGACGTACGGCAATATAGCGGATGAGTCAGAATTTAAGCTTCTTCGTGAAAGGGTAAAGTTACTAGAATCGCAATGTTATGAAAATTATTTGAATTTAACCGAAAAATCTATTGAAGAAAATCCAAAGTATTTTTGGACCTTCGTTAAAAAACGACACAACTCAAATGCAGTTCCGAGCACCTTAAACTATAATAACGAAGCGTTGCGCACCGGAGAAACAATATGCGAAGCGTTTTCTACGTACTTTCATTCTACATTTCTGAATGCAAGCCCTATTCATGGAATTTCTTCACCCCCTATTTTAACTGAATCTTCCAGCCTATCTGATATCTGTAGCATTGTAGTGAACGTTGAAGAAGTTTCTAACTTGATTCGCAAGTTGGATACGTCCAAAGCGGCTGGCCCAGATAATATTTCATCCAAATTTCTTGTACGATGTTCGACTTCGATTGCCCAACCTGTGACAATTCTCTTCAGGAAATCCTTGGATACTTGCGTTGTGCCTGAACTTTGGAAATCGGCTTTCGTAACGCCTATTCACAAAAAAGGAGTCAAAACTGAGATAATAAACTACAGGCCGATATCCAAGCTCTGCATTATAGCAAAAATCTTCGAAAGGATCATATATAACCAGGTGTACAGTGCTCTTAAAAATTCGTTTAGTTCCTTTCAACATGGTTTTTTGAAAGGAAAGTCTACCGTCACCAACCTAATTCTGCTCAATGATTTTATTACTGATGCCATGGATAACGGTAAGCAGGTTGATGTCGTTTATACTGATTATAGTAAAGCTTTTGATCGAATTGACCATGAGATCTTACTATCAAAGTTATATGGTATGGGAATACGAGGTGATTTACTCAGATGGTTTTCTTCTTATCTGGAGAACAGGACCCAAGCAGTAGTATTAAGCAATTATATTTCTGGTTGGGTGCCTGTTCCTAGTGGAGTCCCCCAGGGTTCATTGCTCGGCCCATTACTTTTTATTATCTATATTAACGACATCAACTCTTGCTTGATTTCATCCAAACTGCTGTGTTTTGCTGACGATATGAAAATCTAGCTGCACTGCAGGATGATTAACATCGTCTGGAGGCTTATTGCCGTGGAAGTAAGCTTGATCTTAACCCTGCTAAATGTTCGGTTCTAACATATTCTCGAAAGCGCGCCATTATACCCGCATCGTATATTCTAGGCGATCAAGTACTACCCAGAACGAATTGTATCCGTGATCTCGGGGTACATCACGATTCCAAACTTACGTTTGAATTTCATGTTGATGCCATAGTCGTTAAAGCATCTAAAGCACTAGGTTTCATAATGCGGCTCTCCAGGTGCTTCACTCAAGCCAAAACATTAAAAATTCTTTACTGTACCTTTGTTAGAAGCCACCTGGAATACGCGTCTGAAATCTGGAATCCATGTTATCATAAGTACATTGATCGTATAGAGAGCATCCAGAAAAGGTTCATCAAGTATTTGTGTTATCATCAGAAAGTGCCCTACCGGTCTGAAGATTACCTCAACCTCTGTAAGAAGTATCATATATTACCCCTAATTAATCGGCGAGCAATCTCTGACTGTATTACATTATTTAAAATTTTCAATAATTCTATTAATAACTCCGATATTCTATCCAAATTTTATTTTAACGTTCCCAGAAGGTCGAAGCGATGGAACGCACCGTTGCGTGTTTCATTTACGTCTACGAATTACAGGCAGAACTCATTTATGGTGCGTGCAAGTAGCAACTTTAACAACATGTGTAAACAACATGATTTTGATCCCTTCGCAACAAGTGTGTCCTCGGCCAGAAAGTGCCTGAGCCTTGGTTTTTTTAAATAAGATTTTGTATGTTCAGTTTTTTATTCTTGTATTCAATATGAAATGTGAATTTAGTTTAAGATTGAATGTCATACTGTTTTTTTTTCTGTTCCTTTTCCGTGGCTGTGTTGTGCTGTTCACACTCTTTTTTTACAATCTGTTTTTAGAAGTGAAGACTTTTAATTGGCTGTCAGTCTCACATACTATTTTTAATCTGTTTGTTTTAGCTGTAAGTCATCCATAGTAAATAAATAAATAAAAAATAAATAAATAAATAAATAATAGTCTTAAATCACCAAGACCTCATCCATGAACTTAAAGACCGATATGAACGCGAAAAAAATATTGTAATGGTGGGTATATTGGAAAAAGACAATAAAGATTTCAACTCAAGAAGGAATTACGATGATGATGAAGTCATGAAAGTATTGTTGACACTGTATGAGGATTGTCCCAAGCCGGTTAAAACTATTAGACTGGGAAAATATGTACCAGATAAAAACAGACCTATAAAAGCGTACTTCAGCGACTCAGAAACTCCTAGATACCTACTAAAGAATAAGAAAAATACACCTGAGAATATAAACATTTACTCTGACCAAACCCCAACCCAAAAACGATATTTACAGTCCTTAAAAGAGGAATTTAACAAACGTGTTGCAGATGGCGAGAGTAACATTGTTATTAAATATGTTAAAGGAACACCAACCATCGTTGAAAATAAAACCTACCAAAAAAACCAGTAAGTGCTCGAATACTAAATACAAAACAAACGAGTAGACTAAACCATCACTTAGCAAAAACCTACGACGACATTCCACTTCACGCGTCCTCGTTAAGATTCTTCTATGCCAACTTACGTAGCATCCGGAAAACTGGCAAACTGGATGAGATTAAATGCATATTGAAATCGATCCCACTGACTGTTCACCTATTAGTATTTACTGAGACCTGGATTACTTCACAAAACGACGCCAAATTATACCAAATACCACACTATAGTCATGTCTACAACTACAGGCAAAATCGCAAAGGTGGCGGCGTTTCAATATACGTGCACAACAGCATAATATACGAAACAACAGAAGACATATGTGAAAATGGAAACCACTACTTATGGATACACATAGAGAAGTTGTCGCTGAATGTAGGAGTAATATATAAACCTGGTGAGTCAAATATAAATAACTTTTTAGAAACATACACCCTGCAACTAGAACAACGAAGAAGAACGATAGTGTTTGGTGACTTCAACATAGACCTTCTGAACAAGAACAATCAAGGCACAAAATACCTAAGTGAAATTAAAGAAACTGGGTACGAAATATTAAATAAAATACATAAACTATATATTACTCGTGAAACCCATACAACAAACACTATACTGGACCATATATGTACAAATATAAGCAACCATTCATTTAACCTGTCTATAGTAGAATCGAGTCTATCAGATCACAAACAAATATTTCTGGAAATAGGCAGCTTGAAGCCACAGATAAACCAAAAAAAAACATTACAAAGCACTGGATTACACAAAGTTATTTAACTGCGCTGTAACAGCTACCACCAGTAATGAACATAATAACTATGATTATCTAGAGAGATTTATTGCAGAACAAGTCAATGAGAGCAAAATAGACAAAACAAAAATATTAAACCTACCACAGAAAGATTGGATAAACCGAGATATTATCGACTCAATAAACTCACGAAACATATTATGGCAACAAACAAAATCACATCCAAAAAACAATGACCTAAAGAAAAACTTCAACGAACAACAAGACAGAGTAATAAACTTAATCAAGACACAAAAGAAGAAGTACTACTTTAACTTATTTAAAAATAATTACAAACAGCCGAAAAAAATGTGGGAACTTATCAATAATTTAGCGGTAAATAAAATTAAGGATAACAGCCGTGCCCCTCCTAAACTAATGTCGAACGTATGCATTATTACAGAAGGTAATGCAATATGTGACTTATTTAACTCATTTTTTTCATCAATAGGCGCAGACCTAGCTAACAAAATACCTGCCACATACCATATAAACACTAATATTTTTATGTACGACCATAATTACACACATAACATAACACTTAACGAGCTGTCCCCATGTAACACAGATGAAATATCTAGAATTATTGACGACCTTGACAACAACACAAGCACAGGCATAGATGGCATCAGCACTAAGGCGATCAAATGTTTAAAACCTATAATAATTGTGAGATTAGCTGACTGTATAAACGTGTGCTTATCACGAGGTATTTTCCCCGATACTCTTAAGATTGCTAGGGTTAGTGCTATTTATAAATCCGGAAGTAGGACTGACCCGAATAACTACAGGCCGGTGTCGGTCTTACCTGTGATATCAAAGATATTCGAACGAGTTCTATATAATCGCCTGAGTAAATACCTAAATGACAAGAATTTCTTGATAGACCAACAGTACGGCTTTCGAGCACAATCAAGCACTCTGACAGCTGCAGTAGACTTAATAACAAAAATAAAAACAAATATTGACGGGAAAAATATTGTTTTAGGTATATTTATTGATTTAAAAAAAGCATTTGATACAGTAAGTCATCAAAAGCTCATCCAGAAACTAAATAATATAGGTATCAGCGGCAGCGCCCTCGATATATTCACATCATACTTGCAAAATAGGCAACAAGTAGTTAAATTGGACAATTTCACTAGCTCGGTCCAAAACGTTACGTATGGCTGTCCCCAAGGCTCGGTTATTAGCTCACTACTCTTTCTAATCTATATTAATAACATCAATAAAATAGGACTTAAAGGGCACTTAACTTTATATGCAGACGACACATGTCTATTCTATTTTAATAAATCCATTCATAATATTATAACGGACGCACAAAATGACCTTGATCTGCTGAGCGAATGGCTAAAATGTAATTTACTTACTATTAACGCCGCAAAAACATCTTTTATGATTTTCTGTGCCAAAAACAAACCGTTACCAGAGTTCAGACCACTCACAATAGATAAAGAAGTTCTCAAACGGTCCACCCATGAAAAAAAAAAAATTGGTTGCCTGTAAAGTCGGTATACGGGCGAAAGTTTTACGTGATAACGACTTTGAGTGGTAAAATAATTTTAATGTGAATATTCATTCGTATAGTAGGAAGAAGGATGAAATAATAGTAACAATTTAAAACATTTATTTATACAAAGAATTATATTTAAAACATTAATTTATACAAAGAATCTCGCACTGAATTTCATATTAACAAAATTTTATTTTTACCTTTACACATACATACGTATTTATATACAAATATACATACAATAACTTGCACTTTTTATGTCTGTCTCTCTCGCTCTTAGGCGGGCTAACCATGCCCGAGTGGAAGGGACGCGTGCCTCTCACTCGCTCTCATTGTGAGCGCATAACGTGAGCGGAGCGTAACGCAGTTTCTTGAAGTGTCACCCGGCAAACCAATTTATAAGACGTTGTCACGTCAAAATACTTAGGATTACATGTAGACGACAAACTCACTTGGAAACTTCACATCAACCATATCAAAACAAAGTTAATGTCATTACTAGCAGCGTTACGTAAAGTTTCAAACTGCATACCAAATAAAGTACGTAAAATAATATATAATTCTCTGGTAAAATCTCATCTTGAATATTTAGTTGAGCTATGGGGGTCAGCCGCGAAAACTTACCTTGACCCACTACAAAGAACACAAAACAAAATCATAAAACATTATTTCACTATAATTATTTAACTCCGACAAGAATACTATACAAAAAAACCAAACTCCTCAATATAACTCAACTTTACACGTACTGCACTTGCGTCCTTGTTAAAAAAATCATCACCAAATCTGTACAATCAAACATACACCTACACAGAAAAAATATAACATACAACGTAAGGAATAAAAACAAAATCCAGTTAAAACCAGCGCACGCCCGCACTAATTACGGCAAAAAAACAATATTGGTTGAAGGAGCACGGCTGTTCAATAGTTTGCCGGAAGATATAAAAAAGTGTGACAGTGTAAACACATTCAAACGTAGATTAAGACAATACATTACAACATTTGAAATAACACAATGATAATACAATGTTTCCAACACCCTAGAGGTAACTAATATTTATAGTACTAGTTAAAACTAATTTAAGTATCTCATTATAAGCGAACTGTTATATTTTTAAGTTCTTATGAGAATAAAGTTCTTTAAACCCATATATATATTCTTGACGTCAACATCAATCAGCGAACACCGACGTCATTTACAAGTATTCAAACGGTTAGACGAATATGGCATCGCAATATATATTGATGGAGTCGCTGTCAATAATATAAGTTATGCTGATGACATGGTGCTGCTGTGCCCGTCAATTAGGGCCCTTCGTCATCTAATTAGAGTTTGTGAGCTGTATGCCGAGAGTCATGGTCTCAAGTATAATGTTGCCAAGAGCGAGTGTATGTTTTTTGGTTTTGGTGACGAAACCCTTCTGAACCTCCTCCTATTTTTCTGAATGGTTCTCCTCTCAGTAGAGTAAAAAAGTTTAAGTATCTTGGCCACATTATCACGGATGATCTAAGGGACAACGAGGACATTGAACGTGAACGCAGAGCGCTGGCGGTCCGGGGTAATATGTTGGCTCGCAGGTTTGCTCGTTGCTCACCTCAAGTCAAGTTAGTGCTATTCAAAGCATATTGCCAATCCTTCTTCACGAGCAGCCTGTGGGTTAATTATACTCAAAAGGCTTACAGCGCTCTGCGGGTACAATACAATAACGTCTTCAGAATGTTGTTGCGGTTGCCGCGATTCTGCAGTGCGTCCGCTACGTTTTCCGAAGCGCGTACGGATGACTTTTATGCAATAAGACGTAAGCATGTGTCGTCATTGTTGGGCAGGGTACGTGGCAGCAGCAACAGGATTCTGAAGATAGTTTCCACTAAATATCAGTGTCCGATACACTCGCTCTGGGTAAGCATCGTGGTTGGGACGGTAAAATGAAATGTTTAGATTATTACTTATATTTTGATTACTGTTAAATGTTTTGATTATTACTTATAAATATTGATATTCGTTGCTTACTAACATAGTTTATAAGCTCCTATTGTTACTAACCATTTTGGATCATGTTATCTGACAAATAAATAAATAATAATAATAATAAATCGAGCCAAATGCATACTGGGCAAACAGCAAATAGAATTCCTCGGATATCAGATCACGAAAGACGGTATCAAACCATTACCAGAAAAGGTCGAAGCAATCACCAAATACCCAATTCCAAAAACTGTGCAAGAATTAAGAAGATTTTTAGGCATGATTAATTTTTACCGGAACAACATACCACAAGCAGCTCAATATCAAGCTCAGCTGAACAAATACCTAATTGGCTCGAGGGAAAATGATAAAACAGAAATACAATGGACTCCAGAGGCACTAGAAGCATTCGATCAATGTAAAGCAAGTCTAAGCGACGCAGTTACATTGACTTCACCAACAACGCATTCTCCGCTATCACTCATGACAGATACATCTCAAACGAGAGTAGGCACCGTTTTACAGCAGTATGAAAACGGAAACTGGAAGCCGCTCTCCTTTTTTCAAAGGGACTGAGTGAAACGCAAACAAGATACAGCACCTATGATCGAGAATTGCTGGCATAACGAATTATATGGCAGTAACGCATTTTCAACCTTATGTCGAGGGACGAGAGTTGATAGTTTACACCGATCACAAGCCATTGTGTCACGCCTTCACTACTAAACAAAACGCTACAAGTAAAACGATAGCTCCAAAGCGGCTACGTCACCTCGAGTTCATTGCGCAATTCACAACAGACATTCGGTCACATATCCGGTAACATGAACCCAGTAGCCGATGCATTATCGCGAGTCGAACAAATCGATTGCCCGACACCTGTGGATTGGAACGAGTTAGCATATATGCAACGCAATGACATTGAACTCACTCAGCTGTTAAACAATAAAAAGCTTAGCTGGAAAAGTATGCAATTAAAAGGGACGAGACAGCTGCTTTGCGAAAATTCAAAATCAAATTTACGCCCATATGTGCCTAAGTCATTTCGAAAACAAGTATTCGACACTATACACAATATAACACATCCCGGTATAAGATTATCAAAGAAAATGATCACCGAGTACTACTTCTGGCTACGACTTGATACTGACGTTGGTATTTGGGCGAAAACATGTGAAGCATGCCAGAAAAGCAAGACATACAGGCACAACTCGGCTTCAATTGGAACTTTCCCATCTACAGCACGTTTAGATCACGTGCACATAGACATTGTCGGCCCATTACCAGAATCCAACGGCAGCAAATACATTGTGACAATGATCGACAGAGAAACAAGATGGCCGGAAGCTGTACCAGTAGCACAGATTATAGCAAAAGTTGTAGCCGAAGCTCTCATAAACACCTGGGTAGCGAGATTCTGATACCCAAACACCATAACCACAGATCAAGGACGACAGTTCGAGTCAGACTTATTTATCGCTCTAAGTCACTTGGAATTAAAAAAACCAGGACTACCAGTTATCATCCGTAGTCAAATGGTATAGTTGAACGCTGGCATAGGTCAATGAAAACCGCGCTAATCGCGCGCGGCAATACGACAAACTGGTCGAACGAATTACCCATAGTTCTACTAGGATTACGAGCAGCACTACGACTGAAAGAAAATATAAGCCCCGCACAAATGTTATACGGCACGAACATACGTCTGCCAGGAATGTTTATCGAGCCGAAAAAAAGCTAAGCCCATTTAACAACGACCACCACGCTGTCGTGTATATCCAAAACACTGCAACTCGAGTTACAGTGTTTTGCCTTAATAGCGCTCATTTGATTTTTTCGAGGCAGTTACATATACCTATAGTATTACTTTTTCATTTTAAAGTACGTAGAAGGAGATAGGAGCACCTAAAAAACACTGTATTTTAGTTACATTTATGGTTTAGTTTGGCATATCACTGTAATTAAAGTTACAGTGTGTCGGCGAAACAGTTTACGCGCGAATAGTCGAAACTTTGAGATACAGTGTTTTCGATAACCAAACAATCTTGATATGTCGAGCACGGCGAGACTTCCCTACGCGTAATACTTTCAAGACGCGCGGGGGGCGGAGCGAGAGCTCAACGTTACGGTTAGTAGTCGTGAATCATTGCTCTTGCTCGGGCGGTGTTTTGATCGATAGCGCGTACCTACGTTCGATCGGTTTACGTTGTGTTTTTAAACGAGTTTATAAATATAATAACAATGAGTGGATACCGAAATAGATTATTAGTGAAATTGTCACAAAGCAATATACAACATCACAACAACTCATCATGTACCACAATGGCTTCAGAATTAAACAGTGTATTGAATGAAAAAGAGAATATCACCGGCATTAATAAGGAGCGTCCTGGTATCAATACATCATACGAATGTGATAACATTGAATATGATTGTTCCACGTATGTTTTCGATTCACGTAATATCAGCCCCTTGATACCCCTTAGTGAATCTCAAATAAATGAGTGTATTGCTGACAATCTTGGTGGCGACGTCAACTACGCTGATTTATTACCCGTACCTGCTTCTAGTACCAATCAAGAATTATGTAAGGATTTAAGAAGTCAACCCTGCCCAGAGAGTCCATTATTGCATTCTGATACTGGACCGGTAATTAATGTAGACCCGGCGTCCTCTTCTACTTCCAACGTAGAATGTCTCGATACGTCAAGTGCTGTATTCGCGTGTGAAACACTAGAAGAAACTTATTCTCCACCAGTCAAAAGAAGCCGAGATCCTAACGTCATTTTGGTAGATCAAGCAAAAAAGCATCCCATGAGACCTCCTTGCCAAAACTGCAAAAAAAACTGTTCCGTTAACATCTCCGAAACCAACAGAGAGATCATTCACAATCAGTTTTGGAGTCTGGACAGACAGAGACGACGGGATTACTTGTCAAGGCAGGTACATAAAATGTCCACGGCAACCAAAACGGCTGGTCCTAACTCAAGGCGACACAACACTTTGACATGGACTCTTAATGAGTTCAAGGTATGCAAAACATTTTTTTTAAATACCTTAGGGTACAGTAACGATGAAGCAGTACAGGCTGTTCTAAAACAAAATCACTTGACTGGAAATAAAAATCCTAAAATTAGTGCTGCTCCTGATCCTAGAGGTCGTCACACACCTTATAATGCTTTTTCTGCTGAGTACGAAGAAGAAATGAAAAAATTTATATTAAAGTATAATCCTATGCCATCACACTATAATGTAAAACATGCGCCTAACAGAAAATATCTGCCAGTAGGCGTGAATTTTACATCCATATTCAAAGAATTTCAAGTATACTGTCAAGAGAAAAACCTGAAAGTTTGTAGTTGGGCACATTTTCACGCGATGATCAAACAGCTGAATCTTTCTACAGCAGAGCCGGCTCAAGATATTTGTACGAAATGTAGAAACCATGAATTAAAGCATAAAATATTACCTCTACCGTGTAATTGTAATGACTGTATAGACTTAGGCAAACATCTAGAAAACAAAAGAAATTCAAGAAGAGATATGAAAGCAACAGAAGAAAAGTGTGAAAATTCTGAAGGAAGAGACATGTTGTATACTGTAGATATGCAAAAAGCTATTTGTATGCCACTGTTGACTACAAAAGAATACTTTTTCTCAAGAAAACTCGTGCTTTTCAACGAATCATTTGTGCCCCCGGGAAAAAACAAACAGGCTGTCTGTGCCGTTTGGCATGAGGGAGAAAGTGGTAGAAAAGCTCATAATGTTGCTGCTACGTATACCCATCTTCTTAGAAAATATTGCAGAGACCTGAAGTCGGTAACATTTTTCTTAGATAACTGTAATGCGCAAAACAAAAACAAGATTCTTTTGTCTGCTCTGATAAGAGTAATTAATGATAAAATGACAAATATAGATAAAATTACTCTGGAATACTTTGAGCCAAGACACACCTTTATGGCCGCTGATGCTGTACACGCCGCAATTACAAAGAAATTGAAATCTACGGGTCGACGGCGCGTTGTGTTCCACGCGCGCCTCAAAGAGATGTCAGCAGCAACAGAGGGGCCCGCAAGGGCCGATGCCTGCCAGGGGTGCGGGTTGTTCGAAAGAGATACCGCCGCCCCTGGCACACAGGCAACTGAGGGAACACGGGTGGGTTTTAGTCAGTAAAAGTCTGACACGCCCTCCCGCTCCACCCAGAGCGGGAGAAGTTATTTGATGATTTCCCACCCAGAAAAAAAAAAAAAAAAAAAAAAAAAAGGGCCAAGTCTACGATATAGATGATTTTATATCAACAATTAAAAGTTCACGAAAAAACATGCAAGTCGACTTATTAAGTCACACAAATATGATAATATTCAGTAATGATTCCAAAGTAGCATTTCCCAAAGAGTACAACATACATAATCTTAAAGTAATAGAATTCAGAAGAAATGAATTATCAATATTTGTTAAGAATGATTACAACGCTGAATTTAAGGAGATATCTTTTTTTTAAAGAAAATAGAAATTGTACTGCGGGCAAAAATAACAAACGGTGTACCTGATCTTTTGGAAGAGATACCTAAGGAGACTGAACCTAGAGGTATTAGCGAGATAAAAAAAAGAGTTATTAGCACTGTGTAAGTCAATACCTCGAACTAGAACATTTTTTTATGAAAATCTTGTTGTCTCGGAATCACCCGATCTTGACGAACACATTGACACTGATTTATAACCTCTAGGTAATTTACAAACTGATTAGTTACTATTAAAAAGTTGATCTCGTTATTAAATTTTCCAAATTTAGTTTGCAGTTTTAGTTTTATAACTCGTTGAATGTTAATTTTTAATTTTTCTTTGATGAAGAAATGATATTGTATGTGGAGACGTCATTCCTAAGTTGAGCTTTTGTTATTAAAGTATTATTGATTTTATTTTTTAAATGTTTGATTTTATTTGTAATTCTTTGTTTAGATTTGATTACTATTCATTGTAAGGTTTGATTCGAAGAAGAATTATATAACAAAGTTTATTGAGAAAAATTACTTTATTTTAATAAATATTTTTTTTTAATATACATTATGTTTTATTATCTTTGACATAAATAGGTACCCAAACAAAATTTAACACGCCTATAACACTTTGTTATTCCTAAATTTAAAATTATCAAATTCATTCGGACACATACCTATTATTGTTAAGGCAATAAACTGTATTTGAAAATACAGTGTTTTTGTATGATTCATCGGCTCTATTCTTATAAAACCAATACACTGTAACTAAATGTACAGTGTTTTGCTCAAACAATCGGAGAAATTGTCTAAAAGTTTTGTTGGGCAATACACGTTTACTAAGTTAAGTCTTTTTGCATGCATCACATGGCTATAAAATTTAGATGGTTAGATAAGACGTTAAATTACCTATCATTTGGTATGTATCAGTATATACTTTATTTTAAATATATTTCCAAAACGAAGCAAAAACCAAAAAAAGTTTTAAAAGCCCTTTTCACGAAATAGGTACTTTTGAGATACAGTGTTCTGGATTTACACGTCAGCGCCACAAGTCACAAACCATTTATTCACCCAGATATGAGAAACTGTGAATATGTATACGTCAGAACGGATGCTGTGAAGAAACCACTAACCCCGTCCTACGAAGGCCCATTTAAAGTGTTAGCCCTTTAACTGGTGGTGGCAATATATATGCCACCAGTTATTTGATTTTTTTTCTTACATGGCAACACACTCTGAAAAAAAATATTTAGTTGTAGTGAATGTGACAGCATCTTACATGCAAAAATAAAAGTTAGACCTGTCTACGTTACATCTGTCAATGTCACAGTGGTTATCGGTTGTGAGTATTGATGAAATCTCTATTGATTTTTAAATCTAAGAAAATCTTCGGATTTCGGCATTATTTTGGTAAGATTTTTATTTATTGTAATGTAGATGATATGTTTATTGCATTCCGCTATGTATTTCAAGGAATGATTCATTACATATTTTTTAAATTGGGTGCGAACATGGTGGCAATATTTTTGACACTACTAGTTTGGAGTTAAGTTTTTCACTAGTAACGGTTTTTTCAAATTTATAATACATTCAGTTTTATATTTTTTGTAGATAATGTCGAACCATAGAAAACAGTTGAAGGATCGTGAAATAGAAGCAGAACTTCGAAATCTCTTTGGCATTGAGGATGGCGCAATATCGGAAGACAACGAAGAGTTTTCTGATGCTGAGGATGTCTCTAATCAAGATTTGCAAAACATCTTAGTAGGTGATGATGTTTTGCTTAGCTCGGCAGCTCAGGGAAGGCAAGAGAATTCCTGTTCACCACAACTACGATCCACATCACCTGGAGCAGTGTGGGAACTTCCATCTTTGGAACTTGAAAGGTCTGATTCACCATCTATATTAGTGCAGCCTTCAGCATCTGGATTTTGCGAATCCCTTTCCTCAGGACGTCAGTCACCGCATGTACTGGCAGAAGATGGAGGAGTTCCTGACGATATTTCCGATTTTTCTTCATCGGATGACGAGTCCGACGATGATGAGATAGATTGGAAGAAACAGGATTGGGAACAGAGTCCTAATTTAGAATATTTCGATTCTATTACTTTACGTTCAAGTAATAATCTACCCAACAGAACAAGACCTATAACATATTTTTTGTTATTTTTTGATGGCGAAGTCATGAATAATTTAGTGGAACAAACAAATCGCTATGCAGCTCAAGCAAATGCACGGAACTGGAAGCCTGCCGCTTTACAGGAATTGAAGGCTTTCCTTGGAATCATAATACAAATGGGGATCCATAAACTGCCTACTATCGAGGACTATTGGTCCAGCGATCCACTTTTGCACGTTGTAGAGATAGCTGAAACTATGACTTTACAGAGGTTTCAACGGCTATTGAAATTTTTGCATGTCAGTGACAATTCGACAATGCCATGCCGGGATGATGTGAATTACGACAAATTGTATAAAGTGCGACCACTTTTACAACGTTTGAATATCCTTTGTCAGGCCAATGCAGTGACAACGAATTCACAAGCAATAGACGAATGTATGATTAAATTTAAAGGTCGCTCAAGCCTCAAACAGTACATGCCTATGAAGCCGATCAAAAGGGGCTACAAGGTGTGGTGCAGAGCTGATAGTGAAACAGGATACTTGTATCAATTCAAGGTTTATACCGGCAAGAGTGATACTACAGAGATAGGACTGGGAGGCACAGTTGTAAAATGTTTATGCGAACCACTTATTACAACAGGTTATTCTGGACATATAGCATTCGATAACTTTTTTTCCAGTGTTGATCTTATGCAAGATTTATACAACCAAGGAATCTACAGCACAGCAACAATAAGAAACGATCGTGTTGACTTGTTAGTCAAAAAACCTAAACAGACTGGCAACAAACAAGAAGATGAGAGAATATCACTGGCAGCAAAAACGGCGAGTGACAGGGTAAAAAAACTAAAAAGAGGAAAGTGGAAGTGGCGAGTAAAACGAAATGTTGGGTTTGCTGTATGGAAGGATACAAAACCAGTCAGCGTCGTGAGCACCGCCTTTCACCCGAGAGAGAGAAAGACATGTACAAGGACTCAAAAAGATGCTACCAAAAAAGCTTTCAAATGTCCTTTACTAATACCCGAATATACAAAACGTATGGGAGGGGTAGATCGTTTCGATCAAATAAGATCTCAATATGCTGTGGGCAGAAGAAGTCGCAAATGGTGGAAGAGGATCTTTTATTTTTTGGTGGATGTTGTGATCATCAATGCATATTTGATGTACAAAACTAACAGTCGAGTCCACAATGTTATGTCCCAAAAAGAATTCCTAATTAGTCTTTCTAGGGAACTGGTGGATAACATGACATTTAGGAAAAGACCATTCAAGTCCATGCCAAATTTTGTAACAAAGAAAAAAAAAGTTCAGGAGAGTAATGCATTATTAAAGATGGTATTCGGAGTGCCAGAGGAAATACGATATCAGAGACTGGGTGACCACTGGCCTACTGAAGAAAGCACTTATAAAAGGTGTCGTTACTGTAGTACCAAAGAAAGAAATAAGAGATCGAAGATAGAATGCAGTAGGTGTAAAGTGGCACTATGCATCTTTCCTTGCTTCAAGCAATTTCATGAAACACAATACTTAGAATGTAGGGACCCCTAGACAAGTGGTGGCAAAGATATTGCCATCGCGTTTTTTTTTTAAGACTAAGCATGTCATTTTTTTTTTCTTGAATAAATGTTATTAAAGTACCTACAATGATTCCATAAAATGGGTTTTTATTCATTTCCATTGAAAATTGCTTCTACCAGTTAAAGGGTTAGAGAAACAAGATAAATATTTTAAAATCCAAATGCCGAAGAAAACATCTATAGTAACAGTGGACAGATTAAAACCAGCATACATTTTAATTGATGAAAAGGTAAACCTTTAGAACGTTTGAAAAGTAGCAGTAGCCAAGTAAAAGAACACAAGAATGTTGAGCCAGCGGAAAAGAACACGACCGCGCCGAAAACGACACGTTCATGTCGCGTCATACGTCCGGTGGTACGATGTGCAATAGAGCTAGATCAGTAAAAGAAAAAGACGAAATGAATGAAAACACAATCGTTTTTCACGAAGGAAACTAAACTAAGAAAAGTGTAACGGCGTAGTGTATTTTAAGTTGTTATGTTTATTTTTTATTCTATTTTTTTTTTGTTTTTGTGACAAATTTGGACCATAACATTTTTAAGTAATAATTATTTAGTTAACAGTTACGTTGTAATGTAGGTGTACTTACGAGATATAAAGTGTAAAGTTTTTTTTTTAAAAAAAAGGGAGAAATAATGTGGCGCAAACGCTAGAATGCAGGGCCAATATTATAATAGTGTAATAAATTAGTATTCATGCCAGTTATGTACTAGCGCTCGCCGAAAACAGTTGTTTCATTTACATGACTCATAACACCCAATAAACACGTACACAGTAGGTACACTTACAAAGGTATATCAAACCATCGATAAGTCTTAATTGATTTTATTTCGATAAAAATTTGAAAAACAATATTTTATTAAATAAGACAAGTAAAAGTTGTCTTTATGGTATCTAATTTAAAGTCTACTTTCTTTAAACTCAAACATATTGTTCGCGAAGATTCCGACTATGGACTTGTCACTGTTGCGGACGCCGAACTAAAAGATCGACGGAGCCGCACCCATGAGCAGGTTCCGACAAGTCGAAACCTGTCGAGAGTCCGCTCCGCCGATACACCATCACAGTGGGCCAAATTGGCGGGGGGTGCGGTGCGCGGGATGGGGTGCCACCGGCCCAAGTGCCGAGCGCGTATAAGATAGGACGCTCGTAGCGCGCGGGAGTCCCCCCCCGGCCCATCTCCATGTTTGGCAAGCCTATCCCTTGGGAGAAGCAAGCCAAGTATCTAGGAGTGATTATGGATCAGCACATCACCTTTTCAGAACACATCAAGAAGGCGCGCTCACGCGCCGCCTTCGCTCTGGGAAGGTTGCACTCTGTTCTTAATGCACGCAGCAAGTTGTCACTAAGGTGCAAGTTGCGAATATACACGGCGTGCATAAGGCCAATCATGACCTACGCTAGTGCAGTCTTTGCACACACAAAGCCCCGTTACATCCATAGGATGCAGACTTTACAAAACCGTTTCCTTCGCCAAGCTACGGGCTCGCCATGGTACGTTAGGAACGAGATCCTCCATCTCGACCTCAAAGTCCCCACAATAGCTCAGTTCCTAAAACGCAATTCAAAGCGTTTCTTCGAATCCGCCGCGCAACACCGCAATCCATTGATTGCTAAGGCCGCTAGTTATGTCCCCAGTAGAATCAGTAGAATCCGCCGGCCGAGACATGTTCTTTCCGACCCTGATGACCCCATCACTATTCTTCAAGAAAGCAGTAGGGCCACCAGTACAGCTCGCAAACACAAACAACCGTCCTTCCGACCTCGCCGCCGAGGTCCTCGCGCCCCGCGAAGACCCCGAGTAAATGAAATCCCCCCCAACCGTCCCTTGCCCGCAGAAGTGCCAGCCCGCGCCGAAGCTGTGCATGTAGAGTTAAAATCCCCATGATTTAATAATAAGAAAATTGTTTGATCCAGCCTGTCCCTACTTGCTGCCCTCCCTAAAAGTGACTCCCTGAGCCGAGGCTCGTACCCCGCAGGGGGTGCCCTCAGTGCGCAGTTGCTGTAGGTTTTAATAATTAGTTTGTAAGCCCTGGCTGGAGGCTCTTAGCCTAAAAACTAAAAGTCACCGCAGGAAAGCCCGGTTAAGCAGTCACGGCCTCTCAAGGTCAACGGCGAGATGCCATAACCAAAAAAAAAAAACGCGCGGGAGTCAGTCGATTAAAACTCTCAAAGTGTTAACAACAACAAAATAAAGCTACGTGAACCAAGCAAAAGTCTTTCAATACAGTCCACTTGAACATTAACCAGCCTGAAGTTACTAAATCCACTTCAGTTCATGGTCCATACGAGCCGGATTACTAAGTCCAGCATTGTTTCTGGTCCTCCGCACTCCGGATGAAGATTACGTGCCACGATAAATCTGTTACGTATAAGTGCGGGCGGATGAAGAAAACTCCTGCAACCTGTGAATGAACGAGAGAGTCGACTGTCCACTAAGAGGATCTGGAAAAACGACGGCCAGAATTGAAGTAGTGTCGCCGTCCAGAACCTCGCGAGTGCCTGTGCCTAGTGAAAAAGTGCGTGTGCTAACTATTTAGGCGGGAAAACGCCGAGCCTGAACGTGTGCCGGTCTCCGTCTATCTAGGCTAGTGAAAAAATGCGTGTCCGAATTATTTAGGCGGGAAAACGTCGAGCCTGAACCAGTGCCGGTTTCCGTCTACCTAGGATTCTTTGATCATTGTGGCGAGATGTGGAGTGATAATGGCACTACTTTTGTGGGAGCTAACAAGGAGTTGAAGGCCTTGTTCAACCATGAAAGGTCCGGCATAGCACCTGATATTGCCGATTGGTTGGCAACCAACGGAACCACTTGGAGCTTCATTCCACCTCACTCCCCGAACTTTGGGGGACTTTGGGAGGCTGGAGTGAAGTCAACGAAATACCATCTCAAACGAGTCATTGGTAATAGCACACTCACTTTTGAGGAACTGACGACAGTGCTTGCCCAAATAGAAACTTGTGTGAATTCCAGACCTATTTCCACCATCAGCACTAGCCCAGAAGATTCATGCCCATATCAGCACTAGCCCAGAAGATTCATGCCCATTAACGCCGGGTCATTTTCTACTGGGCGAGGCTCTGCTTCTCGTACCTGAAATTAATTTCGAGAACTCTAATATCAGTACCTTGAAAAGATGGCAGTTGACTCAACGCATGGTTCAGGACTTCTGGCGTAGGTGGTCGCGGGAATATCTGGTTCAATTCCACCAAAGGAACTAATGGGCGCATCAAACCGTAGAACCGAAATTGGGTGACGTAGTGTTAGTTATGGAAGATGATCTTCCACCTGCAAGATGGCTCTATGGCCTCATTACCGATAAGCTTACTGGCTCGGACAAAATCACAAGAGTGGTTACATTGCGCTGTAAAGGTTCCATAATTAAAAGACTTGTGTAGAAGTTAATTGTGCTTCCTGTAACTTCATAAACATTTAGCATGTTAATTATCACGTTTTTTATTTTAAATTAATTATTTTTGTTAGCCTTAATTATTGTTTAAGTTTACCATTTAAGTTTATAGTAAAGTGTTATATGTCATCAAGGTTTAGCTTTGATTCCTTGTAATTCACATACAGTCCATTAATGTTAAATTTTTTGTTCATTCCCACCAAATCCTGTTTGTTTCATGGTGGGCGGTAACTTAGTTTTTGTTATATTTGTACTAAGTTCTGGACATTCTGTCCATAGTGGGCAGGATGTTTGATTGCGAGTTTTTCCCGTGCTCGATAGATGGCGTTTCACCATTTTGTAAATCGCGATGTTAAGATTCTCCGTGAATAGTATGTAAGGGTTGGAATAAATATTATTATTTTTTTCATCCACTCTGCGCGCGACGCTCGCCCCGAACGGACGTGTGTGAAGTGCTCCTGCCTGCTGCGTGACTAGTGCTCGCCGCTTTCCTGATTCGCTGCGCCCCGCTGCGAACATTGTAGCCGCCCCGGCTACGGACGATTTCATTAGTTGGTGAAATTTATTTCACTGATTAATATAATCAAAAACTGTCTTTTTCAAGACATACTATTTCTTTGTCGGAGAAAGCTTCGTGTAAATTCACTTGGGAGGGCCAAGTGAATTTACACGAAGCTTTCTCCGGGTAAAATCCACTGTTTTTGTGGTCCTCGGTTGAAACCTCACGGTGTCAACGAATCCGAGGGGGTGTTGACCCGACTCACCCGCCGAACCCCTTCAGGGCTAGGCATCAATCGGACGGGTCCCAGACCACCGGCCTTGGGGGATCTCCTAGTCGGTACTGGTGACAGTTTTGCCTCCCCAGCTACTCACCCAGTGTCTTTGGGGTGTGTCTACACCCCTCGCATTGGGCTTATTCCACTTTTCCCCGTTGGATGATCCCCATTGATGGGGATTAGTGAACTTTTTGTTCACTATTCCCCGTTGACCCAAAATTTTTATTTAATGGGGATAAGTGAACTAAAAAGTTCAATAATCCCCATTAGGTAGGTACGTTAAAAAAATAAAATATATGAATCATGTTACATTTATTAATTAAAAATATAACTTTCTTATACCTAATAAAATCACAGATTGTACAATTATTAATTTAAAATAAAAAATATAACTTTCTTATACCTAATAAAGTCACAGATTGTTACAATCATTAATTTAAAATTGTAGCATGAAAATATTTCTTTCTTATACCTTGTAAAATCAAAGATTACAATCACTTAAGTTTTTCTAATTAGGTACGTTAAATAAAAACAATATAAAAATAAAATATATGAGTCATGTACTTTTATTTTTATAAGGTAAGAACAAAATTTTAAATTACCTACATACCTACTTTACGATTTTATTAGAACGAAAAACAGATTGTTGCCCCAACGAAATTGTTCTAACGATGTTTGGGAATAAGACCTTATATCTATCTATCTAATAAGATACACAATACTGTAAAAGATGCTCATTTTCTAGAGGCGCGCGCGCAAGGCGGTGGCGGAGCGGGGTGCGAGTTAGCTCGTATGTGATTGGTCGACCCATCTTTTGTTTTTGTTTCGTAGTCGTTAAGGGTTAGTAGTGTGTAGTGTAGTTCAAGCGTGCAGTTCTTATCAGTTCGCAGTTATTAGTTTAATATAGGAATAAATAAAGGAAATGGCTGGTAGTTCAACTGACGTTTGTTTAGAGTACGTTAAAAAAGGTAAAGCTACCATACTTCTCCGGGCCGGACATCAATACAGTAAAAAATGCAAATATAAAAATGGTGGAGTTTTGTGGGAGTGTACCACAAGAAAACAAAGTAAATGTGCCGGATCCATCACTGTCATGGTAAGTTACTTATTATATTTTGTGATTAATAATGACAATAATAACTCAGGTTATGTGTGTTATCAATATCACGTTTATCAATATCAAAATTTAAAAATCAACGTTAAAGTTTAAACACTGTTTCTGTCATGGCGGCACGTGTGACGTCATTCTTTTGTCAAACAAGTCTATTACACCTAGTGTAAAAGAGTGTAGCTGAAGTGAATTGTATATATTTAATTATTATTACATATTTTAGTTAAGCATAAAGTGAAATATGTTTTGTTGAACTATTCTGATAGGATAACAACAATTTGTTATAAGTTTTAAAGGTTGTTAAATAGCCTATTTAATTTTGTATTCTATGTAAGTGCAATATTGTTTACTTAAAAAATAATGTAAAGTAATTAATTATTATTACTTAATTTTACAGGACAATCAAGTTGTAGCTGAGAAACGACACAATGTTTGTGAACCTGATTTTGCGCGGAATGAAGTTACCTTGAGGTTATTCAAACTAAAAACTACACTTGCGGATCCAGAAGCACCTGCTATTCCCACTGCTTACAACGCGGCTGTGAGCTCACTAAAAGATACCGGAATTGACAAAATAAAAGAATTCCCTGCCCTGAAGTCTATCAAAACAACATTATATAAACACAGAAATGCAGCATTTGAAGTAAGTAAAATTGAGTTCAAAAATGTTGAAGAAGTTAAAGTACCTCCAGCTCATCAGGAATTTATTTTAGCAGACTACAATGACAGTGGTATCCGTGTAATAGCTTTTTGCTCTGAATTTGCCCGACATCAAATGAAAAATTTGAAGATGTTCTTGGGTGATGGAACGTTTTGGATCTGTCCATCTCCCTTTTACCAACTCTACACCATTCATGGGGATTTGGGCAGTACAGAAAAACACATAAACATTGTGCCACTTGTTTATGCCCTCATGAGCCATAAAAATCAACAAACATATGAAATTTTATTTAGTATGCTAAAATCTGCATTACCTGATTGGAATCCAGAAATATTTAAATGTGACTATGAAGTGGCTCCGATGAACGCAATGCGAAATGTTTTTGTAAATATATCTATTAGCGGCTGTTATTTCCATTTCACCCAGGCAATATGGAAGAAAGGAAAACAACTCAAACTAACAAAAGATAAATTAACCAGAAGACAAGTTGCACTTAGCACTGCTTTGGCTTTGTTACCATCAGATAAAATCATTGCGGGTTGGTTTTATGTTGCCTCTCAAAGCCCTGATGATGATAATAGCAAGGAGTTTAGAAATTACATGCTCAGACAATGGCTACAAGATGATTTTATTAAAACGTGGTGTGTATTTGGACAGACTCATCGCACTACGAATTTAGTCGAAGCATGGAATAATAAAATAAAAAAGCGTGTGAAAATAAAGAAACCCAACATTATGAAGCTCCTCACAGCGTTGGCTGAAGATGCATCGTATTACGAAGTTCTTGCATTGGGGGTTTCTGAAAATAAAGGTATAGCGGAAAAAACAAAAAAAAGCATCAATCGCGATAATTATATACAGGAGGTCCAAATGGAACTCATTAATAATGAAATTACGATTGGGCACTGTTTAGAAAAACTTAAGTGAGTGTAATCTTTGATTTTACAAGGTATAAGAAAGAAATATTTTCATGCTACAATTTTAAATCAATGATTGTAACAATCTGTGACTTTATTAGGTATAAGAAAGTTATATTTTTTATTTTAAATTAATAATTGTACAATCTGTGATTTTACTAGGTATAAGAAAGTTATATTTTTTATTTTAAATTAATAATTGTACAATCTGTGACTTTATTAGGTATAAGAAAGTTATATTTTTTATTTTAAATTAATAATTGTACAATCTGTGATTTTACTAGGTATAAGAAAGTTATATTTTTTATTTTAAATTAATAATTGTACAATCTGTGATTTTATTAGGTATAAGAAAGTTATATTTTTAATTAATAAATGTAACATGATTCATATATTTTATTTTTTTAACGTACCTACCTAATGGGGATTATTGAACTTTTTAGTTCACTTATCCCCATTAAATAAAAATTTTGGGTCAACGGGGAATAGTGAACAAAAAGTTCACTAATCCCCATCAATGGGGATCATCCAACGGGGAAAAGTGGAATAAGCCTCGCATTGGACGTCAGGACCCTGTTGCACATTAAGATTGGCAACAGGTTTACAAGCTTAGGGCTCACCATTAGGTACACACCCCCCTGCCTACACCCGGCAGGGAGGGCCACACATCCCCGGGCTATCCTCCCGGGGAAGTAGACGTTAGGATTGTTAGGAGTTTCTTAGGGAAGTAGGCCGCTCCCTATGAGCAATCAGTAGGCTCCCCACCGCGATCATGGTAACCTCAAAATCGGCCTTTTTGGCCGAAATGAGGTTACTCCTGTCCACCCATCCCGAATTGCCCGACGATATCGAAAGGACAATCCAGGCATTCCGCGCTATGCCTCCCGCGCCCGCTTTACTCGCTTCCGCGATCCCCGCGATCTCCGCGAACTCGCCCGCGAATCCTCCCGCGATCACTCTCGCGACCGCTATCCCGACCGCGCCCACGTTTGCGCCCGCGACCTATTCTAGGTCTCCATCTCCGGCCGCCCTCCCTCTCCGGCCTTCTCGGAAGAGCCCGCCGAAGAAATGGACGCCGAAGACGCGCCCTCTGACACCGACACCCTTACCGGTGATTCGGATTCGAATTCGGACCAAGCAGCCGTCTCTGCTTCCGATTCTTCCCCATCGTCCACAGAAGAGAGTGGCTTCACCACTGTCGAGGGCAAGGGGAAGAAACGCAAGAAGAAGACTTGCGGTAATACCCAAGCTGCCAAGATCGCGCTGACGGACGTCTCGGCGTCCCTTCTTTCGCGCCCCCCCACCCCGCCGTCGCCGACCCCCGCCGCGGCCCCCACCCCGATCGCATCCCCGCCCGCGTCTGCACCCACCGTCGCGCCCCGCACCGCTGCGGGGAAAAAGGTGCCCCCGCCGCCCCCGGTGTTCATCCAGGACAAGGGAAAGTGGACCGATGTGTCCAAATGGTGTTCGGAGGCTCGCATAGCCTACACTAGCGCCCGATCGACCCTTCAGGGTATCAAAGTGACGGTCCCTACGTCACGCGACTACAGGGACCTCACTAAAATGCTCCGGTATAGAGGTGTGTCCTTTCACACCTACGCATTACCAGAAGACAGGCAATTGCGGGTTGTTATAAAACGCATTCCAACCGAAATTGCGACCGAGGAGATCAAGGCCGACCTTGAGCTCCAAGGAGTCCCTATTCTAGAGGTGCACCGCATGCACCGAGCCCGTCGCGGAGTGCCCTTCGACATGGTGCTCGTAGTATGCCCTCCCTCTGAGGGCCACAATCCGATCTTCCAGATCAAGACGGTTTGCCACTTGTCTGGACTTAAAATTGAAAAACCGCGTAAATCCGGTATAATCGGGCAATGTCACCGTTGCCAGTTGTAATTTTTTTTATTGTTATTTATTGAAAAAATAGTCCCAATCGATTCGAGTTCGATGATTGAGTTCATGACTTTCGGTTCCAGAACGACCTACAATTAACCGTGTATAGTGCAAATTGCAACAGTCCATGTAGACTTAAATTTTCTGAAACGTAAAAAACACAATGAAAAGTTAAATCATTATTTGCTTCATAAAAGTGTTGTGTTCTTCACTATGAACTGGTGCAAAGAAGTCAGAAATGTCCTCACTGGCAAGAGCTATTAAAAATTTTGTAATGAAAGTGACGAACCTGACCCCATCTTCCTACGGGCTTGAGAACATTACAATAAAACAAAGGGCGCGAAACAACAGAGGCGAACAGGAGTCGAAATAAATGTTTAAATAATGAATTCATTAAAAAATATTTTTTATTATTATAAATCTTATGTTTTTTACCCCATTACCCAAGGTACTTAACTTCTGCCAGGGGTGCGGGTCGTTCGAAAGAGATACCGCGGCCCCTGGCACACAGGCAACTGAGGGAACACGGGCGGGTTTTAGTCAGTAAAAGTCTGACACGCCCTCCCGCTCCACCCAGAGCGGGAGAAGTTATTTGATGATTTCCCACCCAGAAAAAAAAAAAAAAAAGTTACTTAACTTGTGTATAAAAAGAAAATATACAGAAAAAGTTTTTAAGATATCTAGATTATAAGACGAGGCAATGCTCAATGGATTAAACAATTAGTGATGATCAAAATAAATATTGTGTATTATAAATAATACCCAATGTATAATTTTGTTTTTATTTTTTCAGGTTGTTATAAGATTTCCATGCCCTTGACTGCAACTGGAAAGAAGCTGAAATTTAAAGAGATATTTGAAGTAAAAAGAAAATTGCGCAAAGCTCGCAATACAAACAAAAAGCTAACAATGCAAATGACGATGGCAGAAAAAATTATGAAATCTTCTGTTTATCAAATGGTGAAAGAAAAAATAACACCGGCAGCTCAGAAATTCTTCGAAATGCAGATCAAGCAGTTTGCAAAGAAAACTGCAGGGAGACGTTTTACTTTAGATGAGAAAGTTCTCTATTTATCTTTATACAAGCCTTCCCCTAGAATACCGAATACTTGGTCAAATATACATACTTCCCAAGCGAAAAACTTTACAGAAATTGCTTCGCAAAATAAATCTGCAACCAGGGATAAACGAAATAATATTTCAACATTTAAAAAAAATCGCCCATCACAAGTATTGCTGTCTGATTTTTGACGAAATGGCCATAGCACCTAATTTATCTTATAAGACTCATGATATTATCCACGGTTTTATTAGTAATGGTGAAGAGAGATCGAAGATATGCTGTGACCATGTGTGTGTTTTTATGATAAGGGGCACAACTTATCTCATTTTCATTTTGTAAAGGAAGCAGTAAAACGGCAGGTTTATGCAAGCATTTTTTTTTTTTAAATTAATTCTTTAAATGACATTGGGTTAAACGTGGTTGCAACAGTATGTGACCAAGGTGCAACCAATATGGCAGCACTTAACCTTTTGATGAAGGCAACTGTAGGCAATTATTTAAGATGTGGCAAAAATTATCCTGGAGGCGTTCATGAGATAGATTTAAAAAAATATACCCAATTTATGACCCACCTCATCTCATGAAGGGCGCTAGAAATAACCTACTACTATAGTATCTGTTTATTACTGATACTATACTTACACTTCTTTTTCATTCATCCACATCATCATTGTTTTATTATCCTTTTATGACTTTCTTACATTATTATATTTCTCTCTTTGTTTTCTGTGCTAACACTCTGCGAATCGGTCTTAAGTGATTCGTCTGTAGAGAATTACCTGATTTTATATTAGAATTTTCCATCTTTTTACATAATAATATTATTGTTTTGACATTTAAGTCAAACGTGTCAAACTGATGTCTACTTATCCTTTTAATTATCTATCTATGCAGTCTATATAAGGAAGGTTGCATTAAGATTGTATTTACTAAAAATAATTTTATATCGTTCTGGATAGCCTAAATTTGGTTTTTCTATGTAACTACGTTATCTACTAAATAAGGAAATTCTAAATTATTATTATTATAAGATTCTTAAACGCACTCTCGGATTATATGAAGGAGGTTTTATACGTCTTGGCCGACTAGACTGGCATATGAGAGAATCTATGGCTGAAAAAAAAAAGGTGAAGGAATTTGGAATGAGAAAAAAGAAGAACAAGGGGCGGACAGAGCTGAAGGGTGATTGAAGCAAGTGATGGACCTCCCAAGCCAACTGACTGACGGTGCGCTTATTCGCTTAGGGCCGGTTTTTTGATCCGTAGTCAAATACAATATAACCATTTGTTAGATTAACTATAGTTAAGTTCTAAACTAATGGTTACAGGGCTATTACGTTTTTCAATATCCATTTCATCTAAAGTCAAACTTAACCATTGGTTATAATATTGCCAATGTAATGAGAAATGGTTTCCTAAAAATTGCTATGGTTTTTTGGGGGTAATATTTTTCTATGTGACAACACTAGGTTAGTGAATGAATGAAACCAAAACGAAATGTCTTTTTTGACAGTCTAAATGTCAAACTGCATTCAAAATAAAATAACACGAGATTGTTTATAAGTTGTTTTTAGTTATACTCCGTCGATTTTGTACTTGAATTTTCACCGTGACCGCCAAGGATCTTCATTAAAATGTCAGGAAACAGGCAACAATCATACAAGTAAGTAATACGATGTTTCCGTGTGTTTACTTTGAGTATATTACCAAGAGCATCAAACGTTATCTCGTGTTTTATTACATAATTAGACGCATGTTACTTATTCCTTTTTTTATTCAAGGGACCGCAGCTCTAACTTCTGTAAGGAAGAAACAAACAAACTTATGTTGTTGCTAAAGGATTACCCAGTAATGATGAGTAAAAAGACTGATCACGCCAGCAACCATCAAAAAGACGCTACTTGGAAATTGCTCACTGAGAAATTTAATTCCGATGCGACAAAATACCGTTGCTCAAAGCAGTTGCAGCAGAAATACAATAACATTAAAAAAACTGCAAGAAAGGTACCTTTTTCCCGATGAATGTATAGTTTCATGCTGTAATGCAGAGTATTTCAGAGTTGAATTTTGATTTTAATTTAGGAAATGGCAGCAGAGAAGTATGGACGGCGGCAAACGGGCGGGGGACCCGCCCCTTCTCTACCATCTGAAACCACCGAATGGCTAAATTCCATTATGGGAGAGTCCATATCTGGTCTTCCAGCATTATATGACAGTGATGCTATGGGTATGGATCTAACCAACTTTTAAAAAAACGTATCTAGCATATTAATTTAATTATTTTCTTTGAAGTGCTTCTAATGGTGTTTTTTTTTTACAGAAAACGTGCTAGTATCTGATGTGGTGCCAGACAGTTTTGCAATCGCTGCAAATGGCAATTTGAATTTATCGGACAATAAATTTGATGAAGAGTGTGAGTATTCCGGTGCGGCACATCTATCAACTCGGGCATTGTACAAACAATGTCTTGCCTCATTTCCTCATACTTCAGTAACCTATCCCGAGGTAAGGTGATCATGTTACACTGTTTATAAATGTGCTTTGCCATATAGAGTTTTATACAAAGAATTCTGTATGACTTGACTTGATGCCGAGATGATAGATGTGTTAAAATTCTTACCCAACTATTATTAATTAACTTATTGCATAAATAACTATCTCGGTGCAATGATGAAAATTATAAATTTATAACATATTATTAAAATTATTACAGGTATGCCCAAAATAACTTCTGTTGAGTTTGATCAAAATATTGTGTTAGAATCCGAGGATCTCTTGAAGGAAAATGTACCCAACAATATTGGTAAGTATTATTATTTAATCGATGCATATTATTTTGGTTCAAGAAAATGGTTTTAAAACTTTAAACTTGTTCCAGGAATATCAAAATTAAATGAATTTGACTCGTCTACACCAAAGTCTATGCTGCGAAAACCAGTGCCAAAAGAGCTGTGTAAGTTAAATGTAATGCATCGACGGGGCCCACGTATACTATCGAAATTACAAAAAAGTCATTTTCGTTTTATTGCACTAATAGCAAGTAGAGATATAGATGTATGATCCTATGTAAAAATTATGTACCAATTTTTATACCTTCAATTGTTTTTCAATTGAACAGCATCGAAAGTACATAAAATGAGCACATTAAAACATCGAACTTGCCACTTTCAATATTATACGTGGACAGCGGTGCGCGGGCGCGACACGAAACTACCTGTTTCGTCAGTGTTACCCGAAGTTATGAGCGAACGCACGTATGGATTGTGAGGTTAGGTTTAGGTTAGTTTTTATTTAACTTTTAGTTCAAAATGCACAGAAGAGGCTTACAAATGGTACAAATGATAAAAAAAAGCAGTGAAGGTACAACAGAACACGTTACTTCCAAAACAAATGATGATAAACCCGGTGACTTTTAAAGTTTTTCACTCGTATAGGCGTTTTTGTTAGTTTAAAAGCTAAAATGTAAAAAAAAATACAAATTTGCTATTGGAACCTGTTTGGTAACGGTTTGTTTGTGGTAAAAATTAGACAATTTTTTGGTATTTTGGAATAATTGATTTTAAACTATCGAAAGTGGTAGATTCGATACTATACTGGTACAAAGAAGAAATTTGTTCCATCGAATTTCCCACTTTCGATAGTATTCCCTGGTATTAGTATTGACAAATTTATCGAAAGTGGTATAATCGATACTTTTCGCAGCTATGAACACATCGAATGTACCACTTTCGATACTTTACTACGGCAAAGTAAAAGATTGCTCTGCATTTTCGATAGATGTTGTACTAATAGATTTTTTTTTTGTTGTAGTTTCAGTATCTCCTGTGCGTTGTCAATTCACTGACGACGAGTGGAGATATTTAAATGACATTTACGATGAAAATGATGCGGTTGATGGGGATTTTGTTCAAAATGATTCTGAAATCGTTTTTTTTTTATAGCAATGAATGTACTCTGGTTCCATCTCCTAACTCTATTCAAGATTTTGATTGCCTAACAAGCCAATCCGAACAACCTTGCAACAATGATGTTCAAGAACAAGGTGACATTCCAAGTATAAATTCTTTGATATCAGCATCAGCATCCGAACCAGGAACACCCCACACCTACAGTGTCAGTAGAAAAAGGATCCTCAAGCAAGACCCGGGTAAGACAAGAAAGAGGCATGTAAGCCAATGGACTGATGTTCATAGGAAATTACTGAAAATTTCCGGCCAACAACTCGTAAGCAAAAAAGGTAAGGAAATTCTGTTTGTGATCACGTGAAGTCATTCCAGCCTGTTGAGTCCCATTACACCAGGAAAAGCAGCAGTAAATTGTACTTGGATAACAACCCAAGTTTTGCTAAGATGTTTGCGTTATGCAACGATTGGGATCAATTGCAAAACTACAACAATATAGCACAAACGGAAAGGCAATACCCCACTATTGTAAACGACAACATGAACATTGCATTTTATATGCCGAAAAAAGATTTACATATGTGACAAGTGTCATGCGTTTGCTAACATAGAAAACCCTACCGAAGAAGAAAAAGAATGTCACGCCAAGCATCTTACGAACAAGCAAACTGCACGAAAATACAAAGCTGAGGATAAAGAACTAGCCATTCAAAATCCTGGTCAAATAGCATGTACAACTTACGACTTTCAGAAAGTACTTAACTGCCTAGTGGAGAAGTTTCTTTATCACTACATAGTATAAAACAAAGTCGCTTTCTCTGTCCCTATATCCCTATGTATGCTTAAAACTACGCAACGGATTTTGATGCGGTTTTTTTTAATAGATAGAGTGATTCAAGAGGAAGGTTTATATGTATAATACACCGACCTCCACGCGGGCGAAGCCGCTGGCAAAAGCTAGTTTTATTATAAAAGGAAGTTATCACTTATGCATTTGACAGTATTCGATGCTGGAAAGAAGGAAGCATCATGCTACATGTGGCCTGAAAATATAACCAAACGTTGGGCCAACGAGGTTGCTAGCTGCTTGTTAGATTTTATTCAGCTTAAAGTAGCAGATGGGGCACAAGACTTCAGATTTTGGTCGGATAACTGCGCCGGCCAAAACCGTAACAGAGTTGTCTGCAGCCTCTATATGCACGCTAGCAGGAAATTCAACATCGACATCACACACCGATTTTTAGAGTCTGTTCACACTCAACAAGAAGCGGACAGTGTGCATGCTCTTGTTGAGAGAATTTGTAAAGGCAAAATAATTTATACTCGTGACTAATGGTACGCGTTACTTCGTTGGGCGAAAACAAACAGTTCCCTTTACAAAGTTACTGAAGTGACTCAAGATATGTTATTTGATTTTAAAACCTTGTTAGACAACAGAAATTGGAAGAAGAACACTGAAAATCAAGATGTGAGGTGGAACAATGAGAAATTCATATAAAAAAATTACCCTAATATTGTTCATTACAAATATGACCTGGACTCAGAATACATGACACTAAATAGGTACTATAGTTCGGACCCGTCGAAATAAAAAACCTAGCTTAGAAATCAAGAAAGTGAATTGTCGCCATTATATTCTAGCAGCTTGCCGATATCGGAAGCAAAATTTTAAGATTTGTTGTCGCTTTGTAATGCTGGATTCAATAGTTTACTGGAAATTGTTGCAGCGGAAAAGTATCGAAACGGGCACATTCGATATTAGACTGCAATATTTTGTCATAAAAAACTATCGAAATTGGCATATTCGATAAAAAAGTAACCAGCAGTAACCAAGTAAAGTATCGAATGTGTAATATTAGAAAAAGTATAATAATTATCAAAAACTATAGTAGACAGTATAAAACGGTCAAATTTTCCACTTTAGATACATCGGTAGTAGACAATTTTCGAATTTCATGTTTGACAAAAATCTAAATCTAAACTTAGAATCACTCTCCTGTAAAGTAGAGGTTTTGCAGTTTCGATACTTTACGTGGTGGCCGTCGGCATGCATGATTATGAAAAATGTACATAAAGCCATTTGTTCTTTATTTATTATGTTATCTTATGTTTCAGCTTTCAACGAAAAGAAAAGAAACACTGCATTCACTCCCTTGGAAACCAGAAAACGCATCATTATGCATACTGATCGCAAAATTGAGTTTTTGACACAAAAGCAGCAGCGAGAGAAAGAACTGTCCCAGTATGCCAAGGAAGAACATGAACGAAACATGAAACACAAGGAAGAATTACACGAACTGGAGTTACAGTTTCAGAAACAAAAGGATGAGATAGTATTAGAAAAATGTAAATATGAGACTGAAAAGGCAAAAATAGATTTTAATAAAGCAAATACTTCTTAGAAAAAACTAAACTAAGTTTTATTTAGTCAGTAGGAAAATAAAATCCAGCATTATTAATAAAATTATAATTACGGTTACTGAGCACCTTCAGAGTTCAGTAATGAGGAAAAGTATGTTGTTATGAGATCTCTTCTGTATTGCTGATCATTTGCTGTCGCTGGGAAGGTAATATTTTCTTGCTCATACTCGATTAAAACACTTCCACCGCTGGGTAAATCTTCTCTTTTTCTAATGCATAGATTATGCAGTATTGCAGTGCTGACAATAATAGCCTACACATTATCTAATTTCACTCTTAGTTGAGAGCCTATACATGGAAATCTCCTCTTCCAAACACCAAATGTTCTTTCCACTACATTCCTAGTTCTGATTTGGCTCTCACTGTAGAGCTTTTCAGATGCGTTTTGGGGATCTGCCAGTGGTGTCAATAAGTATGTCTTTAAGGCATAGCCACGATCTCCCAAAAGACAGCACCTGCCTAGTTGTTGGGAGTTCATTAGATATTGAACTCTACTATTGTTGAAGATAGTGCTGTCGTGTACAGAGCCTGGCCATCTTGCAACTATATCCCTTATTTTTAGGTCAGCATCTGCTACTGCCTGGGTGTTTATAGAAAATACATCCTTTCTATTTCTATAAAGCTCCGCAATATCACCCCCTGAAATGAAATTAAGTTTAGTATGTTTTAGTTTTAAAATAATACATGAGCAGTTAATTTTTTTTATTTGATGGTAGATATATACTTGCCTGGGCTTAAAATACGTATATGAGTGCAGTCTATCGCTCTAATTACACTTGGAAATTTGGCAATTGAGTAGAACTTCGCCACTACTTCTCTTATTTCCTCTGTGGTGTGCGGCATTTCAATAAAATGATTTAATTTATTGCAAATAGTTCTAGAGACCGCATGGATAACTTTACATGCGGATGATTTCAATATCCCAAAGAAATCTCCAGAGCATCGTTGCATGGTGCCGGAGGCATAGAATCGCAATGTAAGCAATATTTGCTCAAGAGGCGTTATGGCTTGATTCCTAAAACGCAAGAAATAATTTCATTTAGGTATGTTGCTGTGAAGATGAGTTTGCCAATAAAGATGCAATCATTTAAACTTAAATAGGTACCTAGGTACATTACCTACCTTGTGGTGGGAGTTTTTAGATCGTTTCCAATTTCACCTACTAACCACATCACTGTTTCCTTTGATAACCGATACCGTTGACAAAAGTCTACACTATCCCAGGCTTCCAAGGGTGGGTTGCGTGGTCTTAAAATTTTCGGCCTTCTCATTAACACGTACTCCGCAAAAATATCATCGTCTGATGAACTTTCCGACATAATATCATAATATCTAACTATGTCTAAATCCATGTACGACAATACTGAGAATATTACAAAATAACAACGTTGACAACATGAAATCTTTCAAGTACAAAACATCTCTTATGCTTGAGTTAACCATCCGCCATATTGTTTAACCCTCCAACTTTGGGTGGTTAAATATTGTAACTAATAGTTACTTATTTGACCATTGGTTCAACTAACAATTGATTGAAAAACATATTTTGCCGAAATATAACCATTAGTTACTATTTTTAACCATTGGTAGAGTTAACTACGGATCAAAAAACCGGCCCTTATTCGCTTAGCGCTTAGTTACCACTACTTATTGATATAATTGTCTGGAGCCACGGAGCTGTCTTGGACATCTACACGTCGCAACATCACTGGAAGCCTATTCGTCACCGCATCCCTGAACACAGAAACGCCGCCGCACCCTTGACGCAATACCTTGAAATCTCCATTGACCTCCCCATCTTGATAGAGTGCGTTTCTATTTAAGCAGGTACCTTTTTTATAATTTATCGTTTGTATTCCTTATTTTAAATTTAATTGTCTAGTCTATTTCTACCCTTTTATTTGTTAGGGATAGGTAGATACAACATTACGAAAGATTTACAGTTTAAAGATGGTAAAACAGAATTAGCTTCCTGGTTACACATAGAAGCATTATACAAACGAGGACCAAAATACAGAGGAGTTAAGCTTATGACAAAGTTAACAGCTGAGCATGTCTTGTCTATCCACAACTTATACCAGAAATGAGAGTCAAACACTGCACACAAGTGTTTAGCAACACCGTTGGGCTGACTATGGGATACATGGCAGGTTTGTATTTTCATTGAACATTTTTACTAACAATACGTTTGCCTTAAAGGGGAAGCGCCAGGGTAGCCCGCGAAATTCAAACGTTCTTACGTTTTTTGCAATTTGCAAGTCATTATTAATAATTTAAATATTTTTTTTTTTTTTTTATCAAAATATTTTATTTTACATAAACCTGCTAGGGCACTTATGAAACGTCAGATGCTAGGTGCACGGCTCGAATTTGTCGCTTCCTATGGAGAAGAGGCGGCAAGAAACTCCACGGTTACTCTTTTAAAAATAATTGGATTTTATAATGTTTTCAAATTACAGTGATATTAGGTATGGGAGGACAGTGCAGTAGTTGACAGGCCAATAAGTACCAGGTACTTAGAGGAATGAAAATAAAGAATAGAAACTGTAGGCCTACAACGTTCTCTCATTAACAATATGTAAAAGAATCTACATAAGTAAAATCAACCTATTTAAACCAAATGATATGATTTCCATGAGAATCACTAATAAATACTCGATATTACAAGTGTTGTATAATGTCAAAGAAATTTTTATTTTATTTTAATTTGAATTCTGATTTTAATTATAATTTTGATTTTGTATTTTAATTTTGATTTAAATTTTAAGTTTGGTTTTAACTGTAATTGTAATTTTTAATTTTTGAATTGATGTAGATTTTAATTTTGGTCTTAATTCTTGAAGTTGGTTTTAATTTTGAATTGATTCAATTTTGAAGTTATTTTAATTTTATATTTATTTATTTTATTTTTATTTATGTATTTTAAAATTGATTCAGACTGTACGGATTAAGTTATTTGAAATAAATGAATTTTAATTTTAATTTAATTAAATTATTAGTATTAGGTATAAATATATTCAGATTAAAGAGTATGATAGCACAAAAACTTGGCTTTTTTACCCAAATCGTGAAGCGTTTTCATTTTTTTTTTCAATCAGAAAATATTGTGATATAAGTTTTAAAGACAAAATGTCATACCAAAAATTTAACGCATATTTAGAACTAGTATTAACAATAAATATTAACTACAATTTTGTAACATGTAACCATCATCGAAATAAATCGATGAAATATATGGTAAAAAAAGAATTTTGTTCCTTTTGAACAATTGGTGTAAGGATATGAACCAATTGATATTTGGAAAATCCACGTCTGGGATGAAACTAGGTTTACCAGATGGCCAGGAAATCCGGAATTGTCCCGGAATTTTGCGTCTTGTCCCGTGTCCAGTAATTAGACCTTATTGTCCCGTATTCCGAAAACCTACTAGTTTTGTAACAAAATAAACTAACAACGAATGACACGGCTGGCCTGCCTGTGAGTGCGGGCGGCGCGCGGGAGGAGAGTGCTTACTTCGCCCGCCCGCGCTCGCCCCATCTCTTACCACCCGTCCGCTGTCTGGCTCCTTCACTCATACAGTACAGCCGTGTTTTGTTTTAATTCAAATCAGACGCGTACGAACTGTGCGATGCAATAAATAGTTAAAAAGATAACTTGTATTGATTATTTATTTATCAAATTTAGATTCAGATAGAATAAGAAGGTGCTCAGTTTGGATTATTTTATGCACCACGAAAACTAAATTTATAAGAGAAAGATATTGTTAATTTTTTTCAGTTTATTACGATTTAATTTATAATACAGATTTCATTTTCTACCAAAGTTTAAATTTATTGATAAGTTAAATGCTCAATTTTATTAATATTTAACGTGATGATTTACTACCAAAGTTTTAAGTCTATGCTGCATCATAAAACTATAAGTGGCGTTAATTACCTACTAAGTACATGGATACTTATCTAATAAAAGTATGTATTGGAAAATAAATGGCATTTTCCTTTTCAAATACAAATATAAATCATTTGGAAATAAAAAACTAATAACTTAACATAATTGTTTTTTATTTAAAAATGAAAAATGTTTTGCATTGTTTTCAAGATTTGTGTTACAGTGCGCGTCAAATAACTTGAACCTGCGCAGTGATCGTTTTTTAGGTGTGCTTGGAAGTGCGGTATGAGGTGCGGGTGATAGCGTCCTGCGTTGTCATAGTAACGGGGCGATGCATGAACCCTCGCAGTGCCCCGCGGACACCTGTCGCCCGCGCACGTTCCGTTGTCGCTCCAAGTACAGTCAAGATCGAAATTTTTAAAGTTTTTGAAGTGTGTAGTGATTTTAAAAGTTTGAAGTCTGTATAAACAAAATGCCGCCTTTGCGTCGAAGTAAGAGTAATACAGTTTTGAAGAGACAAGCAAGACAACTTATCTACCATGTCTATTGCTACATAAAAAAAGAGAATAGTGGTAATAGTGGTCTTAACGAAACTCAAATAAAAAATAAAACTGCTGAAATGACAAAAACATCGATTTCCCCACAGTTAAGAGGATTATCAAGGAAAGCAACCAATCCGATTAAATTTCAGTTTTTCGAACACCCGGAAAGAAACGAGTCCGAACAAAACCCATAACTGGTATTGATAATTTTGATCAAGGAGTAATTAAGAGATGCGTTCACAACTATCACTTTTTCGGAATCTCAACTGAAGATGCTGTTCTTGAGCTGACGCAATCGGTTGCTAGGAACCTTGACAGTAGAGTTAAAAGTCTTGGAATCTTCCTCGACCTTTCTAAAGCATTTGACACAGTATCTGTTCCCAAACTTATCTCTAAATTGGAACTCCTAGGGGTACGAGGAAACACCCTCGAACTTTTCAAAGATTACCTTCACAACAGGACCCAACTAGTAAAAATTGGAGAGTATATAAGTGAAGAATTACCTACCACTTATGGTGTTCCTCAGGGAAGCATTCTAGGCCCCACCCTCTTCCTAATATACGTCAATGAGTTGTGCAGAATGACCATCCCCAATTCCAGGATCGTTGCGTATGCAGACGACACCGCAGTCATAGTTTACGGACCAACTTGGGATAGCGTTAAGCACCACGCAGAAGCGGCAATAACTAGTATAATGAAATGGCTCAACCTAAACTTACTTACCCTAAACTGCGATAAAACATCGTACATTCCATTCGCTATCCGGCGTAACAACTTACCCGACAATTCTTTCTCCATAACAGCGCACACCTGCTCCAAACAATCTTTACAATGTTTATGTCCGACACTTACAAGAACTGATAATGTGAAATATTTGGGTGTCCAAATAGACGGAGGATTACGATGGGACAAACAGGTTGACGCCATTACCACTAGATCTTTGAAACTCTTGCATGTCTTCAAATCCCTTAGAGACTCGGCTGCGCCTGAAACCCTGAAGATGGTGTACTATGCTTTATGTCAATCCGTCATTGGATATTGCATCACAGTATGGGGTGGTGCAAATAAAACCAGTCTTCTGAGGATAGAAAGAGCGCAGAGAGCCGTTCTGAAGGTGATGTCGCGCAAACCTTATCGCTTCCCCACTACGCAGCTATATGCAGATTCCAAAGTACTTTCAGTGCGCCAGCTTTTTGTACTGCAGTCTACTCTTAGGAAACACGCTAGCGTTCCACCGACTGACCCAAAAAAAAGGAAGAAATTACCCATAAGTACCCCTCACAAAACCGCATTCGCTCAACACCAATTCTACACATTAAGTACATACGTCTACAAAAAAATTCACAAAAACTTAAACATTGTCGATCTTAATAAATATGAAATAAAATCAAAATTAACAGAATGGCTACTGGAACAGGACTATCACCAAACAGAATCCTTACTCAAGTACGTCGCCTAATTACCTTCATACTTCCAACTCCATATACAGCACACACGCCGAAAATTTAAAGAAAAGTTTTTCTGAGATCCAGGATATTCTGCACCATATATTAAGAAATAAAAGTCATATTGAATTTTTTTTTAAACTATTTGAAAACCATATTGTATATAAATGTAAATACACCATTTATTCAGTGCAGTTGCCACAGAAAAGACTTGATAGAATTTATATTCGATCAAAATCAAAATCAAAATATTTTATTTCACATAAACCTGCACTTATGAAACGTCAGAAGCTAGGTGCACGGTTCCAATTTGTCGCTTCCTATGGAGAAGAGCCGGCAAGAAACTCCACGGTTACTCTTTTAAAAATAATTGGGTTTTACAATGTTTTCAAATTACAGTGATAATAGGTATGGGAGGACAGTGCAGGCCTGTCAATAAGTAATAAAATAATAATAAAAATTGTTTATTACCACAAAAATTCAGTACATTGCACTGTGTACAAATTAGAGATCTTATTTTAGCATTAGGTAGGTAAGTACAGTAGATTCAACCCTGTCCAATTTTCATTCCTCTAAGTACCAAGTACTTAGAGGAATGAAAATAAAGAATAGAAAATCGTCTATAAATCTAATCTGTAAGGCCTACAATGTTTTCCCATTCACAATATGTAAAAGAATCTACATAAGTAAGATCAACCTATTTAAACAAAGTGACATGATTTCCATGAGAATCACTAATAAATAGGTGCTATTTGAAGCGATGTATAATGTCAAAAATGACGAGAATATGTCAGAAAGTGTAAAAAATAAAAATATTAAAAATTAACATTGTAATTTGGAAGCAGTTAATAGACTCTCACAAAGTTATGCTGTTAATGAGGTACCAGGGAAGCCACATGTGCAGAAGGAATTAATGCCAAACTTCCCTGTCTTCAACGTAGTCTTTTATCTTATAATATGCTTTTTTGATAAGGACACGTTTGATGTGAGTTTTAAACTTTCCATCGCTAAGTTCTGTAACCGACTTTGGCAACTTGTTATAGAAGCGGATACTGTTTATTAGAAATGACTTGCTAGTTTTAGTTAATCTAAATTTTGGAATCACGATTTCATCTTTACTACGTGTATTTAGATTATGGAAGTCGCATCTTTTTTTGAAAAGACCTAAGTTTTTGCGAACATACAAGATATTTTCTAGGATATAAAGAGAAGGCAGAGTTAGTATATCAATTTCATTGAATTTGTTTCTAAGAGACTCGCGAGGCCCCATTTTATAGATAGCGCGGATTGCCCTCTTTTGTAAAATGAAAACTGAATCTACGTCAGCTGCCGATCCCCACAGCAGAACGCCATAAGACATAATACTGTGAAAATAAGCAAAGTATACTAACCTAGCTGTGGCTACATCAGTCAACTGCCTTATTTTTCTTACTGCGTAAGCAGCTGAACTTAATCTACTTGAGAGAGCTCTAATGTGGGCACCCCATTGCAATTTTGAATCTAAAGTAATTCCTAGAAATACAGTTTCCGAAATAGCATCTAGTTTCTTGCCATCAAGTTTTAAATTTAGCCCTACTTGGGGTACATTTGGTAATGAGAACTTAAGACATTTAGTTTTGTTCGCATTGAGTAAAAGATTATTAGCCGCAAACCATTTCGAGAGAACAGCTAGACTATCGTTGACATGTAAGACATCCGTATCTTTTCTATCTATTCTAAAAATAAGAGAGGTGTCATCAGCGAATAAAATTATATCCGAGAAGTTCGCCATTAGGTAAGGAAGGTCATTAATATAAACTAGAAATAAAAAAGGGCCAAGAATTGAACCTTGAGGCACGCCCATCTTAACTAGAGACCCCGAGGACGTTGCCCCGTTAACATTTACTTTTTGCTGCCTGTTTGATAAATAGGAAAGTAATTTACAGATGAGTGTGATGTGGTCAACGCAGTCAAACGCTTTTGAGAGGTCACAGAAAATGCCAATTGCATCCTGGGACTTCTCCCAGGATTCCAAAATGTGACTGACGAGTTTTACTCCCGCGTCAGTCGTCGACCTACCTTTCGTGAAACCAAACTGTCGACTATGTAAAATCCCATTTGAGTTAAAATGTGACAACATCTGGTCTAGCATGACTTTTTCATAAATTTTGCTCATTGCTGGAAGCACAGATATAGGTCTATACTTTGAGGGATCACTCTTACTACCCGATTTAAAAACTGGTACTACTTTACTATGTTTCATTAAGTCAGGAAACGTACCGCTGTCTAAACATTGATTAAATATGCCTGTTAGGACAGGGGCAATTGTGTCAATGATACCTTCAAGAACCTTAACGGAAATCCCCCATAAGTCTTCAGTGTTTTTTAAATTAAGACTTTTGAATGCTGTTTTAATTGTGGCAATAGAAATGGGTTTGAATTCAAAATTTGGAATGTCCTTACTGATGTTTTCTTTAAGAAGAGATTCAGCTAATACAGATGATGAGGGTAGAGACTTCGTAACCTCTATTGGGATGTTGGTAAAGAAATTTTCTAGAGTCTCAGCAACTTTTAACTTATCTGAAATGGTTTCATTATCAATTTTTAGAGCTAACTCATTCTGATCTCGCTGTTGTGTGTTTCCAGTTTCTTTGTTAATTACCTGCCACACAGCTTTTATTTTATTTTTAGAAATAATAATTTTGTTACTTATTAATTTAGATTTAGCTTGAGCGCAGACTCTTTTGAATATCTTAGAATAGTTTCTTACATAATTATGAAGGGCCTGATCAGAAGTCAGTGATTTTTCGTGGTACAAATTATATAAGACATCTCTGCTTTTTCTAATGCCAGCTGTGGCCCATTCGCTAAATTTTGGTTTAGGAGTGATTGTAACTTTTTTTACAGGACATGCTTTATTGAATTCTTGGCATACTGTAGAAAAAAATGTGCTATAGTTTATATTGGGGTCTTGTGAATCAAAACTTACTGTTGAGAGATTGCTAAGAACATTATTTTTAAACGTTTCCAATTTATTTTTAGTCACAGGTCTCAATTCAATGGTTTTATCTAGGTGTAACTTTTTATCTACGTGAAACGATATAAGTACGATTTCTCAAGTAGGTTCTTTGCCCACAATTGGTATAAGTGGACCAATAAGTTATTAAATGGTACCACCACAACGAAAGATGTTGATTCGACTGATGAAATTCGGAATCAGGCTTTAATATTTTACAGCAAGAGACGCAAAAATAAGCAGATGAAATAATATAATCAAATAATATCGTTTTCTTCCTTTTTAATAAAATTACTGTATAATTTGAATAAGTTTTATGTTTTCATATCCACATTTGTTTGGAAGACATTGTTGCCTTCTTTGCTATAATCATTTCCTTTGAATAATTTTAAAAACATGGCTTAAAAATGATATAAATAATTGTTTTCTTTTTGTAATTAAATTGTTTTAGAGTACTCAAATTAAGACTTATATTTTTAAAATATACAACTTGTTCAAAATATAGTTATAATATGAGTTGCATTGTTTTTCATTTATTAGTTTCTGTATCCACAATTTCGATTTACGTAATTCAAAGCATTGTTTCTATAAAAAAACCTATGTTAAGCATTGTTTCTATAAACAACCTATGTTAAGCAATGTTTCTATAAACTTAATAAAAGCATTGTACCTAATATTCGATTTTGTGTTTCATTTAACCCCTCACACGTCTGGCCGCCCGCTTGCCGAAACGCCCCAAGTGTCGGTGTAGTTTTTTTTTTTTTTTATTGTGGGTGGGAAATCATCAAATGACTTCTCCCGCTCTGGTTGGAGCAGGAGGGCGTGTCAGACTTTTACTGACTAAAACCCACCCATGTTCCTTCAGCTGCCCGTATGCCAGGGGCCGCGGTATCTCTTTCGAACAACCCGCACCCCTAGCAGGCATCGGCCCTTGCGGGCCCCACCAGCTGCTGCTGACGTCCTCCTGCGACGGGTCAGTACAGTGGCCCCGCCGCCAACCACTTTTCGGCCGCAGGGGATAGGGAGAGCGGCCAACGCTATACCGACACTCCTCTTCCCCTGCGGCCCCACCGCGTCCGCCATCAAACGGTGGCGGCCCCGTCCAGGCTACGGAAGGGAAGAGCGCTACTCAGAAGTACCGGCACTCCTCCTCCGCCGCAGCCTGTAACCCTCAGCCGCGATGCCTCCCATTCGACATCGCGGCCCGCCTCAGTTGCGATGCACCTCACCGCAACCTACTTTTTGGCCGCTACGTCGTCGGCTTGGAGGCACAAGCCCTGACGAGCGGCCCCACCTTGGGGTTCCTCTTCGCTTCACCGTGGGAGGTGGGACCACGGTTACTGAGCCCCCCCGCAACGACAATGCGGGAACCCCACTGGGGGGGAAGTGTCGGTGTAGTTGAACGTACTTTTTGATTTTTGGGTAGACCTTCAGAAAAACTGAGATATCGGCAATTTATAGCCATTATCATGGTATATATTATACCTTCCTGGCTTCGTTATGAGTTTATCTAACTATTTATACCATTCAATATGCAAATAAATCTGACCTTATCTCGCAGTGATGTCATATGTTTTCACTTTTATCATTTTCACTGACATAGCCGTAAAACTTTATCACATTACAACGAATTCACACATATATTCACCAAAAAACACTTACAGGATAACACAATAATGTGTAGGCAATGTTCACACAAATTATTCCGCTTAGATATAATGTCCTACACTGTAAAAACGAATAAAAACTATTTGATAACACAACGAAAAAATATGGCGGCAACTCCGCGTATTCGGTCGCTAAACTACCGCTCGCTGGCAATCTGACATGGCGGGCAGCGGCCAGAAAGTACCGTTGGCGCAAAAACGCTGCGAACGAAATATTTGTATGTTTATAATTTTCAAGTAACATTTTTTGTTATTATTTTATTAAAAACTATTGTTTTTATTATATTCTGTTACTTTTAGATTTTAATAACAACCTATTCAATGAAACGTCAGACTTTTTGTTTTGAGATATACCAATCATTATTTCGATATTGTTCTTTGAAAATAATGAGCCATCATTATTTTGTACACTAATTTTCTAACAGCTATGTAACAATTATGTTGGACAGTACATTACTAAATTATTATATCTATCTTTCCTTATACCTAAATCCACCTATCAACCCACACATTCTCAGAGAGGAAGCCTGTGTCCCAGCAGCGGGAACATAATAGTCCAATTATGCCAAACAACAAAAACTAAGTATGTGGAGGTAACTGCTATGGTTATTCATCATGATAAAATTTGCCTGAACTTATACTTCGCGATGTATCAATAGAAAAAAAAATATCTCGACATTTATTATTCATAGACATGATAGATTAGAAAACTACATAAAATAATAAAAATGCTATCACAAAACTATAATAAATATAATCAGTATTTTTTTTTGCAGTTAGTACTTTGCACTGACGAATGTCCCCCGTACCATGACCGCTATCTCGTTATCTCATGGTACCGGCAATATCGCCGAATTTTACTCTTTGAAATGCGTTTCCAATGACAATACGCAATAATATTAGTAGCTATTAATCAAATTATGTTCTTAGATCAATAAGCTAGCCACTTATGTGTATTTCAAACAATATACAACAATATTTATCATAAAAACATGACTCAAATTGACTCAATACGGCATCCATCATCGTCAAAATTTGTGCGTTACAAAACATTCGCAGCGTTTTTTACTGAATTTTTTATCACTTTTCGATAAACCTTAAATCAATTCGAAATCTAAATTTAATTCTCAGTAATTCTGTATAAGATTTACTTATTGCTTTCGTCTTACGTTCATTTTACAAACGAAAACAACACGGCAGAATCTTGACACGAATGGCGCCACAATGGCGTCTCGCGTCAAAAACCACAGATGCATATTGTAAAAGGTTTTTTTCGTTCATTTTGGTGGTGTTCCCTTTAAAATGTTACTAAAACCGGTCAATTATGAATCGATTAGTCGAATGATACAGCCAAATCGTGTTGCAAGTGCAAATAAACGTAAAACACCATCGTCCAATGGCAGCTGTGACACTATGCACACTTGGTGTTCCGTTGACGCTTGAGGGGTTAAACGAAATAAACCACAAAAGTAAAAAACAAAAAGGAACTATGGCTTAATATACAACATTATTTTGACGTGACAACGTCTTATAATTCGATGGAGCCAGCTGCACGCACGAAAAAACATGACTCATGCGGCGTTACCTCGCTCTGAGGCGTTCCATTTAAGGCTTGAAGTGCAAGCGAGAGCGCGGAACGAGCGACAAAGAGGCACAATTGGCCTCCGCGTTCGGCAGCGTTCAACATCTGTCTCTCTCCTACTTGAGTGAGCGATGCGTCCGCGTGGACAGCTGCTATACAATAACACATTTACAAGTTTTCGTCAAGTATGAAGTGCAGTTAAAAGTGAACGTGGTGTCAATTGTTTATAGCAACGAAAATTGCGGCAATGATTCTTTCGATATTAAATATATGTTCAGTGATATATTGTCGAATATTCGTGCTTTCATAATTAAAATAAAGAGCATCGGTTCGCTAGTGCAGCGATTGTAGGTCATACTATAATTGCCAAACCTAAACAATAAGTTAACAGAACTATTTCACGACGAGTAAAAAATCAATGGCTTTACTATTCGATCGAAATAATTATCGAGCGTAGCTATGATTTCAAAAAATTCAAACATAAATGTTAAATCTTCCACATATCATAACAACGTGTCTGAAATGACAGGTTGGACCAGCCAGCCGTCAAAGGGAACAATTTTCTCCTATATCAAACAATGTAACTTGATCAATTCAATTGTGATTTCCATTTAACTCCTTCTCTATATCCATACAAAATATCTATCAAACAAATAAAATTAAAATTTTGTTTTGAAAAATGCAACCATTCCATCAGTATTTTCTTATGACGTTGTCACGTTCAACTATCGTCAGTAAACCGACTTTACAGACAACCGATTTTTTTTGTCTATGCCAAACCTGAATATAGTTCGTTCAGAATAAGTAACTGAATCGCTTCCAATCATTTTAACACCATGTTATATTTTGTCCCATAAATATTTAAAAAAGGTTACAAGTTAGACACGGAGCGACACTAAGTACCTATCCGCAATCATACACGCGCACAACACAGGTCACTGCAGGTCATAGCGGCACTAGGCGCGGGCGCACAGCAGCGGGGCGGGGGTAACACAAACCCCAGTCGCCCGGATGCTACGCTTTGACGCACAGACTACATAGAGATACTACGTATCAGACGACCCACTCCTATAGAGAAAAAATGGTCAGTAGAGATGTCAAAAGTTGGAAGTTTAAAACATGACAGTTCGTTTTTTTTTTAATTTAGTTGTTGAGTTTTAGGCAAAGGCTCACACAGAATGCCTCAATTACCCTATTGTAGGTACTGTTTTCAGATCTTTTTTTTTTGTTGGTAGCTCAAACCCAATAATGTAAAACTTATAAATTACAGGTAACTGCAGAGAAATATGTAAATGAAACAACAAATACTTATTAAGATTTATATTTTTTAATTTAGTTTTACATTTATTATATGCCTTAGGTTGCATTCTCGGAAGAGATTTTCCTATTTATCGGGATATATCTGTGCCTTTTATTATTTTACTTATTATACAACACCAGTTGAAAATTACAAATTTTAACACATGGTCAAGGAAGGCCTTTTTAATTTAAATTTTATGTGTTTCACAAGAAAGGAAGCCAAATGAGTACTTAGACTTAATTTGGCTTTTTATTATTTTGGAAATGTTATTTTTAGCTGGACAGTGTTATATGTACTCATTTGCCACCAATGCAAAATATTACAGTTTAATCACTGAGAGGATAAGACAGTCCGGAAATTAATCAACGCTAACTTCACTCGATCAACAACAAAACTGTAATGGCGGTAAATAAATAGCAGAAGCGGAAAACTGAAAACATATTCGAAAACCGCCTAAATTTGACAGTGACATTTGTAAATGGTCTATGGTTTTGGCACCTGGCGAAAGAGGGGTGAAGAATGATAGAAGGGGGTGAGGAGGAATGTCTTGTTCGTTTCTTCCAACCATAGAGTATAAGGTGTACATTTTTTGTTCTAAGTTTGCGTGCCGTGCTTTGACGCGCGCGTGTCACGTTCTGACGCTCCCGTTTAGTTACCACGATTGCGACCGCGTGGCTGCCGTGGGCCATACAGTACCTATCGTACTTAGGTACGTAAAAAGTATCGTGTAACTAAAACCATGTCATTCTCGTACAGTAACGTTCAGTATACGGAAATGTATATAGCAATTTGTGGTGAATACGTATCTCTGGTACGAGCAGCAATATGGTATCCGAGTATCATGGAACACGATGCTTTCCGCCACACAAAGGTCGAGGGACTACGGTGCCTTTCGGCCCCCGACAGCCGTTGATAGAGGAGTGAGTCGAATTCCTACCACAGTCCAAGAAGGAATTTTGGACTACATGGCCAACAATCCCGAGAGCAGCACAACAAGGGCCGGCAGGGTATTTATTTATTTATTTAAACTTCTCGCACACAAAAAAGGTACAATGGCGGACTTAATGCCTTACCAGTCAACCAAGGGTGGTGAAGAGATTAGATGGCAGGCGCTTTTGCTGATAGGAACAATGATAAAAAAGAAACTATAAAATAAAATGTATCACTATCAATATCAATCAATCAATATCAATAACTATAAAATATATCATAATGAAACATAAATAAGTTATAAACTTATAATACACATACATGCATACATATCTACTATAATATATACTTATAATATACAGGGTGATTGGAACATGGGTGCAAAGCTTTAAGGCGAAGATAGTACAGACAATTTAGAACCATTTAAGCCATGGTTGTCTTAGACGAAGTCTTACCAAATATTTTTAACCAAATTTTTAAGTTTTTTTTTTCGGAAATTCTCAAAATTTAATGTAAACTGCATAATTATGGCCAAATTGAATGATAAATGAATTCATTTTTTATTTATTTAATTAAAGTAATGTGTAAGCAATCAAGCAAAACATGTTTTAGGCTTCTGTGTCATTAGACATTTTTTTACAGACATTTAAAGCTCAGAAAAAATAAAAAATTTGTACAATACGTCTTTTAAACCTTATTTAAAAAAAAAACGGAGGGTGCTTTTTTTGTTCAAACCTTTTTGAAGACATGCTTGATAATCGCTCTTTCTTTTGAGGTATCATTTATGCGGATATTTTACAAATTATTGAAATTAGGGCCTACAAACCAATTTGAGGGAGAATTTTTTTTATTTTAGGCAGACTAATTAAAACAACATTTGAATTAAAATTATTTATTTTTCATGTTCAAAATGACGGCCGTGACTCCTAATACAAGCACGGCCCCGTCTTCTAACTTCTGTAGTCGTTATTTTCAACATCATCTCCTGCTTCATTGTCTCAAACGCTGAATTTATTCTTTGTATCAATTCTTCTCTAGTGTTTATTTCTATGTTGTTATACACCAGTTCCTTGGCCCGGCCCCACACGAAAAAGTCCAACGGGGTCAGATCTGGGGAGCGAGCGGGCCAAGGGATGGGTCCATCCCTGCCGATCCAGCTATCAGGAAAGCAATTGTTGAGGTGTTCCCTTACATTTAAAGTCCAATGCGCTGGACAGCCGTCTTGCTGAAAGATGACTGTTCGGTCTCTTTCGAAGATCGGGACACCTGATTCCTCTACCAGCAGTGGTAAATCAATTTGCAGAAATTGCAAATAATTTTCGCCATTCAATGGATCAGGCAAAAAGTGGGGCCCAATCAATGTTCTGCCAATTATTCCAGACCATACATTCACAAAGAATTTCATCTGAAATGACACCTGCTTCTTAAAATGTGGATTGTTGTCTGCGTCGGCCCATTCATGGATGTTGTGAAAGTTTGTAATACCTTCCCTTGAAAATTTACTTTCATCCGTCCACAAGATTGATTTCAGAAACCACGCATCTTCGATGTCTCTGTTGAGGAGGAAACGGCAGAACTGAATTCTTCTTTGAGGATCTTGCTCTACTAGACCTTGCACACTCCTGCCATGGAACGGATACTTATCATTTTGGTGCATTGTATGCCACACCTTCCATTGAGAAATGTTTAAATTTCGAGCTACTGCTCTAGTACTGGTAGTAGGATCCGCTTGAAATGCTGCTAAAATGTCTTCGTCGACGGCAGTTTCGTGTCTGCCCGGGTTGACTCCAGGTTCCACGCGGTGAAACCCATCTTGGGCAAGACGACGAAACGTGTTGTAAAACACTCGGACATTCGGTATCCTGCGATTCGGATAGCGCTCTTGATACATCCGTCGCGCCAAAGATCCATTGCCGTCTGCTCTACCGTACATAAATACGATATCCGCATATTCTTGATTGGAAAAAGTAGCCATAGTCACTTAACAATTAAGAAAAACGGCGTAGGAGCGCACTAAATGTCAACTCAACACAATTCAGTCAAAAATCAACACGTGCAGGAGCGCGAGGCTACGACTGGACACGGTGAAACAAAAAAGTTCAAAACTAACGCAAACAACACGTGCAGGAACGCAAAGGGCTACAACTTAACACGGTAAATTGTGAATCAACACGACAACGTCCACTCACAAGGGCAGTAGTTTGACTAATAAGTAAAAGATGTAACGGCTTCATCACAGACCGACTGACCCTGACTAAAGAAAAACGACTTTGTTGCCTTAGTAACTAAGACCATTTTGCTGTAAAAACCAACTCTTATCGCTTTTTGCTATTCATTGGGCGTTCTACCTGGAAATGCCGTCGCACCGCGCTCGGTGGCCATTGTTTAGAGAATCCCCTCAATGGGTTCCCCTCAATTGGTTCCTGCATGTGCCAAAAATTCTTAGAATTGAACAATGTTATCATTTCGAGCACATAAAGTATTCTTTTAAGCAAAAATTTTGTGTTTTGTTAGACTGCCTAAAATTTAAAATTTCTCCCTCGAATTAGTTTGTAGGTCCTAATTTCAATAATTTGTAAGATATCCGCATAAATGATACCTCAAAAGAAAGAGCGATTATCAAGCATGTCTTCAAAAAGGTTTGAACAAAAAAAGCACCCTCCGTTTTTTTTTTAAATAAAGTTTAAAAGACGTATTGTACAAATTTTTTATTTTTTCTGGGCTTTAAATATCTGTAAAAAAAATGTCTAATGACACAGAAGCCTAAAACATGTTTTGCTTGGTTGCTTACACATTACTTTAATGAAATAAATAAAAAATGAATTCATTTATCATTCAATTTGGCCATAATTATGCAGTTTACATTAAATTTTGAGAATTTCCGAAAAAAAAACTTAAAAATTTGGTTAAAAAATTTTGGTAAGACTTCGTCTAAGACAACCATGGCTTAAATGGTTCTAAATTGTCTATACTATCTTCACCTTAAAGATTTGCACCCATCTTCCAATCACCCTGTATAATTGGGCACCATTGTCACTATGGAAGAAGAAGACCCCAATCCTCAATACTCCGCACCCAAGCGAAAACCAATCTTTCGACGAGATAGGCATCTTCAGTCAGCTCTTCACAAGGGCGAAATAGACTACCTATTTAAACACTGGGACAACCCTGTCGGTTTAAAGAAAGAACACATACACTTAAAAAAGGATACAAAAGAAGTATCCTTTCTTTGCTCTGATCAATTTGTCCATTGGGCACTACTTCATGTAAGCCAATGTTGCAAAGATTCCACAGCTGGAGGGGAGCTGTCTCTTCATCTTCGAGTTGCGAATGATGCAACGAATATCAGTACACAAGACTATTGCAATGTCTCTGTTGATGGTCTCCCTATTAGACCTCCTCCTTTGCTTAGACAGACTTATTGCATTAAGAAGAAATTCACTATTATAACCCATCAAATAACATTCAGCGAGAAACACTCTGCTTCATATAACTTCTTCGGCTGCAAAGGGAAATGTTATGGGAACTTACACGTCATATGGCCCTCCGATCAGTTCACTTATATAATAACGCATAGTCACTTTCTAGCTGTAAGAGACTGCATTAATGCATGGTTCTCTGCCCTCTCATCTGGTCTGATTGCATCTAGGAAATATCCCCTGTATAATCTATACAACGAGGTAGCAAATGTAATATATGCCGCACTACATGACATCAGTATGTATAAGGATGAAGCCTATGACATTTTGAAATGTTGGCAGCCGCTAGTTATAGCCACTATTCTTCGTGATATAGAGGGGGATCCAGGGTTTATGGAATCTCTACTAGATACTGTACGTAGGTTTCCGCACTCTCTCCTAGTCAAAATTGCAACAAGGAAAATAACCACCTCCACTGACGCTCATGTGTCACTTGAGTTAACAGGACTAACTAAATGCTTCGGACATCCTGAAATAGTGATGGATGAAAGTGTGGCAGCCTGGGTTGAAAAAGGTACCGTCCTTAAGCCTGGGTTGGAGGAGATATCAGAGGAAGTAAGGAGAGCATTTGTATTAGAGTTCTCTAGAAATTACTATAAACAGACAAAGATGGCCATGATCCACACATTAGACAATGTTATGAGGGGGGATACTGGGGCGAGAAACCCAATGAACCTTGGACAACAGCTATGTTTCGAGGAATTGTCTTCGAGAAGACGTTGGAGTTTGACTATCAAATTTATACGGCTTATCTCCTCGCAGACAAGGCCATAATACCTGGCCTTTCTCATTGGCCCTTTGAGTATGATGGACAGGCGCACAGAACCATCCATGGCAGATTTCCCACGGTGCCCCCTCGTCAGAGTAACAATGTCATCATGCAGTGTATAGGTAGAGAGGAAGTAAATGTGAGGGATATAATAGCCACTGTGTCTAAAGGAGAGGTCCCTCAAGAATGAAAGGTGATAGTAGGGGTTGCGAAGGAGAGAGAGCTGAAAAAACGCAAAGCTAGGTTCTTTGGAAAACTCACATTGGAGATGAGACTCTTCCAGGTGGCAACGGAAAATTATATAAAACATATATTCAAGTTCATACCTCACCAGACAATGACCAAATCCGCGGACGATCTGTTCAAATACTTATTAAAGATATCCGAGACCTCATCCACAGAGGACGGTGGAGCAGTGTTCATGTCAATGGATTTCTCAAGCTGGTACACTAGTTTCAGATATGAGGGGGTGACCCCCTTATTTGAAGAGCTTGACAGATTGTTAGGAGTGGAGAATGTATTGGCATACACCCAGAAGTTTCCCCTGGAGTCAATTTTTCTGTTTCAAGACAGGTTCTGTCCTCCTCGTCAGGGAGACAATGGTCTTCCTGAAAATGGCACCAGATGCATTCATGGTCCGGAGGCATGGATGGAGGGCCTCCGTCAGAAAGGTTGGACATTGGCCACATTGCAAGAGAGGGCGCTGCTGTGCGTAAACAAACAATCAGCTCCGTACAAATAATTCTCAAAAATAGAATAAGTGATTATTTAACGAAGAAATAGTGTTTAAAAGAAAGCATTAGTGTCATAAAGTGTGTGATATTGCGCGCTGCCCGCGCCCCGCATAGTGGCCGCGCACCGCGCCGCCCGTGCGGCCCGCAAGCGCGAGCAAGACTTGCCGAAGCTGGCCCGAGCTGGGCCAGCTTCGAAGAAACCATAGAAGACCCCAATCCCGGATATGCCTGCTGCTGTTCGTATGCGCGGCACCGCCTCGCCGCAGCCCTATCGCTGCAGCCTCCCGTGCTGGCCGTCGCCATGCCGGGCCTCCCCCAGGACACTGGGGGTCTCACCTGGCGGTGACTGACTGCCGGGGTACCGAAAGCACGAACAGCAGCAACCACAGGATTCTCCCTCGGTGCCTGCGTCGCTACAGCGACTGCGGCACCGCGCCCAGACGGCCAGATGAACGGGCAGCTGCGCAGCTGCCACGTGGTGCGCTACCGCGCCTCGCGGCGCTCGCACCTCCGTGCCTCCCGCATGCTTCGCGAGCCCTCGGCGCGCCCTGGCGCGCCGTTGTCGCGCGTCGTGCTGCCCTGCGCACCGCGACGCCGTCTGCGACCGAAGCCCTTGCAACACCGGACTAGACAACTGCGCGCACCGTGCGGTGCGCATGCGCCCCGCGTGGCACGCGCACGTGCATCCGCGCCACCCGCGCGCCTCCTGTGCGCTCCGTCGCGCCGCCGCCTCGCTGCACATTGCCAGACCGCTTCGCGCTGCCGCCCGCGACTGAAGCCACACATCACCGGACACGACACCGAAGTTTCCAGAGCTGGGCCAGCTTCCCCAACGGAAGGACACAGCTGTTGGTCGGTGTCATCCCGGGCTGGCGGTTGTCTGCAGGGCCCCATAGGGCCCACCCAACACCCAGGTGAATGACTGCCGGGGTTGAACCGAGTGGTTTAGCTTGAATTATTTATTATCCCGTGTGCGTGTATTCACCCGCTGGGGAGACGCCCGCCGCCGGGATGACTGCACCTAGAGTGAAAGAGCAGCAGCCATGGAAGCTTCCGCGCCCATTGGCGCGCCCCCTGTGCGCTCTGCCGCGCCACCGCCTCGCTTCGCGTCGCCACACCGCTTCGCGTCGCCGCCCGCGACTGAAGCCACACTCTACCGGACACGACACCGTAGCTGCCCCGAGCTGGGCCCGCCTCACACGAAGAGGACAAAGCTGCTATTCGGTGGCATCACTGCTGCTGAGGGTCGTCTGCGGGACCTCAACGGGTCCACCCAGCACCAGGGTGACTGACTGCGCGGGGTTTGAACGGAGCGGTGTAACTCTGATCCCCTGCGTGTCGTCACCCGCTGGGGCGACGACTGTTCGCCGGGATGCCTGCACCGGGAGGGTGAAAGAACAGCAGCCATGGAGACCCTTATGCTTTTTGAGGCAAACAAAATGATCAGCCCGCATTTACGGGCCGCTGTATAGCTGCCGCGGTCAGGGGGCAATGCCCCGACACCGCCTGCCACGCCCCCTTGCGGGGACGTCACGACAACTTGTTTTTGTCGCGATTGTGAATTATTTGGGGGATTGACTCGTGGCGTACCACAAGCTGGTCCGTGTCCCCCACTGCAACCAGTTTGTGAAGCTCCACGCGGACCACCACTTGTATTCTCTCTGTGTTGGCGCGGGTTGCGTAGCGGACCGTGCAAGCGGGGCACAGGGGCGGCACCAGAAAGCAGCTCGGCGATGGAAAACTCGCCGCCATGGTCACGGAGGCCTAGTCCCCCCAGCGAAGCTGAAGCCTCGCGTCGCCGCCCGCGACTGAAGCAACTACATCTGATAGGACACCGAAGCTGCCCCGAGCTGGGCCAGCTTCCAAACGAAAGAAGACATCAGCTGCTGCTCAGTGGCGTTACCGTTGCTGGTGGACGTCTGCAGGACCCTAAGGGTCCAACCGGCACCCAGGTGACTGACTGCCGAGGTAGAGCCGTATGGTACAGCACGGCACTTCCGTCGCGTGCCTTCACCCGCCGACGACCGGCCGCCGGGATGACTGCAGTTTGTATGCCCACTGTAAGCAAAAAAGGCAAACAAATGATGGGCCCGTACTAACGGGCCGCAGTATATCTTTAGCGGTCAGGGGCGATGTCCCGATACCGCCTGTCACGCCCCCTTACGGGGGCGTCGCGACATCCCGAATGAATAATTTAGTCTTGCCAAATATACCGTTGGGACAAGGTTGCTGCGTTTTATTGAAAACCTTCGGAAGATCAATCCGAAGCCCTGAGCAGATCCTGACTGGACATCATCAGGGTCGCACATGGTCCTTCGAAGCCGGATACACCAGTATCTGGGGACCAAAGCGGTGGTACATTTTTGCGTAACTGAGTCGAGGTGCTCTTCCGTGGAAGCAGACCAACTCGTGAGGAGCTGCTGCAGCATCAATCAGAAGCCAGGGTTTAGTGATGAATACTGCCTTGGACTACGAGACAGGCGTTGGTGCTGTCAGAATATTGGACCCGGAAGCCACCTGAAGAATCAAGGGTGACAACGTGGAGTGACGTCACCTGGTTGGTGCATTCGTGAGTGAGTGAACCAAAGTGAACTGAAAGAAACGTGAGTACTTGAACAATTTTAATTAGTGACATTTACTGTCATTGTCAAATAGTGACAGCTGTCATTTCCAAAAGTGACACGGACTGCCACTATCATTCAATGTGAAGTTGACAGTGACACAGCACCGTTAATTATTATCGGCGTTACAATCTGCTACCGCCTTGTCTGTAGCCTGTCAGGAGGCTATTTATTTTAAATACTTAATGAATGAAATGCATGTACTGGATAGCGAGATGCCTAAATGTATGTTTTAGGAAAACGTTCCAGAGACTTTAACTTTTAGATATTTAACAAAAATTTTGTGTTTACGTTGTTTATTGGGTTTGGACTGAGACCTTTGCGTTTCTTTACATTAATTACTCAGTTTACTTAATAGTTAAACTTCGATAATTAATTTTACACTTGTTTATTTTGTTTTTTTTCTCTCGCCTTGTTGGTTGTTATTTTTAAGATGGAGTACAAACTGTTACTACGAAGTGACAATTTGAAAAACATTGTTAAGGCTAGACGTAACTTTAAAAAGTCTCCTAAGGAAAGGATCACGGATGTTTACATTCAAGTGAGATTAGAAGCATTGGAAAAATTATGGGATGTATTTACTAATACCCACAAAACGTTAATCGAAATATTTGGTTCTGAGTTAAGTGGTCATGAATATTTAAAAGACGATATGTATGATGAAGCTTTATTTAGAATATAAAACAGAATTGAAATCTGTTTTGCTATTATTTTGTAAGGATTCAAAAGATGAAAACGTATGCGCTGAGACAGCAAAAGACCAAACAAAATCTCAGACTGTTCAACTACCAAAAATAGTTATCCCTAAATACTCCGGAAAGTATGAAGAATGGGTTAGTTTCCGAGATTTGTTTATTTCATTAGTACATAGTAATTCACAATTAGGTGTCTAAAAAATTCATAATTTGAAAAGTTACTTGACCGGTGAAACCGAACAATTAATAAGACAAATACCAATTGCGGACGACAACTATGAAAGATGTTGGTCGTTTTTAAAAGGTAGGTATAATAATAGATGGTACCTAACACACAACATCATAAGGCTACTTCTTAGCCAGAAAAGTATTACTGCAGAATCAGGATATAATTAGGAATTAGTGAACACTACCAATGACTGCTTAAGTGGGTTGGCAAACCTCGGAATAGATGTAGCAAATTGGGATATAAAGATTATTCATATGTTAACTTTAAAATTGGACTTGGAATCGAAAAAGCAAGGGGTGATTGAATTTGGTAGTAGCAACAGTTCCGATGACGTGCCAACTCAAATCTACAACTTCCTTCCAACATTTCTTTTTCAAATCTCTATCGGAATAATATGATGAGGAATTATTTCAAATTGATGGTCTACTTTGAATTTCGATAATAAACCTTTCTGTATCGAAATTATCCATCGTATGGAATTAACAGACAATTAAAATATTAGAAAGAAAGAAGAAGAAAGAAAGAAAAATGGATTTATTTGTCACAGAAACACGTGCATTTAAAAAATGACATAACATGAAAAAAAACATGATAAGAACACAGATATTTATACATAGGTATATAGAACATAAATAGTCGGCAGCTGCACGCCGTGACTGTGACAAGAAAGCTTCCCCTCAGTATGATGCTGTGCTATGGGACCCACAGCGCAGCGCTGATTTTCAGTGGTCACCCGAAAACGACGTCCGAAAATCAAGCCAGGTTTAGAAATTAGACAAAACAAGTAGGTAACAAAGTAAAATAATTATAATAATGAGTAAATAAAATGTAATATTATTGTAACAAAATGTGTACACCTACCTAGCTACACAAAAACATAATAAGTACCTACACAAAAATGTACCACGTTTTGTCTCGTTCCCACTCTCACCTTCACGTCGCCCGCGCGCGCGCTCACAATAAAATACTTTGTTGTAGTTATTTAGGTGCAAGCCCCGATACATCCACAGGATGCAGACTTAACAAAACCGTTTCCTTCGCCAAGCTACAAGCTCGCCATGGTACGTTAGGAACGAGATCCTCCATCTCGACCTCAGAATCCCCACAATAGCTCAGTTTCTAAAACGCAATTCAAAGCGTTTCTTCGAATCCGCCGCGCAACACCGCAATCCACTGATTGCGAAGGCCGCTAGTTATGTCCCCAGTAGAATCAGTAGAATCCGCCGGCCGAGACATGTCCTTTCCGACCCTGATGACCCCATCACTCTCCTTCAAGAAAGCAGTAGGGCCACCAGTACAGCACACAAACACAGACCGTCCTTCCGAGGACCTCGCGCCCCGAGAAGACCCCGAGTAAACGAAATGCCCCCCAACCGTCCCTTGCCCGCAGAAGTGCCAGCCCGCGCCGAAACTGAGCAAATAGAGTTAAAATCCCCATGATATAATAATAAGATAATTGTTTGATCCAGCCTGTCCCCACTTGCTGCCCCCCCCCAACAGTGACACCCTGAGCCGAGGCTCGTACCCCGCACGGGGTGCTCTCAGTGCGCAGTCGCTATAGGTTAAACGTAGTTTTGTAAGCCCTGGCTGGAGGCTCTTAGTCTAAAAGCTAATAGTCCCCACAGGAAAGCCCGGTTGAGTAGTTACAGCCTCTCAAGGTCAACTGCGAGATGTCATTTCCAAAAAAAAAAAAAAATTTAGGTGCATTTACTTACTGTGCCTATGAGCGTGATGACGTGCTGTGAGTCTATGAGTCATCGGGCTCACGGCTCGCGCGCCGCAGCGCCGCACACTGGTCCCAAATTAAAAAAAAGTGGACATTGATAGTAGACCGCTGATATTTTTTTTTATTGTTGATACAATGATAACAGATAAGGCAAAAAAATATTATTGTCCTACTTCAAATACTTTTCTGTAAAAAAAATATTTCTTTTTTTTTTGTATGGGAGCGATTACATTTTACTCAATTTCTCAAAAACTTTAAGCGATGTCGAGATGGCAATCACATATGTTAGAAAACTAATAATTCTGAGTATTTGGCTCGAAGAAACTTATTGCTTATCTCTGCGTACTTTCGAGATAATAGTGACAGAAAATAACATTTTTTTTTAATGTTAATTTTTTGCTTTTTTTTAATCATAGCCTTACTTTAGCACATAATTATAATGTATGCGTAATGTCAAATAAGTAAAAAGAGACTTCTCTGTAAAAGAGGTTATGGGGGCTCACTAATGACTGAAAAGCTATGACCTTTCTGAAGGAGTACTTTCATCAGTTCTAAAAAACAATCAAAATGAAGACATATTAAGCTGCAAACATAAAGTTGAATATGTTCACAAACGATTCTGAAAAAATATTATGGTGAAAGATTAATATTTGGGTCTATATTCTCTTGAGAAATCTCTATTTCCTCGTTTTCCAACGAAAGCAATTCATTGTTCAAGATCAAAGCACTAGCCTCTGGAAACAACTGTTTATGTAAACGAGCAAACTTTGGTTTGATATGGCTGATGTAAGGATCTGAGCTAATTAGAAAGCTGTGGATAATGTCTAAATTAGTCTGAACTCTACCGATTTTTCTTGTATGTGCCATTCTAACATTCCGGAAATCTTTATTCCTCGCTTCGGAAGCTTCTTCGGAAAGCATGCCTATCGGAATAAAGGAGAAATTTTCACAAATATCAGCACCGTGTATCAACAATTTATGGACACTTGAAGGCATGTAATACCATGGATATAAGTTTACATATAGCATTGCTGTTTCTTTACAATATTCCCTAAACAAGTTGGTATTAATAAGTTGACCAGATGAAATCGTTTGTAAAATGACTGCAAATCTCTTGATTAAATCAGGGTGGATACCCGTTATTTCAGCAGATACTTCATAATTTTCAAAAAACCTTCTTGCCGTGTTACCGTCATTGGTTGTACCAAATCCCTGTTTTACTATGTCAATTAACAAACCAGTTCTTTCCCGGAATTCTTCTTGTGTCAAATTCTTTTTAATTTCTTTTAACAATTTATCTTCTTTTCGTGCAGCCCACTTTTTGAAGTCTAAGTTGTACGAAATGTGTAAAATACATTCCATACATCTTATCCACATATGAAGCGAAGACAGACCATATTTATACATATCTTCTCTGATGAGTCTTTTGGATACAAAGTCCAAGTCATTCATTTTGCTAGGTATTGCAAATATTACAAACAGCTGCAGAAGAAGTATTGGAAATCACAGTAGAAATTTTCCCATCAATCATAGTCATGTACAAATCTTGTTTAATATCAAAATTATCTACAATTGTGGGAACAAGATTACGAATTTCTTCCTCTAAGGATGCACTTTCCTTCTTTATCAATTCGTTTGTTTCTTTTGCAAATATAAAGCCAATTGGACGACAATAGTTTGTTGAAGAGGGAGCAGGATTTTGCCACAAGATAGTACCACTCTCTTCTTCCAAACGAAGCGGAACCAAACTAATCATGAAAACTGAAGAATCGTCAATTTTAGTGTCGGAGTGTGACTTTTGTTTATAATTACTTTGAGAAGATGACCCGTCAAAACCCCATTTGCTTATTAGTTTTAGCGATTTTTTGTCGGCAGAGTTGTGCTGAATTGTTTTTAATATCCTATTAGTTGTCAAATCTAGAAGCGATTGAAGTCTTATCTTAGCATCAGATTCAGTTACAGTTATGTCTGACTCTGGAGGATAACAAGTTTTTTTAGCTTCCAGGAGCTTTTGATAGGATGGAAGACCATACATTTTCTCTGAAGCAAGAATAGTTCTTAAATTTCGATATTGCCATTTTGACAAATTTGTTGAGGTGTAAAGCGCTAACGTTTTATCATCTGGTAAACACGGTTTGTCAGTCTTTTTAGCGAATAGTACATCATATACCATCTCACATTTTTCCTTGTTTTGGCTGAGTTCGTTTAATATAGCTGCTAATTTTGTTTTTTTAGACTCTTTTAATTTGGCACATAAAGCATAAACTAATTCCTCCTCTGTGTGATCTAGAAGTGTTAGAGAACGCCTTTTCTTCTGTTTATCAGATATATCAACAAATGGTTTTTTACTTGTACCATAACTTAATTGATGAGTATTCACTTGCGTTTCGAAATCTGGAATTACTTCCTCGGCAACTTTAAAAATGCTGCTTAAATCGATATTTTGACATTTTGGCCAAACTATTTGGGATTGTAACCAGTCTGAATTTTTGTTAAGAAAGGTCTTTTGAGCTCTACTGGAAGCAGACCATCTTTTTGAGATATTACTTGAAAAATTACGACAAAATAATTTAATATTACTCAAATCTTCGGAAGACAATTCAACACCAATACGTTCAATAAGGGCATTAAATAAAAATTCGACATTTTTAAAACCACCTCCTGATTTAAGAACAACGTATAAGTCTAAGTTGGTGACAAATGCGGACATATTATAATTTTAAGGAAAATTGAAAACAAATTAGAATCAAAGATATCAAAGACAAAGTGACTTTGATTTTAACAAAAAAAATTACGAAAACAAATTCGACGAAAGAAAGACAAACAAAAATTATTTGATTTAAAAATCCAAAGATTCAAAATACAACAATAACAAAACAAACAAACAACAAGCATTTCTTCAAGCGCACAGAAAAAATAAGGACACGTCTTATCGCAACCACATTTAGTTGTACACTGAGTGAGGTGTACGCGCGCGATTCGTGACCGTATTACGTTACGTCATGAGAGGCGGCCATCTTGTTATCCCGGCAAACTCGCGTCGAAGCTCCATTTTGCTGGCTAGCGGACCTATTGCGATATGAGTAAGGCTATGATTAAAAAAAAGCGAACAATTAACATTAAAAAAAATTGTTATTTTCTGTCACTATTATCTCGAAAGTACGCAGAGATAAGCAATAAGTTTCTTCGAGCCAAATACTCAGAATTATTAGTTTTCTAACATATGTGAATGCCATCTCGACATCGCTTAAGGTTTTTGAGAAATTGAGTAAAATGTAATCACTCCCATACAAAAAAAAAAGAAATATTTTTTATAGAGAAAAGTATTTGAAGTAGGACAATAATATTTTTTTGCCTTATCTGTTATCATTATATCAACAATAAAAAAAAATATCAGCGGTCTACTATCAATGTCCACTTTTTTTGTGGACCAGTGTGCGCCGCCGCCTTCAGCTAGGCAGCGCAGCGCACGAGTACTGCGCGCGATTTTTTAAAATAAGCAATTTAAAAACAAAACACAACAGTGCACACGTATTGCATGCAATGAGGTGGGGGCGTCACTAGCGGCCGGACTGGCGGCCGAGTGAGTGAGACACCATACAGCCTTATAATTTCAATTTCAATTTAAATTTGTTTATTTTGTTAAACATAGGTATGGTTACAGTTAGAATTGTCTAAAATATGTGCACTATGTTTTGCCAATATATAGCATACAAAATTAACACAACAAGCAATTATAATTACAAAGTGGCATGCCAATACATTACAAAAAAAAAACAATCAATTTAAAATATGTCAGGTAGGTAAACAGGTCATTACAATTTCAGATAAATAAATACATTCACACTTAATAAATAAATAAAAATCATATGAGTTTAATTAGCAAGTCGGAATCGTCACACCTCTGTTTATCATTAGTAAACTCAATGATGGAGTAGTAACATCTATCTAGAAGGAATCTAAACAAGGACCTTTTAAAGGATCCCAGACACTCTTTATTTCTAATTACTGCTGGTATACTATTATATATTTTTGGGGCCATGACTAGGACACTTCCCGAAAAATGCGGTTTTATGAGAGGTAACACTAATGGTATTCTGATAACGGCGAGAGCGCAGTTGTCCAAATAAATGCAGGTTACAGCGAACAAATACTCCCATTTCGTAAATGTACATAGACGGTAGAGTGAGTAAACTAAGTTCCTTAAATAATGGTTTACAACTATCAATCGATTGTAATTTGGTAAACGATCGCAAGCATTTCTTCTGAGCTTTAAAGGCAATGTCTCTGTCAGTGGAGTTGCCCCAGAAAATGATTCCGTACCTAATGCTAGAAGCCACATAAGCATTTTAAGCTATTTGTACTGTAACGCGGTTTACCGTTTTTGATAGTTTGTACAGAGCATACGCAAATTGACTAAGCTTTTTTGACAAAGCGTCGATATGATTTTTCCAAGTCAGATGACTATCTATGTAAAGGCCCAGAAATTTTGCGATGTCACTTTCAGTGATTGCTACGTTACCATATCTTATATTCAGTTTTGGTTTATTTGTTCTTTGATTAAATGTCATTATTTTAGTTTTGTTAAGATTTATGTTTAGATTGTTATTAACTAACCAATTTATTATATTTTTAAGATCGTCATTTATGTCATTTTCAAGAATATTAATGTCATTACTAGAGAATAAAATAGTGCTGTCATCAGCAAATAAGACCATCTGATGCTTACTGGCCTTAGGCATATCATTTATGTAAATGTTAAATAATGGAGGGCCAAGAATGCTACCTTGGGGAACACCATAATTGGTTTTCCTAGGACGTGACATGTATGTTCTTTCAACTTTCGAGCTCGCACATAGCCTATCAAGCGATGTGATTTGAGTGCGATTAGAGAGATAAGATTTTAATAGTTTTAATGCAGTTCCTCTAATCCCATAACGCTCTAATTTGTTTAGCAGTATACCATGATCTACATGATCGAATGCTTTAGAGATATCCATAAACAAAGCCGCCACTGGAGTTCTAGCATCGCATCAACACTAGAAACAATTTTCTTTATCACGTCATAAATCGCCATATTAATGGATTTACCTTTTCGGAATCCAAATTGTTCTCTGCAAATGAGATCATGTTTTTCAAAAAACGACGAAAGGCTATTATACAGGGTTATTTGTAAAACACCGGTAACCTCTCAGGACTACGTTACTAACATCATAATCAACAACTTTTGTTCTATGACTTTTCAAAATTCATCATATTTTAATTCATCAGATTTACATAAAAAATAAAAATATTTAAATTCAACGCTCTAAATGTTACGAAGTCTATGCGAAGCAAAAGAAAGCGATAGGTAGTACCGACAATAGCGGGGGGAGCAGGGTAGGGGGCGGCGGGGGCGCTTGAACTTGACCTATTTACGGGCAGCCTTCAGTCATTCGTTTGCTTTGATGCGCTTGCGTCGCGTCATTACGGGTCCTTGTAGTGAAATTCGGCAGTGCAGACGTATACGTAATTATCTTTACATGATGGCGTATCAATATTCCAATGTCGAGTACACGGAAATGGTGCGAATGCTAGCTAGGTGTGATGACAATGTTTCGGAAGCGTGTCGCCAATACGCCATACGATTCCCAAACGTACGTATACAAAATACTTTTATCAAGTGCTATACCGTTGTAACTTTACAGAAAATGTGAGATGTCATTGTTAGTTTGTTTTCATTACGGTGTTTAGTGCATAGGTACCGTGAAATATCAAGGTTATTTCCATGTCAAATGTTCGATTTGGCTTTTGCGTAAAAAGGCGGGAACCGTAGCGTAGCGAGTTACTAACCCAAAAGTATTACTACGAGGACAGTGCGCGGCAATGTATGTAGGTACAGCAAAATACAGAGTTGAAATGTGTTACATAGGACAACGAAATATTTAAGGTTTGTGTTTGGTAAATGTATTATGTTTTGTAAAAAGTCGTAGAACAAAAGTTGTTGTTTATGATGTTAGTAATATAGTCCTGAGAGGTTACCGGTGTTTTACAAATAACCCTGTACATCACCTTTTCTACAATTTTGGAAAAAATAGGAATAAGTGCAATCGGCCTATAATTACCTATGATACTTTTATCATCTTTTTTATGAATTGGTTTTATAACAGTAATTTTTAATTTGTCCGGGAAATGGACATATTCAATGGAAAGATTGATGATATAGCTCATAGCAGGTCCTATTAATGGTGCTACATGTTTGACTACTTTTGTGATAATGCCATCATATCTATGACTATTGGTATTATTTAAAGAGCGAATTATCGCTACTATGTCTGCTGGTACTGTAGGAGGAATAAATATGGAGTTACAATTAGTGTCAATGTTTCTATATGAAAGAGTAGAATTGTTCGGTTGAATTTCGTCTATAAAATAGTCATTAAAAGCTTGTGCAATCAGTCGAGACTCATGTATTTCATTGTCATTTATTGTTACATAGTCAGGTATATTTTCTCTAGGGTAGTTGATCTTATTTTTATTGATAACCTTCCAAGTCGCTTTAGTTTTATTCTTGGCCGAATTTATGTGAAAGTCATTCTGAGATTTTTGGGTCAATGTTATTATTTTCTTTAAACAAGCAGTATATTGCTTTAGTAAAAGTTTATTTTTAGAAGTAAGGGCTCGCCTGTATTGCCATAACATTTCTCTTTTACGCTTACTACTAAGCCTAATTCCCTTGGAAATCCAATTAGATTTTTTACGCAGAGAGATTCTTACTTTCTGTAAAGGGAAACAGAGGTCATAAAAAAGCATGAATAGATCATAGAAACAGTTGAATGCTTCCTCAGGATTGTCGTGTAGATAGACTTTACTAAAACTAAGATTACGAAGAGAATCAATGAATTTAGACAAGTTTTCTTGGCAATAGTCACGCCTTAGAGCATACCAATGCTGAATGAAACAAGTTTTTTTCACAGGGCATTGGATCACTTGGGCAGTGTGATCAGATACCGCAAGATCAAGTACTGTACACTTACTACCTCTAATATTATGAACGATAATTTCTATGCATTTACCACTCGTTAATCGTGTAGGCTGATGAATTCCAATTTTTAATCCATAGTTTAAAAGGAGAGTTTGAAAAGTATTAGATGATTTTGACTGTCTTAAAGTGTCTATATTAAAATCACCATACATAACCACTTTCTCTAAATCACCGCGGCTGCAGATTCGTAAAATACCATCCAAGTTAGCAAAAAATAGTTCCAAACAATCATTCTTAATTTTGGGTGGTCTGTAGATGCAAATCACTATTAAATTATGTATTATTAATTCTATTGCACAGCATTCAAGGACATCAGCTACATAGAATTTACTTAAATCAATGTTTTTATATTTATGGATACGATTTATAAGGATGCAAGAACCACCACGCCTAGTATTCCGCATTGAAAAGGTAGCTAATTCGTAGTTAGGGATAGATAGATGGAACTGATCTCCATTTAGCATATTGTGTTCAGTGATACATAGTAAGTCAATGTTTTTTCCCTTGTCCCATAATTCCTCTAAATGGAGAGTAAGTAGGTCCGACTTACTAATCAAGCCATTAACATTTTGATGGAAGATATTTATGTATTTATACACGAAAACAATTGCTACTACCATCTTTAGGCGCTTTTTCCATACACATAGGCAAGTCGCAGTTAATAATATTAGGGCTTGCAAGGTATATCGAATATTTCGCCCTTGGTCATCATCACCTAAAACAATAACCTTCATCTGTTGCATAGGTATGGTTTTGTCGGTTGACGTCGTATTATAGTAATAGTAGTAGAATTATAGTAATTAGTGGTGGCGCGACCAGCGTGGTGGCGCGAGCAGTAACATTCTGTGCACGCGTCCGAGCTGGGCGCGCCACCAAATTGGTTGCGCAATCAAACGGACACCAGGTGAGTAACTCTCTATAGAGCTGTATACACTTTGTTGTTAGCGGCGACTGCTTGCGCTGCCATGGTGTCCCGGTGAAATATAGTCCTAAGGAAAAAATAATGGACATTAAATACCTACGAAAAAAACGTGCACACCTAATGTGAGTCTGGCGCAAAGATGGCGGCTTTACAATCGTAACTCGTACAGTCACCTCATCTGCACTCCATTCAGACCCTGACCATTCAACGGACTCCGAGATTAACTCACCAACACGAACAAACCTCAAGGCTGCAGACAGTACCAGAGACAGAAAAAACAGCTCCTATTGCCCCTTCTTATGTGGTACACTTCTACTCCGACCATACTACAGAATGCGTGATTGACTCACCAACTCGAACAACAATGGCAAGAAACATTGGGACCGCCAATTCAGAGCCTTACCCACCACCAAAAGGAAAAAACATGAAGGCGCCTGAGGCATCACAAAGTTCAACCGATATTGAACCTCAATCATCAAGATCAGGTCTAAAAACGAAGAGACTAAAAAGGCGTCATCCTGACAAACCAGAGAAAAATCTTTAATGCCAAACGACGTTCCAATAAAAAGGGAACTGCCTCGTTTTTATAGCTGATAGCACAAGTAACTCTTCCTGTTCGTCCTATATATCTCTTATCAAGAAAGCGATTGCAGTGAGAATTGGTGCGATTTTGCTGATTTACAAGATGACGTAGAGAATAACTTTCAAAAAATTTATAGGATCGCAGAGAAGAAAACTGAAAAGTAGATTTAACAAAACTGAAAACAGGAAGTTAGGTTCTTGCTGAATACGACAAAAATGTATATCCTGGAAAAGTTCTTCAGACATTAGCTGATTCTGTTGTGGCGTCCTTCCCGTCATACCGATAATTGCCGAAAGCCGCGCCGAGGCGATGGCGGAGACACCCGAACAAGAATCGTGCGCGATCGTTTTTCTCCGGCTCGCCAGTCGATTCTTGATCCCGACGCCGATCTTAGTTCGGAACGCGCGCGCAAGCTGCGCGCGCGTCCCGAACCACCGTTTTAATATAACTTCGCAGTGCGCGTGTTATTTGATGTATCTCTCTTGTATTGTGACTTTTTCCTATTCTTCTTATACTCTGTGCTTGTGAACATTATAATAACTTTATATCGCTATTAATTCGTTTCTTTTCTCGCCGCTTAACTTGCCCGCTACAAGCATCCTACACTGTGCTTATGCCATGTAAAAAGCTGAACATAATACTTGGAAGTGGCCCAAACCTGCAGATTTAATCTGCTATAACCATTTCAAAATAATTTATAGTATAAACGAATCCATAAAAAGAAGGCTTTTCGAATTCCACAATTGGTGGAAAAAGATGTAAAATAATTTTACCATTTTTTGTGTTTCTTTTTTTCATAGCAACACTCATGTTTCTGGTTTTTTATCGTTACCTGGTAGACCATTTTTGAACTACAAATAGGTGTCATTGTGCCATTCCAGTATTTGATTGAGTCATGAAGGAGATTGTGAAGTGGCACGTTTTGACCTCGCCATGGCAGGTGAGAATGTGCCACCATTTTTATTTTTTTTCTTCTGCAGTATGTTACTTTGAATAGTGGTGACGTAGAGTATACATGAAAATAAATAAATAAAGATCATATGTGTATTCGGAGAGCACTGAAGTAGGTGAGCGACCTAAATAAAAAGTTACAAACAAACGTAAACTAACAGTAGACGATGATCCCTTTGTTCAAGCATTAAATAATTCAATTGAGCAAAGACGCCATGAGACAACAGAGCGGACACTATGCGAGACAGCTGAGGTTGACAAAGATCGGCTATTTCTGCTTTCATTGTTGAGCACATTAAAAAAATCTACTTTCTCAAGTTAAAATGGCTACCAACATAAAGATGCCAACTTTGTTGAACGACGCATCAGGTTTTTCTGGTAACAGGACGTTTGATTATGCTGATTGGTAATTTCGGCATACTTCAAAAATTAATACAGGCGGCAGTATGATGAGTCATGAGAACTATCATCCTGATTATTCGACGCAACGGCAAGTGATTGCTATTGAATATCCTGGACCGAGTTATAGGACAAACACGAATTATCAGAATGAAACTATTACAAATAGTCCTAATTCTCCATATAATTCTAAAAATACAATGACATATGCAAGTTCTCAAAGTGACACACATGATTCACAGGACTCAGAACCACTTATGGATCTGTATAGCACTTAAATGTTCATGGCTGTTTTGGTTGTCTACATTTTTTTATAAAACTTACTTTAAAAGTGTTCATAGGTAGTTTGTTTTAACTTACTTTAGTGTTACAAACAACTTTTCTTCAGGACAGACTGATTTTATTAATATTGTGTCTTGTTTCAGCAAATCATATATTTGTTGAATTTAGATGCAAGTAAATCAAAAGAAGCTCTATTTTACGAAAGTATGATCCATCAAACTATTACCAACCAAGTCGACAACACACCCATCGAAGCAGATTTGACATGCAATGAAGTAATGCGCCTACCACACGTGCATGTTTGACCACAGTTTTACTTGCGCATGCCAGCTTGTACACTGAACACTGTGCGTGTAGTTGGTAAAACGGTAGTATGCGCAAACCCCAAAGTTTGGCTTGATGGTTTTTAAACTTGCTTCAAATTCTGGCATGCGCAAGCTATACTTGTACAAACTTGTCTGCGCGTGTGGTTGGTAGTTCAGTGTTCAAGCCGGTCTCAGTTAAGTCGAGTGGAGTAACTGTGCGCGCACGGTCGTAAAAATGGCGGATTTACGTACATACAATCGACAGTTCGCTACTGAATTCATTGAGTTATATAAATCTCTGCCCGCACTGTGGAAGATCAAATCCAAGGATTATTCTGACAGGAATAAAAAGAATGACGCATACGAACAAATGATAATTAAATTGAAAGAGGTATGTATGTAAGAACAGAATATTTTTATAGGTAGATATTAAATTTCATAAAATGCATATACTGTTTACAAACCCTTTTTATTATTTCAAATACCAACACGTGAATACGTAATTTAAATTTATGTTTGGTTTTCGATTAAAGTTGAACAATGTTTAAGTATTCAAATTACATTAAGTTTTAATTGTAATTGGCACCTTATTCAATAGTCATCTACCCATTCATATCCTTTTTAGGTAGAACCTGAGGCTACGAAAGATACAGTCAAGAAAAAAATTTATTCTTTGAGAACTTGCTATCGGAAAGAGATGAAAAAAGTGAATGCTTCCACAAGATCTGGAGCTGCCACAGATGATATTTATGAACCGACGCTGTGGTATTTTCACCTACTCGATTTTTTAACCGACCAAGAGACGCCCAGAGAGACAGTGTCAAATTTTGATTACCTCACACAGGTAATACAACATCCCAATTTGTTTTTAAACAAGGTGTTAAGGATTTAAACCAGGATTGTAATATTGTAGGTTACAAAAAAACATTTTGGAAGAGTAGTTAAATACTTTTATTTTATAACAAGTCTACAATGTGTACCTATGAAAAAAATTAAATCGTATTTATATTACACATTGCATTTTGCCACGATACAGTGCCTTCATTATTAAAATAATTCGAAAATTCTTCTCTTGTCGCTATGGCATCTTGAGAAATGTTTCTATAATGTCCTCCTTGTAATTCTAACAAATGTGACGAATCTGCTCTTAAACCCGATGTTAAAGTACCTTGAATTGTATCTTCAAAGTCCAATGTATTAATTGGCGTATAAGTGGTACTGTATTTTTTTCTTAAAAAAATATGCAACACACAGCAGGCCATGACTACAATGTCTATGTTTCCTGGAGACAAATTAATACTTGTATGAAAGATTCTGAACCTAGATGCTAATATGCCAAAGGCGTTCTCAACAATTCGCCTTGCCCTAGATAATCTATAATTATAAATTTTTCGCTCATTTGTTAATTCCCTTTGGTTGAATGGTTTTAAAAAGTTGGGAGTTAGAGCAAAGGCTTCGTCACCAATAAAAACGTAATTTAGAATTTTGTTAGAATGATTTAAAAGTTCTGGTTCCGGAATATGCAACGAGTTATTTCTCAATTTATCGTAAAATTTCGTCTGCTCAATAACACCTCCGTCAGAATTCCTTCCATTTATACCAAATTCGCATACGATAAATTCATAATTAGCGTTTACTACTGCCATCAAGACCATACTATGGAACCCCTTATAATTATAAAAATAGGAACCACTTCCTGGCGGTGGTATAATTCGTACATGTTTTCCATCAACTGCTCCCAAGCAATGAGGAAAATTCCATTTTTGCTCGAAGTCATGTGCTATTTGTTTCCATTCTTCTTGTGAGCTTGGTATCTGAAACAACATTTTTTTTCAGAATGAAACAAATACAGATGCAACCTTGGATTCACCTCTTGCTCGTCCGCAATCTCAGGCTTCTACGAGCACGTCAGACCATCCATCTTCATACCTTGCACCTACTTCTCCTGTTGTCCAATCTTTACCACCTCGAAGAGTACAAAAAAGGACAAGGGATGACAATAAACTCAATAATATAATAAATGAAGTCGGTAATTGTATCACTAATAAATTCACACAATCACAGCCTGACAGACATGATATTTTTGGACAAAATATTGCATTTAAATTGAGAAACATGACAAATGAGCAGCGTATAAATACTGAAAAACTTATTAACGAAGCAATATTTGAAGGAGAACTGGAAAATTTAAATCGTCATTGTTATATTGTCAACCCTGGATCAAGCGCTATAAACCTACAGTCAGCAGCAGCTGACACTTCTGCTAGAAATTATGCAGTAAACTCTGGACCAGACGCTATGAACCTACAACCAGCACCTGACACTTCTGCTAGAAATTATGGAGTAAACTCTGGACCAGACGCTATGAACCTACAACCAGCACCTGACACTGCTGCTAGAAATTATGCAGTAAACTCTGGACCAGACACTATGAACCTACGGCCATCTACAGCATCTCAGTACTTTTTGAGTTATATGCCATAAATACTTGTGTGGTTATTAACATTTACATTTTTTTAATAAACTTTTTAAAACTCACTTTCATGTATTCATTTCGCAACACCATGAAAATAGCTCTGCATGTATCTGGAATTATTTTAGATAACGCTTGTTCCGAAATTGCCACAGAAAACCTCAAATCTTGATACGATCTCCCAGTTGCCAGAAACCTTAAAGTAGCGGTTAATCTCTCGTGAGGGGGGATATACTCTCACGCATAACCGTGTTTTGTCGTTGAATGAGAGGCGTAACCAAACGCAACAATTCACTATAGGCATTTTCCTCCATCCGTAAATAATTCCGCCAATCGCTTGGCTCATCTCTTAAATCCTTGAGTAGATGTATATGTGAATGAATTTTTCTATTCAACAGCCATTTTTTTGTCCACTTTGATCGTTTACACTTTGACTTTTGTATTTTCTTTTTTTTTCACTAGCAAACACTTGAAAAATAATAGCAGAAGAAATAGCTCTTCATTGGGAAACATTGTTTCCACGCCGACGATGTCGACAAGAATGTGGGTTGCGCGTACTTAACTGTGCCGTGTGGTAGACACGTCCGTGTTCAGTCTTTTCATGCGACAAGCATGCGCAAATAAAACTGTGGTCAAGCATGCACGTGTGGTAGGCGCATAATGCCACCAGACGATTCTCTGCTCGAGAAAGAGGTCCAGTTGAATATAGAAGAAACGTGTGAAAATAGTTCACTTGATTTCGATTCAGATGACTCAGTTTTCGACAAAAATTACAGCCCATCCAATTCCCCAGAAAGCCCCATGTCTGATGTGTCTGAAAGGAAAAAAAAACAACAAAGAAGTACAGTTTGCAAACCGGATTGTCAAGTCATGTAACTAAGAACCCTCCTCCCACCCCACCCCTGCCACTACCACCCACTCCACGCCCCACCACTACCTCCACTCCTTCTATTAACAATAAACAAACTTTGGAGCGAAGTCGTAGAAACTCAATAGGTGCTACTAGTGGTGCGAAAACTACGTCTGAGCGACCATGCCTCCGCAAGCGTAGCAATACCATTAATGGCAATTATTGTTCCACATTACCTGAAATACCCGCCGTATCCCAGTAGTTTCATTCTCTAGTTCCATTATGGGACTACTGGGATTTTTTTCTCCCAGTAGTTCCATGGAACTGGCATTCTGTTTATGCAAGATTAAATTAGTCTCATAAGTTCCAGTACAGTTAAATCGCAATGGAATTGGCCGATTAACAGATCTGAGTATATTAGTACAAAAACGTTACTTAGAGTACTTACCTCTACATAAGAGAGCTGCGGATGATTCTTCTCCAAGAAATTGGTTCAGTAACTTCTCTACTGAGACGTGTCATTTGCGAACTTTGTAAAAGCATGCCCTTCACAACATAATTAGAATCTCTTCTGGTGTCAGGATTTAAATTATTTTGTATTTTATTTGTATGTACTGAATAATACATAGCGTCATTTGATAAAACTTGCAATGGTTTATTTAGAGTTATTACAGTTTTCTTAAATGACTCATTTGATCCGCTGTGCCATGCCTCTACAAAATTCGTTGTTCTGTGTCTTTCGCCGAAAGCACACCATAGGTTAATAAATTAATTGTACAGTAATTGTGTGATTTCCCTTTTAAATCTGAAATCTGCCAAATGTACGTAGTAATAATATAGGCCAGTTCACATATTGTACATAGGTAAATAGGTAAGATTATTTGTTCTTACTATATTTAATTACCATTCAACTGTACTTAATGGAACTAATGGGATTAAGTGAAAAAGTATTCCAGTTCCATGGAACTACTGGGAGGAAAAAATCCCAGTAGTCCCATAATGGAACTAGAGAATGGAACTATTGGGATACGGTGGAAATACCACAACCATCACGCAAATGAAAGAAATATGACATTCCTTCACAACAGCGGAAAATGAATGCCAAATACAAAAGCGAACATAGCGTCAAACCTGAGTGCAATGAAAAGTGTCTGTTGAACAAAGAAGATAGAGCAGCCATTAATAAAGAATATTGGGATATGTCAGGGCAAGAACAACATGCATTTGTTGAAGCACACATTTACATAGTAGTTCCAAAAAGAAAAATTACGAGCCAACCAAAAAAGCAACCAAAAATAAATTTTATGTTCAAAAAACAAGATGGCACTTATATTCGATGAAAAAATTGGCTTTCATATTCGATGCTCATTCACATGATTAATAGTGAAAGCATTGGTACAGAAAAACTCTGTATTACTGTGAACCCAGCCACACTTTCATGAGCACTAATCAAGTGGACCATCAAGTGGAGTTAGCCATGAAAAAAAAAAGGTAAACTTCACGATTTCCCTGATTTCGAAGAGTATGTATCTTCCATTAATAAATCAAAAGTAATCGTACAGTCTACGTTGCCAGAAACTTTTTGAATGTACCAAATTATGTGTCACAAAGAAGAATCCAAACATCTAACCCAAGAGCTTATTTAAAAAATATGGTTGTGGTATGTTTCACTCGTAAATGTTATGATCTCATGTATAAGAACGATTTCAATGATACAATGAATACTTCTCTTCGGTTCATGAATGATAAATATTTGAAAAACCCACATATCAGGACTGAATCGAAATGTGTCGAACCTAAAAAAAAAGCTGATATTCTCGAAAATCTATCGTGCATAATTCCCCCTCACAAATTGTTATTTTGGAAAAACTTACCAACAAAGGAAAATGAACACCCAAGTACTAGTACTGATCGCAATAATATAAATAGACTGACGTAAGTTTCTTGGGACTGATTAAATACTTAACTAGGTACTATAAGTAGTATGATTAAACATTGTTACATTGTATTAAGGTATTTGGTAAAGTAGTTGTAAGTAAATTTAGTTAGTTTTGTAAAAAAAAATGTTTTGTACACAAAGACGTAAGACGATCTACAATTTTCAGTTCAACTAAAAATAATGTTATCCTAATTAAAGTACAAGTAGTACCTAATTAATATTAACAATTGATGTGATATTTGCATTGACAAAGAACTCAAAGTTCCTAAGAAATTTAGTTTAAAAGCTTAAAATAAATAATTACTGTGTTTATTAAAAATTTGCCTATTTTTTTAATTACTTTAACTACGGGGTTGTCCAATGATATGTTCCAGACATTTTTGATACTGTTGCGCTATAAAACCGTTAAACTATAATGTTTTTAGTTTAACCGCGTTTAAGCGTAGCAATGAATTACGTTTTTTTGCTCAAATTTAATGCATTTATAGGTTAACAGTCTTAAAAGTAGTAAAGTGCCATAAATTGCACTAAAGTCTAACATGAGTCAGTTCCATAATACCTCATGATAAGTTAAATTCAAGTCAAGTGCTATAACATCTCAGTTAGTCAAAAAGAAGTTTTTTTTTTAAAGTCTTTTTGTTAAAAAACAACAAAGAAGTACAGTTTGCAAACCGGATTGTCAAGTCATGTAACTAAGAACCCTCCTCCCACCCCACCCCTGCCACTACCACCCACTCCACGCCCCACCACTACCTCCACTCCTTCTATTAACAATAAACAAACTTTGGAGCGAAGTCGTAGAAACTCAATAGGTGCTACTAGTGGTGCGAAAACTACGTCTGAGCGACCATGCCTCCGCAAGCGTAGCAATACCATTAATGGCAATTATTGTTCCACATTACCTGAAATACCCGCCGTATCCCAGTAGTTTCATTCTCTAGTTCCATTATGGGACTACTGGGATTTTTTTCTCCCAGTAGTTCCATGGAACTGGCATTCTGTTTATGCAAGATTAAATTAGTCTCATAAGTTCCAGTACAGTTAAATCGCAATGGAATTGGCCGATTAACAGATCTGAGTATATTAGTACAAAAACGTTACTTAGAGTACTTACCTCTACATAAGAGAGCTGCGGATGATTCTTCTCCAAGAAATTGGTTCAGTAACTTCTCTACTGAGACGTGTCATTTGCGAACTTTGTAAAAGCATGCCCTTCACAACATAATTAGAATCTCTTCTGGTGTCAGGATTTAAATTATTTTGTATTTTATTTGTATGTACTGAATAATACATAGCGTCATTTGATAAAACTTGCAATGGTTTATTTAGAGTTATTACAGTTTTCTTAAATGACTCATTTGATCCGCTGTGCCATGCCTCTACAAAATTCGTTGTTCTGTGTCTTTCGCCGAAAGCACACCATAGGTTAATAAATTAATTGTACAGTAATTGTGTGATTTCCCTTTTAAATCTGAAATCTGCCAAATGTACGTAGTAATAATATAGGCCAGTTCACATATTGTACATAGGTAAATAGGTAAGATTATTTGTTCTTACTATATTTAATTACCATTCAACTGTACTTAATGGAACTAATGGGATTAAGTGAAAAAGTATTCCAGTTCCATGGAACTACTGGGAGGAAAAAATCCCAGTAGTCCCATAATGGAACTAGAGAATGGAACTATTGGGATACGGTGGAAATACCACAACCATCACGCAAATGAAAGAAATATGACATTCCTTCACAACAGCGGAAAATGAATGCCAAATACAAAAGCGAACATAGCGTCAAACCTGAGTGCAATGAAAAGTGTCTGTTGAACAAAGAAGATAGAGCAGCCATTAATAAAGAATATTGGGATATGTCAGGGCAAGAACAACATGCATTTGTTGAAGCACACATTTACATAGTAGTTCCAAAAAGAAAAATTACGAGCCAACCAAAAAAGCAACCAAAAATAAATTTTATGTTCAAAAAACAAGATGGCACTTATATTCGATGAAAAAATTGGCTTTCATATTCGATGCTCATTCACATGATTAATAGTGAAAGCATTGGTACAGAAAAACTCTGTATTACTGTGAACCCAGCCACACTTTCATGAGCACTAATCAAGTGGACCATCAAGTGGAGTTAGCCATGAAAAAAAAAAGGTAAACTTCACGATTTCCCTGATTTCGAAGAGTATGTATCTTCCATTAATAAATCAAAAGTAATCGTACAGTCTACGTTGCCAGAAACTTTTTGAATGTACCAAATTATGTGTCACAAAGAAGAATCCAAACATCTAACCCAAGAGCTTATTTAAAAAATATGGTTGTGGTATGTTTCACTCGTAAATGTTATGATCTCATGTATAAGAACGATTTCAATGATACAATGAATACTTCTCTTCGGTTCATGAATGATAAATATTTGAAAAACCCACATATCAGGACTGAATCGAAATGTGTCGAACCTAAAAAAAAAGCTGATATTCTCGAAAAACTATCGTGCATAATTCCCCCTCACAAATTGTTATTTTGGAAAAACTTACCAACAAAGGAAAATGAACACCCAAGTACTAGTACTGATCGCAATAATATAAATAGACTGACGTAAGTTTCTTGGGACTGATTAAATACTTAACTAGGTACTATAAGTAGTATGATTAAACATTGTTACATTGTATTAAGGTATTTGGTAAAGTAGTTGTAAGTAAATTTAGTTAGTTTTGTAAAAAAAAATGTTTTGTACACAAAGACGTAAGACGATCTACAATTTTCAGTTCAACTAAAAATAATGTTATCCTAATTAAAGTACAAGTAGTACCTAATTAATATTAACAATTGATGTGATATTTGCATTGACAAAGAACTCAAAGTTCCTAAGAAATTTAGTTTAAAAGCTTAAAATAAATAATTACTGTGTTTATTAAAAATTTGCCTATTTTTTTAATTACTTTAACTACGGGGTTGTCCAATGATATGTTCCAGACATTTTTGATACTGTTGCGCTATAAAACCGTTAAACTATAATGTTTTTAGTTTAACCGCGTTTAAGCGTAGCAATGAATTACGTTTTTTTGCTCAAATTTAATGCATTTATAGGTTAACAGTCTTAAAAGTAGTAAAGTGCCATAAATTGCACTAAAGTCTAACATGAGTCAGTTCCATAATACCTCATGATAAGTTAAATTCAAGTCAAGTGCTATAACATCTCAGTTAGTCAAAAAGAAGTTTTTTTTTTTAAGTCTTTTAACAGAGAATGTTTTTTTTATGAAATAAAAACACTGAAATGCCGTTACGTTATACGTAGCGGCATTTTAGTCGATGATCCACAAGATTTTGGCAACACCGAAGATAAACTAGAACGTAAATAGCGTTTTATCATCATAGAAATCGTACTAATATTATAAATGTGAATGTTTGTGAGTATGGATGGATGGATGTTTGTTACTCTTTCACGCAAAAACGGCTGAACGGATGTGAATGAAAGAACAATAGCAGAATTTGGTCTGGACTTTTTTTTGGCGTCCATAGATTTCATTTACATGAATCAAAGGACAATGCTCAAAAAAAAACCCAGGCCCGGCGCAAAAGAAAAGTAACTCAAATTGTAGGTAATAATAAGTAATGAAATACTGCATAGGAGGCATCATCGAAATCAATGGCTATATGTGTGAAATTGTCATTTGATTTTTTTACAGGGGTAACATGAGCAGCTAGGACTTATAGTTTAATTAAAGTGCTATCTGAAACAACAAACAAGTAATATGGCAAGTAATAAGCTTCTCCAAAAAGATAAATCAATACCGAAGTACAGCTCGGGACTTTGGGATGCGACGCAAGCCTTGTCCGAACCGGGTTAACTTCACTTTAGCAGTGTTTAATATTATAACAATTATAAAATAGCTCCATCGGTCGTCGGTCGAGAACACGGCTTCTCTGTCTCATTCACACGTTGTCGGAGCCGGTTATGGGCTTCTCACTTCGTGTGCGGGTGCCGCGACGCCCGCGCAGTCCATCGACAGTATTCGTTGCGATCTGTGCGTTCTTTCCTGTTATTTTAAACCGATTGTACTAAAAACGACTACCTAATTGCTTTTTTGGATTCCGAGGTTGCTTATCGATTGGTTATTGGTGAAAATGGATGCCTGTGTTACGTGTAACCGTTCACTTAGACGGCTTCGAAGACATATTCTCTCTCAAGGTTTTTGAATCTCGACGAGATTTCGTGGAGCAGTAATGCAGGATCTACAACCGCCACGAGAGGTGAGTACTTTTAAATATACCTATATAGTACGCATAATATTTTCAGAACGACAGAAACAGAGGTACTTTCTTATGTAAGTAATATCAGTAGACCAAGTAACCGTGTCAGTTGTTTTTCTTCGTATAGATTACAAAAAGCAACTAAACTAGTAGGCAAAGGCGGTCTTATCGCTACAAACGATCTCTTCCAGACCATTTTCATGAATTAGTATTTTTGTTTCTTGTTACAGATAGCATTTGATGGAACGAGATCGATCTGTCATGCTTGTTGGCACAGGATCAATCAGGAAGTGCACCGCGATCCAGCACTCCAACCCGCCCCTCAAGCTGTCGCTGCGATTCCTGTTCCGGGTCTTAGTAGGGTAGCAAATACATCACGGCGTTGTATGTTAGATGATTGCAATAACTTGCAACTCCGCCAAATGCCTAACAGCATTAAGGTATACTATCTTATGAGTTATTACGACTTGCTTATACCCCCACTTGCACGGATATGTCAAAATCATTTGACTAACATGTCTTTGGAAGACATATCTAATAGAGTGACACGGCGTCATTTCGATTTCAGTGCTGACATTTATCTGGATATTAGAAATATGTATGTTCAGACACAAAGAACTCTAATAGATTTTGAAAATATTGACGAAATAACAGTAGAAGATCTTCATTTCTGGACTGGTTTAAATCACAATCAGTTCAATGAACTGCTTGATCAAGTACCGAGCCTGCGTAGAGGTTCAAATACACCACGTACAGACTTAGGTATTTATCTCAGCAAAATAAGGACTGATGAACCGAGCATACGTCTGAGTAAAGTTTTTAACAAGTCAAGACAAACTATTGACAGAAAAATCAATTTTACAAGAAGATATCTGTTCAATGATTTTGTTCCCCTGCATTTAGGACTCGATCACATAACACGGAGCGAAGTCATCGAACGAAATAGAGTTTTACCAAATCATATTTTTGGGAGTGGTGAAACACCCAAAGCTATTTTAATATGTGATGGTTCATACATTTTTATCCAAAAGAGCTCGAACTTCCTCTTTCAAAGAAACAGTTACAGCTTGTATAAATATCAAAACTTGATAAAACCGTTTATGATAGTATGTGGGGACGGATACATTATAGACGTTACAGGACCATACGATGCAACAACCTCTGATGCATCAATAATGCAGCAGATTTTACAAAACCACGACGGTCCTATGGAAGAGGCCCCGATTAATTATTTTTTGGAAGAAGGTGACGTCTTTATATTGGACAGAGGATTTCGTGATAGTATTCCTCTTCTAGAGTCATATGGCTATGTTGCACATGTACCCCTGTCTGTAACACGCGGTGAAAGTCAGATGACAACTGATCTGGCAAATAAATCACGAAGAGTCACATTATGCAGGTGGGTCGTAGAGACAATTAACGGTCGATTCAAGCGTGACTTTAAAATATTTAGACACAAAGTATTTAATCGCACTTTACCAAACACCATGAAGGATTTTAAGATAGCCGCAGCCATCATCAACTGTTTCCAAGAGCCAAACGAGGACAGCAGGTACACAAACTAATTCATTGATATAATAAATAATGTAAATAATCTCAATCATTTATGTGATTATGTGCTTGAACACAACTTAAATCGACAAAGGGTGGCGTTTATACGAATGCAAGCCGATCTTCCTGAATTGGCAGACTTCCCAAGACTAACACATGAAGATTTGACTTTGATTGCTGTGGGCACGTATCACTTGAAAATCACCCGCTCTTATTGCAGTGAGCATATCAAGCAAACAGGTGTTTATGAACTTGAAGTTTTTCGTCATCCCCAGTTAATACACATTAATGATGAAAACTGTGTCTTATTAAGATGTAGCATAGAATCGAGGCACGTAAGAAGCAAGATCTATTACACCTACATTCTTTATATAAGGGAAAATGGCAGGAATGGCATATCAGGATATTACTGCTCCTGTATTCATGGGAGGAGAACATTGGGCTGTTGCGCCCTCGTCATGAGCGTTTTATATTATTTAGGGTGGGCTAGACATGAGGAACAGTTCGCGTATCCCGCATCATTTTTGGATCATGTCGTGCTAGACATAGAGAATCGATGACTTTTAAGCGTAATTATTAAAATGAAAAGTACATTCATATCGTGTTTTTAGTTCTATCATCCTATTATCTTGTAAAAGTAGGTAGAATAGTAGAGAAGTTGCCATAAACATGTCATTATATACACTCTTAAACCACAACTGTATCTGTTTACTGTTCCTTTTACTAATACATTATGTTACCTCTAAAATCTCGAGTAGCAATGTGGCGCAGATGTTAAAATTCGAATAGCAATTTCACACATATAGCCACTGATTTCGATGATGCCCCCTATGTAATATTTAATTACTTATTTTTACCTATATTTTGAGTTACATTTCTTGCTCTTGCGCCGGGCCTGGGTTTTATTCTCATACTTCATGAGCATTGTCCTTTAATTAATTTTCTACGATTTTTCTATTATTCACTCCGTCTCGTAAAATCCGGAGTTATTTTATGTTTTTAAAAGCTTATCCATAACCGTGCCGGCACTCGTGCGGTCTGGTTGTGTTTTTGTCGCGTATCGGATTGCTATCCCCACTGCGCGAATTGTTGTTTACGCACTATTACGCGCTATAGGTGTGCGCCGGACCTACTGGCTGCTCGGTGGTACCGTGTGCCTTACGTAGTGATGCTATGGCTGATAACGTAAGCGCTTCATCGCGCTGTGTTACGCCCATATTTAAAAATTATATACAGAGTTTGCTGAACGATTCGTCAGACATGGATGCTATTGATGATGATGGCAAAAATAAAGAGAAGCATTTAAGAGCGGAAAAGCGAGAAAGAGAGGACAGTACTGAAGACGAAGAGGGTTGGACAGAGGTGAAGGGTAGTAAAAAAAAGATATGTCACGGTAGCAAAAACTCAATAAAAGAAGAAAAGTATTAAGTCTATGTTTCTTCCAAGGAACGTCTTCCGAAACAGTTTGCAATGGCACGTATTTTAAAAGATAATAACATTACAAAAATTTGCCAAGTCAAATACTTAAGTCCTTTTAAAATACGGGTTCAATTTGAATGTGAATCGGCGGCGCAAAATCTATTAATGTGCGAGAAACTTTTAGAGAAAGGATGGAGGTTCCAGAAGGCCATGCAGCTGTCTGTTTGCTATGGTCTTATCAAGGATGTAGATCTAGAATTTACGGATGAGGAGATTCTAGAAAATATTTCATGTCCGGCCCCCGCCAAGATCTTATCATTCAAGAGGCTAGACCGTCGCAACAGGGATGAAGGTGGTTGGTGCCCTAGCGAGATCCTTCGATTGTGTTTTGATGGTGATCATCTACCTTCATCAGTTCGTGTATGCGCTATTAATATAAAAGTCTTTCCATACATACACCAGGTATCCCAATGTTCCCAATGTTGGAGGTTAGGCCACATGCGGAAAATGTGCCCCATGAAAACCGTGGTTTGCCCGAAGTGTAGTGGTAACCATGAAAATTGCGACACTTTGTTGTTTACCCGTGTCAACTGCAATGGAAACCACATATCACTCAGTAGAACTTGCCCAGTGTACAAGAAGGAGAGAAGACTACGGGAGATTATGGCTGAGTTTGGTTGCACATACAGGAAAGCCCTGGAGTGTTATGTCCCTCCCGAAAATTCCAGTTCTCCTGAAATTGTCTTTCTCCCTCAAGCTCCGGTAGTCCCGAAAAATCTCGTCTCATTTACACCTGTTGCAGACGACCCGTCACAAGTTAGGAAAATGAATTTGGGAGCTTCCTTTCATCAGACTTTTGCCGAAACTATCCACACTAAGGCCCAATGTACACAAAGAGCAGACTCCTACTTGGGTTAAACATGACCCTCCAAAATCCAAAGTACAGTTGCCGAAAAAAAAAACAAGACACCAAAAGAAGACGGGATGTTTTCATCAATCACCTGATAATGGAGAGGGTAACGATGAATGTCCATCGTTCAATGAGTTGTGGTCCAGAATAAAGGAAGTTATTTACCTCAAAAAGACTAGCTTAATTTTTAGGATAAGGTGTGTGTACCAATTGTGCCTAGAATGGTTAACTTTAGTGTCAGTGAGTGTTGTTTTAGAATGGCCGTGGATAAAAGCATTTTTTATTTTTTTATTCGTTGTGATGGCTAACAGATCAATTAAATTAAACGTCTTACAGTAGAATGCCCAAAGTATTAGACCTAAGTTGGTAGCGTTTCATGAAATATTATGCCAGGATAAAGTACATATTGCTGCCCTTAGTGAGACGTGGCTCGACCCAGATAGTAATTTTAAAGTTAATGGATATGATGTTTGTCGCGCGGACCGGGATGACTCATACGGCGGTGTAGCTATCATAATACACAAATCTGTTAAAGCGCAGCAGAGGCGCGTTCACGTGAATAATAAAGGTATCGAGGTAGTATGCGTACAATTATTTAACTGTGATCCGTTCGAAAATATTGTTGCTATCTATAAATTGTCCTACTAGAATCGTAACCACTCAACAGGATTGGGACAATCTGTTATCATTATGGCCATTCAAAACTATAATTCTAGGAGATTTTAATGCACATCACGTCAGTTGGTCTTATAAAACTGACCACAGAGGCAATCTTATTCACGACGCGCTTATGGACAGTAATTTTTTTCTTTGAACGATGGGACACATACGCGAGTACGTTTAGTAGAAAACAAGTTGCAACAGACTTCCCCAGATGTGTCACTGGTTTCTACAGACATTGCGCTTAACATTGGTTGGACCGTTTTAAATGAAAATCTTGGCAGTGACCATTTCATCATTAAAATCTCAACGTTATGTACGTCACACCTCCCTGCAGTTATTAAAAGGAATTTTGGCAAAGCAGACTGGAGTTCATATCTTGAACAAATATTTTGCCATTTATGTTTGCCAAATGACCTTCAAAAAGCGTATGATTTATTTGTAGATATTTTGAATGACGCTGCTAACAAATTCATACCGATGTTTAAGTTTAGCCAACACCCTTCTTCAGATTTTACTCCTAAGCCGTATTGGTCTTCAGAACTGTCACATGCTGTAGCTCATCGTAGGCTAGCATTATCCAAATTTAAGCGTAAACCTACTCCCCAAAATCTCGATAATCTCAACAATAGGATAAGTATAGCGCAGAAGTTAATCCGGCAGGCTAGGGGAGTAAACTGGCAAAAGATATGTTCTGACCTTGATCACACTACGTCGTCTAGTGAAATGTGGCGCAAAATGAGATGGCTAAAAGGTTATCATTCGCCTAGACATTATGTGGACGCCCAAAGTGCCACAAATCTTTTATATTCTTTAACACCAGACTATGTTTCTCCATCTACCCCTACGGTTCACCATAGTAACCCGATATTAGAATGTGAGATCTCTATTCAGGAGCTAGATAAATGTATCAAACCTAAGGATACATCTCTTGTATGTGATGACATATCTTATTCTATGATTAAGAACTTGCCTGATGTGGGAAAATCGGTCTTACTAAGGTTATATATTTATTTATTTATATATGCTTTATTGTACACCAGAAAATGCATTATTAAAAAAAAATTAACACTAAAAACATACAATGACCGGCCTTATCGCTTTCTGCGATCTCTTCCAGGACCTTAGTTTTGTTCCCTCTCAGTGGCGCGACATTTTTATCGTACCTATTCCAAAACCTGGTCGTGACCCTAGTAACGTTTCTTCACTCCGACCTGTATCCCTGTTGTCGTGCTTATGCAAAATTTTCCATTAAGTTTTATTTCGAAGATTGGAATGGTTTCTTAAAAAAAGTAACACATTTTCTGCGAACACAGTAGGCTTCCGAAGAGGTAGGTCGTGTTTAGATGGCCTAAGTTGTTTAATTTCCACAATTCAAACTGGTTTTTCCGAGGGTTGTTTTACTATGGGTTGTTTCTTGGATATAAATATTGCGTATAATAATGTTAATAATTCGGTTTTAATAAATGTTTTGGATAGCTTTCAAGTGGGACGCATCTGTCGATATTTATGGAATTTTTTTCATAGAAGAGTGCTCAAACTACGAGCTGGTAATGACTTTATTTGCAGATATTCAGGTAATGGTTTAGCCCAGGGTGATCCGTTATCGCCGCTTTTATTTAATGTAATAACGTCGGATATTTGTAAACGTTTGCAGAACAATATTTGCATATCCCAGTATGCGGATGATTTCGCTATATATACGCAGTGTTCTTCTGTTAGTGAGGGCGAAGACAAAATCCAGTCTGCTCTTGATCTAATCAACAGCATGTTAACGCACGTAGGTTTAGAAATTTCTCCCGCTAAAAGTAAAATTTGTCTGTTTAATAGAGGTTTTCGTAGACCAGTTATAGATGTTCGTTTAAGCGGCACTTTGTTGGACGTAGTAGACCATGTGAAATATTTAGGATTATGGCTGGATAGGGGACTCCGATGGAAGAAACATATAAATGAGGTTCGTGAGCGAGTACTTAAACTGATCAATATTTTTAAGGTTTTAGTGGGACCCGGATGGGGTGCTCATCCCAACCACTTAAGACGGTTATATATTTCTCTTATTCGTAGTCGCATCGACTTTGGTAGCTTTTTACTGGACAATAGCGCCGACACACATTTAAGCAAACTGGATAGATTACAAAACATTTGCCTGCGGCTAATAGGGGGGCTTTATCAAAAGCACTCCGATTTCACGTCATGGAATCCGAATTGATACTGCCTCCTCTTTTTATTCGCCGCCGATATTTAGCTGGTAAATTTTACCTAAAATCGAAGTGTTACGATTTTCCTTTAGTCGGATTATTGGACAATCTTCATGGTCTTTGCAGTAATAATCCTTATTGGAGAAATAAGAAAAAACCGCTGTTAGTTATGTCTCACGACGTTTTAAAGCAAGAACAAATGTACTGCAGTAGTAAAATCGGCATGTTCTCCATGGATACTTGGGTCAACAATATGGACTTATCACGTATTATAAAACCTAGTGTAGATTCGGTTGATAAACCTAAGCAGTGTTATTCTATACATAATTTAAGATCAATATGTTGTAAATCTCTTAATGCACAATATTCAGGCTTTTACTGTGTGTATACGGACGGTTCTAGACTTGAGAACAATTGTGGCGCAGCTTTTTTTGACTCGCAAGTTGGTACCTTTTTTAAATTCCCTATTTTATCAAACGTTTCAATAATGACTTGGAGTTAATCGCTATCGATGAAGCTTTGGCCTACATTAAATCTTTGGACGGTGATCGGTTTGTCATTTTCACTGACTCGAAAAGTGCCCTCCTTCATCTGATGAGATGTACGAGCACTTCACCGTTCAGGGGACTTCCACTGGCGTATAGTATCTTAAAAACCATCACTGAACTTGTTGCCAAACATAAAATAGTTGTATTGCAATGGATTCCTTCTCACGTTGGACTGGATGGTAATGAGATGGTTGACCGTTTGGCTAATGAAGCTGCATCTGATGGAGAATTTTATACTTGTCCTCCATGGCATACTGAGGTTTAACCCCTAGTAAGAGACAGATGTATTCAATCTTGGTCAGAATATTTTGATAAAAGATCCTTAACGAAGGGCATTTGGTACAGGACGATTCAACCATCTCTCCCACGTATGCTTTGGTTCAGCGAGGGCAGGATGAATAGACAAGAAGTTGTGATGGCATTGAGACTCCGATCCGGACACGTTCCTCTCAATAGTTTTGGATTTATGATGCGTAAAGTTGAGTCACCCAATTGTTCTGTCTGTGGAGTCATAGAAGATGTGCAACACATCTTGACTGAGTGTGGTCGTATTGGAGTCCAAAGACGTCAAGCGTTTCACAATAATTTTAATGTAGGTTTTTTTAATAGCGTTCTGGCCTCACCATTGTCGGATGAGGCCAGAACACTTTACCATATTATTATTATGGGTATAAGGTTGCGGGTAGGCTAGTTTTTTTATACTTATTGTATTCAATAATCGGGGTGACATATTCTTTATAGAAAAAACCCTGTAAATAAATAAAGATAAAAAATAAATAAAAAAAATCTTATCAAATGATGTTCGAATTACTTACATTCGAAATGTTACCATTAAAATAGTGGTGTGAGTACAAATAGTGGTGAGAGTATGGGTCATACACAAAAAACGAAGAAAATATGTTCTTGCAACTTAAAACCGATATTTCAAGATTATATCAACATTAAAATACATTTAATAGTTATTTCGTCTTGAAAACTTATCACGTTTCATAAAAAAAACGCGCTTTAATGAGATTTACTTCTTTTTTTTCCTTTTGAATCTAAAGAAATCTCCTTCTGTAGACTGTTCGGATGCCAAGTAGTTGAGTTTAAGTGATGGTTAAAAATATATACACATACTTTAAATACTTTTATTTCGTTACATTACATCAGATATATTATCAATTTTAACTAACACAACGTATTAAAAAAGATATATTTCAACATTTTGAAATAAAACGTGTAAACATTTTGTTCACAGAATTTTGGTCTCCTTCTGTAGACGCATAAAATAACTCAAAAGGACCCTGCACACGTACAGTTCGGACCGCGGGAAACACCACGCGCCGTTTCATCCCTCGCTCCGAACTGTACGTGTAGATGTGCGGATCTAACAGTCCGATCTGGCACCTCGACGCGAGTGCATGTCTCACAGTTTTACGCGCGCATCACGTATAAACGTAAATTACAAAAATGGCGGTTTGGAGCGTCGAAGCTATCACAGAGTTCATTCGTTTGTACCGTGAACATCCGTGTCTCTGGAAGATAAAAAGTAAGGAGTATAGTAACAGGAATATGAGAAACAAAGCATATGACGAGCTTGTTGATTTTTGCAAGTCAGTAGGTTTTGTTTCAGCTGATCGCGATTTCGTCAGCAAAAAAATACAGAATTTAAGAGGTGCATTTCGCAAAGAATTGAAGAAAGTAACGGAGACACGGAACAAAAGTGGAAGCTCCCAAGAAGACGTTTATAAACCGACTCTTTGGTACTTTGACTTACTTTTATTCACAAAAGACCAAGAACTACCAACCCCAAGCGTGTCTAACATGCCGACGGACGAGTCTACAGCTGAAACTTTAGACTATTTTGCAAACCACACACCATCCCCACAACATTAGACCAACGACGACATACCAACATCTCAGCAGCCTACGAATATAACGTCACTGCCAAACTCTGACCACACTATTGTAGAGGTAAGTGGTAAATAAAAACACATTATATTGTAAATTTTTTACTGTACAGATAAAAAAAAATATGTATAGGTAGCGGCAACTTTATTGGTCACTGCGCGCAATTGTTTCTGCCTCTTTAATCAGCGCTCAACTTACGTCCATAAACCTATAGGTACACTGAATAAAGTTATGCTCTACCAGCGTTAATCATAATTTCTTGCCAAGGCACACGACCTATTGAATTAAAATATGTTTTGTATTCATCTCTGCTCTGTTTAGCCAAAGTTGAGACATTCCTGACTGAAATGTGAAATTCTGTCCAATCTAGTTAGGTCGAAGTTGTCTCTTCGCCAGTCTCCTTCACTAACGCGTCCAGATTCAATACTTTCTCTGTCTACTGTCGTTGCCGACAGGTACATATTACTTCTCTTTCTTAGAAAATTGTGGATGCTACATATTGCTAGTACTATGTAACATATGTTTTCGGGTTTCATTTTAAGGGGTGTACGTAATATCTGGAATCTAGAGGCTATTATACCGAATGCATTTTCGACAACATTGCGAGCGCGCGAGAGTCTATAATTATAAATCCGTCTGTCATGATCAAGTTCTCTTTGTGCATAGGGCGTTAAGAGATTTTCTTTGAGAGCAAAACCTTCATCACCAATGAAAACATAGTTTAAATTGTTAACGTTCTCACTTTTGTCGGGTAGTTCTAATTGATTTCTTATCATTTTTTTGTAAAATTCCGTGTGTTCGAGGACACCACCATCTGACATTATGCCGTTTTTACCAATATCTACAAAAATGAACTCATAGTTTGAATTGACCAAAGCTAATAAAACCATGCTGTAAAAGTTTTTGTAATTATAATATTTTGCACCAGAATTTGCAGGTGGTGCAATTCGAATATGCTTTCCGTCGAGAGCTCCACCACAATTAATGAAATTCCACTGATTTTGAAAGCCTTTAGCAATTTCCAACCATTCTTCTTTGCTCGTAGGAAACTGAAAAAAAAAAACCAATAAAATTATGTTTCGTCAACTTTTATTATAAATTGTATTGTTTCAGGAATCATCTTCATCTTTAAGATCAGCCTCAAGAGGTATGAAGAGGAAAACGAAACCAAGTGTGATAGATACTCAGATTAAATTCATGACTGTATGTACAGAAGCATTAAAAAAAAAGGAAGTGACAGAATATGATGCTTTGGCCATAACCATTTCCAAAAAATTGGAGAAAATGAATAGTATTCAAGCTTTACATGCTGAAACAATTATACATTCAGTTTTACGCAGGGGTATACTAAATCAATTAACTGATTCAACTGATATTTTTGATAAGCAGTGCAATAAAACTGTTATTTTATCTTCACCATCATCATCTACTTCTGTACATACGGACGCTGCTCAACATTCGTCTCTTCAACCTACATTGGAAACCCTAAACACTGATGTAACTCTTCTAGATGAATCTCAGTGTGTATTAAGAGATTACTATAAGAATTTTAACTAATTATTCATTTTAACTGATTGTACTGTGATTGTTGTGACTGATAAAAATTATATAAGTATTTAACTGATTTACAAAATGTTTTACTTACCCTCATATAATCTTCCCGAAGCGTTTCATAAATTACTCTACACGTTTCCGGTATTAATTTACTTAACGCCGATGTAGACACGCCTGTACTAAATTTAAGATCTTCATAGGACCGTCCGGTCGCTAATAACCTTAACGTGGCAACCAATCGTTCTTCTGCTGTTATACATTTTCCTCATAACTGTATCTTGCTTAGTTAATTGGGGACGTATCAGTGCTAATAAACAATCAAAATCGTCACTGTCCATTCTTAGGTAATTTTTAAAATCTTCCGGATGACACTGTCGTAATTCCCTTAACATCGGTAAATGTCCATATATTTGTCTGTATTCCTTTACCCACACTCGTCGTTTTTTTCGGCTGTTTAAGCTAACTACAAATCCAGCTAACGCGATGACCAACCGATCGTCCATTTTTCTTACTACTGTGTAAAAAACTTTTAAAAGCTATAACGTTCCACGCGCCAGTCCAAACTGCAGTCCAAACTCTTGAAAATCAATTTACACGCACAGTTCGGAACGTTTGTCTAGATTATGTAAGTTTCGTCGGCAATCCAAACCGTGAATGCGTTTTTAATCGTAATTAGCACAACAGTTTGATCCGCAGTCCAAACCGTACAGATCTAACTGCTGTTTGGAACGCAGTCCAAGATGCGCGGTCCGAACTGTACGTGTGCAGGGCGCTAAAATGTGCCAAAGATGAACGCATCGTTATTATTTTGTTTTTTGTGTTGGTAGCACTGTATTCTCTGTCATTTGGTCGATTGTGAATTTACCGTAAAGTGTGTCTGACGAGAAAAATCGCAATTTTATTTTTACACACGTTTTTGGTCAAGATCAGTGTTTCTTTCCTGTGCCTTGGATACCTGAGTAAGTAGTCTTTACAAATAAATAAAAAGATCAAGATAGTTTAACCGTATGGGCGCGGTATGCAAATATCACATTGCTTAAATTCTAACCTCATAATGTAGGATACCATGTTTGATTTATCAAAATGTGTCTCTCGTGTAGACATCTTGACTGTAGACTTTTTGTCCACAGAAGGGAGCTATGTCAACAGAAGTGAATTAGCAATGAAACTTCACTGTATTTGAAAAATATATAGTGTTATAAGCTTTTTAACCGATTTAAAAAAAGTGATATTCTCAATTAGAACATAATTGTTTAAAATTCTTTGTTAACCAAACTGACATTTTTTTGTTAAATGCACTTTCTTTTAGTATGGTCCCATATTAATTTGGTCAAGATCTGTTCGTAGGTAATATAGTAGATTTTCTAAAAATAGTTTCTTTGTGTGTTTACTGTGTGTACTCTACCTCTATATAATTATTTCATCACTTATTTTTTTACTTTTACCTTTCAGTTTGGTTTGTTTTTTTTGTTTGGTAATTTGTTTTTTTGAAATGCGTAGCTTGACATTCTCCTTGCCATTTTTTTTGCATTATGTTGCTTGCGGCGCATGACGGTGGGATCTTTTGTTTCAGTTACTATGCCACGAATAAATCGGTCACGGCAGCTAACCGAAGAAGAAAAAATGAAGCGCAGGCGCGAGCAGACAAAACTTAGTATACGCCGTGCTCGGGCAAAAATGGATGACGCAGCTCTCGAAGAAAGAAGAAGGAAGGATAGGGAGAGATACAAAAGAAAAAAACAGCTAGGTCAAATTAAGACTGTTAAAGACTACACGCCAAGAGAACAAAGGCAGATAAGAAAAATATGGAGAGAAAAAGCAAAAAACAAACGTGATAAGGAAAAAATGAAGAAAAGGGAACGTGATTTCGTGCAAGAGACACACCTCCATCAAGTCCTTCGTTTTCGCGTATACTTGTTGGCAGAGCAGTGGCTACACGGAATAGACGACGACTTGTTGCAGAAAATAATTATTTAAAGAGAAAAGTTCTTGAATTAGAGTCTAAAATGGCCAAATATAGAATGAGATGGATAAGAACAAGTAGTAAACTGGAAAAGAAAAAAGAAAGTTCCAAAAGAAGAATAAAAACGACAAAGACTCAAGAGATAAGAAAGGCAATCCATGACTTTTTACTGCAAGATGAACAGAGCAGATTGACTTCTGGAAAAAAGGACACAATCACAAGAAGAAAGATTAAGAAACAAATTCGCTTTTTAAATGAGTCACTTTTGAATTTGCATAAGGCATTTGTGAATAAGACTGATATGCCTATTTCCTATGAAACATTCCGAAGAAATCGACCATTTTGGGTTTTATTCCCTAAAGTCGATGCTAGGAATACTTGTCTATGTGCCATACACACAAATAATGATTATATTATTCGAGCACTATATCATTCAAAAATAATTCCGCATGTTTCTGCTTCTTCTCTGATGAAGTCTTTGTGTTGCAATAATGCCCTGGCTGTAAACTGCTTGGAACGAAATTGCCCTGATTGCAAAGACAAAACTATTCAATGACTTTGTTGATAACGATACTATATCTTACGAGAGATGGGTAACAAAAACTGTAACTGTCGTTATAATAGGAGAAGCAAAACAGTGCAAAAAAACTATTAAAGAAAAAGTACAAACCACGAAGAAGGCTCTTGTAGAAATATTAGACTCAAATTTACCGACTTTTATGAAACATGTTGCATATGTAATACATCAATTCAAGGCCATTCAAAATATAAAATCTCAATTAACGCCGGTGGACGGAGTTCTCCATATAGATTTTTCAGAAAATTATCAGTGCAAGTACGGCCAAGAAATACAATCTGCTCACTTTGGAGGTTCAAAGATACAATTATCCTTACATACTTCCGTCTACTACTCTACCCAATTAGAACCTCCACACAATTATTCTGAAAGTACCTTCTGCACCGTCTCAGAAAATATTAGGCATGATCCAGTTCTCATTTGTGTTCATTTACAGGCATTGGTGAATAGACTTAAAGAATTATCACCAGATTTGAAAAACTTGCACATTTTTGAGCGACGGGCCTTCTACACAATATCGGAACAAATCTATGTTTCACTTAATAGCATCATACTTAAGCAAAGAGTTTAGTGTTGATTCTATCATTTGGCATTATAGCGAACGGGGACATGGCAAAGGTGCACCTGATGGAGTGGGTGGTTGCATCAAACGAACTTGCGATAACCACGTTGCAAGAGGCCATGATGTGGCTAATTTGGATGAGATGATGTTATGCTTGGGGAACTATTGTAAGGGAATTGAAGTTTATAGGATCAATGAATCACTAGTTCCTGAAATTCAGCAACTAATAGACAATAGCACTACACGACCTTTCAAAGGTACTTTTGGAATTCATCAGTTAACATGGAGTGTCTTAGAGCCAGGGCTTATCCACGCGAGACGTTTAAGTTGTTTGCTGTGTGCCCCTCACCAGATATGTCCACATTACGAAATGGGTCGAATCCAAATAAACCACATGAGGGATTCGATAATGCCTAGCACATCTAGAACCATAGCCACTCCTGATTCATCCGTGTACAATTTATCACCTGATTGCCCTGAAAGATCAGTATCATCAGACTCCTCATCTGAGAATTTGCCTAACCGTGATTCTCCTGTGGCTCCAGGCACGCCTGAGGCTCTGACTGAGTCAAATTCACCAGGATTCTCAGATAGACTCACACCAGATCTTTCAATCGAAATATTTAACCAAAACCCCAGAAGAAAATAATCTATTCAGACGACTCTGAAGCCTCTGAAGATTCACCACAGAAAAAACGGCCGAGGAATTTCATGTGGGACGATTCTGATGAGGATAGTATATTTTAATATTCTGTTCCTTTATATGCCCACAGAAGCATTATGTCTGTTTTGTGGACAAAATATGATTAAAATGACATATTTTCAAAATATTAAGTCTATTGATTACGCTGGAATCCATAAATTGGATCTCTGGTTGTTACCGGTAATCTAGGAATTTGTCCATCCCGTATCAGTTCCTTTAAGTTTGGAAATGATCCGTCGTAGATAGGATCCTGCTCCCTCCTCAAAACGCAAATATTGAGCAATATGCACCAAGCTAAAATTACGTTGATCCCAGTTTGTAATTTAAGCCGTATTCCTAATGCCAGAACTGTAAATCTTCTTTTTATAGCACGATACTGTCGTTCCACTGCATTTGTTGTTTTAATATGGGCTTCGTAGTTTCTTAGCTGGCCACTGGTAGCGGGCTTCAAGTAGAGAGTAAGTAGATAGATGGCTTTGAAATAAATTATAATTTTTTTGTTTAGGTGGTGGTTAGCATTGCAAAACCTGTAAGGGAAAAATGCTGCCGAAAAATGATTAATAAACTGGAACGTTTGGAATTTTTAAATATTATACGTAATAGCGTCGCCCTGACTAGTAATAGCTGTCGTCCTGAAGTTCTTATTTGCCCATATTCGCCATGACGCGGAATCCAAAATCTCATGGTGAATCGAGATATATTCAGTTCTTGTGATCCTCGTATAGCACTAATGCTCTATCTCTGCTGCCCCATTTCAAAACCTAGTAAGGGACGCTTTTACAAAAATCGTTTAATTGCATTATCTTGATCTTGCTAACTGTTGGTACAACTCAATTACTTAATAATTGATTATAATCTGTATTATGTCAGGTGCATCTCTAATAGCTTCGGCTCACTGACAACTGCTCTTGACCATTCCCTTCTTCCATGTCACGCCCGGTACTAAACGTATCGGTAACCAATGTTGTATTTAATTTAATTTATAGTAGTTAAAAGAATAAAATGTGTCTTACTTAATAAACTACATCATAACATGGCGTGAGAAGTTAAAACCAAGGAAGATTTTATACGAAGATTGAAAAAATGTCGAACGATGAAGAATACAATGAGGTACGTAAAGACGCGTGCTTGCAGAATGATGCCAATTTTACCAAGATACACAAATTACAGATAGGCATCAACCAAAATAACGCTTTAGAATGCGAGGAAATGGTGGCAAATTTTGTGGTCTTTTTGTTAGCTACCAATTATGAAGCTGCCTCTGAAAAACTAAAGAAAGCCATTTTATTACATTCAACTAGGGAGAAAGGCGTAGAAATAAACAACTCTTTCAACATGGATATGGGCAAAGTCACCTTAGATCAAGTAAAAATCGAGTTTCAAATTCCTTATAATTACTTAGAACCGCTGAAGAACATAACCATGACTCGATATTCATCCTTTACACGTGCTCAAAAGGCTGATGAAAACACAGATAACTGATCTTACTAATTTAAGCAATAAGTGCGAGTTTGGAACGTTAATAGAGTCGCTGATTTGTGATATCTTCATAGCTAATTTAAGCCCAAAACTAATCCATGTGCGTCAAAGATTATTATAAGAAGTAGACGCAACGTTACAAAGAACAATTTCACTAGCTAAAACGGTCGTCATGACATAAGAAAATGCACAGAAAATAGACGAGCAAAACTTTGTGTTTCGCACGTCTATTTTCTTCAGATGAAAAGTCGAACTCGAAAGTCAGAGTCAAGGGGCACTAGTAGGAGTATTTCCAATTATAATAGGCAAGCGTTCGCCAGGTAGCGCAGTTAAAGCCCATAGCGTCAACGTAAGGATAGCAACAAATCCTGCGGTCGGTGTGGTCAACATCATAGACTCAAGACTCCAGCGTCCAGAGTTAAGTGTGACTTATGTAAACGTACAGTTCATTTTGCAAAATATTGTTTCACTGCTAAAATAATGTTAGAAGCTTAGAGTCAAAGCAAAATTCTGATAAACAGGCAGACGCCAGCACCGAAAACGTTTTTTATTGGAATTAAAATCGAATGGTACTCGTACTCAAGTAGATGCAGAACTTGAAAACAGCGCTATCTATCGCTGAGGAGGGGTATTGCGTCGAGCTGCTGATATCTACGCCTGATGATCTACTGCTGTCAATCGATAATAACGACATTTAGTTATACGTCAAAGAACCAGGTTGTATACCCAACACGCACCGAGTGATAACATGTCATTACAATCAACCTCCACAAATACTTCAAACAAAGGCCACAAGATGCCAACACTAGTAGTATGTTACAAATGTAAAAGACTGTTGACATAAAAAAACTGCGTTGTGCACAGTTTGTAACAAAAGATTTGAACCCGACTGCGATGGTTATCCGGAACACAAATACCGATCAATGAATCAAGAATCCAAAAACAAATGGCGCTGCAAGATGTGTATTAAGAAAAAGACTACTAATTCTACAGAGCCATCTAATATAACAGTGAAAAAACACCGTATCTTTCTATAAAACGCCTCTCCCAACTCACACAAAGAAGATACAGTCGGCCAACCTGACCAGGATTCTCATGTATTGACCGAATGTAAGCTTTTAATATAGGTATATATGGATTAGCCACTAGAGGGCGATACTGTGTGTTTACTTTTTACATCGCTCCGTTTTTCAAAATAATTTAAATTAGTAAAAGTGCATAACAGTGGTAATTCTTTGTGTTAACTAAAAGCTTGAACGTTGTACTACGTGTCCGTATAAATAAGCGCAAAAATAGACCTCAGAAGTGAACTTGTTGTGAAGTGATCAGCTGTGCGTAGAAACATCAGAAATATCAAACAAAAAAACTTAATTCGTGAGCTTGTGGCAGTTGCTGATCTATGGGCGGCATTGAAAAACTCTCATAGTGTGTTTATAACATTGCAGTGATGTGTATTTAGGATATTTTATAAAACACTACACAATCAAAATTGCAAATTCATTTTTGGCAAATCTTAGTAAAGCGCCATCTATTATCGCAGTTAAGAACTACGTTGCTAACTAGTCAACTATTTTACCAATAACAGCAAGGGCGCGACGGTTCACTCGGTTGATTCAGCAATCGTTACACAGATCTTTGTCGCGAAATATACATACTAGAGGGCGCTACTAATCATCCACTTTTTTTTTTTGAAGAAACTGAACTTTTAAAATTAACAAGAACTACTTTTAATAAAATGGACTGCTGTAATGATGCCCCTGCTTCGGCAAATAATATTCTGCAGTGCTCCGTATGTGGTGGAAAACACCACTATGAATGCCTAAATATTATACCAAGCCAGTTTTTAGCTCTGAAAGCAGAGTATAAGGCTGCCTGGAAGTGCCCATCATGCAGTAACGTGACTAGACGCATTAGGTCAAATGTAAACACTCCCGTACGCAGCTATACTGAGCTCCCAGCTGATGACCACTTAATGGATATGTCGTGTGAGAACCTAGACCACGACCCCCATAGCTCATCTGCTAGTGTTAAGAAGACGATTATCACTGAACAGTCATCGCAACCTACGAAAAACACAGACCTTGAAGCCTTCACTACAAATCTGCAAATCACTCTAAGCCAGTGGCGTAGTGATATGAACAGAGATATGGCTCAAATCCGTGATGAAATAAAATCTACGTTGTCAGACATTCAGAGGGATATGCAAACGTTGCGTTCGGAGCAAACACTCTTACAAGAAAAGGTGTCTGTTCTCCATGACGACATAGCAACCCTGCAAAATACTACCCGAAATCAGACCGTGGAATATGACCTTCTCAAGCAGCGTGTTGATGATTTACATTGTTCACCTGTATCGACTGTGTTAGAGTCGACAATAAGTAGCCTGGAGAACAAGATTGACTTTATGGAACAGCAGGCTAGGCAATGTAATGTCGAAATATGTAATTTACCTGAAAGGCACAACGAAAACTTGCCAGCTATTGTTGAAGCTATAGGAAACGTGCTGAGGTCTCCAGTCTCACCCAGTAATGTCGTCGCCGTGCACAGAGTGCCTCATGCACATCAACAGACAACAAGACCGAAAAACGTCATAGTTAAGTTCACTACGCGCCTACATAGAGATAATACACGTTTATTTTTACATCGTTCTGGAGCCGAAACACAGTAACTCCAGACGAGTAACAGTCACTATTGGCATTGTTATTTTTGTTTTAAGACATTTAATAAAGAAGTTAGAAATTTATCACTTTTTTTCTGTCATTCGAGTTAAATTTTAGTAGCGCTTCCATTATTTCATTCATAAACGCAAGATCGTACGCGATCTGCTCGGTGATGACGTAGCGCGGCACAGCTGTGCGTGTGCGTCAGTTCAGCGCGCCCGCGGTGGGTGGGTCAACGGACGTTGGACGAATAATCCGGCTGCAACTAAGTACGCACAGCTACACATCAAGCTATACAGTTCCAGTTTACGCTGATCTTGCACTGTACGGAAATCCTATTCAATGTGAGAACAGCTTATACTGGAAATTTATAACTTGAGGTGTAGCCATGTGTACCTACAAGTAGGTATTTCATTTCAGGTACGATTTAGGTTGGTGTAAGTTCATTTACCTCCATCATCTCGTATCGAAAGCACGGCACGGTGTTTACCACTATCACATCTCGTAAACGTGAGAAATTAATTGACATTTAATTCACCACTCTCGCATCACCTAGTAGGTACTCGTACCTATTCAACTAGACACGACGAGTAGGCTTGGGAGTTGTATTTTACCGCTATCGTCCGGCTGCTACGATATCGTAACAGTAAGTCGAGCACCCTTCAAGCCCGGCTGGTACGATATCGTACCACCCAGAAGCAAGCGGTTTTTATCTTAATACCTCATATAAATAAGGTTTAATCTCGTCTGCGATGATTTAACTCTATGAGCCGATAGCCACTCTTTCGTGAACTACATCATTCAAACGCGTAAAAGTTCTGTGGCATTTATAAAAATAGTTGACAGTGACGCTTCGAACGCGCGCGTCGACAGAGCGTTATCTTGTTAGGCTCTCTAGTTATTTAGTGTTTTTTTCTTATTTTTTGTGCATATTCGACGTGAAGTGGATAAATATTCATTTATAAGTAGTTATTACATTGTTTTAGATAATATTTGCATCAAATAGCATCATAAAAACTGTTTTTTCGATAAAAAGTGCTACGTAAACAAACCGTTGCTCAGTGACGTCATTGTTATGTGAAGTTTGATTGTGTTGAGTGTTTCACAGTGATTTAAGTGTATCCTGGTGTATTTAATGGTATGTACAGAAATCGTACTCATAATTAAAGAAAATTCTAGGTATATTTCACAACAAAACTATTTTTAAAAGATCTTTGAATGTTCGAGTGCACAAAACGGCCTTTGACCTCCGCGCGATATAAAGTTTGAGTTTAAATATTATGCAAATGTTCAGTAGGATTCCCAAAAAAATACTGCTGTTAGATTAGGTAAGTACTTGTCTATTCAACAAGAAACGAGCAAAATATCGTGCAAATTAACATCGTAATTTTATCAGAAATCATCATAACACGGGAACCTTCCGCCTGACACAGGTCCTCACCGGACACGGCTGTTTCGGGAGGTTCCTGTTTCGCATAAGGCGGGAGGAAACGCTCGGGTGTTTCCATTGCGAAGATGGCCCTGAGGACACGGTGGAGCATACGATCGAGGTCTGCCCGGCTTGGGCGGACCACCGCCTTGTCCTCGTGGAGGCGATCGGCGGCGGCGATCTCTCGCGTCCGGCCCTGGTCCAGGCCATGGTACGGAGCGAGAGTACATGGTTAGCCGTCACCTCCTTCAGCGAAGCAGTGATGCTCGCAAAGAGGGAGGCGGCGCACGTGAGGGAGAGGGCGTACATGTGCCCTCGTGGCTGCAGCCTTCGCTGGAGGCGCCCTGGGTGTTGGGAATCCCAGGCTGATTCCCGGCCACCGTAGGCGCGGGCTTGCGGACGGCGAGTAATGGGTAGCTCGCTGTCCGGTAAGGACTAAGCCCGGGTCGACGGCGCGTTGTGTTCCACGCGCACCTCAAAGAGATGACAGCAGCACCAGATGGGGCCCGCAAGTGCCGATGCCTGCCAGGGGTGCGGGTTGTTCGAAAGAGATGCCGCGGCCCCTGGCACACAGACAACTGAGGGAACACGGGTGGGTTTTAGTCAGTAAAAGTCTGACATACCTACCTATGACAGCCCTACCGCTCCACCCAGAGCGGGAGAAGTCATTTGATGATTTCCCAACCCGAAAAAAAAACAACCATAATGATAAATACTAAATATGCCTAAAATATTTTTTATGCGACAATGCTTGCGGCGGCTCACAAAGGCAGGCAATTCAAACAGAAAAATGAATCGTTAAGTCTGTTACATAGAGTTCATTATTAGTTGGAGGTGCCCTTTTCTATGAAAATATTGAACCGAATTAAGATCTTATTGTAATAATTTTAACCGCGAAATTCGGTTGTGCATTCTTGTAAAGGCCGGTCGAACACGAGACAATAGGTTTCTAAGAATAATTTTAGTAAACTGCGGACCTACTTACCTAGTTTGCTGTAATTTATATTTTTACCCTTTACTGTTAAGAAATAAAGTCTAAATTTGCTTTTCATATTTTTACACACATTACACACGCATAAATTCATTGATGGCAAGGAAGCGTTACTTCGAGTTCTCATTATTTCACAAAAAAATCAATAAATTTAAGTTTTCGTGATTTTTTTATTGTTATTTATTGAAAAAAATAGTCCCAATCGATTCGAGTTCGATGATTGAGTTCATGGCTTTCGGTTCCAGAACGACCTAAAATTAACCGTGTATACTTAGTGCGTTTCGTAAAGCCAAATCGCTTAAGACTGACCACATTGGCGTAACAGGTACTTCCACATCAATTTATATCAATGAGCATTTGACCTTAGCGAGGAAGCAGTTATTTCGCAAAACCCGTGAAGTTGCAAAAAATCATAACCATGAATATGTTTGGATCAGAAATGGTACCATATTGGTGCGTGAGCGTGATGGAGAGGCTGCATTCGCTATACGTGGAATCAGCGACCTTAATAAAAATAAAATTAAAACTAAAACAGCTACTTAGCTGCTTCTTCCTAATGGTCCTATGCGCGATAGCTGCGTACCGTTGTTTGTTTATTCTTAAGTTCTTGCATTTGTTTCTAAATAATAATGTGTGTTTCGTGTTGCATGTTTCTCTAATAATAATTAAGATTAAAAGATCTAACTACTTGTTTTCAAAATTGGATGTCACTCAGTGGCACCCAGTATGGAATAATGTATATCATTCATTTCTATTGCGATATTCCTGTTTCTCGATTATTTCATTGTTATATTATGGTGTCTCTTGCCAATCTATGATGCTGGGCAGTCTTGATACTCTCCTGTATAGTTTCATAACTTCTTGCAATTTTACGATACGACTGACTCGCAAAATTCTTCCCATTTCATATGAATTTATGTTGGAATATTTTGATAATGGATAAAAACAACTTAACAATCTATTATCAAAACTGTAGAGGCATAAGAACCAAATTACACTCCCTATTTTTAAATATTTTATCTTCTTGCTATGACATAATAATACTGACTGAGACGTGGCTTATACCTCATATTGCTAGCGGTGAGTTTGTGGATCCTCGATATGTTGTATACCGATGCGACCGAGATCGCAATTCAACTAATAAGCAGGATGGTGGCGGGGTCCTCATTGCAGTTTTGCGTGGGCTTCACTCCTGCTTACATGATGTTCCCAGTCGCCAACGGGGAGGCCTCGCGTCATGCATTGAGCACCTTATGGTTGAAGTCCCAAGTAAAAAGAGTTCAAAAGTGCATATCATTAGTGCTGTATACATACCGCCATGGGCTTCCTCAGATGTATACAACTGTCACCTTGATGAATTGCAGGAGTTGTTAAACGAACCTCTTGTTGAGGGCCTATTTATTGTTGGTGATTATAACCTTCCTGAAATTACGTGGACAGCTGCCCGGCTTAGTGATGATTCACATCAGGTTACTGGTATGACTTGTTCCGGAACATCCCCTATATGTTCCCAGCTACTACAGCTTATGTCATCCCTAAATGCATACCAATATAATAGCATAACTAACGGAAATGGGAAAATCTTAGATCTGTTTATTTCTAACATCATAAGTTCTGTAGACCCTCCATTAGACCCATTATTACCTGTTGACCCCCATCACCCTCCGTTTGTTGCGACTGCCCCTACAAGTCTATCGATGGAAGTCTTGCGAAGAAAAATATTGAGTAAATATGACTTTCGTAAGGCCAACTATGATGTTATTAATAAACAGATAAGTGAAATTGAGTGGTCGGGGCTGCTGGACCACCTTTCATCAGAGGAAGCCGTGGATACCTTCTATGAGATCCTGCACGACATTATCAGGCCCAACGTTCCACGTGTTAAGTCCCGGGCACTTGACTTTCCAGTTTGGTTCTCCGCTCAATTAATTGAAACCTTCAAAAAGAAACAACGCCTCTGGATTAAGTGGAAGAAATTTAAGAACAATAAAGACTACAATGAGTTCTCTGAATACCGAACTACTTTTAAAGAAGCCTGTCAGACTTGTTACTCAGCTTATATCAAATCCGTTGAAGATAATATCACCTCAAATATTAAACATTTTTGGAAGTACATCTCAAATCGTAAAAATAAATCTGGCATCCCTTCCACAATGCAGTACCAAAACGTTAAGTCAAGTGCTCCAGATGTGATCTGCAACATGTTTTCTGAATTTTTCCTTTCGGTATTTGAACCAAAATCACCATCACTGCCGGCGTGGACTCCGCCAACAAACTTTGACCCCAGTGCTAATTTGGTTGAAAACCTGCATATTGAGGAATCTAAAATACTCAAAGAGTTAAAACTTCTTGATCCGTCCAAAGGAGCGGGCCCTGATGGTTACCCGGCTCTTTTCTTTAGGTTTACTGCTGACAGTATCTGTAAGCCACTATTTATAATTTATAATAAGTGTTTAAGAGAGGGTGTTTTTCCTGGCGTATGGAAACGTGCTAACATCACGCCCGTACACAAAGACGGCTCAAAGCATGACATAGAGCAATATCGACCTATTTCAATTCTGTCGGCCTTGTCAAAACTTTTTGAAAGACTCGTACATAATGAAATTTATCCTATCTTGCACAGCTCTATCATCGCGGAACAACATGGATTCGTTCAACAGCGGTCAACTATCTCCAACCTACTTATATTTTCGAATGATCTCTTTGAAAATATTGACAAACGCCTTCAAGTAGATGCTGTTTATACGGATTTCAAAAAGGCATTTGACAAGGTCGATCATGAAATTCTTTTAAACAAAATAGCATTTAATGGGATACGGGGGAATTTGCTTCGCTGGTTCACTTCCTATATTACCAACAGGACACAAAAAGTTGTCGTGAATGGCTATCAATCTGGTGCTGTGCCCATAACCTCCGGTGTTCCACAAGGCTCGATCCTGGGGCCGCTTTTATTTATTATATACATAAATGACATAAATAAGTGCTTTACAAATACTAAATTTCTCCTGTACGCTGATGATTTAAAAGCTTATAAAACGATACAGTCTGTGGATGACTGTGTTAAGTTCCAAGAAGATCTGGATAGACTCGCGGGTTACTGTCTCGACAATAAACTTCATCTTAGCCTTTCGAAATGTTATTTTATTAATTTTACAAAAAACCGGTCCGTCATTAATTTTAAATATAAATTGCTTAACACCATACTTACTAATATATCAATCGTAAAAGATCTTGGTGTGTTATTCGATAATAAGCTGTCATTAAATCAACACATTGAGAAAATAGTTAATAACTCGTTCAAAATGTATGGATTTGTCATAAGGTCATCCACTGAGTTCAAGCGAGATTCCACTTACCTGTATTTGTATAAGACGCTTGTACGGTCACAAATAGAATATGCAGTACCAATCTGGAACCCGTTCTATAAGAAATATATAGATGAGATCGAGAAGGTCCAGCGTAAGTTTCTACGTACCATGCATTACAGGTGTCACAGGATTTATCTGCCGTACTCCGAGTTATTATGTAAATATAAGCTTGTTACCTTAGAATCCAGACGTAGGTTCTTGGAGGCATCTGTGTTGCATGGTATTGTTCACAGCCATTTTGACTCAATTGACCTCACGAGCAGGTTATGTTATGCAGTCCCTCGCACCGTTAACAAACGGAATGTCCGTGCTGGTACCCTATTTGCTCTAAATGGCTGTCGAACCAACTCTGGTATGCGCTGCCCTATTCGTCGAATGGTAGACACTTATAATAATTTATTTATCGATATTGATATGTTTGTATGCTCCAAATCAAAATTTAAATATAATGTTATAAAACTTTTATCTAATAATAATGCAATGAAATGAATGTATAATAATTAACAATAGATCTAATCCTATTCTGTATAATTTTAAATTTCTGTTTTTCTCTCGTCACTAAGTTGTTTATTTATTTATTTGTTGTGAATGATGTGAAAATTTTCAAAATGCACTGTATGTCTAAGAATGCCTTTTGGTGGCACTCATTGCCTATATTTTGTTTTCTAATATGCGGATAATGTAGTGGGCTGCAATATTGTTATTCACTTCTATTTTTCTTTTTTATGTTCAAATTATATATTGTAGCTGTTTATTGTCCCTAAATAAATAAAATAAAAAAAATAAAATAAAAAAATAAAATATAGAAATGAAAGCGAATATTATTGCGCTACATAAAAGCGGACTTAATATATCACAAATATCTGATGAAACTGCACTAAGTGTGAGTATTATGATTTAAATATTTTATTAAACATTTGTCTAATTAAAGAATAAATTCTGATCCTTGTAGTTATTTTTTTTTTTTAAATATCATAAACGTTTTATAAATATCATAAGGTCTAAATAGAAGAAAAATATAAAATCTCAAAGTAAATTTATTTTCTAGATTATTGAACGATGAAAATAACATTATACTTCCTTACTATTTATGTGAAATTTCTATTTTAAATAATTTTGTTTCTAAATAGTAATACATATTAGTATGTATGTTGCTTAGTAGCCTAACAGTGCCCGTTTTTTTTTTGTTTTAGGGCCGATTTTTCAATCTTCCGATAAAAGTACCAATTGCTACCTGAAGAATAAAGTTATTCGACTGTTTATTCGTCGGATAAGTGGTTGTCAATTTTTCAGACTATATTTAGCCTAGGAATAACTATCCAACCGAATATTTCATCTGTGAAAACGCTAACTTCAGGGAGGTGAAACAAATATACAGAATAGACGAATGTTAGAACGGGACGGACTATTCCTTTGATTGTTGTCAATATCATTCAAACAGATGACAGCGTCATGTCACTTTTAATACGTTACTAGGTTGTAAGTTTGCATGGAAGAAAATAGAAACTTCGTTCAACTCATGTGGCGTCTCAACAACTGAGCGGTCTTGGAAGACGTTAAAGTTGGGAATGAGGGAATTAAAAAATATACGAAGAAGAAATCCTCTGTCCAAAGACAGGAGATGTACAGAACAGGACGCGGTTCTTCGAATGCTTCTGAATTAACCGACGTAGAAGAAAAAGTCATAAGCATATGCTCTAATATTAAAGGGCTCAAAGCTCGTCATGATAGTGATAACATCTATGATGTGTTTTTATCGTTAAACATAAATTATACTACGACGTCACATCCTTCAGATTTATATGATTCACTTGGTAGTCCACTTTCTAATGTACTAGGCATCGCACAATTTTTAGAGCTAAAAAATAAAATATGTCACAAGTAAGTAAATTGACTATGACGCAGTACCTTCCCCCACTACGTTACCTGCGCCCACGCCGCCATTACAATTGTCATTCGCTTTTTTTTGTGCGGGCATCGCAACATCTGTAATATTTCGTGTACATCTCGCAAGTGGTTTTGTAAAAACTGTGATTTCTGGTTTACTATAATGGGTAAACGAAAACACGGAGATAAGGAATCGCGCATTCGGAAGAAAATAAGATGGTTACAAAAGCAACTTAACCACTTCTCGGATTCGAGCGAAGGTACCTAGTTAACGTAATGATATACTTTTAACGATTGTAATGTATTACTACTTATTTTCTCATTCTATTCTCCGCGACGCGATCGCGGCTAATAGATTTCTACTTTACCTGCCGGTTATTCTTTGTGACGTAATCGCAACAGATAACTATATGGTGGCGTATAGTTTATGAGGTGTTATTATCCATGACGTGATCATGGCTGATAACTATACAGTCTCGTGTTGTAACGTGATTATAACCAATGACTTTAAAATACATAACTGCAAATGCAGCATGCAATTATTTCGTATGATTGAAAAACAACGTCCGCGTTGTTCATTGCAGACTCCGACCCCTGGCCATTATCACCAATTGATTCACGGCCATTATCACCAGCTACCTCGCCGCCGTATGAACAAGCTCGGGTGGGGCTCTCTGAATCGGACGATCAAGATGTGCCAACACAACTGATCAGGTCAGCGGTTATTCCTGGCTATTCGTTAGAAAATGCGAACAAGGGCTCGCCCTGCGATGGGGATATGGAGCATGAAATACAAGTCGGTGTTCCAACGCCGCTTTCAGAACCAGGTCCCAGCACTAGTAAAGATACTGGAATTGCTACCACTACCCAGGATTCCCTACCCCAGGAGATTTTAGAAGCGCTTAGCGAATTAAAGGGAAAGGACGAAGTTTTTGGACCACCGATTCCTGACGAAATTGCTAAACGTTGGGGGTGTATCCTAGTCGACGGCCTGACAAAAGAACAGAAGCAAGAAGGTTTGGAGAGGGCACTAGTTCCAGAAAATTTCAAACTTGTCAAAGCACCTCTGTTAAATCCGGAAATCATCCCGGTTCTAGGTGACACCGTAAAAAACAGAGACAAGCTACTGGAAAAGGCACAAAACCACCTAGGTTATGGAATTGCAGGCTTAACCAATCTGACATGCTCCATTATTGATGGGGATACAGACAAAATAGAACTGTTAAAGAAAATATCAGATGTCAATAAAATACTGCTAGACCTTAATTACGAAAATACGAAAACTAGAAGAAAACTGGTGATTACATCGCTAGATAAAAAGTTCACACAGCTGGTTACTGACGTAAAAGGGGACACTTACCTTTTTGGTGCCAATCTAGGCGAGAAAATAAAGGCATCAAAAACTGCTGAAAGGTCCGGACTCCAGATAAAACGTAGTGACCCTACACTAACATCTCGGAGATACACACAGCAGGGAAACTGGCGGGGCCCACCCAGGTCTCAAGGTCAACAAGCACGCAGACAGGGTGGGCAGAGACCTCGCTTACATGTTCAACCGAACAAACGACCAACCTCGGCTCCACATCGCCAGACACCGTCATCGAAGACCAACTTCAGGACACACAAACCTTAAACGAGGTAACTATACCCCACGCGGGTAGACTAAGCTACTTTTTTGATAACTGGTGTAATATTACTGACGATCCTGCCGTCTTAAGTTACGTAAGGGGTTTAAAATTCCCTTCACAAACCCAGTCTTTCAAACGGCTATACCCAAACAAAGCTTTAGTCATTCAGAAATCAATAATTTAAAGATCGAAATTTCTAAGTGAAAAAATGGTGGCTTTTTTGTATCAATAATAATATAAGCTGTTTTAGTGCACATATTCCACTAATCCTACAGTTCCTAACGGTGCAACTCGAAGAGGGAGCGAGCTATTCTACTCTTAATTCCACTCACTCTGCATTGGCTCTAATATTGGGCAGGCAGTTAAGTGACGATCACCGGGTCTCCCGGTTCTTTAAGGGAGTATTTAAAAAGAATCCTATTTTTCCTAAATATCAGGCCACTTGGAACCCAAATCTGGTCCTTGATTATGTCTCTAACTGGTATCCAAACGAGGATTTGCCGCTAGATAAACTTACTAAAAAGCTGGTAGCTCTAAACCTATTTTATATTTTCAGGAAATATAGCATTTTAGGACAGCAAATATATTCTATAACAACCGATAAAGGTGCAAATATGATTTAAATGACCCAATTGTTATGATGAATGCTGGAGATAATGATTCCGACGAAGATGATACGGATACGGAACCACTCGAAATATTACTAAATAATATTGACGTCGACAATACAGAGCCCAAGTTTCCTTGCAGTGTCACCTCGATATGGTGCGCTGCACATACCTTGTAGCTTGCAGTCAATGACGCGTTGTAGGAAGACGAATCAGTATACACTATAGATGAAGCTCGCAGTGTTGTACGCAAAATTCGAACTCCCACGATGCGAAACATTAAAAATTAAGCCGCTCTTGGACGTGGCTACACGATGGCATTAAAAGTTGGAAATGTTAGAGCGGCTCGTAGATTTAAACGAGTACTGTTCTCAAACACCAGGCGACACCTTATATGTGTCACCACAACACAACACACAACCTTTGTTGAATATCAAGCTCCAGGTGTGCTGCTGGTGTTCTTGACTTAGTAATAAAAAACTGCTTGATTTCGATTGGCGACTGTATTTATTGGATAGATACTATGACAATTCATTGAGAAGACCGATGTGTGCGCACGCTTAAGGTGTCGGCGAGTGAGTGGAGGTGGGGGAAGCCCGCGGTCGCGGTGTGGAGGCGGGGGCAAGTGTGGCCCGATTTGATGTTAGAAACATATTCACCGCGTTAAAGAGAAGTCATCAAGATGATGAAAGAGGCATATGTTGTTGTATGCACGTGTTATAATGCCCTTCCTCATCAGGATGTCAGCGAATCGACAGTGTCCGTCAGAGCCAATCTTCACTGCAACCACCCTGCCCAGCAACCACAAAAGGGGAGGAAGATTAGAGTGCCTTACTTCTTAGTGAGGAACTCCATGGTGCCTGTTTTCAGCTCTTGCCCAGCTGTCTGCCATTTGGTTTTCTGCTGCTGGAGAGACACTCGTTAGAAAAGCGCTGCTAAAAATGTTGTCTCAATTATTCGGTACGGTCGAAGCGCTGCAACCGCTGGATATTGACGTCGGTGATTTGAGGCCGACGGACTGACGGTGACTGATCGTCCGGATCGTCCGATAAGGAAGTGTTAATGAGATAGATAAGTAAGATCTAATGGATCAGTGGAAAGAGGTGTTAAAGGTCTAGAATTTAAAATAGCCTCTATCAGACAAGTTGAGAGGTTTTGCTGCACTTTCACAAATGCCACCAAAATGGCAGGAATAATTTTAAATTCAATGCCAGACATTGAATATGCAAGATGTGACTCAATATTATTAGATGAAACCTTTAAGAAGCGTGAAAGCTTATTGAAAGCTCCCACAAAAGTAGTGCTGTTGTCGGAGTACACGCGCTGAGGCTTGCCCCGACGACTAATAAATCGGCTGAAGGTCGCAAGGAAAGCTTCCATAGTGAGGTCGGAAACCAGCTCCAGATGAACGGCTCTGACTGCAAAGCACACAAAAACACAAATATATGATTTAAGTAGCTTACATACTCTACCTCTACGATCGGCTATCAGCACTGGCCCGGCATAATCTACCCCTGTATTCAAAATAGGGTACTTTAGATGACTCCTATCGCTTGTTAGGTTACCTATGATAACCTGAATACGTTGAGCTTTGAAGCGAGGGCAGCGAACGATTGGCTATCTCTCAACAAAAATAAAATATGGAAAGAAGCACCACGGATATGTCGATTTCGGATTAGATGACACAAACGAAGAACAAAATCTAGCATCCTTTGCTTTAGTTTTACATTGGCTAATTTTACACATGACTTAACTTCATATAAACTTGCCAATATAATAAAATTTGGCGCTTGCAAAATGCGCAGAAATTAACGTGGAAATAGTGTCAGTAACATGTGACGGCAGTCCGACTAATATTGCTGCATGAAAGTTTTAGGATGCAAACTAAACGACCCAAATAATTTGAAAACCACTTTTAACAGGACACGATGTGGTGCTATTATTAGACGCTTGTCACAAGCTCAAATTAGTGATAAACAGTTTTGCATCTAAGAAACCGACAATAACGACAAGATAGAATGGAAGGATGTAAACCGTTAACAAGAAATCCAGGAAATTGAAGGGCTTTAAACAGGAAACAAACTAACTAATCGCCATATTAATTTCCGCAATCAAATCATGAAAGTCAAGTTGGCATAACAGCTGCTGAGTAATAATAGTGTTGCTCAGTCACTCCATTTGGCTAAGGACTTGTGTTCAGTGTTTGGCCAAGGACTTGTTGTCTAGTCTGACAACTTGCCTAGGGTAGCTAGGCAAGTTATTTAAAAATGGCTCATTTAATCAAGACTAGCTGTGCCCGCGACTTCGTCCGCGCGGAATAGTTTTTTTACTTTTATTTATATATCAATAAAAACAAAAAGTAGCCTAAGTTAGTCCTTATTACATCAGCTACCTGCCCGTGAAAGTTCCGTCAAAAACGGTCCAGCCATTTCAAAGATTAGCGGGAACAATCAGACAAACCGACAGACAGACAGACAAAAATGGTTTTTTTTTTTCATTTTTTTGGTATATGTACCGTATATATATTCACATGCATGTAGCAAAAAGCGGTTATTTTAATATTACAAACAGACACTCCAATTTTATTTATATGTATAGATGTATGGATTTGAAAATGGTAGAACACTTGGGACTTATCTCAAAAAATATTATTGCATAGTTAGTTGCAATAGGGTCTCATTTCAAAAAAAATTTTACCTGAATAGTACTTTTTGTATGCAAAAAAATCTTCTTCACCATAGTGTAAGCCAGATAGACAGATGTGATAGAGTGAGATAGAGAGTGACGCTGTGCGAAGTTAGAGTGAGACAGACTGACATTTTATTTTTAGAGAGAGCGAGATGGATAGTGGCGCCAATACAGAACAGTCAACTAATTATTGGCTCTTATCATTCAGTACGCTTCGTTCCTTCGTTTACTGCACATCTACTCGTAATCGTCTAACTTACGTACTTAAGATTTTAGCTTGTGTTACCCTGGACCAGGGTTCATTCCCGGGAATTCCCGGGAAATCGATGATCTTTGTTCCCGGGAAATTAAGCTCGAGAAAAGTCGAGAACTCGAGAAACCATATTTGAGTCTATAAAATTATAAAATAAAACTAGGTACGTATTTGCCTTTGCCGTTTGGCTTATAAACGCGCGGCGGCGCGGGGCGACGTGGGGTAAACCGCAGCGGCATCCTTTGATCTCGCGACAAGCGCTGGCGGCGTCGTTTTATACTCGTCCATTCGTGTTTCGACTCTAGCCAAGTTCAAATCGGAGCCTACACTCCGATGTGACACGTTTTGCAAAAAACAGTTAGAAGTTGCAGCTGCTAGGAATGCTTTGGATAGCGACCATGAACACAGCAGCTCCGATGAGGCCAGCACTGGTAACGATGATGAATCTAATATATCTAATGAAGAACCTAGAACGCACATTATTGACGACATAAACAAAGTGATGACTGAGACCCGATCGATCGAAAGACTCCTCTAAAAACAATAGCACTGCAAAAACATGAAATAGCCGAATTCGGAGTAGAACTAGTTTTGTTACTCGATGTCAGAACTTGATGGAGTTCAATGCTGACGATGACTGAACGTTTCTTAAAATAAAATCAAAAATGCTATCCAAAAAGCATTGATAGATTTAGATAGCTCATACAAATGGAATGAAGATAATATTACTGTGCTACAAAAACTGCAAATGAAATCAACACCAACAAAGCTTGCAGTAGAGGCGTCGAGTAGGCAAGATGCCAATTTTTTTACTGCAGAAGCTATAATAGACGTGTTGCTAAAAAAATTGAAAACATCAATGATCCTTTGGCCATCAAATTAGTAGATTCACTTAAATTTAAAATATCAGAGCGCCGTAATACGACTCTAATATCGCTGCTAAAATACTTGAACAGCCCCGATAAATTCATGCACCATAAAAGCAACTACATTAATAATAAAAAGACATGCTTGATCGGATACACTGAAAGTGAAAATAATCGTCTTTACCCCGCCACCACAACTTCTTCGAAGTGAGTTTCGAAGCTGTCGGGTTCAGGTTCTCTTGAGTGTGAGAACCTGAACCCGACAGCTTCGAAACTCAATTAGCAAAAGCTATAAAAGGCGTTTTGACAAATGATGAGTCAAGTGCAATGGCGCTGTCAAAATCACTATAATAAAGAAAGAGTTTGTAGTTTTTGAGCAGACTGGGAAGAGGTCTCCAAATTTGGAATCGATGTACAAAGCATTGCTTTCAGTTAAGCCTACTTTAACTGAATGTGAAAAAGTGTTTTCAATTTCAGGAAATGTAGTAAAGAAAATAAGGAACCGGCTGTCTGATAAAGATATAAATGCTTTAGTTTTTCTAAAGGCATATTTTATCAGACAGAGTAAGCAGATCTAATTGTTTTGTACATATGTATGTTCAGATTTTGTTTTATTGATCTTGAAAAGTTGTAAGTTGATTTTTTTCTTAATTAACCTGCCAAAAATGGTGTTTATTGATTTAAAATAAAAATAAATTATTATAGACATTTAAAATTTTGTGACGACTTTTTTCATTATCTGAACCGAAAAAACATGCAAACACAAACGTAAATGTAAATTTCTCGACAACCCGAGAAGACCCGAGAAATCATAAACCCTACCCTGGACTTGATATTGCATTTGTGTTGACGACTTTGGCTTGTGTTACCCTGGACTTAATATTGCATTAGTGTTTTCGATTTTGGCTGTTTTCCTGGACTCGATTATTTATTGTGCCGCCAACTGTTTTATCTAGTATTTAGCAATAAAAACATTTCGCAACATGCTGTATGTGTACACAGCGGAAAAATATGCGAACATGCATATTATCTACGGTGAATGCAATTGTAATGCCTGAGTGTACTACGTGAACTCGACAAATGGATGTGCGACAAAACTGTACTACTCACCATAGTTCGAATGCACGCTAGTGCGACACACTGAAGCTCGACATTACTCTAGTGAGACATGAAGAATTAACACAATCATTATGTTACCGCGAATGTTTCGGTGATCCCTATAAATAGTAGATTTCGTCCGTATAAGAAAGGAAGTGAGTACAAGTTTTACGCAGCAAATGGTACTGCAATCAAGACATATGGTACTAAGACCTTGACCTTAAGTTTAGGATTAAGACGGGCATATACGTGGACCTTTGTGGTTGCCAACGTAAGGCAACCAATATTAGGGGCAGATTTTTTAAGTCATCATGGACTTTTGGTGGTTAGCCAGCACGTTTAGCTTAGAGACTGATTTCAGTATTGTGGATCGTGGGTTCGATTCCTGCACGAATCAAATACTTGCTACTATTCATCTATTTCAATAGTCGACACAGTTAGCGCAGTGACCGAGCGATCGGTTTTCTGTCAGTAGGTAGAGCAGGTCATGGATTCGATTCCTACACTGATCAATACTATTATCGTTATTATCATTTTTTTAAATGTCTTCACTATATCTCGGGACGCTGCGATCTCGAACCTCTGGAAAGGCATACCAGGAAGGCCAAAGCCAACTCGCTGAGGCCCCTTTGACAATTTTAAAGGATGAGGAGGTACATATTATCATTATTATTCCTGACTACATGTTTAGTGCAGTAACTGAGCAATCGATTTCCTATACTAAGTGCCACAGGTTCGATTCTTGTGCAGATAAAACATTTGTACTTATAGCCTTAATATACGATTTCTTTTAACGTGGCGTCATTGTTGCCACCAGCTGCGTTTTGGCTGAGGAAAACCTCTTCCTTTTCCACAGTTGATCGACGCATTATGCCCTTGAGGTAACTACCATTATGCTGTAATAAATTGCTGAAAAACTGATATTCTATTTAAACTACTCACAATTCCCTTGGCAGAGTCCCGTGGCAGGGTCGCCATGTACTGTTGGGATTCGTAAGGGGTGGTTTCAAAGGAAACAACCACATGTGTTTAGTGCTATTTCATGAATGAATGGATAATAATAGAATAAGCGCACATGAGGTATTGTGCAGACTCAGCAAGGTCACAAACGAGATAGAAAGAAAATTGACTAAAAGATTGGATACTCGGCAACTCATGAAATATATGGACCAATCAGAAGCAATATTGCCGAAACACATCGGCAATTTATTGTTGTTGCTCCAAATTGCTCCACTTACTTGATCCAGATTGATCCATTAGTGTTGCTGAGCAATAATTGCCCAAAAATTGCCCGCGTAAGAGCACCCTTAGAAAATTCTTTAAGATTTTGTTTAAAATTAATAGATTTCATTCAATTGTAATTATGTTGTTTTTATTAGTTAACTAGCTTTTTTTTTTTAGCTAGATTTAACAAGATTTAACAAGTACATAGTACCTAACAAGACTTAAATGATGATATTAGAATCTAATAATAATGTATTTAGTAGAATTTTAAGTAATATTTGTAAAAAATGTAAAGAAACACAAACAACGTAACATAATTACGTAAGTTGAAAATGTGGTTTTTGTTTATGGACGGATTTTAATTATTTTAATTTTAATAGAAAGGTATGTGCATTAAACCATTTCTACCGTTGGAATTTTGAAAATCTACCCACGGGTTCCAAAGATATTGAGTATTTTGTAATGTGAAAATGTACCACTATGTAATCACTTTTTTGTATTTTTTTCTTCTTGAAACTTTTTATTGTGTAAACATATGTATAATTTTATTGGTATACATACTTAAGGATTACAAGGGGTCCAAAGATTTCAGTTTAGGGAAAATGAAACGTAAAATTGATCCAAGAATCGCGAGCCTCTTTAAGGTAAAGGGTGGCGTATATAAAAGGCGTGCTATTATAGACTCTTGTCAGTCGCAGCTCAGCCACCAAAGAGGCAACAACAAGGAAGAAAACACAAGCCGAAATGTGCAGACAAGACTAGAAGAATTATTCAAGAATTGTTTTATTTCTGCCTCTGAAAGTCTCCGTTCCGAGGTCCTTTTAGGTAGCAGTACCTGTCTATTACGACATAAAGGGTCGAATCATCGGGAGTTTGGTCTCTTCAATGATACTATTATATTTTTGAATTTAGTTTAATTTTGATTTATTACAATAGGACAGAAATTATTTCGACCGCTCGTGCGGTTGGCAAGTTAAGAAGTGTCACTTTATAAGTTTTTCACACACCGCCAAGTTTGTTGCGCCTTGCCAAAAGATGTAGGCAATGTCGCCTTGTAGAACACGCTGCAAATATAATGTTCGCAGTGGAGCCTAAACATCCTCCCACCCGTTGAAAGGCTTCTCTTTCAACAGTAAATCTTCAGCAGTAGGTAGCGGACACAATTTGATAATAGGCCGACGTAGAACACCTCTCGTGGTTTTCAAATCAGCCACTCTTGAAACTCCATCCGGACCAGGGAATAATGTTCTAACCCGTCCAAGGCGCCAACACAATGGAGGTACATGGTCTTCATGAATAAGTACGAGGTCTCCAATATTTAGAGGTTTTCCATTGGTCTTCCACTTCAGTCGTTGTTGTAACTCGTGTATATATTCACGCTGCCAACGTGACCAGAAATGCTGATGAATTTGTTGCAGTCGCGCGTATCGTTGCAGGTGACTTTCTTTTAAGTGTTCTAAATTAGGTTCCGGCAGTGCCTTCAGCGGTCTTCCAATAAGGAAGTGCCCTGGGGACAAAGGGAGGTAGTCATCAGGAGATGAGGATAAAGGACACAAGGGGCGACTGTTCAAAACGGCCTCCACTTGTGCGAAAAGCGTAGATATTTCTTCAAAGGTAAGATGGGTATTTCCCATAACTCTTTTTATATGGAATTTTGCAGATTTGACTCCGGCTTCCCAGATGCCGCCAAAGTGAGGAGCGTGAGCAGGTGAGAAAACAAATTTTATATTTTCATGAGTTGCAAATTCAGCTAAGTCCCTGTTATGTAATTTAAGAAAAGCCCCTATATCTTTAGCAGCAGCCACAAAGTTGCCCCCGTTATCACAAAATATTTCATTGGGTTTGCCACGACGGGCAATAAATCTGCGTAACGTCATCACAAATGCGTCCTTAGTAAGATCACAGACCGCTTCCAAATGAACGCACTTGTAACGCAAGCACACAAATATACAAAGGTAACATTTGTTCACTCTTGCACCTTTACCTTTACGATTAATTATGTAAAAAGGTCCAGCAAAATCTATGCCCACTGAATTGAATGGGAAATCTGTGCTCACACGTTGTAATGGCAAATCACCCATTTTAGGACAAAGAGTTTTGTCTCGGACACGACAACATCGCACACAATTGTGAACTGTGCGCCGAGCTAACCTTCTGCCATTTAGCGGCCATACTGATTCCCTTATCATTGATAATAACAGCTGCGGGCCAGCATGCATGTGCCGTAAATGTTCTCTTTCAAATAAAAGTTTTGTCAAATGATGGGATGAATCAAGTAGAATTGGATGTTTTTTTATCAAAACTATAAGGTGAAGAACTTATGCGTCCCCCAACTCTAATTAAATTATTGTCGTCTAAAAAAGGTGACAACGATAGCAATTTACATTTACCGTTTAAAGGTAACCTTTTAGATAACGCCTTGTATTCAATTGGAAAACATTTATACTGAGCAACACGACATAGATAATGAAATGAGTCATCCAACTCATTAGCGCTGAGAGCTAAAACCTTTTTGTTATGAACATTACGAATGTTGGAACAAAATCTTTTTATCCACGCGACTATTCTTATCAGTTTGTTTAGTTTGCTATATTTTTCAACATCTATTATGGGTTGTAGTGTGTCAGTGTTAAGGTAAGTATTTAATTCATTTCGCTCAGATAACATTTTATTTGGTGTTAATAATGTATCTTCTGTTATATGAGTTTTTGTTACAGATGCTGATTGTTCTGATTGCTTCGTTGGTGAGTATTTGGTTTTATTTGTAATTATAGGTGTAGTTTTAGATTTAGATGTCTTTTTAGTTTCAGGTACATTATTGATATCAACGGAATTTAGAACTGGCCAATTGTTTTCACCTTTCATTAAATAATTCGGACCAGTCCACCACAGGCTATTATTTATTTGATTGGCATTTATACCCCTAGAAATGAGATCGGCTGGGTTCATGTCTGTGGGAACATATCGCCATGAGGATGCGTCAGTGAGCTCGGTTATTTCAACCACCCTATTTGCGACAAATGTTTTGAGTTTGGTGGGATCCCCTGTGAGCCATGCTAGCACTACGCTTGAATCGCACCAATGAACGATTCGTGACGGCTTGTAACGAATAGACTCAAGGACACCCTTGCATAGTTTAGCAGCCAGTAACGCAGCGCAAAGTTCCAATCGCGGTATTGTCATAGGATTTATACGAGCTACCTTAGATTTAGCAGCTAATAGCCGTACCATGAAGTCATGGTTATTTTCCGTGCTTCTCATGTATACACATGCCCCATATGCCTTCTGTGAAGCGTCACTGAAAGAATGAAGTTCTATTAATTTCGGTGAATCACATAACACTCTTCTAGGTATTTGTAAATTCAATAAACCATTCAAATTACTCGCAAATTCTAGCCACATTTCCTCTATTTCTTGAGGAATAGCTTGATCCCAGTCTATTTTTTGTTGCCATAATTTTTGTAATATCATTTTTGCCGTAATTATACATGGGCTTAACAGCCCCAAAGGATCGAATATCTTAAATGCATTTGATAATATGCGTCTTTTTGTTATTTTATCATGATTGTGATACGGTTGTACAGGAAAGTTTAAATTATCAGTTTTTGGCTCCCACCCTAAGCCCAGCGTGCTTGATGCTTCACTTATAGTTAATTTGTCTTGAGTATTTAACGATGAATTTTTGAATAAATTTTTAGAATTCGTTTTGTATTTGCGTAAATTAAAACAAGCTGACTTTAGAGCGGAGGATATGGAATTTTGAATTTAAGTTAATTGTTCTTCATCATCACAACCAGTGATTAAGTCGTCGACATAAAAGTCGTGTTGGATTATGTTTTTTATAGTTTCGTCCCCACACTCCTCGCCCACCTGCCACAGACAGCGAGTGCTTAAATAGCTCGCACTTGTGGTGCCATAAGTAAGAGTATTCATTTGCATCGTTCTGATGGGCAAGGACTCATCTTCTCTCCATAGGATTAATTGCAAGTTTCTACAGGATTCATCTACTCTCAATTGTCTGTACATTTTTTCAATATCACCAGTAACTAAATATTTATATTGACGTGCTCTTATGAGTATGGAGAAGAGAGAATCCTGCATATTTGGGCCCACCATGAGGATGTCGTTGACAGATATACCCGAGGATGTGGGGACGGATCCATCAAAAACAACACGGACCTTGGTTGATTCACTGTTGTCCTTAAATACAGCATGGTGGCATAAGAAGTATGAGGGAAATGGTTTACTTTTAGGTGCTACAGACATGTGTCCTAGCTCTTCATATTCTTTCATAAACTCAACGTATTGTATTTTTAGTGTAGGATTTTTTCTAAAACGTGATTCTAAATTAAACAATCTTTTTTTTGCAGTATTATAGGATTCACCCAAGTTACTTGGAGAACTATTTAGAGGTAATTTAACATTAAACCGTCCGTCTTTTAAACGGATCGTATTTTGCAAATAATGCCTTTCACAAGCCCTTTCCCTTTCGCTGAGAATGGGTTTGTTTGGGAGTTCTTCAATTTCCCAAAATTTGGTAAGTAATTTATCAATGCAAGACTCTTGAGTCTTGTTGTTTTTTGTTATTATGCTATTGTTGCAATTTATGCTATTCAAATTATTTTTATTTATCGGTCCGGCTATTAACCAGCCAAATTTGGAATTTCGTAACTTTAGGTTATCTGGGCCTATCGAAATTTGTTCATTTCCTAGGATATCCCAGAAAAGATCACATCCAATCAAGATATCAACCTGAGAGGGTTCATTAAAATTAGGATCGGCTAATTTTATGTGTTTAGGTATTTTGAATTTAACATCAACGCGACTTTTCGGCAAATAACCAGTTAACTCATTCATGACAAGCATGTTACAGATAACATCAAACTGTTTATAAACAGATTGCAATTTAACAATGCAGCTCTCCTCTACCCTATTAGACAAGTGATTTCCGATGCCTATAATATTAATACTAGTTATTGGAATAGAATCAAGTGACAGTTTATCTTTTAAAGATTTTGTAATAAAACTGCCTTGGCTACCACAATCGAGCAATGCACGCACTGTTTCGTATTGATTGTTATTAGGGTTATGAACTTCTATTAAAGCAGTAGATAAGAGAACATGATTGAATTGATATTCCGATGAGTTAACATTAATAGATTCCGATTCTGAATGTGCATGATTGTTATTTACTGCCTCGCTAGGCTTATGCAGGAGACGATTATGTCTTTGTTTACAATCAGGACATGGTCCAAATCCACAAGCCCTTGCTGGATGACCCTGTTTAAGGCAATTAGAACAAAGTTTATATTTATTTACATCTGCCCATTTTTCTTGTATAGTTTTGTTTTTGAAAATAGGACACTCATATATTTTATGATTTTGATTACAGATTATACATACAAATGAAGTTGAAGTATATTTATTAGTAGCTGTTACTGCCTTAATAAAACATTTTTGATATTTATCCTGTTTGCTGTTGTGATTATTCTGTGTGTAGTTATTCGAACGAATTTGATTATTTTGAACCTGCGAAGCCCTTTGGTGGCTGTAGTCTGTTTTATTCCTATCTAAAGCTTCTAGCACATCAGCGCGATCTATCAAAACCTTTTTAAAGTTGTCTAAGGTTGGAATATCGTTACCAAGCTGGTTTCTAAATTCCTCCCACCTTAGAAGTGTATTATTGTCTAACTTGGATGTTAAATTGAATATGACACACATATCCCAATTTTCCGTGGGCATTCCTAGACTAGATAATGCTCTTAAGTTTTTTGTAACATGGTCAACTAAAAATCGTAAAGACTTTACAGTTTCCCTGCTAAATGAAGGTATGTTAAACAATGAATTCATGTGATGATCAATCAGAAGTCTTTTATTATCATAACGATCACACAACAACTTCCAAGCTTCATTGTAATTTTCAGATGATACTTCAAGATTGGAAATTATGAGTGCCGCGTCTCCTTCCAGGTAAGATAATAGATAATAAAATTTATGTACCTGAGAGAGTTGCTTATTACGATCAACTAAGCTCAAAAAGGAGTCTCTGAACTCGAGCCACCTAAAATATGCTCCGTCAAAATTTGCAATTTGTATACGCGGCAATCTGATACCAGAGTCACGAGGTTCAGATCGGGATTCATGACAGTCATGGCTACATGATTGCATACGGCTGTCTAACAGATCCTTTGCAATGGCAAGCGCACTCACCATATCAACTTCTATTTTTTCCCGCTCCTCAAGCTCTAATGACAGGTTCCCACTATTCAAGACTTCAATCTGACTTTGCAACTCATCAAATTTAGCTGACAATTGTTCAAATCTACCAAGTTTAATCTTTAATTCAGCTATTTCCACATTTGTTAATGAGTCCGAAGACGACAATTTATCCACAAAGTTTTTAAACTTGGTAATCTGACCTTTAATTGAGCTACGCCTGACAGTCAACTCGCGTAATTTCTTTGAATCGGCTTCTTGCGTCATTATTTAAAACTACAAATTAGTCAAAGCACAATATGCTAAGTATAGGTAATTGACTATCAAGCAGAGTAACTCGACTACGTTCAGGACAAAACCATCAATTTTAAAAGTTAAATAAAAGAATCTCACGCCCCTCAATTCGACGTCACCACCCGCCGACCAGGAAACCGGGTCCACGCTGCCAAGCACGGATACAACCTCTGCTCGTACCAATGATGGTGCTAGCGTGATGTTCGGAGATATCTGGAAAGTTTGGCGTACAAAATTAGAGACTAATTGGGAACGATACGTTATCTTTTCCTAGAATGGCATGAGAAAGTCACGATGTGGGTAGATGAAAAATCTACTGAAAATTATTTTGGAATAGTAATTTAGGATGATTATTTAGATTAATTTCGTGCCAACTTACTAATATTTATTTCAATTGATGGCCTTTGCTGAAATACGTTAATATTATAGTGACGTAACTGGATTACAACCAAGTTTGACCAAGGAAAACTTTGACCTTGGGGGATACCCTTCGGCAATACCTAAATACCTAATTAATAGAAATTATTGCACCAGTGGAAGGCACGTTTTTTACACATTTCAAGGGGAATTAGGATAGTTGTGGATATATTGGAAATAGGTAGGTAAGAATGAGGAAGGAAGGGCACTTAACTTAGGATGATCCGGTTCACATGAATCTTCTGCACTTGCTTATTCTTCCGTACACCTGTGTCGATACTTTAGCTGCATCGATGCCAAGGTTTCAGGATGTTCGTTGGTTTCAGCTTCACGACGGGAACTCGGCCTTTTGTGGTCTCGATGATCACGCCACGTGCCAATTCAACGACACAATTATGATACTTCTTGAAATGTCCTGTCACGGTCGCCAATTTTTATGTCTATTACGACATAAAGGGTCGAATCATCGGGAGTTTGGTCTCTTCAATGATACTATTATATTTTTGAATTTAGTTTAATTTTGATTTATTACAATAGGACAGAAATTATTTCGACCGCTCGTGCGGTTGGCAAGTTAAGAAGTGTCACTTTATAAGTTTTTCACACACCGCCAAGTTTGTTGCGCCTTGCCAAAAGATGTAGGCAATGTCGCCTTGTAGAACACGCTGCAAATATAATGTTCGCAGTGGAGCCTAAACAGTACCTACTCGACGCATTCAGGGTTGCGTGGTGACGTAGGTCACCAGCAGAAACACTAGGTACAGTGAGTAGGGAACACGCGTCAAAAACAGTGGGAGACGTCCCAGGACGAGTGCGGGTGTTGGTCGTGCCCCACCGTCCGCTACACCGATTATCTCCCCGGTCACGCTACCAGCTCGTATTACAGCTGGTGAATTATTCGATGCAGACAGTGATAACGATGGAACTGTCATCCGAACCCAAAGCTCCAATAAAACTGGTAATATAACACCTCTTTATTTTTATTTGACAAGGATGGCTAAGGGTTATTTCCGATAGATAAGCGAGACCAAAGAAGGGAAATATTATGTGGAGGTGAAAATATATCAGATGAAATAAAAAAAACATGCCAATAAATATATGGCGCTTCGCCATTACTATCATAAAAACTAAATTGGATGAAAATAAAGAGTCTTGGCACCACATAAAGGATTTCATCAAATCAACTCAAATAGATTTTAAGAATTGCGCGCTCACTCATACAGGAGTGTAAAAGGTTGTATCCTAGTTACAGTATCCTACAAAAAGCAAAAAGTGACTGCTATCCGCCCAAAGAGTCATACGAAGTGACCGAAACTTGCGCGCATGTAAGTCTTCAAGATTTATTAAACCATACCGCAACAATATTACTGACGTATTGGAAAGGATGTTTTACGTGATCTAAGACCAGATGAATGTGACTCATTAGAGTTGTTTTGCAAGTGGGGCTGTGATGGATCACAGCAGGCACAATTCAAACAAAATATGGAGAATGACGCCACATACAGTAACATTTTTCAAAGTAGCTTTGTACCACTTGAATGTTTTTTGTGACGTCACGGACGGATTACGGTACACATCAGCTATTCGTGTCAGCACGGATAAAAAATAAAACACCACTCAATTCAACGTAATATTCGTGTTTACGTTAGCATCGTAGTGTTCCTCACGCGTGTGGCTGTTTCTAAAGCAATTTAACAGCAGTTCGATATTGTAACACAGCAAAAAACAATTCACAATTTTTAACTATTTTGACGTTGAAGTTACTTTTCGCCACCGATACCCCCCAAAAGTGTAACTTTTGACGACATTACCACAGATTGTGTGTGCAAACCTATAATTTGTTGAGTAGCAGGCGCCATCTATCGTCGCAGACGAGCGGCGAGAAAGGCGTACGGTACGACATCTAGCTGCCCCTAGCCGTACTATGGTGAAGTGTGCAGCCTGCAGTAGGTTTCTTTCGGCAAAAGGTGGCGCTGCGTGTGGCAACTCGGCGTGCCACAACAGGTATCACCTTGCTTGCTTGCTGCTGCCCGATCCTACGCAGATTAGTAGTGACTGGCTGTGCCCTGAGTGCAGGAAAAAGTTTCCCAGGGGAGACAACAGTGCCACACCCGTCAAGGACCTGGGTAGTGGTCCCACTGTTACTCCAGCAGCAGCGTCAACGGCTGCGGCAGCCCCTGTTGAGTTAGCGTCTGGATCCACAGCAGTACCTGTTGCGGCGGCGGCAGCAGCTACGGTTGCGGCACTATCCAAAGGCGCCATGATCAGGTCGCCAGTCGCGGCGACTCAGGTTCGGGGCAATCTGACCAAGCCCTCCGTTACCGAGGCTAAGGCACTGTCTCGGGCTGGTAGCGAGCAGGGTGCTGATGGGGAGCCCTCGCCAGATACGCAGCTGACCCTCCGTGAAGAGATTAGGCTCCAAAACATAAGGCAGTGCTGATATCATCAACTGTTTGATCAACACCAAGTTCCACCTGTACGCTGATGATCTGCAGTTGTACCTATCCTTCCGCTCCCAGGATACTGCTGAAACTGTAAAAAAAATCGATGAGGATTTGGAGAGGATCTCTGCTTGGTCCAGAAGAATCTCCTTGGTTCTGAACCCAAGTAAGTCCTAGTTTATTGTGATGGGATCTAGGGATTTCCTGGCCAAAATGCTTGATTGCAACCTGGGCATCATGTGATGTGGAAAGGGTTCTGGAGACTCGTAATCTTGGGCTAGTATTTGATGGGCAGCTGCATTTCAATACTCACATCTTAGAAGCTGTGCGCAACTGCTTCTACCGACTCAAGCTATTGTGTACGTCCTCCTTGTATCGTGTACGTCCCTACATAAGTGTGGATATGCGTATCATGCTGTGTGAGTCACTTGTTCTATCCAAGCTGAACTACGCTGACACTGTATGGGGCGTCCATTCTCGGTAGAAGCGAAAAACTGATCCAGCGGGTGCAGAATGCTTGTGCAAGATTCTGCTACAATATCCCACCCCGATCCCACATCACTCCTTTTTAAATAAGGGTAATTTGATGAGAATGTCAGCACGCAGAAAGCTTCATCTGGCTACCCTACTCTTTGGCACTATTCTCACAAAGAAACCAGACTATTTATACAAAAAATCAAACATCATGTCTTGGTCGCGCGATATTAACAAGATTAAAACTAGAGCATCTTCGTACCTCTTGTTGGCCTCATCGCATAGAACTGCTGCATTCCGTGGATGTTTCACATTCGCTGCCTCTCGTTGCTGGAACGACTTGCCACCTCCTTTTCGTGCTATAAAGACGGTTGGCACATTCAGAACTAAATTTAAACAGCACTTACTACATCTCCAAAAAGGTATCTCTCTTTAAACTTACCCTTGATCTGCACGCAGCTGGCAATGGTGGCGAGCGTTCGGCAGCTATTGTACTGGCCCAGCAGCATCAGTTTTGCATTGTGTTTTTATTTTCATCGTTGATTGTCTTTCTTGAAATCGGAATTCTTATACCTCTCAAAACCTTAGTTCATTTTTCATCTTCATTTCTCCAATTGCCATAAATTGTATGAATTACAAGACGGCCGTCACACTTTTAAAGAACAATGGGCAGAATGGGCCCAGTGTTGTAGCATTTTCTTACCTATCTTAAAAAGAAGATATGAATCTCAACATTTTGTTCTATGGCAGCATTACTCTAAATATTCAAATAAAAAAGTTACAGCGGTTCCAAAAGTCCAATAATTTACCGTTACAAATGCTAATATTATGACCTAATGATGCCCGTATATAATTATTATACATTTACGTTGTGTTATTTAATTATGAATAGCATAAATTAACTATTAGAAAGAGACAAAGTACTCAGGGAGCAGGACAGAACATGCACTCGTGTTGTTAAAAACCGGTTAGCGCAAGTGCATGTAGCAATCTTTATCGATAGTACAGGAGCGAGCGGGACATACTCATTATCGGAGCGTGAGAGAGTGAGTGAGATAGCACATAACCATCGCGCTTCCTTGATCGCACTTGCGCCCTTGTCAGTCGTAACGGAGCCATTTTGCAGTGCGCGTGTTTTCTTTCTTTCTCCACCATTCTTGCTACTTACGACTAACTACTTTGGACTTAATAACGGATTCTTGTGTTTGCCTTACGATTGGACAAGTTGAATAGTTTCATCAAAATGGAACATCGTGAAAGGTGTATAACGTGTTCTCGGTCGGTATTTCAAGACAGGAATCGACGTACTTTAACTCGCGAACATATGGAAGCGCATCCAGGCTTCACTAATTATGTTTTGGAGCGGATCAACATAGAAGAGGTCAGTAAAACAGGTTCATTAAATAAATAATTGTCATAATAATTATAGGTACCTTTGTTGTAAATATCAGCTTATTTATTCCCGAATCGGGTTGCTTTGTAAGTAATTGTATGTATGTACAACTGTACAGGTACGACATAAAACCAACCAGCAGGGTTTAATCAACATAATATATATAACAACTGGATAAAACAGATTATTCGTTAGTATTTTTCATACTTAAAATGTCATCGATGTCATTTTCCCGTCTAACGGGCGCTGTCAAAAAGCCGTTGTATGTCATGCGATCGTGACACGGGCGCTCTTCCCGCACGTCATATTTGAGTCATAAGCAGAATAGCTTTCGATTTACTGGCACGTCGAGCCAATAGACATTCGATGGATCAGGACTATCGTTGAAATGGCTTTTCGGCACAACGGACGCTTGATCTAATGACTATTTGAAATTGTGATAAGTACATCGATGCTATGGATTTTCGGCAATTAGGACGTTCAATCTGATGACTTCGGGGAATTACCCATCGGGCATAATTATGACATTCGAAATCAAGCAGTAAAATCAAATCTGATAGTTGCCAAATGACACGTTTTTCTGCATATAAACTATCATTCACTTATATGGGATTAAGCACTGTATTTGATCAAAGGACTTTGTATTGGCTTATTCAGGTTCAACAACTATTTTATTTTATTTTTTCAGGGCACCCTGAATGGAAATCAATACATGTGCTATCGTTGTTGGGTGGCAGCAAATCGCCAAGAAGCCAGGCACGTAGAACAAGAACGGAGAAAAAACGAAGAACAGCAAGACGAGCAAGTAAATGATGAACAATCGCGTCCTACTACAGTACCAACTTATAAACGGTTAGCAAATACTTCTCGTCGATGCTTATTTCATGGATGCCTTAATGAAGATCGTCACAGAGTGCCCCATTTCATTAAAATATATTTATTGACAGAACATAACGTATATGTTCCTCAGGATGCACGAATATGTCAAGACCACATACGTTCAAATGAATTGAGCGAATTATATGACCATGCTGAGACGGTATTTACGCCAGATCAATTGAAAGATACTCGTATCATTGATACTTTAAAAGACGCTTACAACAAAAAATCATAGATTGGCATAGATTTTGATAACATTGAGTCAATTTCTCCCAATGAATATTATCGAACGGGATTGACGCACGATCAATTCGATATTGTTCTCCAAGAGACTCCATCTCTAACTGAGCAAACAAAACGTCCAAAAACTGTGTTGGGATCTTACTTGATGAAAATAAGATCGGGTGAGCCAGATGACAGAATTGAGTGCCATTTAAATGTTAGTAGGAGAACACTGGAGCGTTATTTTAAAATAACACGTGACTGTTTGACCAGAGAGTTTGTTTTGCGGCATCTGGGTTACGACCACATAAGCCACGATGAGATTATTGCACACAATCTGACAGTACCAACAGCATTATTTGGACAAACCGTAGACCCAAAAGCCATAATACTGTGTGACGGAACTTACATCTACATACAGAAAAGTAAAAACTTCTTGTTCCAAAAAAGAACGTATAGCCTACATAAGTATAAAAACTTACTAAAACCATTCCTTTTGGTCTGTTCAGATGGTTACATTATTGACATCCTTGGACCCTATGCCGAAACTACCTCAGATAGCCAAATAATGGACAATGAAATATCCCCCGTTCATTACCTTCTACATGAAAGAGACACATTTATATTGGATAGAGGCTTTCGAGACTCAATACCCAATATTGAAACCTGTGGTTATGAGCCACATATGCCACCAAGCAAAGACAGAAGTGCGACTCAACTTACAAATGAGCAAGCTAATAAATCAAGATTAATAACGATTGTACGTTGGGTCATAGAGGTAATAAACGGATGGTTTAAACGGGACTTTAAAATATTTCGTAACCAATTATTTAATAAGTCATTGCCACATTTATTTACTGATTTTCGGATTGCTGGAGCACTGTTGAATGCATTTAGAGAGCCTTTGCGTGACAGTACTTATGCCGCCGCCTTTTCTGAACGAATACATAGCCGAATGAGTAACGATAATACATTGGGCAACTATATCGTTGAGCATAACGTAAACCGGCAGCGAGCGTCGTTTTTGACATTGACGGATGAGTCAATAAATGTGCCGTTCCCAATACTCACAGATAAAGACATTATTTTATTCAGTCTGGGAACATACCATTTAAGTCTGGCACGTTCTTACGTCGGCGAACACTTGCGAGGTGGCGTTTACAATATTCAGGTATGTGTAACTCCAAGTCCAAGGATGACAGAATATGGATTAGCAACGGACACCTGCACGCTAATGAGAGGTCATATTTTATCACGACACAGGTCAAATACGACATATTATACTTATATATTGATGAACTCCAATGTTCAGGACATTAATGCTATCCACGCATATTATTGTTCATGCTTAACAGGAATGAGGACTGTTGGAGCATGCGCCCATGTCGTCAGTATTATATGGTACTTCGGTATTGGAAGGCATTTAGAAAACTTTGTTGGCCCCGCAAGTGCCTGGGACGAGATTATTATTGAGAGCAACAACACTCATTAGGACAATTCTTTATAGTTTAGTAAGAACTAACGCCTTATCCTTGTCGTTCTGAGTTTCGACGGTACCCAGTAGTGTGATACTAATCGGCTGATTATGCATGAATATGTTATATTTTAGTGAATAAAGATGTTTCATTTTCATAATCAAAGGTATTTTTTAATTATAGTCCTATCCCAATACCGAAATAAAGAATATTTTTACACTACTTATTCTTAAACTGAATTGTTCAAGGTGTCATATAAAAGAGAATAATGCATTCCAACTGGCAACATGGTAGACCCAATTTTGTATGCGCATCATTAGGCCAAACTATTAGCATTCGTAACGGAAATCATTGATTATTTAGAACAGCTGTAACTTGTTTTTTTAATGCATTAGAGCTGTGCTGCTTTATAGTAAAATGTTGAGATTACTCGGATCTGTATTTTAAGGTAGGTAAGAAAGTGCTACAACACTGGGCCCACGGTCCATATAAAGTTGCCCATTGTTCTTTAATTTGAATATAACTAATTTTAATTTGCCGTTTACTGTCGTCGCCTGCGTCTCATTGCTTGTCATAGCGGTGCCATAGTGTCACAGTCACTACGGGCATAGACAAGTAATAGATGTTACGCGGGGTGCAGACACGCGGATTACAATATTTTTACTATTTATGTACACTTTTATTTTATTTTTTAGACACGTATTATGTTATTTAAATTTATTTCCCCCTTGTTTCTGTATTTGCCCGTGACATCACAGCGGGTCCTATCAGAATACCAGCACTGCGACACTTTTTTAATGTCACAGCATCATGCTGAGATAGTGGCCTTTTGGCCTCGTACAGGAGTTAGTTTTTTATTTTACTTATATTGTTGTTTTAAATCTTATTTTAAATTTATTACTTATCCACCCAAACGTCCAAGCCGCGAGGCGATTCTCGCCCCACCTGTCCGCGCGCAAAATGTCACTCTTTTTACGACCATTCGGGAGCCCTCTCAACAAAAACGATTACTACTGAAAAACTGCTATAGGAAAACTATTTTTAAAGCTGCTTTGCTCTAACTGTATATTTGGTTTTTAGTGTATCGGAGGTGTACAACAATGCTGTGCTGTTCATGTCAGAGTGTGTTGAATGATGAGATGCAGTATTATACCATATCAGAAATTGGCAGTGAAATAAGCTCAATTATTGCAAGAACTCTTAATCGTGAGGTAGGCATATAAGTTGTTAGAACTATATTTTTAACCTGTCCTTCAAAATAAAAAATGTTACAATACATCACTTTACTACAGAATTGGAAGTTTTATAGTGATGTTTTCTTTTTGGATTGACTGCAATAGCCATTTGTATGGAGACTGCTTTACAACAGCTGCAAACCAATTGTCTTTTGAATCAAGAACAGTCCCTGCAGATCAATGTGGCCTTTGCCAAAAGTCCATTGATAACTGTCACACTCATTCATTGCCTAATGGTCCTGAGAGAGATGATATAGCTCACCGTATATTACCTCGGCAAGTAAGAAGTTTAGCATTGACAGACAATTACTTCAGCTTATTATTTAGCATTAATCAATACTAATATAATAATAAGCTCATGTGATATTGTAGTCTGTTCACACTTCTTGGAATATAAAATTAATTTAACATGTTAAAATCTACTTAGCACCACTCGACTAAGACTATTCTGTCATGTCACATAAGTTAACTATGATTAACTTTTCCGCATTTTTTCAATTATTAAACGCATTCATATTTTAATTTTTAGATACAACCTGCAAATAGAGTGTGCTATGCATGTTGGCTCACAGCTGGTAGAAATGTTCAACGAGCACAACAGCAGGATCGAAACAGAATTGCACCGCCTGCACATCAACACTCAACAATATCTCCTACACCTTCACAATCTCATTCTCAACCTTCAATCGCTCCGGCTCCACTGTCTCAGCCTCAACCTTCATCATCCAATGACTCTGTATGTGTTTGGTGTCAAGCATCACTTGCTAGACTTCATTCTCATGTGTTGCCTGAAGGACCAGAAAGAGAATATATTGCCCAAGTAGTTTCTCCCAGACTGGTAATTACTATTTACATAGTCTTTGTTTTTATAAATTCTTGTTAGCATAATGATGATTTACATTTTTTTTTGTTTACAGATCACAACTCATAGCAGAGTGTGTTATGCATGCTGGTTATCAGCTCGGAGACATGTCCAGACAGAACAAGTTGTCGATGAATTAAATGATGTTCACCAACTGCTCTACCCAATTTTAGACGGACAGGAAACTGTGCCAGTTCATGTTTTGTACATGGTTGCACCAATCTGGAACGACATGTTGTACAAAACTTATTAAGGTACCGTTGATTAAAATCAAATAAATTGTTTGTCATAGAAAATGCTCGTATATGTAGCTATCATTTGAGTATTTATTATTGGTGGTTTCTCGATGACCATGGCTATATTAGCCAGTTTACTCCTTCTCAGTTAGAGGCTACAATAGCACTAGCCCTTACAAATGAAGAAGTAAATAAATACAATTTTGAGCAATTAGGTCTAATGTCAGATGAAGAATGCCATTACTGGACCGACTTATCGAATGAAAAATGCATGATAATAATAAATGAAGCTCCTCTCTTAAGAGAATAAATAAAAACATGTAAGACTGCTGTTGCAATATTTTTAGTTAAATTAGGAACAGGGGAGCCACATTCAAGATTAGGACAACTATTTGAAATGTCTAAATCACCTATTTCGAAGACATTAACTATTGTAAGAAATACATTAAATGCGCAATTTGTACCACTACATATGGGCATTGACCATTTGCCAAGAGATGAAATATCTAATCACAATTTAACTGTACCACAAGGTATATTTGGTGGTGCGAAAGGAGGCAATAGTAAGGCTATTGTGGTCTGTGATGGGACATATGTTTATTTGCAAAAATCATCCAATTATTTATTTCAGAAACAATCCTATAGTTTGCATAAATACAGAAGCTTGGTAAAGCCTTTTTTAATAGTAACAACAGGTCACATACTTGATATTTATGGCCCCTATGCGGCAACTGAACGGAACGGATGCCGATATAATGAAGCAATTGTTTAGACGTGAAAGTAATGAGCTACGGCAATATTTTAGAGGAGGAGACGTTTTTATTTTAGATAGGGGATTCAGGGAAGCGATTCCATTATTAAGATCGTTAAATTATAATGTTAAAAACCTGAGTTCCTGGAACGTGGTGTGACACAGTTGCCTACATTAAGAGCAAATAAATCTAGACTTGTAACAATGTGTAGATTGGTAGTGGAAGTAGTAAATGGTAGGTTTAAAAGAGATTACAAACTAGTAAGAAATTATTTCAGCAATAACGCTGCTACCCATCTAATAACTGATTTTCGAATTGCAGGGGCCATAATAAATGCTTTCCATGTACCCATTACAGATAGAAAAGATGCCTCTTTACTTTTGGAGCGTGCCTTGCAAAAATTATATCAACCAAACCTATTAGCTGATTTTATTATTGAAAATAATGTTAATAGAAGAAGAGCATCTTTCATAAGCATAAATGCCGATATTCTTTTAAATGAGTTTCCAGTGATGACAGAGGCTGATTTAATTTTATTTGCACTGGGAACTTATTAGATAAAGCAGGCACGCTCATATTATGGGGAACATATAAGGCAAAATGGAGTATTTGAAATTGAAGTTTGCCATGATGTTGAGCATCTTCATATACAATATTTGGAGAATGAAATGTTTTTATTTATGGGTAGAATCCAGTCTAGACATCGTAGTGGAAGAACATGTTACACATATATTTTATTAAATATGTAACAAAACAGTTGAAAGCACAGAATCCACGGTTATTACTGTAACTGTATAATTGGAAAACTGGGTTGCTGTGCTCACATCATGACTATTGTTTGGTATATGGGGTGGGCTCGACATCAACAGAATATTACAGCACCTGCCTCCTTCCTAGATTATATCCTAGTTAGAGATGATTTTGAGAATGAGGAAATGGAATAAAAGAAAATTAAAAAGTGCATGTTATTGGTTTTATTTCAAATATCCCTAGCAACTATATTCCCATTGGCATACCTATAACTGTACGTTTGCTTTGGCGAAACGTTCACATAAAAACATGTTGAAATCTCTGTGTATGGATAAGTTGTCAAACTTCTAAGGGCATCCATCCGTTCATACGATTACGATACGATACTATTATGATTGACATCAACCAACTGTTTAATACCTGACCGGCGGCGGTTTGAATGTCGATGAACACAACCCTTGAATACTATGTAGATACTTACTGGTGTCGTTATCGTAAAATCAAAGCGTATGTGAAGTAGGTATGTAGAACGACCAAATACACATTTTAGGTCCCTTGACTGTCAGACAACCTTTTAAAGACCGATGGCCGTCACTGATAGGAGGTCCATGCCTCCTCCATGGCCCAATTTCAATTTTTATAGTACTGGCTCTATCGATTTAAGGATGATTCTGCCAATGTCAAGATTGAAGGAAATGAGATGTATTCCTTTCACTTTTTATATTAATGGCTCTACCGTTTTATCGATGATGAAATGTGTTCGCCGAGGACTGATGGATGTAATATTTTGATTACTTTGATAAATGAAATAGTTTGACAGCTGTCACTGCTGTTATGTACGTTTCGTTGAACGCAGTTACGATGTGAGGTAGTGGCTTTATATATTCTTTTACTTCATAATCTATCCAATATTGGAGGGTTTTAAAAAGTGCTAGTAACACAATTTATTGCAAGGAATTTCACTTGTAATTTGTACCTCGGTACAAGTTTGGCAGAAAAAAAAAACACATCCTTTTTCAAGTGAATCCAACGGTCATAGACCACCTGCATCAGGTCGTCCAGTGTGCCGTTATTGCAAAAATGTGGGTCATACCATTGAGGAGTGTAGGAAACGAGAATTTAATAATAATCGCTTCAGAGATAACCAAAGACAAGTACCAAGCCATTACCAAAACAATCAAGGTCAAGTTCACGCAATAAATAGCAACGAAGACTACCTGAAAAATACTCTAGATAAACCAAATGATGATTTGAACGAATAAAGGGCTCACTGTGTCTCGTGAGACCCAAACCTCAAATTCAAAAATATTCCTATATCAAAGACACTAATGCTAAATCCGCTGTATCCTCTGTATCCCCTAGCAATAGGGACTCGCGAAAAAACCGCAACACTGTATCCTTTGCATCCGCTGTATCTTCTGTATCCCCTAGCAATAGGGACTCGCGAAAAAACCGCAACACTGTATCCTTTGCATCCGCTGTATCTTCTGTATCCCCTAGCAATAGGGACTCGCGAATAAACAGCAACACCGTATCCTAAGTATCCTTTGCATCCGCTGTATCCCCTTTATCCTCTGCATCCTCTGAATCCACTGCTCCCGGTGAACATAAAATAAATGATTCTGTAAATGCCAAATCCACTCTAAACTCAATCGCTCTCCACTCTATTCCTGAAACAAATATTTATGAGATTAATATTAGTTCGTTTAAGAGGCGCTTACCTCACATCCTTATCCTTACTCCAGTGTCAAATACCACCTTATCCCTTCTTGTAGACTTTGGCGCAACTGTAAGCCTTCTAAAAAAACTTCCATACAAATACCAGTTGACATCAATCACAACAGAAATAATTCTCCTGAAAGGTATTGATCTCAATGATCAAGCTTCACCATCAATAGGGAATTACCCACTTAAAATAAAAATAGATGATAAAATAGTATCACGCATAGATTCCATATAATACCCCGAATACACTTACCTTATGATGGTGTGATCGGCACTGATATGTTAATCGCTTTTGGCTGCACTATTGACTACACTCGTGAAACCTTGAAAATAGGTAAAGACGAAATAAAATTACAGTTCAATGCGCCTATTTATGTAATTCCTCCTAGGACTGAAACTGTCATAGAATGCTCAGTTTCCAACCCTGAGGCGAAAGAAGGACTCGTACTAGACCAATACTATCACGAAAATTTACTGATCGCCAATTGCTTAGTCACAGTTAAAGAAAACAAAAGAATTAATTTACCAATAATCAATACTTCTGAAACTCCTATAACCCTAAATTCAAATTTGGATATCACACTCATTCCCTTAACCAGGCTATGGGTTGAGCATTTCCCACATGATTTTTAGGAGCTTTTACCGAGTTTTGGTAAAGAATATCCCACAATCTGTCAAAAAAGTCAACATAGAAATATTACCTATGGTAACACAAAAAAAAAGTAGAACGGAACGTAAATGTCACTTTTAGAGCCATTTCATCTGTGGTCGGCCGGTATACCAACGTTTTTGTGACAAGTGCACCGTATTTTTATTCGCTATGGCGAATCGGAGAAAGGTAAGTCGTACAATTTTTTGATATGTTGTAGCATTTGAGTTTTTCTAGTGATGTGTGCATGAAATATAGGTAAAAACTTCTAAACTATTATGATATAACGAAATAAAACATGTGGGGAACCATATGACCTAAGCCTGTGATTGCCTAATTACTGCGGGAGTTATTATGTCCATTGCCCGGTGAATTAAATTCTTTATTTTATACTAGGTTTTTGCCGCGGGTTTTATTTAGGATTTATTGAAATATAAAATGTGGGTAGTGGTATACTTTTGTCATTATTTGTCAGTCTACTTTAGTGTATGTTTTGTTATTCAGGTAATAAACGATCGTCAACTAGAAGATTTACTAAATAAATATTTTCTTCAGAAGAAGAAGATGAAGATGACCCATATTTAGACTATGTCCCAAAACCATTCAACGCAAGATTGAACGAGATTCAAGGTATGTCAAACCGACAGTTATTACAAATATTAGACGATGATGAAGCTTATGAAGAGACACCTGATGAGGAAATTCCACCTTGCATTACATTGTCTGCACCATCCCATGACTTGCCTGAAATGCTTACTCCTTCTGTTGACGAAGAAAGGGCAGCTTGTGTTTTGTTTGCACCATCGCCTGACTTACCTGCTCACTCTGTAATACTTACTCCTTCTGTTGACGAAGAAAGGGCTGCTTGTGTTTTGTTTTCACCATTGCCTGACTTACCTGCTCATCACAGTCTGATGGTTGAATTGGGTTTACAGGATATTGGAATAAGGCGTCAGCAGCGGCGTTAAGTTTTCCCTTTTGGTAACCTATTTCATATTCCATTAGTTTCAGGTGCTATCTTTTTAATTAGTACCAGGCTCTTTATGATTAAACAACCACTTTAATGGCCTATGATCGGTAATAATAATTGATTATATAGATTTCCTAGAAATTGCCTTGTCATCATCTAAGAGCAGCACTGCCTTCCACTCCCACAGTGAGCCAGTCTCGTCCCGATCGCGGAACCTCTACCATCTCCTAGTATCGCTGTGTCTGCTAGTTTTATCTTAATGTTACCTAAAATTGTAACAAGGTCAAACTCCAAATGAAACTATTTCTTTTAGCGTACTTAAAGTGTTTTTTTTAAACAAAGTTTACCTGGTCTCCCGTAACAGAACGTAATACATATAAACAAAGCACAATTTCAAGACGCTAAGGATTACGCAACTCTACTATAACTACGAGAACGGTTCCGTGGGGACTCGTCTTTTAAGACGAGGCATGCAAACTGCGGTCTTCGTGTCGTGAACTAACGTCAAGCTATACGTCTATCACCGTCAACTACGCGCTGTACTACTGAGCTACATACATCAAACTAAACTTACCTCTCTTTGACAACTACAGAAGAGAAGTCACTATGGAGAAGCTACAACTCCAACAATCCTGCTTTGAAAACATCAAAGCTCTGTGCTCTAACTATAAAAAGGATGGCTCGTCCAGAAAAACTGAAGAGTAATTAATCAAACGTCTAGAATCTCTCCAAGCACAGTGGAATGACTTCGAGCCATGACATACATGCGATTTTGGAGCAAACCTTAGAAGACTAAAACATCAATTACTTCGTGGATAATGTGTACAGCGAAACTCAAGTTCTGTACTAATCTACAAATGGAAGACTTCACTCTATACCGAGCTACTCCGTTGCCTATGAAAACAAGCACAGGAACAGCCATAGTCCAACTAGGTTTGCAGTACATAGCAGTAAACTTCGGGTAGAGCAGTAAATGCTCTTTATTTGAACATGACGTGAAGCGATGTATAATCTCATTCAACCAGGCAAGTTGTTTTTCAACAAGAATCTACCGATATTCAACTTACATAACAGCAATGCTCCCTGTGAAGCAAAAATATTGGGTCATCGAACGACCTCACCTTGTGACGTAAAATTACACAGCTAATACTTGGCTGGCGATTACTTGCGGAACTTGCACAGTACGAATTGAGTGTGAAAACGATATCACTACGCACTCCATGACTTCTGAGATACTGACCTTGGCACAGGGTTGCTTGTTGCAATCGAAGGAAATAACAATTCACTCGCATAACCAATACAATAGTAACATGAATATGGATCTTTCCATGAACATACCGTCGCTCAACTCGGTGGTAAATAACATTGTGAACATAACACATAATATGTCGCACGTGATATTGACAGAAACTGCAGAATTGGTGGAAATTGACAACCGATTAGCTATTATGAACACAAGAAAACATCCTCCCATCAACCATTTCCACTCATGACATACACCAATATCATCGTCTCATATACCATTGTGGGAGTAGTCATCGCCGTCTCTGTGGGGTGGTTTGCAAAGAGATACGGACCATCTTGTCGATCCATAGCTAAGAGCCATTCAACTACGAACAATCAGCTTGTGAAATGCAACCGATACAACACAGAAAGCAAGAAGAAAACATTCACACGGCGAGCCATGCAGAACTGCAAGCAGTAAGTCCATGTCACGCAGACAATGTAATAGACCCTATTTATTACAAACAACTAATAAATTAAATCCTCTTGACATTGTTCCGTGTCAGCACGCACTAGCACTGTACGGTTACGCCAAAATAAATAGATCGTCAAACTTTTTAACGATCCCATAAAGTCGCACTTGCAAATTTCTCTTAATAATTATTTTAGTCACGATGAAGACGTGTGCAATTTGCAATGATCAGTTTAATGACGGGGTGCAATGTGGAAAAGCTGCAAGAAATTTCTGGATTTCTCTTGTGCAAGTGTGTCTGAGGTGGGCTGGAAAAAAGTAGGGACCGACCGAAGAGCGCAATGGAAATGTCCTGCTCGTGAATCCTCGCCTGCTCTGCTTTCTCCGCAACCTTCTGCTTCATTGGATACGGTACTGGGTGAGATTCGCGAATTGAAGGAGCAGCTGCTGACCTTACCAACCTTAGTCAGAGATATAAAATCGAATAAAGATGAGGCGACCGAGCTTAAAAAAAGTTGTGATTTCTCTAGTGGTAGACTCGATGAATTCAATACCCGACTTGCTGAACTAGAAATAAAAACCTCCGAGTTTGAGATGCTTCTGGACATTGTCTCTTCTTTGCGAACAGAATTAGCCTCAACTAAGCTTGAGCTTTTCTCGTTGGATCAGCGCTCCAGGTTAAACAATGTGGAGATTGAAAGTGTTCCTCTAAAGAAGGATGAGAACTTATTCTCAATCGTTAACGCCATCAGCAGTAAAATCAATTACAAGTGTCCTAAGACTCAGATTAACTACATTTCGAGGGAGCCTATGCATAATTCTAAGGAAAAATTAGTGATAGTGAGCTTCCTAAACAGGTATATAAATGCAGGTTTTATTGCGGCTGCACGTGCTGATAAGGATCTGTCTACCTCTGACATAGGTTTTTAAGCAGTGTCACAACGTATTTATGTCAATGACCATCTAAGTGTGGAATCCAAAACTCTTCTGAATTAACTACATTCACAACCCGCCGCTAGAGACACACACTATGAATTCGTTTGGGTGAAGCATGGCCAAATTCATGTGCGCGAGAACTGTAATTGCAAAACCTTTATAATAAGAAAGAAATTTGATTTAAACAAAATTGTTTAAATCGCTTTTATTTACATCCAAGATTAATTTGTTGCTTTTCTACTTTTAAAATGTATCGTAGTTCGCACATCAAGCTCATTTCAGACTACACTATAATATAAAAGCATATAAGATGATGATGATGGATGGCTAAGTGAGTTGTACCTTACCTGGTCATCTTCTATGCGAAGTCTTTAATTTTTTTAAACTCAATAAAAATAAAAATACTAACACTAGCTTTAAGGGTTTGCTAACATTATGGATCTTTGTTGTCCGAAAAAAGAAATGTTATTATTATTTTATTATATAGCATATAGTTCATAGCACAATAATATCGCTCGCCATACATTTATTTAGAACACGTTCACACTTTGCTATACTATATATTATTGGCTTGCTATACGCTATGAAATTGAGCGATACAATATGCTATGATCGCGCGGCGCTCTCCTCCCCGCACGCACCGCAAGCGGGACGAACGAAACGACACGTCTGGACACGAGCCTATGGATACGAGCGACAGCGATTTATTGTTGTTCTGTTTTGTGTTGTGTTTAGCGTATTTTTTTTCTATGGTGGACCTATGACTGCAACATGGAACACTTTATACAGGGCGTCTGGCGGCAGATTTACATTTAAAAAATCGAATATTTCAAAAAGTTATAAACGGTGCGGGGGGGAGGGTGGTGTCATTAGAACACTGCCACTGATCGTGCGGATTTCTCAGTCACGATGTCGCAGTGGTCGGGTGAGCATCGCGCATTCGCTATCGAAGCGTTTTTCAAGAGCCACGATTCTTACGTACTCGCTCGCCGGCAGTTTTGTTCACATTTCAATATTCGACGGATAAGCGATGGACCGAGTGTGAATTTAATTCGTTCGTGGGTGGAGAGTTTCCGCGCAACTGCTTCGGCTATAAATACACCACGGCCAGGGCCTAGTCGATCGTCAAGGACCCCGGAAAACATCGCACTGGTGGAACGGAGTTTACGTGAAAATGCACGACTTTCAATACGAAAAAGGGCAGCTTCACTGGGACTTCCAAGAGCGATTGGTCATGAAATTTTGAAAAAGGTCATGAAGTTCCATCCTTTTAAAATTCAAATCATTCAAGAATTAAAAGAAAATGACTTTGTGTCACGCAAATTTTTTTGTGAAACTTGTTGGAGCGTTTTCGCACTGCGAATTCAATTTTTTCGAGTGACGAGGCTCATTTCCATCTAAACGGACACGTTAACAAGTAAGCAAAACTGTCGTTACTGGGCTCCAAGAACTCGCAATCCTCGATTGAAACATCAGAAACCATTACATTGCCCAAGGGTAACTGTTTGGTGCGCTTTATCCGCGAGTGGGATAATTGAGCCATTTTTTTTTGAAAATGCACGCGACTAATGTCAGTGGTGAGAATTATCGACACATGATTTCGAATTTATTTTTGCCGAGCCTGCGAGCTCATCCATCGTTCTCATCACACACGTGGTTTCAACAGGATGGTGCGACTGCACACACGGCCAGAGCTTCAATGAATTTGTTGCGCGAAAATTTCCCTGAAAAACTGATTAGTCGCTTTGGGGACATCCCGTGGCCACCAAGGTCCCCCGACCTAACCCCAATGGATTTTTTTTTGTGGGGCTACCTCAAAGCGCGAGTCTACACCAACAATCCGCGAACTGTTGTGGACTTAAAAGAAAATATTCGGCGAGAAATCGGCGCAATTGAACCGAGTTTACTGCAGCGTGTGGCGCGGAATACGAGGCTCCGTTTTGAACAGTGTGTGCAACAAGATGGAAGACATTTGGATGACATCAGATTTAAAAAATAAAATCCGCATTATGACTCTGTATTTTAACACTTTTATTAAAACTATACGTATAAAGGTATTTATTTTATTTTATTTTGAAAACCTAAATCTGCCACCAGACACCCTGTACAAAGCGTACAAAGCGTACAAAGATATTCATGTATATGGAACACGAGTATAGAACAGTACAAAATAAATGAATTAAAGTATGCTGCATGGGGAAAAATAAAGAAGAGTGTGATTTACTCGATAGTAAGACTACAAATAATCGTTGAATTATAATGAAGTCAATGACGATTTTAAGTTTCTATGTATAATTTAATACTTATATGAATAAAGTTGACTAGTGATTGTATTACTTACCTAAAAGTCGTCAAAACTTACAAAAATGTTTAGTTATTTACTTTTCTATTTGACTACAAATAATCGTTGAATTGTAACGACGATTTTATGTTTCCATTCTAATTTAATAAATAAATAAAGTTGATTAAAGTGATTACATTACTTTCCTCAAAGTCACCACTAATCTTTCTAAAGAAGTAATGGTATCACGCAATAGTGTGTTTTGCTTCATAATACCATTTTGAATCAAAGAATGAAGGTGATAAAAATGATCCCTGGACATGTAATTATTTTCAAATCGGTCTTCGTCATCTAAGTCTTCGAAAAGTCTGAAGTCACCACGTTTTGATCTGAACTTTATGTTTTGATATCCACAGTCGGGTATTTTTCTTCTTTTTTAGCAGCAATGATACGTAAGAGTGAAATTCCGCATTGTCATTATCGCTTGATGAAGTTTCAAGACTGTCCAGTATTAAATCCATTGTTGTGTGAACACCCTCACAGATTGCGGTCAACTGAGCATGCCATAAAGCATATTTGCTTGCGATTATGTTGCATAATGTGAATGCAATGCTATATAGTATAGCTATATAGCTTTTAATGTTGTACTATAGAGCAGAATAGTATAGCGTAGTCTGAAATGAGCTTAAATTGTTATTCGCTTTGTTTTTGTAAAAGGTTTAACACCTCGGCACTGCTAATGAGTTTCCATTGTATTCCTTATCGTGCTGTTCGTCTTCAAGTTCCAACACTTGAACTATACATTTGCCTCGCTCACGTTTACGCGTGTGATATATTGCTGCTTGCTCGCTCGCACAGTCATGTCTGGCCTAACATCAGATGATTCACACACTCTTGCTAACTTTACTTATTTATAACCGCATTATAAATTCATACCTGTTTTATACGTATATAATAACTGCCTCGTGATGAATTGCCACTTTTTATTATATTATATTGCCACTTTTTATTTGTATTATATTGCCACTTTTTATTATATTATATTGTTGTTGTGGCTTAAGGCTTCTTCAAACAGCCGCGACGCGACACTTGTAGAACAATTTCCATTAAGTTTTCATAGAAACTGTTCTACGAGTGTCGCGTCGCGCAGTCGCGTCGCGGCCGTCGCGTCACGCTAGTCTGCACGAGCCTTTATTTAGTTATTGTTAGATTTATCGACACCTGCAAGGAATAACATTGTAACTCAGTTTTAGGCAATTTTAAGTTACAATCATATTCATACAGTACAAAAAATGCTGATTTTTTTTGCACTTACCCCTGTGTCACTCTATTGGGCACCGATTTGTACAGTGTAAAACATTCTAAGTAAGGGTCAACTGTAGTTAATAAAAGGTAATATTTAGTTACACATCATCATCATCATTGTTTTATGCTCGCTATTATTAATATAGCATTGTAATTCAAAAGACACTCATGTTCTTGGAACGAATTATTTCTTGTGAAATGAGCTTTCATCGTAACCTTAGATACAATTATTTCATTCTTACCTATCGAATAAAAAATTCAGTCCAAAGATTGTAACATGAGTTACGATTATTTTCTCTGCAATAATTTGCAAGTTAGGTTAGGTTGTTGTTATTTACATCGTCTTACGATGACAGTCATTGTTTACATTCTGCTCCCGCTCTCTGTGTTGTGACCGAGTTACGACGTGTTATTTGCAGTAATTTGCATTCAATCAAGGTTTAATGTAGTTCTGCGTATTTAAAATGATTCGCCGCAGTAAAATAATCGCATTAGCTTTAGCTAAAAGTGATATTATAACCGACCCTAATGCAGGTAAGTATCATAGTGCTAATTTTGTTCAGTAAACAATAATTTTTGACTAAAATTAAATACTATGCTTTGCCAGCACCGTTTTGTGATGTCACAGCTATCAATAGAACGAATTTCCCTTGTTAACTGTATACTTTTGGTGGTAGCTGCCAACGGTCATTCGCAGTCCTATTCCTACTTGAAAAGCATAGTACCTACGTTCAATCATTTTGTTGTACCTAAGTATTATTTTAAGCATATACTTGTCGGGTACATTATTTAATTTTGTCGAATTTGTTTTTAGGTGAAGAAAATGTAATTAACCGTAATGATGACAATATACCCATGGAAGGGAGGATGCCACCAGTTATTATAGAGACGGGTAGGTGAATATAAAATAATAATAACACCAGCCTATTACTGTCCTACTGCAGGGCAAAGGCCTCTTCTTATACAGAGAAGGCACGAACTGTTGATCACCCCACACTTGCTCAAGACGGATTGTCTATATATTTTTACTTTAAGTCCTGGTATACTCACGATGTTTTCCGTTATATATCCGTATAGCATAGTTTAACATTACGCTTACACATAATTTTAATGTGAATTAATATTATGGTTTGATTTCTAGGAAATGATTTATTAGATTTTAAATATAATCTCCGACAACGCATTCCGGTAAAAATACAGAATGAACAAATCTCAGTCTCCAAGGAAACCGAAGACACTCACCAGTAGTTTCCGAGTATTTACTGCCTGAAGACAATGGTATGTTTGGATTATTCATACTCTTGTACGTAAATCAAGCTTTTATTTTACTTGCAACGATCGTATTTACGTATGTTGTCCTTGAATTGCTTATTTTGTCAATCACAACAAACAACCAATTATTTATTTATTATTTTTAGCTACTATTGTAATAAGTGTTTTTTTTCCAGTTCCTTCTGTTGTAACACCAGATGCCGATACAGAATCAATTAAAGATCACGTCGTGGATAATTACAATAATCAACAAATACAGGATATCTTGCATGAAATTGGTAAGTTTACCAACTTTACCTACAACGACAAGAAAACGATGTGTTTATAAATGAAGTGCAATTAAAACATTTCTGTTGTATATTTTAGTGTAAAATCAAGAACTAAGTGACGTTATAGAAGCTGCAAGACAAACCGACGAAGAACAGTCTACAATTCAAGAACAAAGTGTCATACTAGCGACTGGAAGTCAAACTAACGAAGAAGAGCCAACAACTTCATCCGGTTTTAAGACGAATCCAAAAAAGAAAAATCCGAAGAAAGTTAATCCAGGGAGGAAGAGATTTTTGAATAAAGAAAACTGGAAAAAGTCAATATGTAAAAGAAGGTGAAGGTGAAAATTATGGTGAGGAATTTATAAATAAGAAAGGGCAATTAAATCCGAAAAAATGTATGCAACCGGGCTGTGGTGCTAATTGTTCATGTAAATGTCGAGAAGGAATTACAGAAAACCAAAGAACTGTAATATTTAAAAACTTCTGGGAATTAGGGGATCATAATAAACAAATGGAGTTCATTAGCCGATTTGTTTAAGGAGTCACAAAAAAACAAATGATTGCCAGCTCAGCCTCTGCAAGTCGGCGTCAGTGGACATACGAGTACTATTTGTTTATAGAAGGTCAAGAAATACGAATGTGTAAGACAATGTTTCTAAACACCCTCTCTACAAGGTGTAATAGAAACCCTATTGCTATCCTTAAGCACTACAGATAACAGCTGGTATAGAATCACTATACATAGTTTCAGCTCAAAATAAAATACTCTAAGAATTGATACCAAATTTTCGGTTTAATATGTTTCTTAAATTCAAATCATAACAAACGTGTCACCGCACTACGTAGGTTCCAATATCACGATATATCTCTTCCAAGTTATGTGTTTATTTCAATTTGGTTTCCAGTAACAATGTATTAAAAATTCTCATAACTTCCGAACATGTAGAGATAGGATTAAAAAGCCCTTCCAATATCGTTTGATATCATTCAAAGAAGCCGTGCCCTTGGTATGTATATACCTTTTCCATTACACGTTGTATAAGCGACATGTGATTGCAGACTCTATTTCAAAAAATTGATAAGTCTGCTACAGGTACTATTTCTAATGATAAAAGAGGTAGTCACAGCACACGCAAAAATGCTGTTCCAGATCAAGTTAAACAATCTGTTCGAGACCATATTTTACAAATACCATTAGTAGACTCTCACTACGTGAGAAACAGGTCATCTAAACAATATTTAGATGAACAACTTAACTTCTTAATACTTTACAAGCTTTATTTAGAATGGATGAATGAAAAATATTTTGATCATGTAGCTGCGACCTTAAGACAGTACAGGGAGAGATTTAACACAAATTTCAATATTGATTTCAATAAACCTAAAAAAGACCAATGCCCATGGTGTGACTTATTTAAAAATGCAACTGAGACTGACAGAACTAAGCTAGAGCATGAGCACGCTATACATATTGCCAATAAAAATGTGATTAGGACTTTAAAAGATAGCGACAAACACCGAGCCGAGCAGTCTGATTCTGTTGTAGCAGTTTGTTACGATTTGCAGAAAACTTTTGAACACTCCGCAGTCGGAAGTGTCTGTGTTTTATTACAAAAGAAAACTAGCTTGTCATAACTTCACGATGTATGATATGGGTAAACATAAAGGGTATTGCTACTTATGGGACGAGACAATCGGACGCAAAGGATCAAACGAAATTAGTAGTTTTGTATTTGACTTCATTAAAACCAAGGTTCAGGAAGGGTAAAAGGAGAAAGACGAAATATTCTTTCAGTATGGAAAGATATAGTTGATATGGATATCTCAGAAGACAGGGAGTTTCATGGGGAATGCAAAGATATGTAACATGCCTTATATATTTAAATGAATTGATATGTTATATGCATAATTCCGTCATAGATGTAATAAAATATAGAACAAATAAAACTTAAAAACAGGAAGCAATTTGCGGCTCTGGTTACTGAGTAAACGTGTAAATTCTAGTAATTCGTAGTCATCGGCAAGATTCTCATTTAATTCTTAAATTAATTAATATATAGATATAGTTCAAGTAGTGTTCTGAAATTGCTTCCTGAAGTCATGAAAAAACTTGTGTTATTAATCATGTAAGGTACCCCTTTACAGAGTCCAAAAACACCCCCTTCCTAGACGAAAGTCTGGAAACTGTTTCTTTGAGATGAGTCTTAAACGTTGGTACATATCGACCGTAGCAATTAACATTGTCGGATCTAAATTTTTGCGATTTTCATTTTATTGCATTAAAGGTCTTAGAATAAGTTTATAAAATGCCCCCGCAAATTATTAAATTCCTAAAATCAACCATCTTTGTTTTTCCAAGTGGAAAAAGTAGTATGTGTTCAGTGCGCACGATTAATATTGTAGGCGAAGCACAATAAAAAGAGCTATTTTTTATGGTTGTAATCATTTATTTAGTGTAATAATTATCGATGTACATTACCTGTAATACCTTACCTGTTTGTTGTAACCAATTACGATAATATGAACAAGTAGGTCCTAAATCAACATAAAAAATGTTATGTAGTTCAAACTCCATGGTACAAGTAGCATACATTGCGCCCGGCTAACGATATCACTAATCCAGTGACAATAATTCAACCTTGGATATTCCTTACACGTGTCGACCCCAGACCGACAAGTCGAAACCTGCTCCCCGAGGAGGCCATGGTTTCTCGGTTCGGATTGGTAGATTAGCCGGGAACGGGTAGTTATACATGCTACTTGTGCTATGGAGAAAAGGTGATATTAGGACCGAAGATTCGGAATTATGTTCAGAGTTCTATAGTTTTCCAATTATCAACATGTTATAAGTATTGTTTGTGAAGTAGTGGCTCCGCTGTTCACTACTAGTCGCGATGTACCCTATACCTAGCTAGCCAGTCTTCCAGTATTTTAGCATAGGATTCTATTGTAATGGAACATTTATGTGCCGTGTTTACACCTATGCAGGTGCAACTATTGACTGATTTCTATTTATTGTTTTGTGTGATTCGTGTTTAATATAACTCATTTTTCGTAACATCTGACTGGTTTATTTTACTCCTTCGTCACGGGAACACCGTCACCCCCGCCTACAACACCTGACTCACGCTGTAATTAACATTTTGGTCCTATCGAGCCGGATCAGGTTCAACTAGAAGGAATAAACCAGTCAGAACATGAGTCACAGAAGTGAAATCACCACACGTAGTAAGCAAAGAAGACTAGCAGAAGAAATGAGTACGCGACGAACAGAGGACATCGTCTCTGACTCGGGCTTACCATCCGAGAGGGCACCAGGTTCTCCGTCCATAGCACCGACAATGGCGTCGACATCTGCTCGTAATATCCCTCTGACAGGCGGTCGATTAATCGACCACAGTAAAGACCAGTCAGAAGGGCCGCAAGAAGGGCAGACAGCCGCTAAGGGTCGTCATATATCGCCGCGAAGCAAAGTTTCATCAAGAAATAGCCGTAAGAGCGTCGATTACTTAAGAAAAAGGATCGAGTACGAAGCCGAGCGCGAGTTGGTGCAGCTTAAAGAGAACCTCGTGAGAGACAAGGAAAACCTTGTTAAGAAACGGATGGAAGCAGAAATAGCCGAGATAGAGGCGGCTGCTGAAAGCGATGACTCTCACTCAGATGTGAGTACGACACAGCGCGTCGAAGAATGGGTCAAGAAAACGCCCCAAGTGTCCCAAATGAATGCCGTATTGGGTACACCGGCTGTGTCAGGCGCACCTGTTGAAGTGGCTGCGCCCCGTGATACATCTGAGATCCATGTAAGTACAGTGAATCGTGACTGTGATAACAACCGTGTGTCGTCAGTGCCGCATGAAAATGTGTTGCAAGTACCTAGGGCATCTGCGTCTGTACCGTTACCTAACATATCGGTACCAAATACGCCAAGGTACCTGCCAGTGTCGTCAGAAGGAGTAAAATTCCGTTTGCCCAATTATTATCCCGTCTTTACCACTCCGGCCGCAAGTGTACCTCGAGTAGTACCACTCGAGTCGGATACACGGCGGCAGATGCAGTACGGAGCGGATGAAAGAGAAAGACGGCGAGAATTCTCGGGGGACAGAGACCGGAAAATTGACCAGCTGGCAGATGCAATCACAAGCCTGGCACGACCACGACCGGTACCAAGACAGGCATATGAACTGCCATATTTTAATGGTGACCCAGCCGACTGGATATCCTATCGGAATATGTACTGGGAAACATCACAATTATACAGTTTCAAGACACATGAAAATCTAGCACGATTAAAAACCTCACTACAGGGCGACGCAAAGAGATCAGTAGAGGATCTGCTGCGAACATCAACGGATCCAGCAGAAATAATGCGTGCGCTCGAGGAAGAGTTCGGTCACCCGACCCTAGTGCTACAATACGCCATACAGAAGGTGAGAGATTTACCCAGAGTGACGGAGAGTTGCCGGGAGCTGAGGAAATTCTCATCAACGGTTCGAAACTGTGTATCATTACTTAAAAACATCCATGCAGAGGGCTATATAAATAACCCACAGCTGGTAAGCGACCTGCTGAGTAAGCTGACACCAGTACAACGTGCGCAATACGGTGACTTCGCGATGGGACTAGATAACACACAGGGGGTGGACTTAAGAGTGTCTCCAAACCTAGAAATATTATCGCATTTCCTGATACACTTGACACGCTCAACATCATACTACGTTCAAGCGAACATGTTCGAGTCAGGTCCATCAAAACCCCCTGCCAAGCCGCAACAGAAGTATGGCGGCGCCAGTCAGTCCCGACCAATGAACACCGCGCGCTCAGCCGGCAGCAGGCCTCCGTTGACACAACGAGTAAACACGCAAAGCGATGAGTCTACCGTACCTGAAGAATGCGTGATATGTCAACAGAAGCACGACATTGAAGAATGCGAGCAATTTAAGAAACTTACCATCCAACAACGGTGGGAAACAATCAAAGAAAAGAATACGTGCTTCAAGTGTCTCGTAAGGAAGCACCCCAAGAGGTTCTGTCGTGCCAACAGATGCAAGAAATGCGGTTACGGGCACCATCTACTATTACACGCGGATAAACAACAAAGAGAGAAAGAGGATAAACCTCAAAATAACAAAACGGAAAGTGTTACGAACATAGGCGAATGGCGGGCTACTGCGCTGCTAAAAATCATGCCAGTAACAATCAGTGACGAAATAGGTGACGACAAACAGTGCTATGCGTTATTGGACGATGGTGCGACCGTGTCACTCATTGATAGTTCGCTCGCCACCAAACTAATGGGTCCGTGTGTTCCTCTTTCATTAAAAACCGCGGGTGGCCACGGAGTAACAGACTTAACCTCACGAGTAGTGCAAGTGCGCGTGAAAGGTCCTAATGGACAGTGCCATAACATTAAATGCCGTACAATGGTAGACGTAAACCTACCAACGCAATCAGTGTCCGCCTCAATAATACATGACAACGCGCACCTAAGCGACTTGGGTTGCGTGGAAATGAGGGGAGCCAAGCCGATGCTGTTACTGGGACAGGACAACTGGGAGCTGCTGGTCAGTCAGGACATCCGCCAAGGAAGATCCGGTAAGCCAGTTGCCTCACTTACCAAGCTAGGTTGGGTCATCCATGGACCATTCAATAATAATAAAAGTAAAGACAGTGTCAGTTGCATAACTGTTTCTCTTCCTGATTTGCATGACCTAGTAAAGTCACAATTTGAGTTAGAATCAATAGGCATTTCAGAGAACTTTCGTAAACATAAAGATGTCGAAAGGGCTGTAGCTGTATTAGACAGCACCAGCCATCGTACCCCCGACCGTTCACAGTGGGAGGTGGGTTTGTTATGGAAACATGACAATATTCAGTTGCCTGATAATTACCATCAGGCCCGGCAAAGGCTATACGGCATAGAGAAGCGTATGCGCAAGGACGCTAGTTTTGCCGAGGCATATTCTGCCCAAATAGGTAGGTTAGTGGATGAAGGTTACGCCCGTAAAGTAACAGGCAACATAGACGGCTTGCCGGTTTGGTACTTACCGCACTTCGGGGTCGTTAACCCGAACAAACCGGGCAAGCTGCGCTTAGTGTTTGACGCGGCCGCCACGTCTCGTGGGACGTGTCTAAATGATAATCTACTAACCGGACCTGACCTACTGAATTCATTGCTCGGCATATTATTAAAATTCAGGATAGGCCCCATAGCGTTTTCAGGGGATATCGCGGACATGTTCCTAAGAATAAGAATAAGGTCACAAGATCAAGGCGCGCAATTATTTTTATGGAGAGGCGCGGATCACAACAAGGAACCAGATACATACGCGATGAATTCCATGATATTCGGTGCAGCCTCATCACCTACCACGGCAATATATTTACTCAATAAAAATGCCGATGAGTTTGTCGATGTTTACCCTGAGGCTGTTGAAGCAATAAAATCCAGGCATTATATGGATGATTATCTAGATAGTGCTTGGACCGAGGAGAAGGCCAACAGCCTGATAGAGGAAGTAACCAGAATACACGCTTCCGGCGGGTTCATAATCCGGGGGTGGGTTACTAACTCATCAGAACTAAGGGAAAAGTTAAAAATAGACATGCCTAACAAAGTAGCCCTTGAAAAGGGAGCAGGCTCAGTTGAAAGGACCCTAGGTTTAATATGGTCACCTAAAGACGACGAGTTAGGTTTCGATCTATCGTTTAAAAGACTTCCCCCTGAAATAATAAATGGTAGTCTAGTGCCCACTAAGAGACAGTTTCTGAGCATGATAATGTCTATTTATGACCCGCTTGGTTTCCTTTATCCCTGTGTTATTCAGTCACGCATTTTGATGCAACGAATATGGAAATCAGGAATACAGTGGGACGAGCCATTACAGGAAAAAGACGCCTGTACGCGCCTGCTCATATTTTTAGAGCAAATCGTCACATTGTGTTTTGCGACTACAGCTATTTATTTTTTGTAATATTCTCTACTTGGAAGGTAGAAGGTTGGCTAAAATACTTTGCACTCATCATTTCGGCTCCGCAAAGGAAAATTCTAAATTAATTGATAAAATACACGTTTCAAGTTTTCTATGAGTTTTTCTTAAAGAAATTCCATTATTGTGCGTAAACAATAAATTTGGCGACCGTGACAGGACAGTTCAAGAAATTCAGTAACATAGTACACGAGTTGCGTCATACTCGGTGTTGCGAAAGTAACAAGAAGAACGAACATTGGAGGCAACGACAAGACAAGCAGCCAACCTGGTCTTCCGTGGCAACGAATCAGCTAAAGATCGTACCGGAAATCCATCGAGTCATCAAAATTATCAAGTTAAGTGCCTTCCCTTGTTCCATTCTACCTCACCAAATTACAATCCATTCCAAATTCCATACATTTTTCATTCTAAAATACCTCTATTCTAACTACTAACCTTTATTTGTGCTATATTCCTTAATCTTATAGGTTTAATCGTGCCTAATAAGTACATAGGTAAAAACCTTCATGTACCGTCCACTATAAACTTATATTGATTTTTTTCCACATAAGTAAATAAATCTTAATCTTAATTATCACACTCCCACCTCGGTATTATTCGGTATTTTCCCTATATTTAAACCGATTTGCCGAACTTTCCAGGCGTTACCCTGAGGGTCAAGCCGCTCGACTGAGTCTGCAGCCATCATTGCCGGTTGCTGAGTGAGGCACTGCAGCCAGCCGAAACCAGCTTCCCAGGAGATTCCATTGGAGGGAGGAGCGTGAGAGTATCATTATTTTATTCCTTTTCCGAATCAATTTAAGCTTTGTCGATATTATTCAAATTCTAAGTTTGAAGTTTTGTACTAAACATTTGGTTCTCATAGTTCATATTATTTGATCTAAGTACATTTCAAAATGACGTACGAGGGTGGCGATAAATCCTCTGCAAAAGTGTCTTTAAGAGAATTGCTAGTAAAACGTAGTTCAATTAAAGGACAAATTACAAAATTTAAAAACTATTTAGACAAAATTAGTAAATTACCTGAGTTATCAAATATAGACCTTGCGGAATTGAGTTTAAGATTAAATAAATTTCAAGGATTATCGACAAGGTTTGATGATTTGCAGACAGAGATTGAAGTTTTAAATGCTCCAAATATTCAAGTAGAACTTGATGAGCGAGAACGCATTGAACAAGACATAGTTCAAAATATAGCTATAGCCAAGACGGAATTACAACAATATAATAGTGATGACGATGGCATGCGCCGTCAATCCATCCATGTCAATGCGGACTCGGATCACCAAAACGTGGGTTTTAGATTGCCTCAAATACAAATTTCTAAGTTCGATGGATCACACTTCCGCTGGCTTGAATTTCGGGACACATTTCTTAGTTTGATTCATAAAAATGAGCGCATTCAAGATATACATAAGTTTCATTATTTAGTTTCTTATCTGGATGGTGACGCTGCACGTATTATATCAAACCTCGAAGTATCTTCAGCTAATTACCAAGAGGCTTGGAAACAGGTTTGTGAGCGATACGATAACAAAAGGATTCTCATGAATCATCACCTAGACTCGTTAATAAACATTCCACCAATAACGCGTGAGTCAGATAGGTCTCTTCGGTGCTTGGTTGATAACGTCACTAAGAATCTAAGAGCCTTACGGAGTTTAGGTCTACCTACAGACCACTGGGACATGTTGCTAATATTTATTTTATTGCTTAAATTGGATAGTCGTACCATACTAAAATGGGAAGAATATCGCAATACAATAGATTGCGTGAATGACGTGCCCACTTTGGAGCAATTTAATAAATTCTTAATTGACCGCGCTAATGTGCTAGAATCATTTAATCAGAATAAATCTATAAATAACAATAACAATAATTTTAAATCACAACAAAACCCACGTCCCTCGGCTAATCAGTCTCAGTCTAATCACATTAAATCTTCTAATAAACCAAGCCGTAACCAAAATACCAATGTCTTTTCATCCACTTCACAAACTCGTAATCATTCTTCAACTGTCTATCTGTGTGTGGTATGCAATGGAAATCACAGGATTTATGATTGTCCAACTTTTAAATCAAAATCCATTCAAGACAAAATGTCATGCGTATCCCAATATAAATTGTGTACAAATTGCTTGCGCCAAGGTCATCCTGCGTCTGAGTGCGCCATGGGTTCGTGTCGACAGTGCAACCAAAGGCATAATACTCTTCTCCACGATCCTAGCGTATCAGCTAACTGTAACACAACGAACCCCGATATTAAAGAAGAGACCGTGGTGGCTTTCTCTCAACAAAATAATGGTCATGTATTTTTGTCTACGGCTATTATAGAAGTTTACAATCCTCTAAATAACAAAAGCGAAAGAGTTCGCGCGTTGTTGGATAGTGGAAGCCAATCTACTTTCATCACAAAATCTCTGCAACTAAAATTAGATTTAATGTGTAATCCGTTAAATGCATTAAACGTTATAGGAATAGGAAACAATCAGTGTGACACAGTATTAGAAAGTTGTGTTACTCACCTAAAATCGATCCATGGTACTTACCAAGTTAAGTTGTCTTGCTATGTTCTCAATCAACTTACCGGAGACATTCCAAAGGTTTCCGTCGATATACATCGTCTAAAAATACCAAAGGGTATTATATTAGCCGATCCTAAATTCAATGAACCTGCTTCCATTGAGATACTCATTGGTGCAGATATCTTCTGGGATATACTAGTCAGCGAACAACGCTCCCTAGGCCCAAATAATCCTAAATTACAAAATTCTAAATTAGGTTGGTTCATAGCCGGCCCTATCAATGCACCAAAATACAATCGAAATATTCGATGCAATCATGCAATTGTTTCAAACAACAACTTGGATGAAATGCTCACTAAATTCTGGGAATTTGAGAGTTTTCCTCAAAGAAAGATCCTCAGTCCCAACGAAATAGCATGTGAAAAACAATTTCACAAAACCACAACTCGTTTGAGTAATGGCAGATTTAGAGTGAAGCTACCACTAAAGGATTCACCTGACTGCCTCGGTGATTCTTATAACCAAGCCAAAAAACGTTTCATAAATCTTGAAAAAAGATTTAGAAAAAATCCGACGCTAAAGTCACATTACGTAGAATTTATACGTGAATATTCAAACCTAGGACATCTTTCAGAGTCACTTATTGCAATACCAAATCCTTCATACTTTTTATGTCATCATGCTGTATTCAAGGAAGACAGTGAGTCCACCAAGATTCGAGTAGTCTTTGACGGATCAACTCCTACAACTTCTGGCTACTCTCTAAATGACATCTTAATGGTTGGGCCTAATCTACAGAATTCTCTATTCTCCATTCTAATTAGAGCCCGTCAATACAAGTACATTTTGACTGGAGACATAGCTAAAATGTATAGACAAATTGCTATGGATCCAAATGATTGTGATCTTCAATTAATATTATGGAGAGAAGATGAGTCTCATCCTATCCAAACTTTGCGTTTAGATACTGTCACTTACGGTACTGCAAGTGCCAGTTATCTTAGCACTAAATGTCTATGGCAGGTAGGAGAAGAGTGTGATGACAAATCCATTAAAACTATAATACAAAATGACTTCTTCGTCGACGACGTCATTACACGCTCAGACGATGAAGATCAACTTATATACATACAAAAGGGACTTTCTACTGCTCTAAATGCAGCTTGTTTTCCCCTACGAAAATACAAAACTAATTTACCTAAATTATTTCATAATATAGAAATTAATACAAAAGAAAAACTTACCTTAAGTGAATCCTCCAGTACTCTTGGTCTAGGGTGGGATCCAAGTGATGACACGTTCAATTTTCCTGTAAAAAATAACTATATAAATAACACAATTACAAAACGACTTATAATGTCGCAATCACTTCGTATTTTTGATCCACTTGGGTTATTAAGCCCATGCATAATTCAATCAAAAATATTAATTCAAAAGTTGTGGATCAAGAGAATTGATTGGGATCAACCTGTACCTGATGATATACAAGAAAATTGGAATGACATTTCAAAAAACTTACCGTTACTTGCAGATCTTCATATTCCACGTAGAGTAATTGGTGACTCACCAAGGTCTATAGAACTTCATTCGTTCAGCGACGCCTCTCAAGTTGCCTATGGAGCTTGTATATACATGAGAACGCTGAACGAAAACCATGAGGTGACAGTGAGACTATTATGTTCGAAATCTAAGGTTGCTCCTATAAAGCCCACCACCATACCTCGTCTCGAGCTTTGCGCGGCGTTGTTATCAGCTAATCTATGTCGATCTGTTACTGAGTCCTTAAGACTTAGTCCTACAAAAATTACGCATTGGTGTGATTCTAATATCGTACTATGCTGGATAAACAGTGACCCAAGTAAATTAAAAATATTTGTAGCGAATAGAATAGCTGAAATTTTAGATCTTACTGATCGCAAGAATTGGCGTCACGTTCCCACTGACGTTAATCCCGCTGACCTAATTTCCCGAGGTGTAAACGCTCATCACCTTCGCGACAATTTTATGTGGTGGCAAGGCCCCTCGTTCTTATACAATGATGAATCAAAATGGCCAAAACTGCATGAACCTCAAAACATTGAGTTACCTGAAGTTAAAAGTCACTATATTAACTTACCCGAATCTACATTCGATTTCAAAATATTTTCGAATTTTTCCAAATTAAAAAGAACATTTGCTTATGTCTTACGCTTTTTACACAACTCAAAACGGTCAAATAGACTTAATCGCTTATCTGGCCCTATAACAGTGCCTGAGTTAAATAATTCCTTTATTTTTATTTGTCGAGTTGCACAAAAACAATCATTTCCGCTTGAATATAAAAGAATTCAATCAAAATTATCACTATTGCCTAAATCTAAGTTATTAAGTTTATCCCCTTTCTTTGAACCCACATCTAATCTAATAAGAGTTGGGGGGAGATTACATAACTCCAATTATTCATTTAATAAAAAACATCCAATACTGTTGGATTCTTCTCATTATGTAACAAAACTTTATTTTTTATACGAACACTTACGAAATTTACATGCTGGACCACAGCTATTGCTGGCAATGGTCAGAGAATCTGTGTGGCCCATGAACGGAAGAAGGTTAGCAAGAAGCATTGTAAATAAATGTGTTACTTGCGTGCGTGTTCGTGGACAAACCATATGCCCAAAAATGGGTAACTTACCAACAAATCGTGTCTCTGTTGACTTTCCGTTCAAATCCGTTGGAATTGACTACGCCGGACCCTTTCTTATATTAAATCGCAAGGGACGTGATGCTAGAATAGTAAAATGCTATTTATGTCTATTTATTTGTTTACGTTTTAAATGCGTTCATTTAGAACCTGTCAGTGACTTGACTAAAGAAGCTTTTATAATGACATTTCGTCGATTTGTTGCCCGCCGTGGCAAGCCGGCGGAGGTTTGCTCTGACAACGGACGAAATTTCGTTGCCGCTGCTAAGGAACTAAGCAATTTTCTAAAATTAAATAACGAATCTCTTTCTCAGTTTGCAACAGGAGAAGGAATCAAATTTTCATTTATACCTGCTTACAGCCCTCACTTCGGTGGAGTTTGGGAGGCTGGAATCAAGGCTGCTAAATATCATATCAAAAGAGTCATGGGAAATTCCCATCTTTCATTCGAAGAAATAGGTACTTTGTTCGCACAAGTAGAGGCAGTTCTAAATAGTCGCCCCTTGTGCCCAATGTCTTCATCCCCTGACGATTTCCTATCCTTATCCCCAGGGCACTTCTTGATTGGCAGACCACTCAATGCGTTGCCAACACCAGTTCAAGACGATGGCAAAACCACCCTTCGAAACCGGTACGCTCGCCTTGAGCAAATAAGGCAAGACTTCTGGAAGCGCTGGCAAAGGGAATATATCTCCGAACTCCATCAACGCACTAAGTGGAAGACTGACGCTAAGAAGCTAAACATCGGAGATCTTGTCATTCTACAAGAAGACAACACACCGCCCCTCAACTGGCGCCTCGGACGTGTCGCCAGACTTTTCCCTGGACCAGATGGCATATCTCGCGTCGCAGATGTCAACACAGCAAGAGGTTGCGTGCGACGATCTCTAGTTCGCCTGTGCCCCCTGCCTACTGTTGAAGATTTTAACGGTTGAAGTTCTTCATCCTTCAACGGGGGGAGCTTATGTACGCGCCTGCTCATATTTTTAGAGCAAATCGTCACATTGTGTTTTGCGACTACAGCTATTTATTTTTTGTAATATTCTCTACTTGGAAGGTAGAAGGTTGGCTAAAATACTTTGCACTCATCATTTCGGCTCCGCAAAGGAAAATTCTAAATTAATTGATAAAATACACGTTTCAAGTTTTCTATGAGTTTTTCTTAAAGAAATTCCATTATTGTGCGTAAACAACGCCAAAACATGGTTTAATTGGCTCCACAATTTACATCAATTAAACGATTTAAAAATACCGCGGTGGTACGGTTTAAACCTCGAGAAGTTAGAACTACATGTTTTCGGGGACGCCAGCGAGCTGGCTTACGCCGCGGTCGCGTACCTAGTAGGTTATAACACTGACGGTAAAAGGGAAACCGTTATGCTGTTAGGTAAAGCGCGAGTAGCTCCGCAAAAAGTAATCTCTATTCCTAGACTAGAGTTACAAGCAGCAGTATTAGCATGCCGATTAGCGGACACTGCCCACAAAGAACTGGGTTTACAAATTAACCAGAAATTCTTTTGGACCGACAGTAAGACGGTTCTAAAGTGGATAAACTCTGACGCCCAGGAATTTCAAAGGTTCGTCTCGCACAGATTAGCCGAAATAGATAGACTGTCAGACAGAGGCAACTGGCGCTGGGTGCCCTCACAGGATAACCCAGCTGATAAAGCTACCAGGTTGTGCTGGCCCGATAACCACGCAGAGTGGCTCTCGGGCCCCTTGTTTTTATGTGACCCACAGGAGCAGTGGCCGGCGTGTCCTGAGGCAGAGGCGTTAGAAGCGGACCTTGAGCGTATTCAGCGAGTCCACGTCACAGCGGCGCCTGTGGCGCCTCTCCTTGACTACAAGCGCTACTCTTCATGGACGCGCCTACAACGCGTGATGACGCACGTACTAATCTTCATCGGCCGATGTCGCAAACGTCGGTCGAACACCGTAATAAGTCTGCGAGACCTGGAGGAGGCTCACAACTGCCTCATAAAGTTGTGTCAAGAAGACAGCTTCAAGGACGAGCGGGCCGCTATGCTAAAAGGCTTGCCCGTACCAAACAGCAGCAACATTAAGGCTCTCGACCCCATGATAGCCGACGACGGATTGCTACGAGTAAGAGGTCGTCTAAGTGCCTGTGAGGTACTCACATTCAGTGAGAGGCACCCTATAATTTTGGAAGGTCGTCACCCTTTAACAAAAAAGCTAATCGCACACTATCATGCGATGGCTTTGCATGCAAACCACGAGACCGTCGTCAACAATCTGCGTGAAAAGTATTGGATTACCAAAGTTAGAACTTCAGTAAAAACAGTAGTCGCAAATTGCCAACTCTGTCGAATTTGCAGAGCTCAACCCGCCCCACCGAAGATGGGTGATCTACCACTGGCTAGAGTAGAACCATCACGAAGAGCCTTTATACGAGTGGGGGTGGACTACTTCGGCCCGATGGAAGTAGCAATCGGGCGACGACGCGAGAAGAGGTGGGGTGCCCTATTTACCTGCCTCACCACACGCGCCGTCCATCTAGAGTTGGCCGCTTCCCTAAGCGCCGACTCCGCCATACTAGCCTTGCGGCGCCTCATAGCGCGCCGCGGGCAACCAGCGCATCTGTACTCTGATCAGGGTACCAACTTCATCGGAGCTAATACCGAGCTTCGAGCCGCCCTGAAAGACCTTAACCAAAGTCAGATAAGGGACGATGCGGTTAACCGTGGCATCGAGTGGCACTTCAACCCCCCAGCGGCCCCACACATGGGCGGCTGCTGGGAGCGCCTGGTAAGATCAGTGAAGAATGCACTCCGTAGCACGCTCAAAGAACGTGCCCCCCGCGAGGAGGTCCTCTACACCCTCCTCACGGAAGCCGAGCTAATCGTAAACAGCCGGCCACTAAGCTACGTGTACGACGACCACAACCAGCCCGTGGTCCTGACACCGAACCATCTGCTCCTGGGCACTGCGTCCGGGAGCACACCGTTTGCACCGAGCGACACCGAAGACGTCGACTCCCGCAGGCAGTGGCGGCGCGTGAACGCGCTCGCTGACATGTTCTGGCGGCGCTGGCTGCGGGAATACCTACCTACGCTTCAACGTCGTGAAAAGTGGGCAAACAATGTGCCAAACGTGCGTGTCAGTGACGTAGTGATAATTGTGGACAATAATAAACCGCGAAGTGCGTGGACAAAAGGTGTGATTAAAACCGTGTATTACGGACACGATGGTATTATCCGCGTGGTGGACGTTAGAACCGTCAACGGAGTTCTACGTCGACCTGTAGCAAAAATTATTGTGCTTCCCACAGACCAAGAAATGTAAGACGGTTGAACCCTTTTACAGGGGGTGGAATGTAGGCGAAGCACAATAAAAAGAGCTATTTTTTATGGTTGTAATCATTTATTTAGTGTAATAATTATCGATGTACATTACCTGTAATACCTTACCTGTTTGTTGTAACCAATTACGATAATATGAACAAGTAGGTCCTAAATCAACATAAAAAATGTTATGTAGTTCAAACTCCATGGTACAAGTAGCATACATTGCGCCCGGCTAACGATATCACTAATCCAGTGACAATAATTCAACCTTGGATATTCCTTACACGTGTCGACCCCAGACCGACAAGTCGAAACCTGCTCCCCGAGGAGGCCATGGTTTCTCGGTTCGGATTGGTAGATTAGCCGGGAACGGGTAGTTATACATGCTACTTGTGCTATGGAGAAAAGGTGATATTAGGACCGAAGATTCGGAATTATGTTCAGAGTTCTATAGTTTTCCAATTATCAACATGTTATAAGTATTGTTTGTGAAGTAGTGGCTCCGCTGTTCACTACTAGTCGCGATGTACCCTATACCTAGCTAGCCAGTCTTCCAGTATTTTAGCATAGGATTCTATTGTAATGTAACATTTATGTGCCGTGTTTACACCTATGCAGGTGCAACTATTGACTGATTTCTATTTATTGTTTTGTGTGATTCGTGTTTAATATAACTCATTTTTCGTAACATCTGACTGGTTTATTTTACTCCTTCGTCACGGGAACACCGTCACCCCCGCCTACAACACCTGACTCACGCTGTAATTAACAAATATTGTTGCATAGTACATTGAAACGTTAGCTGCGGGGCGCGGGAGGGGAACAGACGCGAGCGCGCGGCGCGGATCTGCCATTTCGGCCAATGTTAGCGGGAGGAGCGCTCTCGTCGGTCTTATTTTTCAATAAATAAATAAATTCGCCAAATTTATTATAAATTCAATGTTCCCATTATGTCGAGGTCAAGAAGGATATTAGACTTATTGGATCCATCAGTTCCGCCACAAAACGATCCAAATTTTGAATTAACGGACACTTATGTGGAAACTCATCTGAGAAAAAAGAGAAAAAGTAAGTACAAAATATTTCTTTTAGGATTTCATCATATCTAGCCTAAACATAATGAATTATTGTTTATTGTTAGCGTCTTAGTGAATCCATATTTATTAAAGAAATGTTGAATACTACTCTGATCGGACAATAATGTCATATATGCCAGATACATCAATGTTTATGGTTTTCCATTTCGTTTACTGTGTCGGATGTGTCACATACTACTTTATTGCTTGATCGGAGATAGTTTTATTTTGTCGGATATGGTACTACAGACTTTGTTGCATGTTCATTTGATAAATAGTATTGTAGGATGTTCCACTTCCTACATAATTGACTGCTGTGTGTTTGATTGTATTTTATCGGATGAGGCATTACTAACTTTGTTAACTGTTTATTTCTCGTCTCTTGGTGTCGGATGTACGAAATTCGACATTATTATTCGCTTCATGATAACAAGCTACTATTGAATATGGTACTACTGACATTGTCGTTTGTTAAAAGTGTTTTGTTTTGTTTTATGTGATATACCTATTATAGAGGAATCAATTCGTTTTAAAATAAGGTCCAAATCATCTTTCTAACTGCACTTACTTGGTATGGCTTGCTTGCTTTGCTTGCTAACATACTAACATTTATTTTAGGAGAACCGTCGCCTCTTCCTGCTGGATTTGAAGAGGAGCTTGTGCAACTGGAAGATCTGATTGGAGACATTTTCGATGACAGTGCAAAGAGCCCCGTGGGAGACATTCCTGATATAGTGAATCCGGTAAAGTCTTTTTCAGATTTCCAGATTTCAACTTTTCTTTGATACAATAAGTGTATTATGCTTTTCAGAGCCACGTGAATCCAGTAACTCAACCAAAAACAACAATTCCAAGTGTTCCCGCACCTGACAGCTTAGCAACAACTCGCAACTCGCCAAAAGTTCTGGAAGCTAATGAAGATGAAGTTTTCACAAAATTTGATAACACAGTAACAACACCAATCCCGTCCCCGAGTTCCACTTCTTGGGTTCCTAGCGACGGTGAGAGTGTAAATATAGGAACACCGTCCCAGATCTCTTCTGCGAATCACGTGATTCCCACCCACGAGGTTTATGAAAACATGGGTACACCATCCGAGATTTCTTCCGTAAGTCATGTTCATTCACCATCTTCTACAACCAGTTCCAGAAAAAAAGCTTTTAAGACTGATAAGGGAAAGAAACGCCTTGAGCATAAAGAAAGGTGGCTTGTGGTCCAAAGAAAACTGAAGAAAAATAGCGGCGAAGAATTCGTGAACAAAAAGGGGAAGGTGGTCGAAAGGAAAGAATTGAAGGATCCTTGTACCGATAAGTGCCGATTGAAGTGTACCCAAAAAATTTCTCATGAAGATCGAAAGCGAGTCTTTAAATATTTTTGGCTTTTAGGTGAGAAGAAAAAGCACTGGGAATTTGTTATTAAAAACACAAAGAAGATTCTCAAGCGACGCCAAACCACGGAAGTTACGAAGCACGATAGACAGAACACTTATCAGTACTTTTTGCCGGATGCAGAAAAGAAACCAGTATGAAGAAGGTATGCAAGACAATGTTTCTCAACACTATAGCGCTGAGTGAACGCGTGGTGAGCACGGCCTGGAAGAAGTTTGATGGGAACACGGTGATAGAAGATGACAAAAGGGGTCGTTATGAACATGAAAGACGTGTTTATAATGATGACATGGTTTTTTTTTTTTTTTTTTTTTTCTGGGTGGGAAATCATCAAATAACTTCTCCCGCTCTGGGTGGAGCGGGAGGGCGTGTCAGACTTTTACTGACTAAAACCCAACCGTGTTCCCTCACTTGCCTGTGTGCCAGGGACCGCGGTATCTCTTTCGAACAACCCGCACCCCTGGCAGGCATCGGCCCTTGCGGGCCCCATCAGTTGCTGATGACATCTCTTTGAGGCGCGCGTGGAACACAACGCGCCGTCGACCCGGGCTTGGTCCTTACCGGACAGCGAGCTACCCATTACTCGCCGTCCGCAAGCCCGCGCCTACGGTGGCCGGGAATCAGCCTGGGATTCCCGACGCCCAGGGCGTCTCCTGCGAAGGCCACGGCTGTGAGGGCGCATGTATTGCATCTCCCGCACGTGCGCCGCCTCCCTCTTTGCGAGCATAACTGCTTCGCTGAAGGAGGCGACAGCTAGCCATGCCCTCTCGCTCCGTACCATGGCCTGGACCAGGGTCGGACGCGAGAGATCGCCGCCGCCGATCACGTCCACGAGGACACGGCGATGCTCCGCCCAAGCCGGGCAGACCTCCACCGTATGCTCCACCGTGTCCTCAGGGCGATCTTCGCAATGGAAACACCCGGGCGTTTCCTCCCGCCCTATCCGAAACAGGAACCTCCCGAAACAACCGGGTCCGGTGAGGACCTGTGTCAGGCGAAAGGTGAGGACGCCATGCCGCCTCTCAAACCACTCCTCAAAGAGGGGACTTACCGCCGCGATCGTGGCGTGCCCAATGATGACATGGTCAAAAGTGTTTCCGATCACGTAAGATGTTTTCCAGTAGTTGAGGCTCATTACGTTCGTAAGAATTCAAGCAAGCTCTACCTAGAAGGCGTTGAGAGCATATCTCGTATGTATAAACTGTACTGCGAATGGTTCGAGGCTACCAAATATTCCTCAAAAGCAACTACGAAAAGGCAGTATAGAGAAGTAGTCAATGCCAACTTCAATCTGGCACTGCACAGACCTAAAAAAGATAAATGTGATGTCTGCCACGTGTTTGAGAACAAATCGACTAGAACAGACGAAGAGAAAGCAGCGTTTGATTTACACCAATATCGCAAAAAAAGAGCATGAGATTTAAAGAAATCAGACAAGCAAGAAGCTCAAGTCAACAAAGACGTGGTCACTGCTGTCTTTGATTTTCAAAAAGTTTTAGTAACCCCTTACGGAGAAATCAGCGTACTTTACTACAAGAGGCGGTTCGCTACATTAAATTTCACGGTCTATGATTTAGTATCCAAGATAGGCACCTGCTACATGTGGCATGAAGCGATTGCTCGGCGTGGCTCTATCGAAGTATCTAGTTGTCTACTCAACTTCATCAAATTTCATGCTGGACGGGGCGTCAAGGAATTTCGTTTTTGGTCTGATAACTGCGCAGGCCAAAATAGGAACCGAATCGTGTTTTCGCTCTACATGTTCGTAGCAAAAAAGCTCGGAGTAACTGTGACCCATCGTTTTCTAGAAAAAGGTCATACACAAAATGAGGGAGACAGTGTGCACGCGACAGTAGAACGGTATAGCAAACAAAAAACGATTTGGGTGCCGGAAGAATGGTATTGCTTAGTCCGTTGGGCTAAATCTGAAGGTGATCCTTACGTCGTGAAAGAAATTAGACAAGAAGACATTTTAGATTTCAAAGCTTTGCTAGTAAACAAGAATTGGACAAAGAATACCAGGAACGAGAAGGTGTCGTGGAATTCCATAAGAGAGGTGAAAGTAAGTGCAGAGCAGAATGACAGAATAGAGCATAAGTACGATTTTGATGAAGAACCAAAGACAATCGTTGTGTTGCGTTCTGGCACCCGAAACAAGAAAAGGCTGGAAAATGATCATGAACTGAATCAAGCGTATCAAGGGCCTTTACCCATCAGTAAAGAAAAATACAAGGATGTTACAGATCTCTGCAGAGGGGGAATCATTCCTGAGCGCTACCATGACTTTTATTTAAGCCTTTACCCATCAGTAAAGAAAAATACAAGGATGTTACAGATCTCTGCAGAGGGGGAATCATTCCTGAGCGCTACCATGACTTTTATTTAAGCCTACTTCACACCAACGCTTCTAATCATACTCGTGAAGAAAGTGATTCAGAAGACGATTAGGTTAAAACCGATTAGGTTTAATCTATTTCTAGAATCGTGTTTTATTAACGGTAGTACGTATCTTCAGGTAAAACTTACCATGTGCCATAAAAGGTTGTGAATTTAAATTAAGCTAGGTGCCTGCTTATTTTTATAAATGAGAGATTTATTCCCTATTGTCTTGACTAAGTATAGGTTCCTACTAAAAATATAATCGTAGGTACGTGCTTTGTAATCTATCTACTGTAGCCTAATCTATAAATGTTGTCTTGGAGCTAATTGTTTGTTGTTATTAAATAGATTACAATAAAAATACGTTTTATATAAAATGAGGCTGATCTCAAATGTAAATTACTAAGACTGTCATTTGTTTTGTTGTTTAGTTGTGTGTGTTTTTTTAATTAATAAGTGAAGTTAGTATTTGCGTTATAAAGCTCTGGATTATTTAGTTTTCCAATAAAGGATTTTAATTCCATTATATTACACAGTGACTTCTTATTATCTGGGAACGTATAAAATGCCTAGTATGTACCTTACATAGAGAATGCTTTCCTGGCCAGGTTATTAACAGCACGGTTGTCCTTATCTTATGAGGGAGCGTAGGTATAACCTGCATATCTATAGAAGTATGTACATAGGTATTATGTCAGTACCAATATCAAAATCTACATATAAAAATAACATGTCCTCACTGACTTATTCATCATCGCCACCAAGCCGAAACCGCTGAATATAGAGATTTGATATTTGGAACACAGATGTCTTATAATGACTAGGCTCCTGCTAAGAGAGGAATTCGCGTAATTCTCACAGGAACGGGAACTACTCGAGTAAAACTGCGGCGGGGCTCCTATTTATCTATATTACCTAAAACAAAGTAGCACCTTTCAACTGCGGCCTACAAACCCTACATCTAATTTAATGTACCTACGTACTTACTTAAAGGTGGGTGGGTCCCTAGTCCGATAGTGTAGGAGAACTGATTTTTTTTTTCTATAAACACCTAGAGTATAAAAAAGTCTTGTCAAGGTTTTTCTTATGATAAAGAAATTAATATTTGACTAATTCATACATTCATTTAAGTAACTCAGTGCTCATTTAGTATTTCAATGTTGTATGTAACTCAACATTGTATTAGTCAAGTCCCCGATAGTGTAAGTGGTACCTACATCAAAATATTTTTATAACTTGCGGGCAAAAACGTATTAAGTGGTACATCCAATATAAATGAGATTTCAAAGTCCAGGGAATACTGCGGGTTGTGCCACATCCGACCAAATTCAGAAATTGTAGTTCGGTTAATAATGTCGGATCTACCAATTCTGACAAAATAGTTGCATGATTTAGCGGTTAACAATGTTGCATGTGTAGTTTCTTATATTTCCGATACATTTTTGATAAACTTGCATATACTACTACGTCAGGTAATTAATATTTATATGTCATATCAAATTTGGTTAAGGTACATTGACTATTGTTCACTTTATACACATTTGAAACTTTGAACGGCCGCACCCTAAAGTAGCGATTTTTCACATACTACTCTGTTAATTGCTACGGTCGATATGGTAACGTCATGAAGCCCGGAAGATAGTAGCCGTCCTGAAGATATCTGGAATCTATAGGTGCAGGACGTCAGCGCCGCGTGGACTGGGAGCCCTACACACACACTGGGATAAAACTTGGATAGGCATACACCCTCCCCACACACACCTCGCGTCCAAGCGATCACGCCCATCCGGCACAGTGTGCCAAGTTTCATCCAAATCTGTACAGCCGTTTCTGCATGAAAGAATAACAAACATTCATACATACCCACAAACTTTCACATTTATAATATATTTTATTTTTATTTTATGTGATTCTGGTTATGCTCAAAGGGAGCATATGATGACATCTATAGATAATGCTGTTGAAGACTCTCCTGAAGGAAGATACAACTTTATTCAAAAGCGTGCACGCTCCACCATAGAACGTACATTTGGCATATTAAAAGGTCGATGGAGATGTCTTCTGGCAGCTCGGGAACTGCATTACTGTCCTGAAACACCAGGTAAAATTATAATAGCCTGCTGGGTTTTACATAACTTATATATAAGGTGTTAAAAAATTAACTGCAAGAATTTCGTCCACTTACTCGACATCGAAAAACGAACACAAATAAAATGAAATAATTTTTTTTTGAGCTTTTTTATATTTTCACATAAATCAAACAATTTATTAAAATATTTTTTGTGCGCTGTACGCAGGGCTGCGCTTGCGGCTTGGGCCGCCACTGTACCGCGCGCGAGCGACTCGCTAGCGGCTCCCCCGCCGCCCGCTCCTCTTCCCACAGCTCTCGCTACCCCTTCCCGACCCGTTTAGTCGGCCAATATCCGTCGCGCGATAAGTGTGTGCATCCGTGTCATTAATTACGCCAAATACGTGCGTTCGCGCAGTTTCGGGAATAGTTTTAATAATGCCGTTTACGTATTCCAATCGAGAGTACTTAGATATGGTAGTGTGCTACATTATGACTGGTGAAAGTTTAGCTGCGGCACGTAACCGTTACCGTGAACTGTATGGTGACCAACGACGAGTGCCTGCTGATGCATGCTTGTCCAAGTCAGCAGGTAGTCTTTGATTTTTTTTTTCTAAAGCGTGCACCTAACCTTTTTTAATTGAAAAATTAAAACATCCCACTTTCGTATAAAGCCAACTAAAAATATTTTGTATTTTTCAGATGCCTTTATCATCAGCAGAAAGATGTCGAAAGTACCGCGCAAATCTAAAAAAATAACATCCAGGAAAGTTTGAAGAAATGAAAAAGAAAAACTTGGAAAGAACGAAAGCGAGTTCTTGAAGAAGATAATTGTGAAATAAAATCAAGTCGGGTAAGTAAATTAGTACATAATTTCTGTAATATTCCGCGACCGGTTTGGTTCGAAGAATGCTAGTTGAAAATGTTTTGTTGTTTTTTTGGTCTAATTTCGTTGATTTTTTCTATTTGTCCTTCAAATCATCGAACATGATTATTTAAATGATTATTCTGTCCATTGAAGACGAAAATATTGCAATCGTACTTACAAAATTTATAAAATAAAAACGCGTTCCACCCAAGTGGTCCGCCATCTTGCAAATCTTGCGATCGGATGCATTAGGGCTGGGTTACACGACGTGGTGATTTTATTCCTCCGAATTTTGAGATCCGGATTTTGATACGGATTTTGATACAGATTTTTACAATTTTATAAACATTCGTTTATTTTAGTAATATAACGTTTTGTTATTTCCTATCTTTTCGTTTTTTCTGTTATATTTAACAAACTTTCTCCATGGAACCAACATCGTAATCGAGATAAAATTATTAGCCGTCCCATACATTTGGGTCGAGTAGGTAGCTCTATACATACGGAACAGGTGATATTTTGTTCCCAATTAAGATGTTGGTCCCATGGAAAAAGTTGCTGTAGTTGTTGTTTGTGTTTTACGTTGCGTGTTTAAAATTACGCAGAATGGATGCTTCCAATGTTCCACCATCTGCCGGCTATGGGCAGGCTCGTGGTACCCGAGGTCGTCCTCGAGGTCGTGCTCGTGGTACCCGAGCTTCGTGGCACTCGTGGTGCCCTGGGCGGTGGTCGTGGCACCCGAGGTGTAGGTCGTGGCCGTGCACACGCAACCTTGCTTGGTGTGGAACTGTACGTTGCATTTTGCCATTAATTACACTAAATAATTTATTGATGTCTATCGTCATAGAATTTTTAAAACTTTCGTTACTTTTTTAGCCAGCCAGTGCAAGAAAATCCGGCTGTGGACGTTCAGCCCTCAACGTATGTATTCTATTCAAAATTTGTCTCGACAACCAGACGGTGTTTTTTAAGTATTATTCTTTTTCTTTTAGATCCTCGTTAGCTGAAGAGCTAAAGAAGGTGCAGATGACGAAGATCGCTGACAAGAAGAATTTTAACCTTCTGTCAGCGGATCTTAAGTCTCAACTGCTTGCTCTGTGTGAGCAGAAGGAAGTAGGTAGATGTTGGCTGCCTGATGCTCCGGAGAGAAAGCAAAAAAGGTTCGTTTTCTTTTTTTTTTCAAATTATCTTGTGGCAAAGGAGAAACCCAAACTCCATAGAAACTTGGGCCTGGCGTTACAGGGCTGGAATTTGGCCATAAATTAGAACATCTGGGAAGGATTCACGCACCCAATTTTCACGTCTCCCAGCAATGGCCAAATTGGTAAAATCAGACGATGTTTAGGTACATTTTAGGTTATGTTTGTTGTAGTTAAAAATATATTTTTGCGGTTTTATTTCCTACGTAAATGTGGAACGCACATACGCTGTGCTGCTGCCTGCAGCATATCATATTTAGGTAGATACCTACATAAAAGCGCTCAGGGGTGACTTCAGATTTATCCGATTGATCTTACTGAAAAACTCAGCTGAAAACTATGTTTATTAGACATGGCCGCCTTAGATCACGAATGGCTGGCATTTGTTATTATTATATCTATTAATAGGAGATTTGACGCATTCTCAGATTACAGTACCTAATCCCAAATTGCAATACATATTAAAATAAAAAAACAATTGTGATAAATGGTTTTATTAATCACCTGCTTCATTAGGATTATCATAATATAACAATACAGTATCCAGCAATTGTGCAGGAGGCAACTGACTACATAGCATCCCTTCCACTTAGAAAACTGTCGACTTATATAAACGAAATACACATTTACATCCTTTTACTAATATGTCTGGATTTTATTCTTCCTCTTCACATCCAGGTTGAGTCTGATGTCGACAGCTTTACTCTTATGTGCTTCTCATAGTAAGAACAGGCCTGCTTAACTTGGCATGTGTCCAAGGATACAAGAATAAGCTCGCTGTATGGTAGGTAATTCAGAAAATTCGCTAACGTTATTTCTTCCTACATCTATTACTTGGAGCTGTACCCCACATCGATTTATGTTTCTAATCTCATAGTTACTTTATCTATTTTCCACATAAATGTAGTACAATTTCGAAATACAAAAAAATACAATCAGACTATTTTTAATGAAAACATATCTTGAATTTGATTTGCACTAAATGTGTTCATAATATTATCACTGATATCATTGAGAAATTCCCATGATGTGCATGTTAAATGGATATCACAAAGGAAATGATTAGTAACTGTATTCTCATTGTGATTGTTATTCAGTTTCTTTCATGTCTCCGACATCCTTCCACAAAACATCTACTTTTGGTTTCAACAGTAGGAGCCCTAGATGCAGAATATGTTTCTTGCCTTGTTGAAGGTTCTTCTGAAATGAGGAATGTCCTGACTATTTGGCTCATTGACGATGAAGATGCACCAGATGTTAACGGGCCCGAATGAATATGCAGCGATGCTCTATTTGCTCGCACCAACAAGAGTGATAATCAACACTTGAAGCAACCCCCTGAAAATAATTTATCTGCATTAAAGGTTGCATTTACACCAGAGATGTATGATGTGTTATAGCATCGCCTGCTTTGAAAAAGACTGATCTAAAGAAATTCTGTGAATGAGAAATCTTGAAGTAGGAGCTTGACCATTATCACACTGGCTTCCTGATTCACTTAAATGTATATACATACCAAATGACATTTTTGTTAATAAACCATGAATAAAACTAATATACTAACGGTGCGTGGTAGGATTCATTCTCTTGTAACTTCATGTATTCTTGCACTGTACCAGTCCTAATGATTTGACTATTAGGTCTAGCACTAGCATAGCATAGTGGCCCTATTACATTCCCACTGCAGGGATACAGGCCTCCTCTCTGAGAGAGAGAGAATAGGCCATAATTAACCATGCAGATTCAGTACGGATTGGTAATGTCACATGTCTTTGAATGTGAATTCGTTTCATATTCTGGTATTATTTTATAAAATACAACTACAAACAGACAACTGAACATAAGCAATAACACTATTTAGTTTGATTGAATCCGCGCAATCTATAAAATGGGGCCTCGCGAGTCTCTTAGAAACAAATTCAACGAAGTTGACATACTAACTCTGCCTTCTCTTTATATCCTAGAAAATATCTTGTATGTTCGCAAAAATTTAGGTCTTTTCAAAAAAAGATGCGACTTCCATAATCTAAATACACGTAGTAAAGATGAAATTGTGATTCCAAAATTTAGATTAACTAAAACTAGCAAGTCATTTCTAATAAACAGTATCCGCTTCTATAACAAGTTGCCAAAATCGGTTACAGAACTTAGCGATGGAAAGTTTAAAACTCACATCAAACGTGTCCTTATCAAAAAAGCATATTATAAGATAAAAGACTACGTTGAAGACAAGGAAGTTTGGCATTAATTCCTTCTGCACATGTGGCTTCCCTGGTAACTCATTAGCACCATAACTTTGTGAGCGTCTATTAACTGCTTCCAAATTACAATGTTAATTTTAATTATTTTATTTTTTACACTTTCTGACATATTCTCGTCATTATTTGACATTATACAACCCTTGTAATATCGAGTATTTATTAGTGATTCTCATGGAAATCATATCACTTGGTTTAAATAGGTTGATTTTACTTATGTAGATTCTTTTACATATTGTGAATGAGAGAACGTTGTAGGCCTACAGTTTCTGTTCTTTATTTTCATTCCTCTAAGTACCTGGTACTTATTGACAGGCCTGCACTGTCCTCCCATACCTAATATCACTGTAATTTGAAAACATTATAAAATCCAATTATTTTTAAAAGAGTAACCGTGGAGTTTCTTGCCGGCTCTTCTCCATAGGAAGCGACAAATTGGAACCGTGCACCTAGCTTCTGACGTTTCATAAGTGCCCTTGCAGGTTTATGTGAAATAAAAATATTTTGATTTTTGATTTTGATTTTGATTTTATTCAATAATTACATGTACAAAAATGTTGCGTTATAGAAATATCGGAAACTAACCGTTTGGCTTGCGACCCCTTGCTTTACCGTTATAAGAATCATTTCATTTTCCAATCTTCGCTTTCCTATTGTATTGCAGTGGTCCGTTGCTATTCCGAAATTAATACACACTCATGGTCATGATATCGTTATTAACCAGTCGTCAAAGAGCAATACACAGATCCGGTTGTCCAGCAAAAGTGGCAGGTTCCAGTGTCCAATGTTCAAGCGAGGGTTAGTTAAAAGGCAATCAATTACGGAGTCCAGTATTCGAGCAGAGGTCTAATGAAATAATAAAATAAAGGAAAAATCATTCACTTGCACAAAAATACGAAGTGTATGACATGACATTACAATCATGACAATTGACCGACATTGACATATACCGTTTACTAGTGTAATCCGTAGTGTAATCGATTTTATCGATTATTTATTTATTTTAATGATTTCTTAATGATGCTTACGTTAAAAATCAATTAGATTCCTGATTTTTTTATTTAACATTAATTTTAATACCTAAAGAATGGAATACACTAAAACAATGGAGTATTATTAATTATTTTACCCAGTATCGATTTCCGCTAAATCGATCTTATTTTTAGGGTACGCTCTATTGATAAAATGGGAGCGTTTGTGAAGTTAGTGACGTTTATTGAAATAAGTGATACAATGATTTACAAAAGTCGATTAGAGCTAACAAAACAGAAATCAACAATTTTTCTACACTTGGCCATTGCTAATGAGGCTAAGATGTAAAATGGGTTAATTAAGAAAAATAGACGAATTTTTTGGTACATATCTGATTCGTGTAACGGTTGGGCCCAGAAACGGGTTTCTCCTTTACTTGTGTTGTCTTACTTTCAAATATTTTACAGAAAAGTGTCTCCCACTCGGACGCCGTGTTCCTTAGTGGCTGGGACACCACTGGATCCGCCGCCCAAAAAATTGAAACCGTGGAAACGGCTTTCTTCCAGCACAGATTTGTTGTTTTTAATTTTTATCATCCCTTCGCCAGTCTTCGGAACAACGTCAAATTGCGCGCAAAACTGCTAGCCACTTCTGGGTGGTCTTGCACGTGTTCGGCACGTGGGATTAAAACGACGATATCTCCTAAGTTATTTAGAGGAGCTGTTTAGAAGTTACGTCGTTGGAATTGTTGTGAAATTAACTAACAGATTATGTAAGGATTAGTTCAGTTTTGCCTTGGAATATATTAGTAATTCTAATTTGTAATCAGGGTGAGGTGATTTTTTCCAGTTTTATGTATAAAGATAATAACTTATAAAATCAACCACAATTTCAAAAAGTTTTAATTTTGTTTGGATAAATATATATCAATTCACATTAATAAATGAAAAGAACACACCTTCCCATACATTTTTTTCGTACCACATGTGTTTACATTACCATGACTCATTTCGTCGACCGTGCGGCGAAGAATAACAAAGGGTCTATTCATTGTTCAATTCCTTTGTGCTGTCGTGTCTACCTATCCCTAACAAATAAAAGGGGTAGAAATAGACTAGACAAATTAAATTTAATAAAAGTAATAAAAACAGGAGCTATAAAAAAGTACCTGCTTATGGCGGAAACACTCTATTGAGATGGGGAGGACAATAGAGATCTTTAGGTATTGCGTCAAGGGTGCGGCGGCGTTTCGGTGTTCAGGGATGCGGTGACGAGTAGGCGTCCAGAGATGCTGCGACGTGTAGATGTCCAGGGATGCGGCGACGTGTATGCGTCTAAGACAGCTCCGTGGCTCCAGACATTATATCAATAAGTAGTAGTACTGTTATTAGTTTCGTGTAGAAGAGGAACTCACAAGAATACGTCTCCAGTTTTCAATTACTAACCGCACCGTCAGTCAGTTGGCTTCGGAAATCCATCACTCCCTTGCTCTGCTGAAGACCCTTCAGCTCTTTTTGTTATTCTCCATGACTTGACCAGCTCTCGGCTCTGACGGCATTCCAAATTCCTTCACCATTTTCTTTTTCAGCCATAGATTCTCTCATAGGCCAGTCTAGTCGGCCAAGACGTATAAAACCTCCTTCATACGAACCGAGAGTGCGTTTAAGAATCTTATAATTATAATTTAGAATTTCCTTATTTAGTAGACAACGTAGTTACATAGAAAAACCAAATTTAGGCTATCCAAAACGATATAAAATTATTTTTAGTAAGTACAATCTTAATGCAACCTTCCTTAAATAGACTGCATAGATAATTAAAAGAATAAGTAGACATCAGTTTGACACGTTTGACTTAAATGTCATAACAATATTATCGTGTAAAAAGATGGAAAATTCTAAGTAAAATCAGGTAATTCTAACCGATTCGCAGAGTGTTAGCACAGAAAACAAAGAGAGAAATATAATAATGTAAGAAAGTCGTAAAAGGATAATAAAACAATGATGATGTGGATGAATGAATAAGAAGCGTAAGTACAGTATCAGTAATTAATAAACAGATACTATAGTGCCTGAACGCCAAGTGACTCGGGTTACTATTTAAATCTATTGTTTGTTTCGGCGAAATGCGTCGCCGGCGGCGGCAAAATGGCTATGATGTTTTTGAAATAACATTTCCGTGTAAACTCTTTATCAAATACACATACTTGGTAATAAAAACTGTTTATTAAACACCGTGAAATTTTAATGGTTGTTTGTTGTTTTGGTAATTCAATAGTTTTTTTAAACAAATAAAATATTAGAAACAAAAAATGGCAGATTAACCATTGTGAAAAATCGCCACGTGCGAGAGTTTGTTTTGCTTTGAACATTTATGCATCGTTGTTCCCTTTGTCGGAGGTGCGTGCGATTCGAGTAGTACCTACAAGTTACCCCTAGTGTTACTATTGAGTAGTGTTTTATCGAGTTGATGAATATTTTTTTAATTATTTTAAAACAAAAACGAAAGTACTCCTTATGGCAAGTTGTTCTGCCGCGGGGAAACAACCATTTAAATTTCACGGTGTCTAACTAACTGTCCATGTCGTAATAATCCCTCGTCAAGATATAAGTAGAATTTGTTAAAATAGAAACCATCAACAATCAGACACTCGACCGCACTCGACGCTCTGCGGGGGCACTTAAAAATGCGTGTGAACCGTCGTTTAACGTCATAGAGAAGGGTATTATTCAATTTTATGGCAACGTTGGTTCATAGGCTATACACGGCTTGCACATTATTATTGACTTGCTCATATTACATCATGTGCTCTTTTCAGGCGTACAAGAACAGGGTCCCATAGCCAGCACCAGCACTGCTTGGGTCGGTGACGCAGGCGAATCCGTACCCTCAACTAGCACAGGTTTGTTGTTTTTACTTTTTATTATGGCTTGCACAGTATTATTGACTTAGTCATATTACATCGTGTGCTCTTTTAAGGTTCGACCGGCTATTTTGAGGGACCAGCACGTGCACCTGAGATGGAAGTATCTTTTGAAGGAGAAACGGTGGAGGCTAAAACGCCTCCCACGAAAAGGTATAAGTTCTTAAGTATAAGGTAATAAGACTTAGCTAAATTATTAGTCGATGTTGATATTCATGACAATTTTATTTTTACAGAAGGCGTAAATTAATTTTTTCGCCGTCCCTTATTTCTCGGGTGAGCGAATTGCAAAACTCAAACTCAAACTCAAACTCAAAGCATTTATTTCAAATAAACCAATTACAGGCACTTTTGAATTGTCAAGGTCGGTGAGTTAGAAAGATGAAGCTAATTGCCCATTCCAAAGCGTAGGTACCTATGGAGAAGAACGGGCAAGAAACTCCATGGACACTCTTTTAAAATCATGGTATTGTTACAAAAAGTTGGTTACATCATTATGTTGAACTTATCAATGTGAGAACGATGTAAAAAGACGTGCACATTAAAGCGTCCGTAATTAAAACAAAAATAAAATAACAATTTAGAAATTAAAATAAGCCGTGGGAGCTAGGAGATGACCAGTCCCTACTGGCGGCGCCCGTTCACGAACATGACGTGTGGATCAGCACCATTCAGCTCAACCATTTTGAAGGGAACTTAATGATCCAACACACACGCCACCACCAGCGAGACATTTGAGTGAGCATGACATACTCTCAGCTGCCAGGGCACATTCAAGTCAATGAAAGACGTACCCTGTAAATGGTAGCTTTATAGTAGGAACATAGTGCTCACACATATGCTATGCAATTATACAATACTAAAAGTTTGAATTTATACAATGCAAAGATATCTAGTCTTTTACAGTCTTCAGCAGCTCCAACGTTTTCAAATGCTAATCAATTTGGTTTAAGCTACCTTGTGGAGCTGGACAAGCAGCGTTTAGCCAAGCATTTTTATCAGCGATGTAATCTCCCAACTTATAATAAGCATGGCTGCATAGTGTGCGTTTTATACAAGATTTAAATTTCATTTCATTCAGTTGGAGAATGTGGGGAGGTATTTTATTGTAACATTTTAAACAGTACCCCATAAAGGATGAGTCTACTTTAGCCAGTCTGAAGCCTGGTTGAACTAATTGGTCCCTATTTCTAGTCCCAACGGTGTGTCTTTCACCTCTTTTACTGAAAAGATTTAAATTTTTCCTGACGTACATAATGTTCTCATAGATATATTGACAAGGTACCGTCATGATATTAATATTTTTGGAAAGTTCCCTTAGAGAATCTCGCCTACGGAGGCCATATATTGCTCTGATGGCTCTTTTCTGCAGAATAAAAATAGACTCAATATCTGCAGCCCGTCCCCATAGTAAAATACCGTAAGACATGATACTATGGAAGTAACTGAAATAGACTAACCTCGCGGTTTCTACATTAGTGAATTGGCGGATTTTTCTTACAGCATATGCTGCTGAACTTAGCCGTCCTGCAAGAGCTGTTAAATGAGGACTCCACTGTAGCTTTGAGTCGAGCGTGATCCCTAGGAAAACAGTTTTATCGACGAATTCTATTTTCTCTTTATTCAATACTATGTCACAATCAGTACTTTTAACATTTGGTAAAGCAAATCTTATGCATTTAGTTTTTTTCCCATTTAATACTAAATTATTAGCAGTGACCCAATTTTGCACCAGCAGTAGGGCGTTATTTACGTCGTCAAGATTTGATGCACGTCTATTTATTTTAAAAATTAAGGATGTATCGTCAGCAAATAACACCATTTGTGGTTGTTTTTTTAATAAATGGGGTAGATCATTAATATATACTAAAAAGAGGAAAGGACCTAATATTGAGCCTTGTGGAACACCCATTTTTATTTTTAAACCAAGTGAATTGACTCCATTTATATGAACTTTTTGCTGTCTATCATTTAAATAAGATTTTACTAGACTGAGCGCAAGTTTACCTAGTCCGTAATGCTCAAGTTTTAAGAGCAAGGTTTCGTGATTAACGCAATCAAATGCCTTGGAGAGGTCACAAAAGATTCCAATGGCATCCTGGGCCTCCTCCCAAGCATTAAATATGTGTTTTAATAAGGTAACACCGGCGTCAGTCGTACAACGTCCTTTGGTGAAACCATATTGCTGATCGTGTAAGATTTTGTTGGTGTTAAAATGATTAAGCATTTGATTGAGCATTATCTTTTCGAACACCTTGCTGAATACCGGCAGCACGGATACTGGTCTATAATTGTTGGCGTCATTGCTGTCTCCAGATTTGAATAGAGGTATAACCTTACTATATTTCATTAAATCCGGGAAGACTCCTTGATCTACACACAAATTAAATATCAAAGCTAAGTATGGTGCTATGGTCTCGATTATAGATGTACAAACTTTTATAGACATTCCCCATAGATCTTCGGTCAGTTTGATTTTGATTTGCCGAAAACATTTTAAAACTATCATAGGGTTTATGTGTTTAAATTGCAATTCAACAGGGCAGCCTGGAACGTTCGCTCTTAATAAATCAATTGAGACATCGGGGGACGAATTTAAAGCTTCTGTCGTTTTAAATGGTATATCAGTAAAGAAGTTTACAAATTCTTGAGCTACTTCTATGTTAGAGCTTATGGCACCACGCGAAGTCTCTAATGTATAATCCAATTTTTTTATTTTTTTCCTACTAGTTTCGTTATTTATAACTTTCCAAACTGTTTTTATTTTATTCTCTGCTGATTTGATCTTGTTGCTAATGTACAAAGCTTTAGCTAACTTGCAGGTATTTCTAAAAATTTTGGAATATGTAGCAACATACTTGTTGAAAGTTTCGGTGTTAATGTAAGGCTTAAGGCCGTACAGCTCGAACAGTCTTTCCCTACTTGCCTGAGAACATTTCCTGATGCCGATATCCAGCTGCTGGGATTTACACCCAGTGAGTTAATTAAATAAGTAATAGTACGAATTAAAGCTGGAAATGAATACGTTTTTATTACAAAATTAACCAATAACTTTTTAATTTGCAGCATCTAGTGTCAGCCCATCGATGCAGTCGCTCTCGCCGGCGGGATCCCCATCCTCAATTACCAATAGTGAGTGTTATTTTTCACTTTACGCTAACATATTAGCATGCGTATATTTTAGTATGTGGTTTTGTTTCAGTATACGATGATATTGAGGGACAGCTTGCCGAGTGGGAAAGGAATATTGGAGCAAATCCCGGAAGCGACGTCGAGGAAGACCCCATCGATGCCGATGAAGTCGCCATGGTCTTACCCCGGGTAAGGAGTGCGCATGAATTTCCTTCAATCCTGGAAGATGTTTCCTCTCGGCAGCTGCAGCAGCTAGACGAGATAGATGCAAGGGACGATACTGCTCTGAGGGAGTAGATAGGTAGCGAGGACATGCTGTACTTCCCTTGGAGCAGTAACCCTAATGTTTTTACAGGCGAGCGGGAGCAATTTGTTGGTCCATCTGGGCCAACTTTTGCAACTGAGGGTATGACGCCACTCGACATTTTCGAGAGGATTTGGGACGAATCTATTATCGATCTCATCGTAACAGAGACGAATAGATACGCCAACCAATTAATAAAAGCAAGCTCAACGCAACACTCCAGGCTTAAACGCTGCTGGAGTGCAATAACAGTAACGGACATATGGACGTTTTTCGCAATTGTGATGTTGCACAGTTTCGTCCCAAATCCGGTCGAAAAGGAGTATTGGTACCCTCAGTTGCATTATATGCGGATCGGCAACTTTAAGAACATCATGTCCCACGGTAAATTTTCTTTGATGAAAAGATGCCTCCACTTTGTGGACTATACCTCCATCCAAGCCACAAGTTCCAAAGAGTTAAACAAGCTGCGGAAAATAAAGCCAATTCTGGACCACCTTAACTCTAAATTTAGCGGTTTATCAGAATATTGCCATAGATGAGTCCCTTTTGCTTTGGAAAGGGAGGCTAAGCTTCTCACAGCTCATCGCCACCAAAGCTGCTCAGGTAGGTATTCAAATTTACGAGCTCTGTGAGTCCAGAACTGGCTACTTGTGGAAAATGGAGGTATATGCTGGAAAGGGGGGGCAGCATTTATCTGAGGGACATGATGTCGAAAGTGCAAACGAACCTGAGGGGGCCACATCCCAAATTGTGCTGCGACTTGTTCGCCCTCTTCTGAACAAAGGCCATACACTTAGTATGGATAATTTTTATAATTCGCCACTTTTGTCGCGAACATTAAAATCGTATAAAACGGACACTATAGGGACCCTCAGACTTAATCGGAAATTCGTTCCCGATAGTCTGAAAACGAAAACAAAAACAAATATGCGCCAAGGCGAGCTAGCGTTTAGCCAAACGCAAGACTTGTCGGTTGTGGTTTGGAGGGACTCAAACTTGGTCTCACTGATTTCTACTTATCATAAAGTAGAAGTCGGTGGGACTGAGAAACATGGGTCCTACAAATATAAACCAAAGGTAGTACTTGACTATAATCTTTCCATGGGGGGTGTCGATAAGAAAGATCAACTCTTACAGGCATTCCCCGTGGAAAGGATTAGGAACAGTGTCTGGTACAAGAAACTGTTTCGCAGGCTATTGAACGTATCAATACATAACGCACACATTATCATCTCTCACCAAAAAAAAATGTCCCAATTTAGGACTTTGTTAGCGGACCAAATATTATCAAAATATAAGCCCCAGGCAATACTCCCTGTGCCGGCTCAGATCCCTACACCTGGTCATTTTCCAGTGCAAACGACAGGCAAACGGATGCGTTGCAAAGTGTGCGCAACTAAAAAAATAGAGGTCCGCACTACCTGGGCGTGTGACACATGTGGGGTAAGTCTGTGCATTAAAGACTGCTTTAAGAAGTATCGCACTTCTTAAAGCAGTCAATTATGTACTCAAAAAGTATCAGATTTCTTAAGAGCCCCACATATTTAGGGCTCGTCGGCAGTTAGCCGGCAGGCGGTCCACTCATAAAACTGGACTGCCGGTTTTTATAAGTTACGCCTGCTGGCGGACTGCCGGCAGATTGTAAATGTGTAGAGCCCTTAAGAAATGTGGTACTTTTTGAGAACAGACGAGCGGCACAGGGCCAACAACTAGCCTATGTCCCTCAGTCAATAACATGTGTGTCTGGGGGAGGCCTATGTCCGGCAGTGTACGTCTTTCGGCTGAAATGATAGTGTGTACAGTTTTTTGGGGGACTATCTTCTGTAATTTTGACGTTCAAAAAGTGCTGATTCTCAGCCTAGTTTGAATAAATGACATTTGATTTATGTATATAAAAGTCATCCATAATTAGTGTATATAAGGTCTATCTAGTCATACATGAAATATCTGAAGGGGTCATTGTACTCATTATTATTAAGTTTTACTATAGGACAAAACATGCATCCGCAAAAAACGAATGTGCTGTTATATATACATACATTTTGACGAGTTATGCGAACACAAATGTAAAGAACAGCTGATTTTTTTCGCGGTTTCAGGTTTGTTCTCATATTAAAAGTTCTTCGGAATGATGATTACAATGATCCCTTAAGACATTTCGTGTATGAATAGATAGACCTTGTCCCTCCCTCTCGGTCGCTTTCTTCCAGTTTTTACGTGTTATATTTTTTAATATTTTTGTGTTTTGTTTTAGATTTTTTTGTGCATACCATTAGGTTTTGTGTTTTATTTTTGTGTATATTTGGATACCATTATGTTTTGTGTTTTTTTTTTTGTGTATATTTACATACCATTATTAATGTGTTGTATTGAAACTTGCACTGTTTCATAAGTAAATGTAAGGCAATTAAAGAAATCTGATTAACAATTTCGGAGAAATGCGTGAGCATACATACATGCATACATACACCTATCACATGTGAATATATTGCAGTTCAAATAATATTACAAACATCGTATCGAAATGATAACTTCCTTTTTCTGAAGTCGGTTAAAATGAAAGAACTTTTATAATCGGTGGGCGTCGCCACCTGTCTATGGCTTCACTCGTTCAAATTAGCTCACTAGCTTAGTTTCTATGAGGGACATAGAAACGAATATACCCTCCTTTATTTCGCCGCAGTCGGGTAAAAATGAAATATAGTATTCTATTCTACTGGGCGAGAAAGAAAGAAAAATAAAACAATCAAAATAGATTAACGGATTTCATACCGGATCCAGATTTTTTTTGTACCTCATGGTACACGGTGGGTGTTCATGGTACAAAAAAAATCTTATTGTACGGCATTTTGATAACTTTTTGCGCCGGACCAAAGTTGTAATGTTCACATCTTTTTTCGACTAAGTCGTAATAATAAGTGTAACACTTCTTTTAAAAGGGTATTATTTGGAGTATCATGTAACTAACATTAAGTTATCTTTAGATCAAATTTGTAAAACATTTTTTGAAAACAAATGCAAGTAAAATTTATGTTAAAAGTCGTATGTGTCTTCTTATCCTTAGATTTAGTACAGTGTTCATTCTACTGCCAAAATTTTTACATATATGTTGAGGCATTAAATAAGCTTACAACAGGTACCTATATTTTTAATCTACGTATCAGATTTATGTAGAAAAAAAATATTTAGTCTCGGTACAAAACTTTCGTCTGTCATTTTTTTTTTTCGGAAACTTGGGATGCTTGTAAATAATAAATTTTGTACTAACGCAATGTGGTTTTATTTATTTATTATGTTAAGAATATACACACCATGCATTCTAAACCTTAAAACATATATCGCTTGATTTTTTTGTTAAAGCTATTGTTAGGGCACTGAAGACAGGGGGGGGGGGCTGGCAGGGACTTCTTCAATAATGCGCGTGAGAAATAATCTTAGAAATATATTCACGTTCTACAATTTGATTTGAGAATTCTTAATCCTAGAATTTTACGCATGCACCATGACGCGCTATGGAACACACACAAGAGCGGAGCCGTCGCGGAGCGAGCGCGGACGGCCATTTCCTCCCGTTCACCAACAAATGTCGCGTTTTTTTCTTGGGAATCGATCGTAGATCCATCAAACGTCGATAAGTGGCATCGCTTGACCCTCATATTCATATTCATATTCATTTAATTGCGTTCCACAAGGTAAAAACAAAGATGTTAACAAAAGGCTTAGAGCTAAGAGCCGTTGTAGACCCTGTTAGGGCACAGCAAAATGTATTATTAATTGATAACTATTTCTTAACAATAAACTTAGCAACTAAAATTTAAAAATTAAAATAAAATTATACATTAACATTACACATTACTTAATTCAATTTGGATTACAATTTAATAACATAAATAATAATTGGAAAGCTATTTTAATTAAACATTTACAATTTAATTAAAGTTATATTTAGGTAATTATCACAAAAATGTATTTAGTAAGAGATCATTTTTTTTTAAATTACAAATTAATTATTACTGATATTTGGTTTCACGTGTATCACAATTTGAGACAATTTATATTTTATAAATAACTTGTTGTACCCATATTTAGTAGTCTTATAATCCTCAATTAAATAATCTTCTCGAAATACAACTATATAGTTAAAGAAATATAACTTAAAACAGAAAACATTTATTCCAATTATGGTTTATCATTGAAGTATTCATTTATATTATAATAACTCTTGTCCAACAGAAATAGCTTTAGTTTATTAATAAATATGTTGGATTTATTTATATTTCTTATTTTTTCTGGTAACTTATTATACATTTTTATCGACATGACATAGGTACTTGTAGAGTGCATTTTTAATCGGGATGTAGGTATATTTAATCTATTTTTATGCCTCCATCGTAGCTCCAGCAAAGGTAGAGTGCATTTTTAATCGGGATGTAGGTATATTTAATCTATTTTTATGCCTCCATCGTAGCTCCAGCAAAGGTTGACAGATGGCGCCTCTTGAAAAGTCCATTGTAGTTCTATCGGTGTTCGATAGATGGCGCTGCATGACGTAACATACCGGCCGCCTTGGAAGGTCCGTCTTCCAACTAAACAGGAGTCACGCTGGCTTCGTTGGTGGAAACCGGCATCGGCAGTGGGCAGATTTTCGAAGCAGCACGCTTGATTTTGCCTGTTGATGTTCGGATTTCAGCAACTCTCAAGACTCCATCCTTCCCTGGAAACAAATCAACTATCCTACCCAATCTCCACTTGAGTGGTGGCAGGTTGTCTTCCTTGATGACGACAAGACTGTCTTTGGTTATGTCATCTTTATGGTGTGCCCACTTCGTTCTACGTTGAAGCTCAGACACATATTCTTTGGACCACCGTTCCCAAAAAAGTTGTCGCAGCTGTTCGACCCGATGGTAGCGACAGGCAGGAGTAGATGTCGTCTTGAAGTCCTCACTGGCAGGCGCAGTCAACGGCCGGCCAATAAGGAAATGAGCAGGTGTGAGTGGAAGAAAATCGTTAGGATCTGCAGACATAGGACGGGAGTTCAGGACGGCCTCAACCTGTGTAAATACCGTACTAAACTCTTCGTAGGTTAGCTTGGCATTACCTACGACCCGTCTCAAGTGATACTTGCACGACTTCACAGCTATCTCCCATAAACCACCAAAACTGGGTGCATAAGGCGGAATGAAACTAAATTTTATGTTATTATTACTAGCAAAATCAATAATTTCGTTGGATTTTTCAAATATAGCTGAAAGCTCCTTTTCAGCTCCACCAAAGTTCCTACCGTTATCGGAAAATACTTGACACGGCTTACCGTGTCGTGATATGAATCGTTTGAATGCCAATAAATAATCTTGAGTAGACAATGAACTAACTAATTCCAAATGTACAGCTCTGGTAGCAAAACATACGAATAAACAAATATATCCTTTAATGAGTTGTGAACCTCTGCCTTTGCGATTCAATATAGATATTGGTCTGGCATAATCAACACCACATCGCATGAAAGGAAATCCAGCTTCTAAACGCTCAGCAGGGAGATCACCCATATATGGAGTTAGCGTATTTCCTTTCACGCGAGTGCAGGTTACACATTTATGAACCACTTGCCTTGCTAAATTACGTGCTCCCAGCACCCACCATCTATCACGCATGACAGACACTAGAAGCTGAGGTCCAGCATGAAGCAATCGTTTGTGTTCATACGAACACAATAACCATGTAAACCAATGTTTACGACACAACAACACTGGATGTTTCTTGTCGTAATCAAATTTTGAATTACTAAGTCTGCCACCAACACGAATTATATTATCCTTATCTAAGAATATACCTAAACCTAATGTTTTATTGCTAGACTTATTGTTCACATAAACCTTTTCCGTAAGACTACGATATTCGTTACTGAATGATTGTGATTGAACTAAACGTGTCAACACAACTAATGAACTATTAATCTCGCTCACGGTCAATGAACCCGTTTTGCGGCCTTGACCGACACGCGATGCAGGTAAATTAAATAAATACCGTAAAATATACGCGGCTGTTCTTTGCAAACGATTAAAACAAGAAAACCTTTCAAAATCCACGATAATATTACTATTATTAGTTTCGACATTTAGCAAATTTGTAGTTTTAGAACATTTTAATTCCGGTAACTTAGTCAACTTAATTTCATTATTATTTGTTGTCAACCAACATAAAGTCGGTTCACGAAGAAAGTTCGGACCACACCACCACAAACTAGTGTTGTCTCCCTTCAACGAATCAAAGAGAACGCCTCGTGATAGGGTATCAGCAGGATTCTCCTTACCCTTAACATGCAACCAAATAGTGTTGCTTGTTAATTCGTTTATTTGCACAACCCTATTCTGAACAAGTGTTTTAACGTTGTGTGTTCCTAGAAAATATCTTGTATGTTCGCAAAAACTTAGGTATTTTCAAAAAAAGATGCGACTTCCATAATCTAAATACACGTAGTAAAGATGAAATTGTGATTCCAAAATTTAGATTAACTAAAACTAGCAAGTCATTTCTAATAAACAGTATCCGCTTCTATAACAAGTTGCCAAAGTCGGTTACAGAACTTAGCGATGGAAAGTTTAAAACTCACATCAAACGTGTTCTTATCAAAAAAGCATATTATAAGATAAAAGACTACGTTGAAGACAGGGAAGTTTGGCATTAATTCCTTCTGCACATGTGGCTTCCCTGGTACCTCATTAACAGCATAACTTTGTGAGAGTCTATTAACTGCTTCCAAATTACAATGTTAATTTTTAATATTTTTATTTTTTACACTTTCTGACATATTCTCGTAATTTTTGACATTATACATCGCTTCAAATAGCACCTATTTATTAGTGATTCTCATGGAAATCATGTCACTTTGTTTAAATAGGCTGATCTTACTAATGTAGATTCTTTTACATATTGTGAATGGGAAAACATTGTAGGCCTTACAGACTAGATTTATAGACGATTTTCTATTCTTTATTTTCATTCCTCTAAGTACTTGGTACTTATTGACAGGCCTGCACTGTCCTCCCATACCTATTATCACTGTAATTTGAAAACATTGTAAAACCCAATTATTTTTAAAAGAGTAACCGTGGAGTTTCTTGCCGGCTCTTCTCCATAGGAAGCGACAAATTGGAACCGTGCACCTAGCTTCTGACGTTTCATAAGTGCCCTTGCAGGTTTATGTGAAATAAAATATTTTGATTTTGATTTTGATTTTGATTTTAAAAAATGTGGTGAAGTCCGAAGCCAGCCTTGAACTATAGTGGAGTCGGTCCAGAAATAAACCTTATCGAATTGTAACCTAAGAGAAATTATTATTTTATTATATAGTTTAGCTCCAACTAAAGCTCCACACAGTTCAAGGCGTGGAATACTTAACGCTTTAATTGGTGCGACTTTACTCTTAGCGCATAATAATCGGCTAGTAACTTGCGACTCATCAATATTATTATATGAACGTATGTATGCACACGCACCGTATGCAGACTGAGAAGCATCGGTAAAAATATGTAACTCTTTAATTATAGCATTAGTACACATGACACAACGCGGCACTAATATTTCGGACAAATATTCTAACGAATTAATAAAATTATACCAAATACATGCAATTTCACTTGGGACTTCGTCATCCCAACTTATTTTTGCAAGCCATAATTTTTGTAATAAGACCTTAGCCGTTGTAATAGCTGGCGCCAATAATCCTAGTGGGTCGTAAATCTGTGCAATGACTGACATAATTAAACGTTTAGTTATCTTCGTATTATTATAATTTTTATCTACACTAGTTGAAAAATTAAACAAATCGTTCTTATTAGACCAACCAACACCCAGGGTTTTAGAATGACAATATTCACCTATGCATAAATCCTTAGTACTTTCTGAAGTTACATCAAAATTAAAGGTCCATTTTCTTAATGGGAAACAACCGCTTTGTAGAATGGCGGACGTTTTATTGCAAATGTCTAACAATATGTCGCGCTGATCATGGCCTGTCAAAAGGTCATCGACATAAAAATCGTCATTGATAACGATAGCGATGACGTCATCTTTACATTCCTTTGCCAATTGTTTCATCAAGCAACGGTTACTAAGGTACGGTGCTGATGCAATGCCATACGTCACAGTGTTGAGACGATAAACTTGAATCGGTAGGCTGTTATCAGTTCGCCATAAAATTAATTGTAAATTACGTTGTTCAGGATGAATTAAGGTTTGTCTAAAGAACTTTTCAATATCTGCGCAAGCAACATATTGATATTGCCGGAAACGTAGCAATATTGAGAAAATATCATTTTGTAACCTAGGGCCCACGCATTGAATATCATTCAACGAAATATTATTGTAAGTGGTCGCGCTCGCATCAAAAACAACACGTAATTTGGTGGTCGCGCTACTTTCACGATATACCCCATGATGTGGTATAATGTAATTCGGCTTATTTAAAATATTAAAATCCTTAACCTGCGTCATGTGACCTAATTGCTCGTACTCGCGCATAAATTCACAATACATTTTTTTTATACTGTGGCAAACGATCTAGTTTCCTCTCTAAGGATAAAAAACGCTGTTTAACGAAATTATATGAATCACCCAAACAATCAGGTGATTGTTTGCAAGGCATTCTTACAGAAAACCTACCGTCCTGATCGCGTTCAGTAGTTTGCAAGAACAACTCTTCACAAAAACGATCTTCCTCAGTAATAACGGGAGGGATAATTACTTCTTCGATTTCCCAGAACTTTCGTAATTGAGAATCAACTAGCGTCAAATTGCACTGAACTTCTGTTAAGTTACCCGCTAATGAACGATTATTATTATTATAAACTTGACCGGATATAATCCAACCTACCATAGAATCTTGTAGGTATGGACCGGTTTAAGTTTTATTTTATTTTCTTTTATTAAATCCCAAAAGACGTCGGCGCCTATTAATAAATCTATGTCACTCGGTACATAAAATGTGGGATCGGCAAGTAGAATATTGCTAGGTATGCGTATAGCATCACGATTAACGTGTGTTGAAGGCAACTTCGAAATGATACTAGGCAACACTAAACAATGTAAGGTTGTATTAAAATCATACACCTTAGAACGAATATCGATATTGCATTTGTGACTGGACTGTGACACAGTTTGTCCCACGCCACAAACACGTATAGTGGACTATATAATTGGTAAGTTTAAACGTTTACATAAGATTTGAGCTATAAAACAATTTTGACTGCCGCTGTCAAGCAGAGCGCGAACTGTGTGATATCTGTTATCACTATCAGCAATCTCAACTAACGCCGTAGAGAGCAAAACAGTCTGTAACAAAGACTACAATTGTATACTGGTCTGTAACGATTTAGCATTATCTGTGAATCTGTACCCCCTATGATTATCAATATCGTCAGCTGTTTCACGAACGCAGTGTAAAACAGAAGACTGTGGCAACGTATCATTGACAATCGAGCGTCGTGGTGACGTATTCGGAATATTTTCTACGTGAATTAATGCATTATGTTTCTTTTGACACAATTTGCTCGGGCCGAAATTACAATTTTCTATTGTGTGACTCGTGTTAGAACGTAAACAGTTTTGACAAACGCTTTTAGATTGAATGAAAATTAACCTGTCTTGTGCCAACATATTTAGAAACTTAACACGTGAATAAAGTGCATGTTTTCCACTACATAACGGGCATGTTATGTTATGTTTATTTGTTTTAATTTGATTAGCTGATGAGACCTTATTATTATTATTGCTCGCACTGGCGTAACTAAGTGTAGTTTGAGAGTTAGACTGCCTTTTGTTGTCAGCTGATGATCTAACCTCGTGTTTATTATTTTGTGAATTTGACTGATGATTTTTGCTATTACCTGAATTGATCATATCTAACATGTCGGACCAGTTGTTTAAGAAAGTTAGTAAGTCTTCTAGTTTTATGTTAGACTTAGAGGTTTGGTTAGAATCAATAAGTGAGCTTCTGTAATTCTCCCACTCGCGTTCAGTAGCGGAATCAAATTTACTGACAATTAAATAAATGATCAGCATATTCTCAAGTGAAGATTTCGGTTCTTTAAGAGAATTAAGGGCTCTCAAATTACGTAAAACGCAATCTATCAACGCTCTGATCTGTGCCGAACATTCCTTACCCAATGAAGGTGCCGCAAACAAAGCCTTTACATGGTTGTGTATCAGTAGCCTATTATTCTGATACCTTGCTTCAAGCAGGTCCCAAGCGTTACAATAGTTAGCTGCTGTGAACTCTAACGAACTGATAACGTGTAACGCAGATTCACTAACGGCCAAAATTAATATTGAATCCATGATCCAAGACATACATCGATCGCCGATATATACCAATCTATGGATCGATCTCCAACCCGCGTCCTAATATCGAAAAAAGACGATCCTGCAGTCGCTCAATCCGCAGATATCTTGAAATCCTTTCCCTCTTCATTCCGTTGTAAGCAAAATTTGTAAAATAGACATGGTTCGTTTATTTGTAATATTAAATAGCTAAGCATAAACAGTATTTATAATTTTATATTATGGATTTTTAATACACATATTTACCGAAGACGTAACAATTCTATTTATACGAACAAATTTATAATAAAATTCAAAACGTGTTAGGTACAAAGGATTGTCACGACACAGCTACCAGGACGATATCTGTGGCGTGGTATTATTTGTTGTCAAAAAGCGAAAAGTTGCCGCTCATCGCCAAAGAAACATTTAATTTTGTAAAACAATACAATTTACTTCATTACTTGTGATCGCAGAGTACATTATTATATATTGTGATACATAAATTGCTATGGAGTCTGAAGTGGTAAGTGATTTTATAATTTTGGAGGTGTATCAACTCCTGTGAACCTTTTTAGTGCACTAAAGATTGCTAAGATTTTCATAACTCGTAAACATTTTAAAATAATATTTCTCCCTGTTATAGATAAGAGGCAAACCTTTGACAAAGGACGAAACTAAGTTTTTGGTGGGGTTGGTAGAAAATAATAAAATAATTCTGTCAAAAACAACCAACGCCACCAACAATAAAATGAAAACGGAAGAATGGATTCGACTTACAAACCGTTTTAATGCCACTACCACAATTTGTCGTCGAACACCACAGCAGCTACGCTTAAAATGGGAAAATTTAAAAAAGAATGCTCGCAAACACAGTACAAAAGTAAGGATGAACCGCATCCAAGTAAGTTTTTGTTGAAATATTTGTTTTACATATTAATTTAGTTGTTCATGAATATAATTAATATTATTTTTACAGACTGGGGGTGGGGTTCCAGAATACATACCCCCAGATGACATACTGGACAGAGTAGCAGCTGTATTAGGGAGTACAGCCAGTGGTTTTATTGTGCCGTTTGGTGGTGACAAGGAACCAGAGGTGGTAGAAATTATTTCTGCTGATGACGTTGATGTGGGTGGTGATGAACCCATTAGGGGACAAGCTGGAGTGTTACCTCTAGACAGTGGACTCAGCGTAGAAGGCACAATTACCATACCATTGTCTATAGATAATGGGGTTTTTGATGTGACCGAGTATGAGACATCAAGTGGTCCAAGTGTAGCCAGTCAAACTGGTACTACAACCACACCCAAGAGGCTCACATTAAAAACGCCTAGAACAGGTAATATTTTTTTTAACATGATTGTATTTATGTTTATTTTATTGTTCATGAAATGGAAATGGTGAAATTGTAAGTTCACAATTTCAGCTTGAGTTACTTTTGAGTGTCTTGATTATAATGGATTTATAATCAAGACACTCATTTTATTTTTATGTATAGAATATAGATTATTATTGTGTATGTTGTCACTCGACTCTTACATATGAACAGATTTTGTTAGGTTTTAGATATCTTAGAATCAGGAAAAATAAATAGCAATACCCAGTAAATAGTTTCTGTGTGATAGTAACAGTCATTGCCTCATGGAAACAGTAGACAATCTTTTTGTTTGAGTTTTTCTTTGGTGTTCCTGTAAATGTTTAATGGACCTCCTCACATTTACAGGAACACAAAAATAGGACAATTTTGATATCAATTCATTTGTCACACGAAAAACAAACACAAAAGTAACATGAATGGAAATTGCAAATGATAAGCATCTTCAATACTGGTATTAAAGATGTTCATCATTTACAATTTTCACTCGTGTTATTTTTTAATAATACTTACTGAGGATTATTTTTAAATACCCATGTTGATACATGGTCTTAAAAGATTGCTTCAATGTCTATGAAATATTGACATAATTATACTTAAAAAATCTCATATCTACTATTAGCATGTTTGTTGTATTTTAATATAGTACTTCTTTGTAAACTCTTGTAAATAAAGAAGTCAAGTGGTTCATAGTGAGCTGAATATAATAAAATTATGAATGTAATGTAATTATTGTAAAAATGAACTTTTGTTTTTCAGGTAAGAAGAAATTGAAAACTGCAGATGATGGCAGAACATCCAGAAATATTGCATTAGCTGAGTATTAGCAGCCAAGAAATTTTGCATAGATGCAAAGTTACAAAATATTTTATTACAAAATGAAAAATTAAAATTAGAAAATGAAAAATTAAAATTAGAAAATGAAAAATTAAAATTAGAAAATGAAAAACTAAAAGCAGAGTTGAGCATTTAAAAATTAATAATATTAAATTAAAGGTATTGTAAGACCTTATAACTTTACTTAGGTTTTCATTTTCTAAATTTAATTTTTTGTTTTGAAATAGGTTACTATTATAATTTTAATAAATAAACATTTGAATAGTGCATAATTCTGTTTTACTTCTTAAATGAAGTAATTATTAATGAGATCTCTCTCTTGTTTGGATGTCTTGATCTTCCATAATTTGAGTATTTCCATCATAACTGGTATTTGTTATTTCCGATTCCAAGTCAACCTCGGGGGGAACTTCCTCAATATTATTATTCCTACAAATATTGTGTAGTACTGCAGTAGCGATAATTATTGCATGAACAACTGGTAATGAAACACACATTGTGAGAGCCACAACAGGGAATCTTCGTTTCCAAACACCAAATGTTCTGAAAACATACACTTAATTAGTCCAAATAAAAATAAATCATGTACATAATGAAACGATTGTATTTGTCATAAATTGTGTCGTAATCACTCTTTACAACTTGCCTATTGATGCATTACCTTTCAATTGTGTTTCTAGTCCGAATGTGTGCTTCATTGTATCTTTGTTCAGCTTCAGTCCTTGGATTTAATAGAGGTGTCAGTAAATAGCTTCTATTAGGATAGGCACTGTCTCCAAGTAGCCAATGACCATTTAACTGTCCTGCATCACATTGGGCTATAAAAAATATAAATTTAATGTTACCTATAACTAATATAATAGTTTATAAAGTTAAATTAGATATATGTATTAATAATAAAACATGTCGTAAAACCGGAACCTCTTAGAATGGAATTGTTGAAAATTGTTGCATCATGGCTAGAACCCGGCCAGCGAGCAACCACATTCATGAGTCTTAAATCAGCATCACAGACACCTTGGACATTGAGGGAAAAGTAACCCTTTCTGTTCCTGAATTCTTCACCTATTATTAGACCTGAAAGAAGTTTTATGTTAGGTATAGTAAGTATATTTTTATATAAATTGCAAAAATATAAATTATGTATTTACATGGAGATTGTATGCGAATATGTGTGCAATCTATTGCTCCAACAACCCGAGGAAATTCAGCTATTTCATAAAAAAGTTCTGCACCTCCATGATTCATAAAAATGTATTCATCATACAATGTGGCAATTGCTGATGAAATGTCCCGTACTATTCTGCCTGCTGTTGATTTTGATACTCCCACAAAATCAGCTACAGAAATCAGCATAGTGCCTAATGCATAAAATCTTAAAGTCATCAACAGTTGATGAAGCGGTGGCACTCCATGATTTCTGAAAAAAATGTTATACTTTATAAACAAAGTTCTTTATTTATTAGGTAGCTGTTTTTTTACTATTTTGCAACTTACCTTGATGAGGTTACACGGACGAGAGGCATAATTTCAGTCAACAGTAAATTTACTGCTAATTTTGATAGCCTAAACCTAAAGGTAAACTCAACATCCTCCAGACTTTGCATGTAGTTCACCCTTTTAATTCTCCGCGCAGAAGCACGTTGACGTCTTATTTCTTCACCAGCGTCACTATCAGTATTATCCCAATCCGATAATTGAGCCAGAACTTCCATATCACTGTCACTATCACTGGAGAATATTGAACGTGCCATTTTTTCAAATAAAATCCGTGAAGTCAATCTTATATCTCAGGAAATTCTAAGATTAAGATTTGGATTGTTTACACCGACCAAAACAAACGTCAAATTCAACGGATAGGATACTGACACACTCAATCTGTCATTTTCGAACAGAGGTCAATCTGTAGTCTATGATCCATCCTCTCAAAGATCGATTGGTAGAAAAGATTGCAAGTGCAATCCGCGGATCGTTTTTAGCGACACTTTACTACAAATCTGGATTGAATTTTCGATCTTAAATCTAGAGATATTGGATTAGATTGGTTATTAATTTCGGCCGTTAGAGACGACTTTAGGTACTGAAATTTTTGTATAGGATCTAAATCGTCGCGATCATGTATCATTGAAACGTATGAATTTCTAAATTCTAACCATTTGTCGAAAGAACCGTCAAAGGCAGGTAACTTTATTTGCGGTAATTTAATAGACATCGATTTCCCGGAAATGCACTGAGAATTATTTAATCCGTTTTGTTCACAGTCGCCTATCATGTGCTTTGCTGTAGCTACAATCGAATAATATTGGCACTCAAACGAATCTCTGTATTCTAAATGTGACAATAATTCTTTTTCATCTACAATTCTTTCTAATTTAGATTGCACGTCGTTAAACTCGGCAAAGAAAATGGCTGCCGATTGAATACGCATTTGCACTTGCGTTTTCATCACGGAATCTAAACAAGATTTGTCTAACTTGGTAATAAAATTTGCGAACAATGTTAATCTACCTTTAGTTACACCACGTTGTTTTTTAAGATCAGCTAACTGACTATTTAAACGAGACGTAGTTTCATCATCACTCATTTTGGTAATTTATGAAAGTAGTTACTCACAGTTTAGCGTGTTCAGTCGTGTTTTCTCACCTGAAGCGGGCCCCAGCAATGCCAGTAGGTAGATCTGATATCGATCAGTTCTGAAAAAACGTATAAGTACGATATTAACACAAGGCGAAGACACAGGGGAAGGAGGGAAAAGGGACTGGATAACCTGACCGATGTTGGCTGCCTGCACGAATAGCTTCTTCAGTTAACTGTGGCTGGGCTTCCAAATCTCCTCAACGTATACTTCTACTTCGAAGTTCCACTCGCTTCCTTTCTTCTTCAACCCGGCGCTCGTAACACGAGCGTGACTGGTATCTTCAATGTGGCTCCGAAGGACCAATGTTAGGGCACTGAAGACAGGGGGGGGGGGGTCTGGCAGGGACTTCTTCAATAATGCGCGTGAGAAATAATCTTAGAAATATATTCACGTTCTACAATTTGATTTGAGAATTCTTAATCCTAGAATTTTACGCATGCACCATGACGCGCTATGGAACACACACAAGAGCGGAGCCGTCGCGGGCGGCCATTTCCTCCCGTTCACCAACAGATGTCGCGTTTTTTTTCTTGGGAATTGATCGTAGATCCATCAAACGTCGATAAGTGGCATCGCTTGACCCTCCATCGTAGCTCCAGCAAAGGTTGACAGATAGCGCCTCTTGAAAAGTCCATTGTAATTCTATCGGTGTTCGATAGATGGCGCTGCATGACGTAACAGCTATTTATTTGAAATCTCAAATTAAGATAAAAATTCTCTTCGCACTTGTTTCAACCAATTGTATAAATTATTACGACCATCTATTCAAACGAAAAGAACACGTGGTAAAAGCCCCATTCATTAGCTATACAAAAAACTCAACACTCTACACAAAGCACTTACACAAACACCATAAATAACCTTTTTTTACAACAAGAGCGGACCGCCTGCTGCGCGAGGTGCGGTGACGTAATCCGGCGGTCGCCTGATCGTTATCGCCTACGCACAGCGATCGCTTGAGCGCCCTTGAGCGCCCACGGGACAGGGCCTGTCCCATTACCTAAACTACCTACCGTTGAGCGCCCGCGGGACATACCTTGTCCCAGCGGCCGGGAGCGAGCGCGCGCTTTTTTATTTCGCCTTGTTATACGAAATCGACTAAACAGTTGTCTATGGAAATGGTACTTTCTGATTCCATGCGTAATATGCTTCGTTTTAAGATATAACAACCCTGGAACGTTCGAAATATTTTTTTTGTTATCTGTTGGTTGTTGCATCTGCGGTAGTTAAATGTCAATCATTTTCATTGTTGTGGTTATTTTGTGATAAATTTATTATGTGATTTTGTACAATTGGTAAGTGATTTTATTGATTTGTTACGTTAAAAATATACCCAAAATGCGTTTTACACCTTAAAACATATAGGTCATCGCTTGTTTTTTTCCGTCATAAATATTTATTTTGATAAGGTAAACAATCTAAGATAAACATTCTCGCGCTCAAATTACAACAAAAAATACAAAATTTTACGACGATCCATTCAAACAAAACTAACAGATGTTAAAAGCCTCATTCATAAGCTATACAAAACACCCGACACTCCAAACAAGACACTTATAAACATTCTTTGTTTACGACTTTTGCGATAAAAGGCGACCACCCACGACGCTATTTATGAGATGACGTAATCGAGTGGGCGTTTTACGATATAATTAATAATATTCGTTGGGCGGTCAAGCTAGAGATGTAAAGAACTCGAGTCTTTGAGTCTTAATTCGATAAACTCGGCTCAATTTTACAAGACTCGGTGTACTAACAAAACTCAGAGCCTTGAGTCGAGCCGATCTGCAGTCCTTTCTCGAAAACTCGAGCGCCAAAATAGAACTCGTATTTCAAAAAGAGCTCGAGTCTTAAAAACAAGCTCACGTCTCAAAAAGAACTCGAGTCTTAAAAAGAGCTCGAGTGTATCGAGTCTTGAGCGTATCAAGGTTGATTTATTTAAAAATACATAGACATAGTTCATGTGGCAACATGCTAAATGTGACCTTTAGGCATGGCATTATTAGGTTCTGTGTGTACCCCAAGAGGGATAAAATGTGACACTATTTATTATGTCGGTACGGATCAATTTTTATTGTTTGTTATTTTACGAGTATTTACTTAACTTACGTTTTTACTCCTGTGGTTATTATCTATTGTTATTGGAATAAAAATGGAGACAATAAATAATTACAACATAATGAATTTTTTTTTTATTTTGTCCTTGTTATGCGTTATGCTATTCAGATAATTCAGAATCAGTGAAACTAGGCAAACTAACATTCTTTAAGCTATCTTCCTCTCGTACTTTCCGTATAAAGTCTAATATCCTGGAGTAAGTCAAAGTACGTTTTCTTTCGGGTACTCGATCCATCTCAAACGCTATCAGTTTAGAAAACTCTTGATTCCTTGGATCACATGGTTTTTCCAAACCAAAGTCAATATCTTTTAGTAAGCTTGTGCGGGGGCGTACATCAGACGAGTCCCAGCGATTTCTTTTATACACATTCGAGTCTAGGATATCTCCATACGTAACCTGCGTTTGTTTATCGGCCTTTACTGGAGTGGTCGACTCTAATAATTTTCTTTTCTTTCGAAATAATCCTGTTAAAATGCTAGGAGAGGTAGATCTTTCACCGTCAGCACTGGACATCTTTTGCAAAAAAATTAACGCACCACCTTTGACACGATCTAAATAATTCTCAAAGAACGAAATGTTGTCACTTGTAATAAACTATGACCCAAGAACATGTGGATCTAGGTTTCCTTGTTTTGTAACCAAGTAATACAAGTAATTATGCAATTACTACTTGTGCTTCAATTCAATAAACTTAAATACTTCGTATGAAGGTACAATGCTCCAACATTTTTTTATTTTACCCTCAATATTTATTATTATTCTGTGCAACTAACTACCTGTGGCTAACTTCGTAGTTTCGTACCGGCCGAGTTATATTATATTAATCGTACTGTACGGTTCATTAGCTATTATGAAATACTATTTACATGATATTGTTTAAGATTGTAGTTTTCTTGTTTAAATCAATTGTGTCAACGAATGAATATGGAGTCCGTGGAAGAAGAACCCAGTACTTCATTTTGTTCGATTCCCAGTACTGATTCGCCGACTGGAATGATTTTGGATTCGGGACGTAGACGGGCAAAAAGTGTTAAGAATTCAAATTATAATAAAACGTCATTGCATTATGAATGCAAAAAATGTATGAAACAGTTTTCACTTAAAACGTCGCATACAATTTTAAAAAGACACGTTACTAATCTTCACGATGAAGAAACAATTAAAGAAAACAGAACAAGTAAGTACTCTCTGTACGATAAGCTGATGCTAAACTTTATAATACACGGTGCTCACCCTCATAGTATTGTGGAAGAAGAACACTTTAATAAAATTATAAAAGGATTAAAGCCTAATTACCAGGGAATAACACGCCAAAGTTTGAATCTGAATATACAAACACTTTATGGTAACACAAAAACTAACTTAATAGAATGCATAAAGTCAATAAATAAAATGTCTTTAACATTTGATTTTTGGACA